>JAESUZ010002322.1:1233377-1833377 GCA_017311185.1 Proteles cristata cristata
CGCTTAGGTCATGATCTCACGGTTCGTGGGTTCGAGCCCCGCGTCGGGCTCGGTGCTGACTGCCAGCTCAGAGCCTGGAGCCTGTTTCAGTCTGTGACTCCCTCTCTCTCTGACCCTCCCCTGCTCACGCTGTCTCTCTCTCTCTCCTAAAAATAAATAAAACATTAAAAAAAAAATTTAAAAAAAAAAAAAGAATGAGTGTGCATTTATACCAATCAACTAACCGAAAGTCCCCAGGACAAGCATTTCTAAACCAAAGACCCCTACAAGAGTGCAGCTGTCAGAAAGGTGGCAAGCGGCCCGCGCCACAGGTCATGGCCAGTGTTGAAGGCTAAGGTCTGCCTCTCCCATGGCCGAGGCCCCCTGAGGAGGACCCAGCCTCTACCTCTGCACCCAGGTCCAAAGCAAGACTCCTCCCATCCGGGACGGAAGGGATGCAATAAACCCACACACCCACCTGCAGCATCCCCCTCCACCCCCCCCACGGGGTTGGGCACAGCACAGAAGGATGCTCTTGACAAGCCCTGTTCCTGGCACTCTTCCCTGGCCCCCATCTCACAGGCTTGCCTCTTTCTACGGCACAATCTAGGGGTCGAGAAAGGCTCTGGTGGCCTCCGTCCAGAGAACAGAGCCGGGCTGGGAAAGAGGAAAGAGCGTAACAACCACAAACATCAGTTCAGAACCTACCACGTGCGCACCCGAGGCCAGCACTGACATAACAAGGCAGCAGGAAGTGGGAAGAAGAAAGAATTAAGACACTGCCCCTGCCCCTACGTCTAAAAAAGATGGAAGAAAAAGCAGCTAAGAGTAAATAAAGGTGGTGCGTGAAAAGCCCTCAATCAAGACCCGCACAGCCCTTGCAGCCAGGGACGGTGACGGCGCAGTGCTCCTTAGACACCAGGTTTTGTTCCCCTGAGGGGACATTATAAGGGAGGAGACCGGAGCCCAAGGGTTGAGGCTGAGGAGGAGAAGTCTGGGGAGAACGAGAAAGTATTTGGCAGCCTTGGGAGACAGAAAGTTTTGGAGACACAGAGATTTTTTTTTTTTTTAATATTTTTATTTATTTCTAGGAGAGAGAGAGAGAGACAGTGTGAGCAGGGGAGGGTCAGAGAGAGAGGGAGTCACAGACTGAAACAGGCTCCAGGCTCTGAGCTGGCAGTCAGCACAGAGCCCGATGCGGGGCTCGAACCCACGAACCGTGAGATCATGACCTAAGCGAAAGTCGGATGCCTAACCGACTAAGCCACCCAGGCGCCCCGAAACAGAGATGTTTTAAGTGGGACTTGGGGCGATTGTGCCTCACAGGCACCGTGTAAAGCTCTCCTCAACTTCATACAAAACCTTCATAAAATCCACCTGTCAGTTGTTTTGGAGATGAAGTAACGTCAGGGGCCCCAGTGATGGACTGAAGGATGGCCAGAGCTGGGGCAAGCAAAGGGGGTTCAGACACTCCTGGATTACAGCAGGAAGTGGGGTCTGGGTTTCCAGGAGGGGAGGCGGCTGAGGGCTGGGGCAGGGAAGGGAAGGGAATCTTGCTGGGCCTGCCTGGCATGATGGCTAGGACAGGAGGGGGAGGGATCTGAGGAGCAGAACACTCTTATAAGAAAACGTTGTAAGATGATGCAAAACTGACAGAAAGCCGCAAGCCTGAACCAGTGAAAGAATTTTCTCAGGGGCCGAGGGAAGTGGTAAGACATAAGTCACTAATTCTAGTCTCTTCCAGCCTGTGTGTCAGTGAGTGTGGCCTATCTCACAAAAGAGCTGCAAAGATTATTTATCATCTTTCACTTGGGTTGGTGAATAACCCCCAACAGGGCTCCTGCCTCCAGCCTCTCCGTCCCTCCAATGTATTTTCCACACACGGTGACACTAGCATAAGCTTTTAAAAGTCCAGCTCTCATGATTTCACTCCTGTTTAAGTCCTTTACTGGGCACCTGGGTGGCTCAGTTGGTTAAGCGTCTGACTTCAGCTCAGGTCATGAACTCACGGTTGGTGAGTTCGAATCCCACGAGAGGCTCTGTGCTGAGAGCTCGGATCCTGGGGCCTGCTTCAGATTCTGTGTCTCCTTCTCTCTCTTCCCCTTCCCCTCTCATGCTCTGTCTCTTGGGAAAAAATAAATAAATAAATAAACATAAAAAAAAATTAAACTCCTTCAATAACCACTCATCAGCCAGCTACAGGAATTAACCTAACTCCTGAGTGAGGCACACAGCACCTCATAATCAGGCTTTGTCCATCTTTCCAGCCTCGTCTGTGGTCACTTTGCCCTCATCCCTCAAACTTCACCACAGCCGAACTACACACAGTTCCTCTAACACAATTTTTTTTTCACACCTCAGGGCCTTTGCATATGCTTCCCTCACCCTCCGCTGCCTTTTGCCTGAAATACTTACTTCAGCTCAACCACCATCACCCCAGAACCCTCTCTTCCCATCCCCATATTCTCACAGCACCTCTTATACAACTCTAGGCCGGCACTCACACATTGTATTCTTTGTATCCAGCACCTAGCATAGGGCCTACCTCATTGCTGGCATTGAGAAAATTTTCAATCAACGACCGAACTCACAACCCAAAAAGACCCACACAGTAGACGCCCTTGGCAGAGTCTGTCTCACTAACAAATACCCCCTTTTCTCCTTTTCTCTGAGAACTGCCCCCAGATGTCCAGTGGACCAAAGGTGGGCATTTGACCGGAGCTGGGCCAAACAGATTCCCTCTCAGGAAAGTGGAATTGGCCCCAAGGGAAGTAAATTTGTTTCTGGAATGACAACATGTAAACTTTGGAATGTAAACTTTCTGAGGCCTCTCTACCCCGCTGTCCAAACCTTGCAGTAGGGAAGGTTACTCCTAAAAGAAAGAAAATGAAGTGGCCAGCTGGAGGAGTTCAGTAAATAAATAGTAACATTTTAAATCATTAACATGCATTTTATCATTTATCTTTATATTGCATATAACATGTATAGAGAATCACCAAAATTATGCCATCTGTGTTTCTTGGTCTCTCCTGGAAGATATGCCAAACTGGCCAAAGAGATGAGTCTAAGTCTCCCGCAGGCACCGAGCTGTCTGATGGAGAATTCCATTAGGTACTGGGAGACTTTCCGGGGCAAGTGCAGACCCCGAAAGCTCCTGCAGTTCCCAATCTGAGACTCAGCTTCAGCACACTTGAACAGCAGCTGGGTCCTTTTTCCCATCAGCCCCCAGATCCATATGCCATGTCCTGGCTGGAGTCACAGAGGGTAAGCCAGACATCTCCCATGACAGTAGACTGGCCAACCCAACCCACAGCAGACAGGTGAATCCCGGGGTCTTTAAGCCTCCACACCCGAATGTGCTTAGCATCTGGTGGGTAAGAGACTCACCCTCACCACGTCACGTGCTGAATGTGCCAGGGACCTGCCATTCTGGGGCAGAAATGGCAACCATTATGCCCACCTCTAAGATTTTGAGAGCAGGCGCACACCCTTGGCCCTCCCTGCATGCACACCGGCCCTCACCAAAAGCAGAAAGCAGCACTGTTCACTGGGTGAGGGAGGGGAGGCAGGATCTCAGGGCACCAGCAAGCTGGGAAGTGAGTGGTCAAGAACCCATCCCAGGGAGGAGGGTGGGCTTCGGGAGTTGGTACCAGTCATGAGCCAAAGCTCCAAGCCCCTGGCACGTGCTCCAGAATCCCATCAGGTTTCACTTGCAATATACACTCTCAAAGATAAAACTAAGTATTTCAAGGCGTCGGCTACAGAGCACTAAACTCTAAGTGCCGGGCTCTTCTGTGCATGGAACTGTGTATGACAATGACGCTCATATGCCCATAAAGTTGGCCCTGGACACACGAAAAAGATCGCTAAGCCCCGTTCAATAACATAAGCACAGAAAGCTGAAGGAAAAGAAGGAAAACACACTTCAGGTAATATTAAAGAAATTTAGAGCACTCAGACCCACAAGCCATTAATATCATTCCCATCTCGCCTGAAGGACAAGCTACAGAGCAGGTGTCTTTACTCCCTTCGACCTAGACTGTTGAATTGACCAGAAGACGTGGTGTGTGTGGATAAACCAGAAGGAGATTTCCAAGCCTTTTCAGGTTTTATTCCAAAATGTAATGCCGCTAGCCATTCAAAGGGTATTTCGTGAAAGTAGGCAGAATCCCATCAAAGCAACAAAGAGGAGCAAACATTACTAGTTTCCCTCTGCCCTAATAACCTAGGCTTTTAAGGCCTGACAATTCAGCATGAGCTTCCCTTCTTGGAGGCTTATACAAAAAACTTTCTGTTGGCATTGGCTCCAAACAGAGCCGTTCGTATTTCAGGCATCTTTTGCTGGGCTAAGAGATCCAGGCGGCTTTCTAGGGTATTTGAAACCTTTATTCTCTGATTGCCACTGTAGACCTCCACTCCTCCAGCTGCATTGGTAGCCAAGTGCACCTCTTGATCCACTTGAACTTCCACACATTTTTGGGAGACCATCATGTATTCAGGGATGGCTCTTTGCACTGCAGCCGCCACCAGGAGGAGGTCCTGTGGCCTGCAGCGTACGATCACCACGGGCTCCAGCAGTCGGAGCAGACCCTGAAGCACTAATTTACCCAGCAGCCCCTGGTAGATTTCTGGGTCTGCCACAATCCTGCTAAGTCTCAGCTTTGCATCGCTCAGCAGCTCTGAGATGAGGTCATCTCGGGCTCTCAGGACTTTCAGCCTTGCCTGATTCCTCATGGTGGACATCTGGATCTTCTTCTGCTGCTCTATCTGCTTCTCCTTTTTCTCATAATACTCCATGATCTTTAGTCGTTGGGTTTGCACAAGACGTCCTTTCTCAATGTTGAACTCTTCCTCAGCCTTGGCATCTATTTCTTCTGCCTTCTCATTGGCTTCCTGCTCAATGAAAGCCATCATGTGCTTTATCTGCTTCTGCACATCGACATCACTCAGAGCCATGGTTGATCGTGGGAAGGGAGGTAGAGGGAGAACTGGCAGGCCCTCTGGTTCCTTTGATTTGGGGCTGAGTTTGGGGAATGACTTCGGAGTTTCACTTCCTTAGCTCTGGAGTGCATAAAGGAAGGAAGGAGAGAGTCAGAGGCCAAAAGGAAGGATCGTGAAGACCATCTATTACTGCTCGTTTCACAGATGAGGAAACTGAGGCCCAGGAAGGAAAAGCAACTTGTCCGAGATCATACCCTATAAGAAAAGAGATGTGAACCCAGTTCCCAGAGTTCTACCTCTACTACACTCAACGCTTTTGCATTATAAACTAATAAGAAAGTTAGTCCAGAAGTTTTTTAGACAGTGATGGCTTAAGACTCAGATAGCAAGGGATGAAATGCCAAATTAATACAGAAATGGGAAGTGTTCCTCCATTTTGGTCTGGAGTGGGCTGGGGAGAAGTATATGAAACTCACTGTCAGACAGGATTCAATTCAGGAAGGCTCCCTAGAGGCAGAAGGGTTTCCAGATCCCTCAAATAATACAGAGTCAGAATACCGGTAGACAGATGGTGACATCTTGGAGAGAACCGGGAGGTGGGAGGGGTTGGAGGTAGTCTTTTCCCTGGAAGTGTTTTCCAAACCTAGATGTACATCTGAATCACCTAGGGAAACTTTCAGAAATACGGATTTTCATGCCCCCCTACAGACTACTGAATTAGAGTCCCTACCAATAGGATCTGAGAATCCACATCTTAAAAAGCCTTTCTGGGACGCTTAATGAGCTCAGAAAAAAGATACATGAACAAACTAAGAGTAGCCACAAAGAGAAAATATTTGAAAGAAACAAATTTGGGGGCTAAAGAATATAACCAAATTGAAAATTCACTACAGGAATTCAACAACAACCTTTATGTAGAGAAGAATGAACCAACAGATTCAAAGTCTGTTTGAAATTATCCAGCCGGAGAGATATACATTAAAAAAAAAAAAAAAAAAGGTTAAGAAAGCCTAAGGGACACATGGGATATTGTTAACTGGACAATATATGCAATATGGGAGTTCCAGTGACAGAAAACTTATCTGAAGAAACACTCCCCATGTCGGAGGAAGGAGATGGACATCCACGTTCACAAATGAAAATGAGAAAGGAATCAAATCACATCACTAAAACCAGTCAACAAAAACAAAGGAAGGCAGCAGGAGAGGAAGAGAGGCAAAAAAGCTGCAAGACATACAGAAACAACAAACAAAATGGCAGTAGCATGTCCTTCCCTATCCGTCATGACTTCAGATGTAAATGGATTAAAGTCCCTGGAGTGGCTGAAGAGGTACACTTCCTTTACAAAGATTCAAATATACGTAAGACACTCACTTTAGATTTAAGGACACACATAGGCTGAAAGTGAAAGAATGGATGGAGATATTCTATGCCACCAATAACCAAAAGAGAGAGAGCAGGAGTGGCCATACTTATGTCATATAAAATAGATTTTAAGTCAAAAGCTGTTACAAGGGTCAGAGAAGGACATTATATATGATGAAAGATCAATTTACTGGGGCGCCTGGGTGGCTTAGTCGGTTAAGCGTCCGACTTTCGCTTAGGTCATGATCTCGCGGTTCGTGGGTTTGAGCCCCGCGTCGGGCTCTGTGCTGACACTTAGATCAGAGCCTGGGGCCTGTTTCAGTCTGTGACTCCCTCTCTCTCTGACCCTCCCCTGCTCACGCTGTCTCTCTCTCTCTCTAGAAATAAATTTAAAAAAAACTTAAAAAAAAAAAAAGAAAGATCAATTTACTAGGAAGATATAATAATTATAAATATATATATATATATATATATGTTCATATATATATATATGTATGTACATATACATACATATGTGTATGTATATATATGTATGTATATATATATGTATGTATATATATACATATATATCCAATATCAGAGCACCCAAATATATGAAGCAAAAGTTGTCAGAACTGAAGGGAGTAATAGCAACACAATACTATTAGAAGATTCTAATATCCCACTTTCAATAATGGGTAGAATATCCAGACAGAAGATCAACAAGGAAACAGAGGGCTTGGAACAAAAATATAGACCAAATGGTCCTAACAGGCATATAGACATATACAGAGCGGTTCACCCAACCACAGCAGAATCCACATTCTTCTCAAGTGCACATGGAATATTTTTCAGCATAGATGATGTTAGGCTATAAAAATAAGTCTTAACAAATTTAAGAAGATTGAAATCATAGCAAGTATCTTTTCTAACCACAATGGAATGAAACTAGAAATCAACAGCAGAAAGAAAATTGGGGAATTCACAAATATATAGAAATTAAACAACACACTCTTGAGCAACCCGTGGGTCAAAGAAGAAATCAAAAGGGGAATTAGGAAATATCTTGAGATAAAAATTAAAATACAATATATCAAAACTGATGGTAGCAACAAAAGCAGTACTAAGACGGAAGTTTATAGCAGTAAATGCCTACATTTAAAAAAGATAGTCAAAGGGACACCTGGGTGGCTCAGTGGGTTAAGTGTTCGACTTCAGCTCAGGTCATGATCTCAGAGTTCACAAGTTCGGACTCTGCATCCGGCCCTATGCTGACAGTTCAGAGCCTAGAGCTTGCTTCAGATCCTGTGTTTCCCTCACTCTCTTCTCCTGCCCCACTGTCTCTCTCTCTCTCGAAGGTAAATAAACATTAAAAAAAGTTTTGAAAGATGGGCAAACAAGCTAACTCTACACTTCAAAGATCTAGAAAAAGAAGAATAAACTAAGCCCAGAATGAACAAAATAAAAGAAATAAAGCAATGAAACTAAAAGTTGGTTTTTGAAAAGATAAACAAAATTGACGAATCTTTAGCTAGACTAAAAAAAAGAGAAAGAAGACTCAAAATCAAAATGAAAACAGAGTGCTACTGTAGCCACAGAACTACAGAAATAAAAAAGATTATAAGAGACTACTATAAACAGTTATACACTAACAAACTGAAGAAACTAGGAGAAATAGATAAATTCCTGGAAATATACAACCCACCAAGACTAAATTATGAAGAAACTGAAAATCTGAACATATCTATATAGCAAAGGGATTGACTCAGTAATGAAAAGTGTCTCAAAAAACAAAAGCCCAGGACCAGATGGCTTCACTGGAGAATTCTACCTAAAATTTAAAGATTCATGCTAATCCTTCTCAAACCCTTCCAAAAAACTGAAGAATGGGGAACACTTCCAAAGTCATAGATGAGGCTGGTATTACCCTCATACCAAAGCCAAAGACACTCCGAGGAAAGACAACTAAAGGCCAATATTCCAATGAACATTGATGCAAAATCCTCAACAAATATTAGCAAACCCAACTCACCAGAATATTGAAAGAATCATACACTATAACCAAGTGGTATTTATCCCTACAGTGCAAAGATGCTTCAACATACAAAAATCTCTCCATGTGATACACCGCAGTAACAGAATGAAGGATAAAATCACATGACCATTTCAATAGATTCAGAAAAATATTTAACAAAATTCAACACCCTTTCATGATAAAAACAAACAACTGGGAATAGAAGGAAATTACCTCAGTATAATACAGGCCACCTATGAAAAGCCTACAACCTACATACTCAATAGTGAAAAGATCTGAGTCTTTCCTGTACAATCAGGAACAAAACAAGAATACCCACTCTTACCACTTTTGCTCAACATGTTGCTAGAAGTCTCGGCTATAAGCAACGAGACAAGGGAAAAAAGTAAAAGGTTTACAAATCAGAAAAAAAAGAGGTAAAATGATCTCAGTTGACATAATTTTATATCTAGAAAACCCCAGTTATTCCACAAAAACTTGTTGGAACTAATAAAATAATTCAGTAAGTTTGCAGGATACAAAATCAACATACAAAAATCAGTTTCTATACACTGATGATGAATAATGCAAACAGGAAATTACAAAAACAATCATATTCAGTATAATGCTAAGTGAAACAAATCAGTCAGAGAAAGACAATTACCATGTGATTTCACTCACATATGGAACTTAAGAAATAAAACAAATGAATAAACAGGTAAAGAGAGAGAGAGAAAGAGAGAGAGAGAGAGAGAGACAAAAACCAAGACTCTTAAATACAGAGAACAAACTGGTTACTAGAGGAGAAGTTGGTGGGGGGGTGGGTAAAATAGATAAAGGGAATTAAGAGTAATGAGCACTGAGACATGTATAGAACCGGGTTTTTTTTTTTTAATGTTTTTATAGTTTATTTATTTTTGAGACAGGGAGAGACAGAACATGAGTGGGGGAGGGGCAGAGAGAGAGGGAGACACAGAATCTGAAACAGGCTCCAGGCTCTGAGCTGCCAGCACAGAACCCAATGCAGGGCTCGAACCCACGGACCACGAGATCATGACCTGAGCTGAAGTCGGATGCTTAACTGACTGAGCCACCCAGGCGTCCCTAGAATTGCTGAATCATTATATTGTACATCTGAAACTAGTATAACACTGTGTAACATACTGGAAGAAAAAAAAAGCCAGTTGATAGTGTATGTTTAGAACAATGCCTTGGTACATAAGAAATAATATTATTATTTCTACTAATAAAAGACAGACAGGAGGGAAGGAAGGAAGGAAGGAAGGAAGGAAGGAAGGAAGGAAGGAAGGAAGGAAGGAAAGAATCCCATTTAAAATATTGTCAGAAAAGAACAAAAATACTGGGAATGAACTTAACCAAGGACACCAGATGCTTGTACACTCAAAACTACAAAACACTTCTAATAGAAACTAAATAAGACACAGATAAATGGAAAGACATCCTATGTTTATGGATTAGAAGACTTCATATCAAGATGTTCATACTAACCAAAGTGATTTACAAATTCAATACAATCTCTATCAAAGTCCCGATGACATTTTTTTGAAGAAAGAAAAAAAATTCTAAAATTCATATGGAACCACAAAGGACCCTGAATAGCCAAATAGTCTTGAAAGGAAACAAAGCCAGGGGCCTCACTCAAAACATATTACAATCCTACAGTAATTAAACCAGTATGGTACTGGCATAAAGACAGAAATATAGACCAGTGGGGCAGAATAGAGAGCCTAGAAATAAACCTACACATATACTATACATGATCTCTGACCAGTGTGTCAAGACTGCACAATGGAGAAAGGACAGTCTCTTCCACTAATGATGCTACAGAAACTGTAAATCCACATGCAAAAAAATAAAACTGGACCTTTATCTTACACTATACACAAACATTTAAAGACTTAAACATAAGACCTAAAAGTAGAAAACTCCCAGAAGAAAGCATAGGGAAAATCTTCATAATATTGTTCTTAGCAATGATTCTTGGCATGATACCAAGGCAACAGACAATAAAAGCAAAATAGACAAATGGGACTACATCAAACTCAAAATACGCACAGCAAAGAAAAACAATCCGGCAACCTATGCAATAGGAGAAGATATTTTGCAAACAGTATTTCTGATCAGGGGTTAATATCTGAAATATATGAAAAGCTCCTACAACTCAATAGTAAAGAAAAAAAGAAAACAATTAATGAGCAAAGGATTAGATATTTCTCCAAAGACATATGAATGCCCCGAAGGAATGTGAAAAAATGCTCAGCATCACAAACATTAGGGAACTGCAAATAGAAACCAGAATGAGATATTATCTTATACCTGTTAGGATGGCCCTTATCAAGAAAGAGAAGGAAGGAAGGAAGGAAGGAAGGAAGAAGAAGGAAGGAAGGCAGGAAGAAGAAGAGGAAAGGAAGGAAGGGGAGGGAGAAAGGAAGGGAGGGAGAAAGGAAGGAAGAAAGAAAAAGAAAGAAAACAAGTGCTGGTAAAGATGTGGAGAGATTAGAACCTCTGTGCACTATTGGTGGGAATATAAAATGGTATAGCAGCTATGAAAAAGAGCATGGAGTTTCTTCAAACAATTAAAAACAGGACTACCATATGATCCAGCAACCCCACTTCTGGGTATTTAACCAGAATTAAAATCAGGATTTTAAGGAGATATTAGTCCCATCTGCGTTGCAACACTACTCACAACAGCCAGGATATGGAAACAATGTAAATGTGCTTCCTTCACCAATGAATGGATAAAGAAAATGTGGTATATACATAGAACGGAATATTACTCAAGCTTAAAAAAAAAAAAAAATCTTCTGATATGTTACAACATGGTTGAATCTTGAGGATATTATGCTGAGTGAAGTAAGTCAAGCACAGAAGGACAAATACTGCATAACTCTATTGACATGAGGTATCTAAAGTGGTCAAACTCAGAAGCAGAAAGTAGTAGGATGGTGGTGGTCAGGGACTGGGGATAAAGAAAATGGGCAATTGCTGTTTAATGGATATAAAGTTTCAGTCATACAAGATGAAAATGTTCTAGAGATCCGTGTAACAACATAGATACAGTTAACAATACTGTACTGTAAACTTAAAAATGTATTAAGAGGGTAGATTTCGTGTTATGTGTATTTCACCACAATTAAAAAAAAAAAAAAAAGATGCCCCAAAAAGACGCACCACTCACCGAGTTTGGTGGTAAAACAACCTAGTAAGACTATACTTTCAGGGATCATTTCTATAGTCTGTAAAACAACCTAGTGTTTGTGACAAAGACCAAAACTTTGGGTTCAAAGTCTTAAAAGCCGTCCCATTATTTCAGGATGTAATTTTGTAAGAACTGCACTTTTGTAAACAAAGCAAAACATTCTCTGCTCCTAAATAAGATGATGAAATGGTTTTTTTAAAGTCTTCCTGAAAAGCCCTCTTGGTAACTAGCTCCGGGAGCCACTCGGAATGAAAGCAGAGAGGGTGGGAGATCCAGGAAGCCCCAGGTTACGTTGTAGAGGAAAAAGTGTACCAGACGGGCCCTTACCAGCGTCCTGCTGAGGGTCAGCCTCTGCTCTGGTGCCGGGAGTCTGTGCACAGAACGTGGAACTTGGAATGCTCCCTGGAACCTGGCACTGTCACCTCCTTCTTTCTGCAAAGGACCCTCACAGTTTGACCAGGCAACCCAAATCCAAGGAGCCAGGCTGTCACTGGGAAAGGCTGGCCAAGCCTGCCAAAGGGGCGCCAAGAGGGATTTCCTTGGCACACAGGCCAGGCTGGGGGCTACCCTCGCACACTTGGAACTGCAATTAAGTTGGCACATGGTGGGCTTCGGCTCTCGGGTGGGCTCACTTTATCCAAGCCCGCAGAAACAGCTATGTGTGTGAACCAGGCAGCCAGCTTGTTAACTGACTAATGAAAAATACAGCTGTCATGTTGGCAGATCACAACCTCTTTCTCTGTGACTCACATGGGAAGCCAGATCCCAAGGTTATTGAATAAGAAACCGGAGTAAGCAAAATTTGCCAGATGGTCTTTAAGGGTGCCACACCCACCCCGGGGGCTGCTGGGCTCCACTCTTGTCCGTGAGGGGGATGCCATCTCCAAGACCAGACAGGGCTTAAGTGGGCATCGCCGGCTTCCACGGCATGGGTGCTGGAGTTGGGCTTCTGGAATTCAGATCCCAGCTCTGAGTTGACCATTTATTTCCATGACTTTGGGAAGGCAGCTCACACCCCAAAGCCTCAGTTTCCTCATCTGTCTAATGGAAATAACAATAGCATCCGCATCCTAGGATCATGGTGAGGATCAAACAGAAGAAGGGGGTGTTTCACATCATGCTAGGTGCAGGGTTCGTCTTCGTGCTTGGTAGTTGCTGTTACCATTACTACTACTGCTACTATTAGCTCTTCTCTGCTTTATTGTGCCCTTCTGCTATCTCATGCCTATCAAAATCCCTCTTTGTGTATGTGGAGTGCTTATGAGGGATTTGACTTCCGCTCCCTAAAGTAAGTGGAAACACACCTGAGTATTGCCTCCTTGTATTAAACTCAGTAGCCCTGCCTGGAGCTTGGGAACCTCCCAACACTGTGTGGCCCCCTTACCCATAGTCTTTGGTGACCAACCACATCCTTGGCGATGGAGAGTGAAGTCCTGAATCCCAGGGCCCTTGGACAGCGGGTGTGTGAAGTCACCTCACACACTGGCACACACGACCGTCCCTGAATCAGCCATCCTGAGCACCTGCCTCCTCCGGTACTCCCACCTCGCAACAGCTTATCGGGACCGAACAGCAGCTGCAGGGTGGGGATCAGGGCTAGAAGTCAGGGATTGAGCAAGCATCTCTGCAAGAATGTGGGTGCTGTGTAATGTGTCTGGCAGATAGAACTTCCAGCCTGTCTGGGATGGGGATTATGAGCCCACATGCGCCTGTGGCTTGAGCAAAAGCACAAAACAAAACAAGAAATGTGAGATGCACATGTCTGCTCTCGCTGAGGGCACGGTTGCACTGGCACGATGTCCACCATGCCCATGTCTGGGGCTGGGGACAGGGCGTAAGGCTCCGCAAGGAGTTCTGACTCTCATGAACTATTCAGCACTGGGGTCGCTTCATTGCCCACTCTTGCCCAACACATCAGGCTCAGTCTCACCTAACAGCATTTTTTTAAGTTTATTTATTTATTTTTGAGAAAGAGAGAGAGATTGGGGGAGGGGCAGAGAAAGAGAGAGAGAGAGAGAGGGAAAGACAGAATCCCAAGCAGGCTCTGACAGCATGGAGCCCAACTCAGAGCCCGAACACATGAACTGTGAGACCATGACCCAAGAGCAAGTCAAGAGTCAGACCTTCAACTGACTGAGCCACCCAGACACCCCCTGCCCACTCCCCCACCCACCTAACAGCTTTTGATCACACCATTCTCTTGGCGAAAAGGCCCTCTTCTGCTTCTCTCCACTTACCTAAATCCCACCCCTATCTTCAGGCCCAGTTCGAGCCCCACCACCCCCTTGACCTCTGGACTCCTCAAAAATAATGACAGCATGGCCTATTTTCCAGATATAATTCAGAGCAGAGTTAGTGTCTTTTTTCTTGCTCCAGTTATTTTGCTTCCTCCAGGAAATTCCTTGAGGACAAGAAGCTCCTTCTCCAGCAGGGGCGGGATGAAAAGAGGCACTGGGTACACAGGGATGGATGGGATCAAGCGCTTGGGAGTGGAGCACAGGGCGGAGGAGCGGGGTAACTTCCTTTGTATGTGTGTGTGTGTGTGTGTGTGTGTGTGTGTGTGTGTGTGTGTGTGTGTGTGTGTGTGTGTCTTATTGTGAAATATAGCACACCAAAAAAGCATATAAAACATAAATGCATGGCTTAATGAGTTATTATGAGGCAAATATCCTGTAACCATAATCCAGGTTGAGCACTAGAACCTTGTGAACACCCCAAAAGCCCCTCCTTATGACCGTGGGGAAGGAGACTTTTTTGAAACTGCTGATTTTGCATCCACGGGCAAAGGAGGGGTCCTTAGAGGAAGTGTCAGCTTGGACCTCTCGTCTCCGGCCCTCAGCTACGCAGCCTGTGCCCACCCTAGCAAGTGCAGCACCCCCAGAAACGACAGGGAGGTGGCGGGGGTGGGGGGGCAGGAGGACTGGGTGGGCAAAGCGTGTCTGTCAGCCTGGGGCCGTCGCAGACGCTGGAGCAATTGTTCTTCCTTCCAGGGGCTTTTGTGAGCAAGTCTGAGGGCAGACGGCGTCTGGGTGTGGGCTCCCTACCCTAGCCAAAAGAGAGGAAGCACCAGACTTGGGGCTCCAGACACTTAGAGATGACAGAGTGAGGGAGAAAAGGGGCTTTCCAGAGCCTGGAGCATGGGGCAACTTGCAGGGCCCAGGAAGTGGATGAGGACATTTAGAAGAATAATGACTCCTTTGGGGAATTTCAAATACTAAATCTGCAGCGAGGGGGCATCCCTGTGTTTTGTTCTCTTTTTCGTTCAACAGATGTGTGTTGAACATCTACAATGTGCCAGGCACTGGAGCTAGAGAACAAGGCAGACACCAGCTGTTCTGCCAAGCCCACGAGGTAATGGGGGAAAGGAAAAGCAAGCAGATCCTCACATTACAGTCTGGTATATTAGGAATGAGCACTTGCAAGAAAGCTAAGTGAATGAAGTTAAGGGCATCAAGGTTCTAAGCCTGCCTTCCAAGCTCATCATGCATTCTTCTACAATGGATGGCCCTTCAGGCAGGTCAACTGTGCAGTGGGTGCTTTGAGACATATCATCCGTGACAACAGATACCTCACTTTGGAGGCAGGTCCCCTGCCAAGGTAGCGAGTTGGTAGTATTCCTTAAGGAGAATGTATCCAACTAGACAAGAATCGTTCAAGTCTACATGGACATCCTATTCCAGGCAACACCCTGGAGTTTCCAGAGAGGAACTTCTTGGCTCAGAAATGTAGAGAGGAGCCTGGGAGCCAAAATGGGTTGGGATGACAGCAGGCTGCAGGCTCCAGCTGGAGGAGTGGCCCCTGAGCAAGGGGCCATCTGGGAGGGAGGAGTCAAGACGGGCACGAAGGGTGGACAACTTCGACGCTCAGGAAGAGTGAGGTCGTCCAGAGAGGGAGAATTTTGTGGGCAAAGCCAAGATGCCGAGGATGTGAGTTTGGGAGCAGCAGATAGACCCGCAGGGGCAGGGGGAGTGAGCAATGTCCAGAAAGAAGGTTGGAGTCCAGCTGGGGAAAGTGTGAAATGTCAGACTGAGAGCCTGGGCATTAGGTAAAGGCGACCCATCCGAGGTTTCTGAGAAGGGTTGTAACTTGGCCAAATCTGGATGTAGGGAGGTTAGCCTGCTACTGACAGAGGCAGGAGAGTCTGGTTATCAGCCAAATGCCAGGTCAAGACTGCGTGGATGAGCGCTCGTACAAGAGCACAGGAAGGGAAGCTGGGGACGGGAGGAGGTGTGGCAGAAGAGCCTGCAGCTTTGAGGACGCAAGGTCTGGCCCCGGGGGCACTTGCTGAAACTCCATGCAGGGGCCGAGCTGTTCAGCTCAGCGTAAAGATGTGGGAAAGCAGGCATTATACATTCTGCTCCCTCTGAAGCAAGCCGGGGAGACAGACAGCATGTGCCAGAGAGTTCATTTCATCAGAAAGTCAAAGGAGCCACCCAGAGAGAAAATCAGAAGTGGCCATGAAGCTTTATCTCTGCTTCAGTGGCTGGGGAGGGATGGGCCTCCCATACCTTTATTCCAGGAACTCCATCCCAGTGGCAAAGCAGGCTTTGGTTGGGGATGGTGAGAGCTGATGTCAACAGGAGCTGGGCAGGTTATATAAATGAGAGAACCGGGCAGGGCAAGAAATATCCCTCCCCAAATAATTTACATTAAGAATTCACATGGGGCGCCTGGGTGGCTTAGTCGGTTAAGCGTCCGACTTTCGCTTGGGTCATGATCTCGCGGTTCGTGGGTTCGAGCCCCGCGTCGGCTCTGTGCTGACTGCCAGCTCAGAGCCTGGAGCCTGTTTCAGTCTGTGACTCCCTCTCTCTCTGACCCTCCCCCGTTCACGCTGTCTCTCTCTCTCTCTCTCTCCTACAAATAAATAAAAAAAAATATTAAAAAAAAAAAAAAAGAATTCACAACTTAATGTGTCCTTTTCAAACATTGGCAGGAAGGTTTCTTCAAAGCAGTCAGGTTCTCCCCAAGAGCAGTTTGCTTCCAAGTTGCATAGCTAACAGGTTTTCAGTGATGGTCTCTCCCCAAAAGAAAAGCCCTGTGGCTCCATCCCTGACTAAAGGGCCCCTATCATCCTGTCCTTCCTAGACCCACACTCCTCAGGCTGCCTGGGGCGATGGAAGCACAGGATAGCAGTCTTAGCCCCAGAAAGTCCCCCAAAGGGCCAAGGGTGAGGGCTTAGTCAGCAAGAAGCCGGGGGCACAAGCACTTGGAGAGAGCTGACTGGCCAACCGTCCAGCCTGTGGGTCATGGTCAGGGACAGTCCCACGAGAGTGTAGGTGCCCTGCTTGCTCAGAAACACACAGGGGCAATGTTTGCTACCAGTCTTCAGCTCAGGGGACACATTCAGATGCCAAGTGCTGCTTCAGTATTGATTTAACTCTCACTGTTACAGGTCCTGACTGGCCTCAGCTCTGCTGAGAGACACAGCTCAACCCCTGCAGGAAGGTTCTGGTTTACAAGGAAGAGAACAGATCCATCCAACTCTGTCCCTCACGGTGCCCAGGGACTTCCACGATGACCCTGTCAGAGAAGATGCTATTTCTGACCCCGCTATACTCATCTTAACACTTCCCACGGAGTCCAGTACACAGTGGTAGCTTAATAATAATCATTTGTTGGACCCATAGAGGAATGATGGGTGATGAGGAAATCATCTCCCCTATAGACTGTCACAACCATAGGACTTGCAGCCCTCTTTCAGACAAAGAAGACAGGCATGTGAAGATGGGAAGAAGTTCTTCAGTGACCTGCCCTGGAGGGACACCTCCTTGTGTCCTGCCCACATCCCTGGAACACAAAACTCAATAAGAACTCCTAAAATGTTAAGTTATTTAAATGAATTCACCCAGGGTCCTCTGGTTGACTTTATTCTACTCATAGGCCTATCTCAACCCCCTAATCAGGGATGACACTCACTATATTTAACAGCTAACCAACCAGAGTGATCCTGCCTCAGTTGGGAGAGGGTCTTGAAAGACCTCTATTCTGCCAGGCATTAACTCCTTAGATGTTGAATCAGGAGGTCAGAGGGAGCCAGGAAAAGGCCTGGGGTGATGGGGGCAAGGTGGGGGCATTCAGGGCAAGGGACATTTACCAACCAACGTGAAATTATTTCAGCACTTTTATAACCTGTTGGGCTACATGGTTGCAAAGGTTTTTTTTTTTTTTTTAATTTTTAATTTATTTCTAGGAGAGAGAGACAGCATAAGCAGGGGAGGGTCAGAGAGAGGGAGACACAGACTCTGAAATAGGCTCCAGGCTCTGAGCTGGCAGTCAGCACAGAGCCCGACGCGGGGCTCGAACCCACTAACCGTGAGATCATGACCCAAGTGAAAGTCGGACGCTTAACCGACTAAGCCACCCAGGCGTCCCTGCAAAGGGTTTGAAGGTTAGCCCTGCCCCTGTGGTATCTGCTGGAAATTCCCACCCTTAAGTGAAGTTCTCAGGAACTGCAGTGTAGGACACAGCTACTGTGTTTCATGTTTTGTTTTATTTCTTCAGTCTTCTTGTCTCTGTGCTTTAGGCTGCATAGTTTCTATTGCCATGTCTTCAATGTCGTAACTGTTTTCTTCTACAATGTTCAATCTGCTGTTAAGCCTAGCCAGTGAAATTTTCATTTCAGGTATTGTATTCTTCAACTCTAGAAGTTCAGTATAGTTCTCTCTATCTATATCTATATCTATCTATATCTATATCTATATCTATATCATCTATAGATATATATTGGACCCTGTAGAAAGAGAGAGAGAGAGAGAGAGAGAGAGAGAGAGAGAGAGAGAGAGAGAGAGATTCCCTTTTTTCCCATGTTCACATTTTCTTTTAAATCCTTATATAGATATAGGGGCAACTGGTGGCTCAGTTGGTTAAGTATTGGACTCCTGATTTCAGCTAAGGTCATGATCTCACAGTTTGTGAGTTAAAGACCCACATCAGGCTCCATGCCATCAGCATGGAGCCTGCTTGGGATTCTGTCTCCCTCTCTCTCTGTTCCTCCCCCTGCTTGCTGTGTACCTCTCTCTCAAGAATAAATAACTAAACATTATATACACACACACACACATATACATATAATTCCTTTTTAAGTCCTCATCTGCTAATTTCATGATCTCTGTCATTTCTGGGTTTGCTGCTATTGACTGATTTTTCCCTGATTATATTTCCCTACCCTTTTGCATATTTGGCCACTTTTAACATTCTGAATTTTACGTTGTTGAATGTCTTTATTTTGTCATTGTCCTTTAAAAAATCATGAAATTGGTTTTGGCTGGCAGTCTTGGTCACTGTGGATGAACTTATTTTTTATGAGGCTTGTTTACAAGCTTTATTGAGGGGACATCTAGAGGTACTTTTACTCTGGGGCTAATTTAGCCCTTCTACTAATAGACAACTTTGCTGGAATTTCTACTGAATTTTCTGGACATTCGACAAGGTCTCTTCACTTTGGCTGGCTGAAAGTCAAACATGTTCCAGCCTTGTGTGAGTCCTGGGAACCAGCCCATGCTTCCTGGCAATTTAGCTCACAACGAGGAGTTTCACTGTATGTTTGTGCAACTTACTGTTAGCAACTCTCATGAGGATAGTGTTAGAGCCTGGTTGCTGTTACAGTTTTTCCCCTCCAATCCTCTGCCTTGAAAAGTCATAGAGGCACATATACCCCAATGTTTATAACAGCACTTTGAACAATAGCCAAATTATCGAAAGAGCCGAAATGCCCATCAACTGAATGGATAAAGCCTAAATGCCATCAACTGAAGAGTGGATAAAGAAGATGTGGTTTATATATACCATGGAATACTACTTGGCAATGAGAAAAAATGAAATCCTGCCATTTGCAGCAACGTGGATGGAACTGGAAGGTACTATGCTGAGTGAAATAAGTCAGTCAGAGAAAGACATATATCATATGTTTTCACTCATATGTGGATCTTGAGAAACTTAACAGAAGGCCGTGGGGGAAGGGAAGGGGAAAAATAGTTACAAACAGAGAGGGATGGAGGCAAACCATAAAAGGCTCTCAAATACAGAGAGTAAACTGAGGGTGGATGGGGAGAGTGGGGGAGAGGGGAAAACGGGTGATGGGCACTGAGGAGGGCATTTGTGGGGATGAGTACTGGGTTTTGTATGTAAGCGATGAACCACAGGAATCTACCCCCAAAACCGAGAGCACACTTTACACACTGTATGTTAGCCAATTTGACAATA
Organism: Proteles cristata cristata; assembly: GCA_017311185.1. Taxonomy (NCBI): domain Eukaryota; kingdom Metazoa; phylum Chordata; class Mammalia; order Carnivora; family Hyaenidae; genus Proteles; species Proteles cristata. The sequence goes on from JAESUZ010002322.1 coordinate 1,253,081, forward strand.
AATTATATTAAAACAACAAGTCTTCTCAGCTAACTCCTCAACTTAGCAAGGCCACTGTGCTCTGCTTAGTTTTCCCCTCACTGTGCAGCAATTCATAAGTACTTTCAGCAGAAATTTAAGGTGACAACAGAGCCTGCCCCATTTCTTTCTTCCTTTCAGGAGTCAAAGTCCTGTGGTACGTGCTGTCCGAAATCTGAAAATAGTGATTTCATGTATTTTGTGTAGATATTCAAGTAGCTTACATTAGGAAGGTATTACAGGTTAAATGGGTTCCCCTCACCTCTAATGCCTAATGTGATGGTATTACTAAGTGGGGCCTTTAGGAAGTGATTAGCCATGAGGGCAGAGCCCTCATAAAAGAGGCCCAACAGAGCTCTCTCGCCCCTTCCTCCATGTGGGGGTACAACAGGAAGTCTGCAACCCAGAAGAGGGCCCTCACCCAACCGTGTTGGTATCCTGATCCCAGACTCCCAGGCTCTAGAACCACGAGAAATAAGTTTCTGTTGTTTATAAGCTACCAAGTCTGTGGTATTTGGGTATAGCAGCATGAACAGACTAAGACAATAAAGTCTTGGAGCAGTTACCTGGGTATGGTAGAAGTGGGACTCTCCACTTCCTCTGTGGAAGTGCATACAATACAGTGATGTACTCTTCCAGCCCTTTCTCAAGAGGCTAGGTTCTCAAGAAACAGAAGCTGTCTGTGGCTGACTGAACAGACAAGGAAGCTCAAAGGATCACGGTAGCTCACAGGATTGCAGAAGAGCCAGAGAAGCTGCTCAAGACTGTCTTTTTTGTTGGTGGTGGTTATGTTTTTGTTTTTGTTTTTGATGGAGATAGAGGGAGAGAGAGAGAGCATGAGAAGGGAGACAGGAAGAGAGGGAGAAAGAGAGAATCTTAAGTAAGTTCCATGCTTAGCATGGAGCCCAAGGCGGGGCTCAATTCCACAACGCTGGAATCATGACCTGAACCAAAATCAAGAGTTGGACACTCAACTTTCTGAGTGACCCAGCCACCCCTCAAGACTATTTATAGGAACTATGCCCAACACGTGCCTCAGATGCTGTCCTGATGAGAAAACCACTTCTGGTACCATTCTAGACAATCAATGTGTACAGCTGTCACTTCTGCACCAGGAACTCAATTACACCACAACCACCACTATTCTAGCCTACTGGTAGGTGCCACTTCCTGCGTCAGGAACTAGATTGTATACCCACCGCTAAAGCTGCAACCCCCACATGGAGTGTGCCCTGTGTTTAACTCGAGTTGCACTAGCTCTCAAGTCTGATGAAGAAAGCAAGAGTCTGTAATTTTCAGCCTCTATAAGGGATGATCTTTTCTTTGTGATGCTCAGCTAAAACACCCACCATGGAGGAACCACCATTAGTGAGTCTTGGATGGCTTTCTGGCACTCAGTACTGGAGCATGGAATAAAATCACTAATTTTGTTTCTGGAAAAGGGACCTGTGGTCCAGTCTCTTCTGGAGCTTGTGAGAGGGGGCCACTGCCAGATCATATGAGTGTTCCATACCAGCAGCCTCTAGAGAAGTGGCCTTTTATACAGTTCAGCAATTGGTAGCAACACCATCAGTTATAATGACTGGTCTTCTGACCTCAGGTTGCAGAAGAAGACAGGCATGAAGACGGCAAAACATTATGAATGGTTCTTGAGTCAGAATTCTCAGAGGCTGGGACACACTTCAGAGTTTTTGGTATGTAATGAACTGGGGTGGGGGAGGGATCTAGGTGCATTCTAGAGGCATAACGGGAAGTGAGCCAAGCCTATTGGATTTATTTATTGTTCTGATCGTTAAGGACCATTGAACAAATGGTGCAATGTTTAAGCCATTACTAACACTTAGGTTCAAAAAACAAACAAAAAAAAAAACCCCCAAAAATGTGCAGGGTGCATTATATCTGAGTTCTAAGAAAAAAGGCTGTTGACAGGAGGTTTTAGGGATGGAAAGGAAAAGAGGATTAGGTTCGGCAGATGGGACAATGCTATGAAGTGGGCAACATGGTGTCTGGGAAGCAGGGGAGCCCTGGGGAGAGAGGAGGCTGCAGTCTAAAAATACCGGGCATGTGTGGAGGAAAGAAGAACAACAGAAGACAAGAGTGGCTCGGGTAAAAGAATGATAACCATTCTACCCCCTTGCCAATAATTCTAAGAAAGAAGTTCAGAGGGTAGAGAAGAGCACCTGCTATAAGCCAAGAATTAGGGATACAGAGGGAGCACAGATTCATGCATTGACAAACCAACTGGCTGAAACTTGGATCACATCATGGATTTGACTTGGATCCTTCTCACTCCCCTCTTCCCTTGAATTGTGCTTCTCCTAAAGTTCTTCAGACAAGCGAAGTGTCTTCTAGACAAGGGTAGCTTGGAGAGACCTGGGAACTTTCATGTGCAATAATCCTGATGGGATGGAATGAAACTGCTGGTTGCCTCCTCAGCGCACATTCCCTCCATGGGCCTTGAGTGGGGCCTGATAGGTCCGATCAGGGTAGTCCCAACCCTTTGTCATAGCGATGGTTTCAGGGATGGGCAGCAGCCCAGGTGTAAGGTAGCAACCATCTGACATGCTGTTGGTCACCATGCTGTTTAGGGATTAACTAAGCTGACCTGCTCAGAGGAAATCCAGACTTTTGTGTAATGAGTGAGTCAAGAGAAGCTCTCTCTTCCTGGGCAGTGTGGTATAATGAATGCCTGGACCTGGTACAGCCATTTGCCCTTCGGGAAAGAAGGCATCCTAAGTAGGAAATTGGCCCAAAGAGAAGGGAAAAACTGAATGAAGTGTCGAAAAATGGAGCCAGAATTGTGATCAAGCCATGCCTGAAGCTCAAGCAACTTCTGAATGTCTTGACTAAAGAAGCCCATATGCTTCCTTTGCTGGTGAAGCCAATTGGGTTGACTTTCCTATTTCTTGAAACCAAAAGCATCCTAGACACGATACCAAATGATCTACTGGGATCCATTTTCCCATTTCTTGGGTAGATATGAGGGGACACAAACAAAATGACCAAAAACTGAAGATATTATACAGCCTTACTGTCCTTCTGGGGTTCTGCTCTCAGCTTGGTTTGGGCAGGTGGTCACCTTGTTAGGAATAGGAGATGGGAAAGGTTTGAAAAGTGAGCAAGAAGCCCAAAGAAGGAGTAGAGAACATAAAAACAGGAGAGGCAGAAGGTCAATGGAAACAACAGAGAAGCCTCAGAATTATCTAATTCTCCCACATGATGTGTTAGCCAAGCCCAATGAATTCCGTCATCTGCATATCCCCAAACCCCACGGCCTCCTCTCTATTCTCACAGCAATGCTCGGTTCAGACCTTCATGACCTCTCTCCTTCTCATGGGCTCTGTCTTTGCTCTCATCCCTTCCAAATTTATTTTCTACACCACGACCAGAGCGATCTTCTCAAAAGAGAGCTCTCAACATTTTCCTACTGAAAAACTTCTGATGCCTCCCTCATGTGGAACATGGGAAATAGCTGAGCTTTGAAGACAGATCATTTTGAAATCCGTCTCTGCCACTTACCAGCTGTGTGACTTTGGGCAAATTTCTTCATTTCTCTACACATCACCTATCTCAACGATAGGCAGGATTCCTTTGATTACCAGTGACAGAAAACGACCCCATACTCATTAGGTAAAAGGGGAGGAGGAACTCATGAACTCAAGTGATCAGCTGAAGAACAATAGTACAACAGGGTCTCAGGAATAACTGGAAACAGAATTCACAAATACCCTGTTGTGTCTCTGCCTTTTTTGGGGGGGCAGGGTGGTAAGGGAGGATTTATATTTATATTTCTGCTTCTCTCTGCATTTTAGCTTTATTTTCTTGGATTGGGTATTCTGTGAATGATTGGCATGTGAAACATAAATGGCCAACAACTTCCAGGCTCACATCTTCGAGTTGAGTTCACAGAACAAGGGAGACTCCTATTTTGAATCCCAAATCCAAGCTTTTCGGGAATGGCTCTGACTGTCCTATGTTGGATCAGGCACCCACCCAGGACTAATCAACCAGGGGCATGGGCAGGATGCGTAAGAAGACGGCAGCGGCTATTTAAACCACGTGATCACAGAGACTAAATCAGAAAGAACATCAGGCAGAAGCAAATGGTGCTGTTCTGGATAGACAACCCAGAAGATACTCTCCACAAATTTTATCCTGTGTGCTCATATAAATGAGCACCAAGTACCCAGACAGTACCTGGGCACAGGACACAGCTCTGCAAATTCTCAACTAAGTTCCCAATTTAATACAAACCAGTTCCCCTGCACCACTAATCCTATTCACCCGAGATGGCTCACCAGTCCCCAAAAGTTGTGTACGGTTTCTCCCTGCTCCGGTGCAGGGCTGTATTTCCCAGCCATTCTCATCTTACTCCTACTAGCCCCTAAAACCCAAACCAATGGTACTCATCTGCGAATCCTTCCTCAGCACACCCAGAGCCAACAGCCTTCTCTGCACTTCAAGAAGCCTGTTCTTAGCCTCCAGCATAGCACCTGCGGCCTCATATGGTAATTACCTGTTTGCTCATCCGCTAGTTTCCTCCTCTCTCTCCAGAGATTGTGGCTTTCCAGCTCTTCGTCCTGCATCCAGGAATAAAGGCTGGCATCTAGTAGACCTCGGCAAGAGCTTGTTAAATGAAACACAGGATGAATCAATGAAGAGGAGGAAGCAGAGGGAAAAGAGGAGAAGGCTAAGTAGAGATTTCACTGTTCTCACACAGACCTGTGTGTGTTTTGACATTTGGAGTTTCAAAGGGAGATTAGCCAGCAGAGTCTGCCGGATGCTTAGAAACAAAGTTGCTTCCTGTCCCTCCAATCCCTGAAATTTGAAAGCTGTGTTTTTTGTTTTTGTTTTTTTGCTTTGTTTTGACCACTTATATTATCTTCTTTTCTCCTGTAAGCTTTCTGTTGAGATCTATTTGGTCCTGCTGGCTAACCCATCCGTCCGTCCATCTGTCCATCCAGGTGCTGACCTGGGGCATCTGGGTTAGACCCCCACCCTTCCACACACACTGGTGGAATCAGCCCAGAGCTCTATGTATTCCTGGCAGTGAGTTTGGGTTTTTCTATGGGCCAAAGGGATGAGGTCACCATTGCCAGTGAAGTCACCACTGCATGATTCGTCTGACACCAGCTCCCTACTTGGGGTCCCAGAGCTTCTCCCAGAGCACCCAGAACCGGGGTTCCCTGCTATTCTTCAAGGTTCTGGAGCTGATCCTCCATTTTCTTGGATCCTTAGGGAACATCTGCCCCTCTGAGAAGTACTGGAAGAACTGAGAGGCTGGAGTGCTGAGTGGGGGAAGCCTCAGAGAAGCCACGATCTTCCATCCCAGGACAGACCTCGTCATCCCTCATAAAGGCTTCCCCATGTTTCCAGCAACGGCTTCCCCCCATGTCTCAAAGCTTTTACCGGGGTCTCTAAGGACACATTCTGAAGGGCTCCAGAGTTCTCAAGGGGGAGACCTGATTCCATAGATGAGAAAGCTGAGGCCAGAAGAGAAGTGACATGCTCAAGGTAATACCGCTAACAAGTATCAGGGCTGGGACCAAATGTACTCCCCCTGCTGGAGGTACTCTGGTAGCTTCTTAACCTCTTCTGATAGACTTTCCTTTTAAAACACAAGTCTCTATAAATGCTGCCTGAAGAAATGGTCCTGTAGGCAAAGGGGACAAGTCCTCCTTTCTTCCCCTCTCACAGGAAGTGGCAGACACTGGCCTTGAACCAAGGCCTGATTTCAGGGCACTGTCCTGCCTTCCTTACCCTGTCATTCAGAACTCAGAAGCTAACTTTCAGATTCACCGCATAATCTAGAGCAGTAGGGCAATGCCAAAACCCACACTTAGACCCAAATGTGGGGGTGGGGGGGTTTGTCTGGTGAGATTTTCGGTGTGATTCCCCAAGGACCTTCCAATAATCCAGGAAGTCTTTCTGGGACAGTGGAAATCAGATTGTTTGAGAGTTGAGTCCTGGGAAGTGAGGCATGGGGACATTCTCCAAAGAATGTTCCAGGTCTTTGAATGCTGGAATTAGCTTGAAGCCCTTGGGATAACCACTTTGCCTCTCTAGGTCTGTTTGCTCATCTACAACGTCAGGAGAGCTAAGGAGATGGTCCAGCTTCTCAACATAGCATAGATGGTCCAATGCACAGCTTCTCAACATGGCATTTTCCAATCTTGTGAACCAATGAAAGAAAGCACCTTCTCACATTCAGCAGGGGATGGGAGGCCGTGGGTCCATGTCACTCTCCCCTGCCCTCTTCCCCACTGCCTAATGGTCAAAGCAGCACTGTAGGTCAGTGAAGAGAACCTGGGCACATGGTGTTGCCAAGCTCTGCCCAGGGAGGGGTCAGGGGCTGCCGCCTGGATCAGGAGCCGAGTCTTAGAGCAAGGGTATCCTCAGGGATCACAATCCAACACCTTCGAAGGACACTCGGGACTGCAAGGGGACCTCAGAGGACGCTGCCTCCAGAGGACACACGGGTACATTTGCCTCATCCAGAGCCCACAGGGTCTCCCTTTACTGGCTGGCTGGAGGGTTGCTTCGGAGGTTCAAGATGCTGTGACTCCCTTAATCACCAGTGTCGAAGTAAATGCTTCAAGCTCGTGCAGTGTTGGTGCTGGCGGTGGGGGGTTGGGGTGGGGCAAGCAATAAGCCCAGAGTCCCTGCTTTCCAGCTATGGTGGTCCACCACAACCCCTCCTCCACCACCTCGCGCCCCTTAAAAAAAAAATTTTTTTTTAAACCTCTTGGCCTTTCTTCCTTCCCGATTTCTAGTTCTGCTGTGCACTTGGAGGCCGATAGATTGGATCCTGCCTTCCGGGTGGCGTTTAAACATCTATGTATAATTTTGCATGACTATTGCGTCATCGTGGAAGTCGTCGTGGTTCCCCTAGAGGCCTCCCAGGCTTCTTCCAGCACCGGGCCTTTGGACGCTTCCGGGCGCTGCGGGCACTTGCGCGAGGAGCCCTCGGCTCCTCCCGACCGCTTCCCTCTCGACCTCCTCCCCCAGCCTCACCTTCCCCCCGCCACCGCACACCGCCCCAGCTCCGCGGCTCCTCCCCGTCACCCCCTCCCCAGCCCTCGCGGGGAGTCAAGCTAGGGTGAGCGGGCAGGGCCGAGCGGCGGGCGCGGGCGGGGCCCGGCGCGGGGCGCGGAGCCGGCGGGCGGGGGCGCGGGGCGGGCGGCCGGCTCGGGGAGGCGCCTGGGCCCGCCCTCCGGGGCCCAGCTGGAGGCCTGGCCCGCGCGGGGCGGGGAGAGCCGCCTGGCCCCTCCCTCCGCCGCCCTCCCCAGTTGCCGTCTCCCCGGGCCGGCCAGTCTTATGATCCAGCGGATCCTCCTGGGGAGGCCGGGCCGGGGAGAGGGCGCGGGCGCCGAGCGGCGGGGGCAGCGGGCGGGCGCGGCGACCGGGGCCCGGGCGGGATCCGGGCAGCGACCGAGGCGGCGGCAGCGCCCGGCCCGCCGCCCCCTCCCCTCGGGCGGGGGGAGCCGCTGCATGGGGCCGGGGGGGCGGCCCTGCTGCGCGGAGCGGCGGCGGAGGCGGACCCCCCAGGCGGGCTGGGGCTGAGCCCGGGGCCGGGGCGGGGGCTCCGGGGGGACCATGCCCGGAGGCCGGCCGGCCGCAGCATGGCTCACGGGCCCGGCGCGCTGATGCTCAAGTGCGTGGTGGTCGGCGACGGGGCGGTGGGCAAGACGTGCCTACTCATGAGCTATGCCAACGACGCCTTCCCGGAGGAGTACGTGCCCACCGTCTTCGACCACTACGCAGGTAAGCCTCGGAACTGCTGACTAAGGGGCCGCTCCCCGGGCCGGGAACTTTGGAGCAACTTTAGCGGAGCCCCCTCGCCGCCTCCCCCGAGCGCGCTCCCCACCCCTCCCCCGCCTTGCCCTCCGCCGGGCGCCCGCCCCCCCCCCCGACCTACCCTCCCGCCCCGCCAGTCGCGGGCTGGGGAGACCCCTCTCCCTACTCCCCCCCACCCCGGCCCAGTCCCGGCCCACCGCACTTCCCAACCCCCGGACGCACGGGACCGACCTCCTTGACCTTCCCACGGCCTCCTCCCGTTGCCCCAAACCCCCGGGGGAAATACTTAGGGCACCGGGTGAGAAGTGGCTACGGGACTTGGGAGAAGGGAGTGGGCGGCGGGGATCACATCACACCCCGGCCTCACGCCACTTAACAGTGAGTCGGGCACAAGAGAAAAGGGGTGACATCTCCCAGGGAGCGCCGCATGCTGCCGGCTGGGTTGGGTTAAAAGAGGATGGGGAGCGGGATTGCCCCAGACCCTAGATAATTGAGCTTCTCTCCCCGCCCCCACTTCTGCCCTTGCAGTCAGCGTCACCGTAGGGGGCAAGCAGTACCTCCTGGGACTCTATGACACGGCGGGACAGGTGAGTGTCTTGGCCCCTGGCCGACACCCCCTTGCCTTTCCTCAATTCAGGGTGGCTGCAAATGGCCTTTGGAAACTGAGGTGTATAAGAGGGAGGGTGTGTCCGCGAGGGGCCCCTCTGGATCAAGTCTTTATTTCTTTTCTCAAGTCGCAAATTAGGAAAAGGAAAAACACACGCACACACAACCCATCAACAAACCTAGCCCAGCCCACCCCATGTGAGCCCCTGTGCTGTGAAAGTTTTTTGCCTGTGTGTGCTTTCTGTATGGTGCCTGGCGTGTGGGTCCCAACTCCTGTTGCAAAGTGGCAGCGGCCAATCATGAAGCGCCCTTATTTTTAGTTGCAGATGACCAGGTCTCCCCCTCACAGCCTCTGTCTGGTCCCTCATTGGTGAGTGGTCTGCCTGCCCGAGGAACCTGATTGGTGCGAAATGGCATCATCTAATATGATGGGAAGGCATTTGGTCCTGGTTATGTTTATTACAACATCATTGCACTCTGGGACTCCAGTCCCTGCAAACGTAATTTGTGGTGTTACCAGAGGACCACAGGGGAAAAAAAAAGAAAAGAAAAGAAACAACAACCATCCAGCCACTCCCTGGGGTAGGGAGGAGGAAGAAGGGTTAGGAGTTCAGTATGAATCTTGGAGGAAGCTTTTTTTTTTCCCCCTTCCATTGGAAGGCCAGGTGACTTCGTCTGGGTTTTCTTTGGGAGAGATTATTGTGCAGAAAGAAAATGCACACTCCTCCTTAGCAAATCAGAGGTGGCTCCTGAAGGATTAGTCTCCTCCTCACCTCTGTCCCAGCCGCCCAATTCCCAGACCCACTTTTGCTGCTGGGATGATTGTGTGTAATGAAGTTTTGCAGAACCCAGCCCTGTGATTAGACATGAAGCCCTGGGCAGAAATTTCCACATGTCATGCAAACTTGAGTCTTTGCGCCCCTGTGAACAGCTGAGGGGCTTAGAGAGCGCTTTGGGGGATGTCTGATAGTACAGTTTCCTTTTCTAGAAAACGCTTTACAAAAATTCCCTGTTCATTTATATGCCAGATGCTTAGCACTGAGTCAGGCAACACAGGTGCTCAATAAAGGGGAGCTATTCGTTGTAGCTTTTCTAGATTTGGATTTCAGAACTGTGGTGCCAGGTTAGAATCTGGAAAACGTTTACTGAGAGTATCTCAGTGTGGCTTCTGCTTTCCAAACTGTTAAGTTAGAGGAGCATCTGAGGATAGAGAAGCTGTTGGCAGTGCAAGGTGCCATAGGCTGCCCCCTTTCACCAGACCGCCCCAAGTGGGTACAACCAGTTCTTAGCTTTCCAGGGCTCCTTTGGGAGGCCTGCCTTCTTCTATTATAGTTGTTACTTACTCTGTCAGAACGTATGGAAGGCAAGAGGCAGAACTCTGTCAGTTAAGTAAGACCAACTTTTGAGCCACACAATAGATAAATTACTGGTTGAAAGGGGAGAGGTTTTTAAACGTCGTCTCTAATTTTAACTTCTTTCACCAGCACCTTTTCCCTTTTCTCCTGTAACTTGTCACCATGACCATTTGTTTGACCACGAGCCCTGTTCAACAGGATGTGTATACGTCAGACCTCTTCTGTGCACCTTCAGACCCAACTCATATTTAGTGAGTTCCTTCTGCATATCAGGCATGGGGCAGCCACATGCAAATATCGTTTTATTTTCTCCACAAAACAACCCCATGAGATAAGTGATATTCTGTCTTTGCAGATGAGGAAAACGGGACTCCAAGAAGCTAGGTAGCTGACCTAAGGTCACACAGCTACTGACAGGCATTGCTGGGATTAGGACACATGTCTGAATTTGCCCCAGTCTGAGGTAGTGATAGCCACAGGAAGCGACAGGAGAGACTGAGATGCTGCCTGAGTTGATGGGATTCCTTGGTGTGTCTGTAGGGGACACGGACCTGGAATCTTGATAGCCATTCTCTGAGTGCGCGTCGTATGCAACCATTACTGAGGAGGGAACCCAGATCCAAAGAATCATCCGAAGTTGGACCTACTCGTAAAACCGGGGCTTCCCATAAGTCATTATGATTGCTGTTTCCCATGGAGATTGTAAGATACAATACCAAGTGGGATCAAACTGTTAGTAAGGTTCAGGTGTACTGTTTTTACCCCATGGTGGGACACCTGCTCTATTGGCCAAGATGTGTTTTAGGCCCCCGTGGTATTTTTCCCCGTGTCTGGAACTTTCCTTTTAGGTCAAAGTTAACGATAATTCACTTTTCAGCATTTAAGTGTTTATTACTAATAAGCCATCTTAGCAATGTCATCATCAACGAGATGAAGTGAGGAGTGCCCACTGGATCACTAACTAGCACTTGTACTAAGCACTGGAGTCTACAAAAGAAAAAGTTGAAGGTAGGGCCCTGCCATGGCTGATGATAGGTAGAAGTACCTGAACCAGATATCCGTTCATGTGTGTTACATAGGAAATTCCTGTGTTGTCATAAGATCCCATGCCTCTATGAGGCTGTATCAGGTTACCTTCTTACAATAAAAATAACGATAAGCAAACACACAGACATGTGTACACAAACATACATACACTTTTAAGCCTTACGGACAGCAGAGGAAAGCCCACGGACTTTAGAACCAAAGACACCTGAGCTCAGGTCTCTACCTTGCTGTAGTGGTCATGGCGATTCCAGCTTTATTTAACCTTCTTTGTGAGTTAGTAAAATATGCGGACCATTAGAATCCATGCTGCAGTGCTGTAGACTGGCTTAAACTGTTCAGTGGATGTAAAAACAGCTGACACTGTTCTTCCCTAACAGTAGATGGGTATAAATATTATAAGAAATTATTGTACTGCGCTCTGGGCAGTTTTGTTAGGGCAACGGGGTCACAGGTGGAAGCGGAGAGTGTGTTGTGTCTGGAGTCGGTGATAGAAACTCCACTAGATGCCAGATCCTAGGGCCTTTTCACTGGCGGTGTGGAGTCAGCTTTGGACTTCCTGATTCCCACAGTCCCCATGGACGCTGTCCAGTGTTCCCTGCTCTGAATGCCCTGTCATATCAGATGGTTTCCTTTCTTGCTCAGAGCCTGCATCCCTAGTGATGTGAGAGAAACTTAGAAAAACTAAGAGCTCGGGACATGCTTTGAGAAACAAGTCAGGTGTGTAGGTTTCAGTTGATTCTACTTTGGGAGGTAAGAAGCGTTGAGGAGGAAGTGCATGGGACTGGAAAGTGTCGCTTTCTCTCCAAAATGTTCCCCCAGAATGTTCACTCGCTGTATTTGAATAACAGCCGTAGGGCCTCCCTTGGGTTGGAACTTAAAGTCCGTGTGGTTATTCTTGGTCTCCTCTTTGGCCGTAGTCAAGTTCAAAGCCATAGGCAACATTCACCCGGTTTATATATTGGGAACGTAAGAGATGACCATAGCAGATGACCTTTTTCGCCTTCCAGAGGAGGCTGCTTCCCCCTTGCCCTCTACCACTATTGATAGGGAGTGGGGTAGTGGGGAGAGGAATGAGTATGAATGTGAGTGTATGGGGCAGCTTTGGTCCCTATCGTGGGCTCTGCCTGGGCACCTCCTCAACATCCCCAACACCAAAGGGGAAGCCCCCTCTCTTGGCCACGTCCCCGGGTGGCCCAGGAGCAGCCCTGACATTGTGACTGCCCAGCAGTTCGGAGTGGAAGTTGAGGACAGTGGTGCCTTCCTCCTCCTGGGGGCCTCGTAGAGGGGTCTGGCTTCCGGCCTGGGCCTCTGCGGAGCTTCTCCTTTCTTGCCCTGCTTTCAGAACTTCAGGGTAGGCTCTGCAGGAGCCTTTGTCTGCTCAGGGAGGGCCTGGAGAGGCAGTGTTTTCCCTCTCTTGCCTCTGTACTGCTTGGAGCGCAGGGGAGGTGGGAAGAGCTCTCACTCTCTGTGCAGACGAGCTGGCGGGGAGCTGCCTGGCGAGCTGCGGGCTCCAGGCTGATCTCTTAATCCTTGGCAGGAAGGCAGAACTCGATACCCTAAAGAGGGAAGGACCAGCGCCCAGTTTATCCCAGGTCTCAGAATACCCGCGCTCAGGAGGGTGTGTGTTGGGGGTGCTTTGGGGTTCCCTTAAAGTTCCAGATGTAGCCACTGCCTCGGTGAGTGGAAGTCCATCTGTGTGCTTTCGGGTGTGCTGCTGCTACGTCTGTTCACTGCAACACACAGATTCAAGGATGCGTACATGAGAGCCATAAATACCCTTCACTTAGGTGTCCCTGGGGTTGGCTTTTCAGTGCCAAGGGAGATCTGTTTCTTACTTGACAGAGCCCAGCAGCTGTGGCTGACCTCCAAGCCCTCTGGGCAACCAGGGAAGTACTTTCCCTCCAGAAGGGAATATCCAGGGGAGACAGCGTTGGAATGCCCCGCCTTCTGTGTGTTTCGAGGGGCAGCACCTAAGGGCCTAATGTAATGGAAAGGGGCCACAGGGGTGGGGGGCAGGGCTGGCCACCTCAGGCTCCCCCTGCCTTCAGGCAGGCACCCTCCCAGTACCTGTGTAGGTACACGCTTGCCAGATGAAGAAGTTGAGAGTGAGTAGGCGAATGCAAAATAGACAGAGATGCAATTAAGAAGAGGGTTTTCCTTACTTCGGAGGGGGCCTGCAGGGAACCTCGGGAGGGCTCGGAAAACACCCTCAGGCTACAGGTGTCAGAAGACCCCCACTGCGTCCCTGAGGGGCCCCCTCGGGAGAAGTCACAGAGTTCCCCCCCAGCACAGCTTCAACAGGTGAGCTGCTGGCACCAAGCATCCTGCTTTCCCTTAGTAACCTACTGTAGATTTGTCGTCTGTGCGTTTTTCCCTAACCTTTTTAGAAGCTATTTATATCCCCAGCCTGCACCACATTACACTGAATGCTGGTTTCCTCCTCTGCCTTGGGAAGGTGGACGGCCTTCGTTGGCTCCAAAGCCTCTGCGGTGACTGGATGCCCTGTGCTCCGCTTCTTGTCGCTCTGATGTGGCTTTGGGATAGGTTAGCTCAGAGCCCAGTCCCACCAGCAGGAGCCTCAGGGCGGGGCGATGGGGGACAGCCTGCATCAGTTCCGAATGGCTGATCTGTGTGCCGAAGGGCCCTGTCCCCTTCCTGGCCGGCTGATCTGGCTGGCTCCTCCACTTGTGTCATGATTTTCTTGAGGTTTACCGCCATTTACACCCTGGGAACCAGAGCTTCCCAGCGGGTGCCTCAGAAGTGGGTGGCACAAGTGTGCTCAGACCCCCTCCTCTGGGCTCCGGGACGCGCTGAGTGGGGAGGGGCCGTGTGCAGCCTCAAGGGCCCCGAGCCTCTGTTGTCATTTGGGCGTGTGCCAGGATGCCAAACAGTGTTGTTTGACAGCTCATGGGTCAGGGGCCTTGTGGCAAACTGGGTGTTTGCGGTTTTGTTGTGGAATTGGGGGCTTTAGGAGATGAGACCTCATGGCATTAAAATATGACAAAACAAAGCAGCTTTCCCCGGGGGTATCAGTTTCTAGCAGGGACGCAGGTGTTGTCATGCGTGGGCACTACTGCCCAGAGGTCTCAGATACAGAAGAGCAAACTGCAAGTTGGAGGGACGGGAAAAGCAGTTACGAAGGAAGAAAACCTAAGACCACACAGGTCTTTCGAAGCTAAAATTCTTGAGTCGCAGCTGGATGTCCATTCCCTCCGAGGGGCTTGGCTTTGCCCTAATTTGGCAAGCCAGGATCCAGGAGCCGCTTTCCTTGCCCTCAGCACTTTGCTGTTCCTCTTTTAGTTTCTGGCAGGCAGCTGGTTTGTACGAGGAAGCGAGGGAGCGAGCATGGGGAGGCCCTCCGAGGAGGCTGGGCAGCCGTGGCCGGTTCCCGGGAGCGATCCTGGGGCTCCCCGAGTGGATCCACTGCCTGCCAGTCCCTCCGGGGCCGATTCCTGCTCTCTCTGAACTCCATGAGGACCGAGAACCTGGTCCTTCTTTTTCTCCACCACATTTCCTGCACTTAGTCTGGTGCCTGGGGCATGGAAGGGCCACAACAAATATTTCTCAGAGTGAGTCGATTCTCAGTTGGCTTCAATTCATTTCTGCTAAAAGGTTAACCAGAGACTAAGGCGATAGCCCTCAGATGATAGCCTCAGGCACACCCGGTTTCTTGGAGAAAAGTTTTTTTTGTTTTTTTTTTTAATTTTTTTTTGTTTTATTTATTTCTAGGCACGCGCAAGAGACAGCGTGAGCAGGGGAGGGTCAGAGAGAGAGGGAGACACAGACTCTGAAGCAGGCTCCAGGCTCTGAGCTGTCAGCACAGAGCCCGATGCGGGGCTCGAACCCACAGGCCGCGAGATCATGACCTGAGCGAAAGTTGGACGCTTAACTGACTAAGCCACCCAGGCGCCCCTCTTGGAGAAAAGTTTTATTTAATACAGAAGCCTCCAAGGTTCAAAGGAATTCTAGGATGGAGGTATACAGCAGGCATCGGTTACACCCCCACCTAGAGCCTGGGGGCTCAGTGGTCACCGGTGCACGGTCTCCCAGTACTTCCCTGAGGCCTCTCACATCTAGAGCTTCTGAGGAGGAGGCAGCTTGGCCATGAAAGGGTGGGTTTGGGATTCTTCCCCAGACCAAATCTGAGTCTCAGCTCCTCTTGTCTGTAGCTGTGAGGCTGTCGGTCAGCTGGCTCTTCCCTCCCTGCACACAGGGGAGATAATGTCTACCTCACCGGGTTGCCGTGAGGATTAGAGATGGTGCGTGTGGTGGCCCTGGTCACTCTCAGCTACTGTGGGCTGAGTACCAGGCCCCTGCTGACAGTGATATTCCAGGCCAGCCCCCACATTACTCTGCCAGGGCCCACTCCCCAGCGAGGGTCTTGACCTCTTGGAACCTCGATTTTCCTCATCTGTAAAATGGGGCCTATAGTTGCACCTCCTCGTGGAGTCATCAAATCTGAGCTTCCCAGCTCCTAGGCTCAAGGCATTGGGGTAGGGCCAATAGGCAGCCCTGGGCTTGGGCTGTCCAGCCTCCGTCATTTCACTCAAGGCCCCTCCACCCTACTGTGTGCAGAACACATAATCTCTTCCCTGTCTCATGAATGAAAGCCTGGGGAGCGTTGGATTAAACGAGGTTGTGCAGGCAGAGGGTCTTGGGGAGCTCATATTCTGGGTGAGGAGGAAGGGCATGGGGAGCACAGGCCTGGGGGGTCCCAAATGTGTCTCTGCGGACCCCAGATCCCTGGTATTGGTGTCAACGTGTAGAGCAGAGCTGATAACTAAATTATGGAGTTTTTCACTCGGTAACTGACAACTCCGTAATTAGAGAGATATTAATCTGGTGCTGTGTTGCTTGTTGATTTTAATAGAAAGAACACGAAAGTAGGGGGAAGGGATTTATTGTTGTCACTGTTTCTTTTCAAGTGACTGGTGGGAGTAGGGAACCAGCCGCTTCTCTCCCAATCCACAGGCTTGCCAGCCCCGCCCAGACTCAGGGTAGAATTTGGGTTTTAATAACGACACGCTCTTCGCTGAGTGACATTTTTACAGAGCACAAAGCATGTTGCATTTGGTACCTTCCAGGGGCCTCTCTCTCACCTGCTCTGTGAGTAAAGGAAGCAGGCGGTGTGTGCCTCATTTTTCAGGTTCAGAGAGGTTATGACTCGTTCCAGGCCACGAGGCTGGTGACAGGCAACAGCAGGATTCCAGGCCAAGCTGTCCCACCCCAGGCCCTGGGTTCCTTACATTAAATTGCCCACGCTAATCAGCATGATGGTGTGAAATGTCTCTTGCATCGCATGTATTCTGTTGTTGAATGTTTCACACAAAAAGTACATTCTAAGTGCATCGCTTTTCTATTTTTTTAAGTTTATTTCTTTATTTTGAGATAGAGTGCACACGTACGTGTGCTTCCGCACAGGGGAGGGACACAGAGAGAGAGGGAGAATGAGAATCCCAAGCAGGTCCCGCACAGCCAGCAAGGAGCTGGACGCAGGACTTGAACTCATGAGCTGTGGGATAGTGACCTGAAGTCAGGTGCTTGACCCAATGAGCCACCCAGGCGCCCCTGGGGTATGTTGCTCTTCTAGCTAGAAGGGCTGGTAGAATGTGTGGCTATAAGTGGAATAGTTCAGGCTGCCGCTAAAATGACTGCTGTAAACACCATCCCCTAGAAGATTAGGGTGTTTTGTTAATTTGTTCATTAACCTACACTCTTGCTTAAAAAGAGGCCTCCTCCTAGGCGATACAGGTACAGATGGCTGAGGTGCTTGTGAGGGTGTGGAAGGAGCTCAGTGCTCTTTGTAGACAGGTGTAGCCTCTGCCTGGGTAGGGGGCCAGGGGACCAGGAAAGTTCTCTGCTAACTGATGCTGACTTTCCTCCAGCCGAGGAGGCGGGACACCCTCCCCACTCTTCTTGACCTATTCTGCCTGCTGGCCTTGACTTGGCAGGAGCTTGCTGTTTGTGGGCTGGGCTGCCGGGCAGGGCGGCTGTGGTGCCTGTAAAGGTGCCTTTTCTGTCCCATAGGGACTGCCCTAGGCCTTTCTTTTCTCCCTCTAGGGGAAAACTCTTTCCAGGTGAAACAGTTTCAAATCTGTGTGTCCCACTTACCACTGAATATTCCCTGTTTCCCACCAGAGACTGCCTCTCCCACCTGCTGCTCGCTTTGCTCACCTTCCTGAGCTGTCCCCATTGACACCCCATCTGCCTGGACCCCCGCATCCTCCAGCTGGTGCTGCCGATGCTGCGGCTGTCACGATGCAATGATGACATTCATGCAGTCGATCAGCAAACATTCCCTGAGTACCGCATCTGGCCCGGGGACCTGTGCTAAGGACAGGGCTTACAGGAGAGGCGGGCACTGGCCCTGCCCCAGGGAGCTCACGCTTTAGCCAACACTGAGTGATGGGAGGGGAGCCGGTGCCCCGCCCCCTCAGTTCACTGGGGGCCAGGGGGGCCAGAGAGGGCCGGGTTCTCTCCACAGGAAATGAACTGCTCCTGAGAGCTAAGTTCAGTAGGGGTTCTCCAGGTCAATGTGTAGGTGGAGAAAGTGCTCAGGTTGGATTCTTACACTTACTAGATGCTCAGCAAAAGTTTGAATTACTGCACTGGTACTCAGATGGGCTTCTTGAACCAAAAGACCTCTCCTGGGAACTTGTTAGGAATCCAGGTTCTTGGGCTCCACCCCAGACCTCCTAAATCAGAAACTCTGGGATGTGTCTGTTACAACAGACCCTCTGACGTGGGCTGAAAAGTCCGAGCTGCTGAGTTAATGAGTATTTGTGCACTTACTACATCCTCATAGGAAGCCGCCTCCCCCTCTCCCCCGTCCTCTCCCACACTCCTCCTCATTCCACTGCTCCCCACACTCCCCCCTCAGCCACATATATACCACACACATATGCACACCACACACACACACACACACACACACACACACACATACACACAGACTGTATGCATACACACTGCGCACACACAACACATGCACACACATGCACCCCTATCTTAGACACTGTCCCTGGAGTGCAAGGAACATAATTTAGTCACTTTTTAACCCCCACCCCAGCAAACACACCTCCATACACCCTGTTTCTAGTTCTTTACACAAGGTTGGGACTCTTCATATTTGTTGGAACGAACCGAAGCTCCCTACTCAGCTGTCTGGTGGAGGGCGGACCGAGGGCACTTTCTGGAGAAAATTGAAGCAGAACTTCCTAAGCTGCCCTTGTCTCCATTGGTGTGCTTTCTGGCCCAGGACTGTGCACATAGTAGACTCCACTGGTATTCTTTGATGAGGTGTAAGTGCCAAGGCATTCTTTACTCCTCTATTTTAAGCAGCTAGACAGATTGGGGCCTGAGCCCTGCTCTGTTCACCGTGGCCGAGGTTAGCACTCTGGGTAGTGACAGACCTGCCCCTGAGGACCATGCCAGTTTGGTTTGTGCTAAATTAGTTCCAGAGCAACAGATGGGCTATGACGTCCTTTTGTATTAAAACTCCCCAGGCAGGTCACCAAGAGCAGTTGGAGGAAGGGCTGTTACTCAAACATGCATCTGGGCAGTAATTACTCTGGCTGACCAAAGCTTTCTGTGTAAGTGTCCTTCTCTCCTGTTCTCCTGGCCGGCCAGCCGGCCTTCGTCCCTCCCTCCCTCCCTCCTTCCTTCCTTCCTTCCTTCCTTCCTTCCTTCCTTCCTTCCTTCCTTCCTTCCTTCCTTCCCCTCTCCCTCCCTCCCTCTCTTTTTTTCCAAACTTGTTCCCGTATAAGAAAAACCGTCCTTTCTCAAGTGGCATAATGGTTGGGATTATAAATGTGTCGGCTCAAAGTATGCCCCCTCTTTAATGCTGCCAGTGAGAGAGAACATTTACTCCCAATTGTCTGGTTCAATTAAAATTCCATTTATCCCAGCTTACTTTTCAAAGGGCTGTCTTCCCCCAGTGAGCTGGTTCGGGGCTCACACTTACTACCTTGAGGTATTTCTAGTGGGCTCTGGCTCTGCAGGGATGGGGAAGGGGCTGATGTGAGGGGAATAGAGGAGATAGGTGGCAGGGTCCATGCCACACCGGGGGTGGGGTGGGGTGGGGGTGGTGGTGTCAGGTCTTTGTCCAGCCTGCGCAAAGTGAGAGGGTCCTTCTGAGGCTGAGGCATCCTATGACCTCTTCCTCTGTGACTCCAGCCATCTTGCAGTTGAATCTCCTCATTGAATTTCAACTGAGAAATTGTGTATAGGTCCCAGTCTAGCATTTGGTCTTCCTCATGAATAAATCTTCACTCAGCACCCAGTTTATAAGCCCTCAGAAGGGGACTGCATGTGGTGCATAGCACTTAGCACAAGGTTGGGGGATCCCATAGGAGCTAGGTGAGTGTGGGGCTTAGGCAAATCTGTCGGAAAGATTATTCTGGAAAGAAACTTTCTGATGACTTGACATTGCCCCCATATTGGCTTTCTAATCAGCTCATTTTAAAGGGGATTCTGATCTGTCTGGACATCATTGAAGGTCTTTAAAATCAGATTATACGTGGTCATTTTAAAGCATGGCCCATTTAAGTATAATAGAACTCATTTCTTAACTCATAGTGTCCATTAGCAGAAACGCTGCCGGGGCTATTTGGATAAAATATTGACCAGGATGTGAACCATTTTCTGGCAAGTGTAGGAGTCCTTGAGTGTGTTTTATGTGAGGCACCCCTCCAGAGTGTCCTGTGGCACTCTGTTAAAGGCAGGCGGGAGGGGGAGGGAGAGTGGGCTGACTCTGTGACTGAGGAAGGGAGACACAAATGCTGTCTGCTCCCCTGGGGGCAGCTGCGACATCTTGCGGCCCCCACCCAACAGGGCAGTGCGGAAGCATCAGTCTGGCAAGCTGGTGTTAGGAAGAAAGTGATTCCTTAGAAATTCCTGGAGGACCAAACTGCTCAGTGTATAAGTTTACTTCTCCTCCCTTTTGAAAAATTGAGATTCAGTTCACCTTCAGTGGCTTTTATATATTTGCGAAGTCGTGGGACCATCACCACTATTTAATTCCAGAACATTCTCATCATCCCCCAAAGAAACCTTATACACATTAGCGATACTATCCATTCTCCTCTCCCCTCAGCCCCTGGCAACCACTAATCTACTTTCTGTCTCTGTGGATTTGCCTGTTCTAGACATTTCCTATAAATGGAATCCTACAATATTCGGCCTTTTGTGTCAGGCTCCTTTCAGTTGATGTAATGTTTTCAAAGGTCATCCATGTTGTAGAATGGATCAGTAGTTCATTCCTTTTTATGGCTGAATAATCCTTGTCTTTCCTTTTTATTCATTTTTCTCAGTCTTTCTTATGTGGACACTCTACCCAAGGCTCTGGGAACCAGCTTTTGGGTTCCGAGGCAGAAAGTAAAGGTCTACTGCCCGTGTGCTCCTGGCACTGTTTTCACCCCTGCCTCAGAGAGCCATGGGACAGTCTCCCCTCTCCCGTCCCAGTGTTCTGGTTCTGTCTACACTTCTGTTCATAGTCTCCTGCCCCTCTTTATAACTTTATTCACCAGATATCAGAGTATCTGTTAAATACAGGTGAGGTGAGGAATAAAGACCCATCAGATAGGAATTTAGAGTCAAGTGGGAAGAGAAGATGGATACAGATAACCAAAATACGAGTAGAAATGGGATGTGCCATGGGAAGGTGGAAATGGTAAAACGTGAGGGCCGACATAAATTGTCTTTATGGCTGGCTGCTTGCCCAGAGCCCCACTGATAGCGGGGCCATTGAGATTCAGAAACACGATCCCAGGCCTCCTGGATCATTGTGTCCATGGGTCGGATTTGTGTCAACTCCTAAGAGACCCAGATATAAATAAGGTTGCCAAAGGATTAATTTACCATGTGCTCTCGGTGGTAAAATAGACATAAGACATAAACCAAAACCTCACACAAAGAAGAAAAGCATACCATAGCACCCCCCATCTGGGGTTTTGCTTTCCACAGCTTTGGTTACCCGTGGTCAGCTGAGGTCTGGAAACATCCTCCATCTGACATGTTGTCAGAAGATCAGTTAGTAGCTTCACAATGCCTATGTCATTCACCTAACTCCGTCTCATCAGGTAGGCATTTATCATCTCACATCATCATAAGAAGGGGAAGGACAGTACAGTAAGACATTTTGTCGGGGGGAGGGATCACTTCACATAAATGTCATTATAGTAAATTGTTTTAATTGGTTTTTATTGTTAATCTCTAACTGCACCTTATTTATAGTCTAAACTGTACCATAGGTCTGTGTGTACAAGTCTAGTATCGGGTTCAGAACTCTCTGGAGTTTCAGGCATCCACTGGGGGGTCTTGGGCTGTATCCCCATGGGGTAGTGCTATAGCCAGGGAACATCCAATATTCAGAGATACGCAAATACAGATTAGTAAGCAAAGATATGCAAATACGGACTTTTGATTTTACCTATCAAATTGGACAAGATGAAAAAATTGCTACCGAGGAGTCAGAGAACCTGATGCTCTGGGCACCGTTATTGGGAGTAAAACTGGACCCGAATTGTTTGGGGGTTAATTTGGCAAAGACCATTTCAGTGACCCATTTCTACGAATTTACGCCACAGAAGCGTTCAGAGCACACAGAAATTTACGTGAAACTATATGTTTCACAGCGATTTTTATAATAGTGATAAATTATAAATGCATTAATGCGTGGTAAAATGGGATTTGTTAAATGACAGCATGATGTATATTGGAATAATCATAGCCATTAAAAACTGCTTTCAACAAATATTTAAAGATATGTGAAAAGGCTAATGATGTGTTAAGTGTGAAAAGCAGGAATCGAAACTATATATAGCATGATTACAACTTTGAAAAATATGCACATATATAATATGTGAAGAAAAAATTGGAACAAAATTGTCAAAATGTTAGTGTTTGGCTCTACATGGTGATATTGAATATTTTTAGAAATTTACTTCTTTATACTTTATGCTGTTTTTTAAAAAGCCATTTCATTTGTATTAAGTTGTATATGCACACAGTTTAAAGACCCAACAGTTTTATGAGATCTTATTGTGGAGAAACAAAAAATCACTCTCCACTTCCCCTACAGAAAAGCCATTTCCTACTCTCATTTAACTCTTAGCTTTTGGGGTGCCTGGATGGCGCAGTCAGTGAAGCATCTGACTTCAGTTCAAGTCATGATCTCGCAGTTCGTGAGTTTGAGCCCCATGTTGGGCTCTGTGCTGACAGCTCAGAGCCTGTAACCTGCTTCGGATTCTGTGTGTCCCTCTCTCTGCCCCTCCCCTGTTCACACTCTGTCTCTCTCTCTCTCTCAAAAATAAATAAACATTAACTCTTAGCTGTTTATTTTGGTAAAGACTTCACACCATGAATGATGAGGCTTTAGCTCTTTCACGCATGCCTTCCACTTCCCATCTATCCTTGCACGGTAGCTAGAGCGTAATTTCTGTTGGACCACTGTTCAGTGTTTGTATTTTGATCACTATGTTGTCTTAGCTGAGCCATGTAGTGTACTATAATTATTCTTCCCTTCTTGTACCACCTTTTGTTCCCTGGAATTAATTATCTTGCTTCTTCCCTTGCTGTTTTCACTGCATGTTTCTCTGTTCCACCCCGAACTTGCCTTTCTGTGCAATCAAACATGTCATATATTCTATCAGTTTCTTCTTGGAGACACCTGTCGTGAGACTTGTGATGTGCTCCAGTCTGGGCTGGTCTCCTCTAGCCTGCTGCACAGCTTGGGATTGTCCTTCATCATTTTGGGCGTTCCCTTGGGATCTGTGTCTTGGATTAGATCTCTGTTTTTCTTTTCTTTTCTTTTTTATTTATTTTGAGAGCAAGGGAGCATGAATTGGGTAGGAGCAGAGAGAGGGAGAGAGAGAGAGAGAGACTCCCACTATCAGTGCAGAGCCTGCTACAGGGCTCAAAACCCACAAACCGTGAGACTGTGACTGGAGCTGAAACCAAGAGTTGGATCCTTAATTGACTGAGCCACCCAGGTGCCCGCTACTTGTATTTTTCCTGTCTTCTTGGTTTAGTCCCTCATTCTGCTGGAGCATATCTTTTATTCATTTTCTCAGAAAAGGTGCACTGTAGGCAAAGCTTTTGACACCTAGTATTTTTCAAAATGTTTTTATTTTCTTCATGGCTGATTGACAGTTTGAAAATAGATTGGAAACCTTTTTTTCTTCTTCTTCTTTTCCTCTCAGAATCTTGAAAGCATTGCTCTGTTGTGTTCTAGCCTCCATGTATGCTATTGATCTGATGCCAATCTGATCCTTGATTTGTTGTGATTTGTTGTCAAGAACCTGGTTTTCCTCTCTGGAAACTTTTAGGATCTGCCATTTTGCCCTCCTGAAATGTCGCAAACATGGGCTTTGGGATAGGATCCAGCTAGGTTTCATGGATCCTGTCAATCTGGAAACTCATGTCCTTCAGTTCTGAGAAACTTTCTTGGTTTATTTCTTTGATCTCTTAGTTTCCAGTTAATCTTTCCTGTTATACTAGAACTCCTAGTATTTAGATGTTGGCGTTCTTGGGCTGGTCCTTATATATATATGTTTGCTCCCTCTGTGTCTTTTTAGTTTATTTTGGGGAGAGTTCCTCAATTTTATCATCCACCCCTTCTTATTGTTTTTTTTAATGCGATTCTATTTTTAATTTTTAAGAGCCTTTTCCTATTCTTCAGATGTTCCTTTTTTTTTTTCCTTCTTTTGGCATCTTCTGATGTCTGGTTTGTCTTGTTTTTTTTTGATTGAGCATCTTCTCTGATTTTTCTGGGGCTATTAATGAGTTATTCAAAGTTTTTGTCTCCCTGCAGAGTATCATATTTTGGTCTCCGTCCTTCACGGTCATTCCTCAGGGGTCCATTCATTTTTGTGACAGTGGCACTGGGACATGTGGGAAGCTCTGTGTGCGAGTCCAGCCAGCTGACTCTAGCCCTTACTGAAGGTCAGGGTTCCCCCACCTCACCACTATTGATATTTTCATTGGAAAATTCTTTGTGGCGGGGGGGGTGGGGGCTGGCCTGTGTATTGTAGGACATTTAGCAGCATCCCTGGCCTCTTCCCACTAGGTGCCTGTAGCACCCCACCCCAGTCGTGACAAGCAAAAGCATCTC
Organism: Proteles cristata cristata; assembly: GCA_017311185.1. Taxonomy (NCBI): domain Eukaryota; kingdom Metazoa; phylum Chordata; class Mammalia; order Carnivora; family Hyaenidae; genus Proteles; species Proteles cristata. The sequence goes on from JAESUZ010002322.1 coordinate 1,277,015, forward strand.
CAGACATTGCCAAATGTTCCCCTGGGGCAACGTCACCCCTCACTTTCCCTGGCACCCCCAGTTGAGAACCACTGCCAGAGGTGATCTGTCAGGGACTTTTCATTGGGGAAACTTGAACATCAGATTCTGGTCTTTCATCTTGGGCTGCCGCCGTTCTGGGAGGCGAGTGCCGGAAGCAGAGTAGGAGGCTTGACTTGTAGCACGTGCCCTGGCCTCGTGCTCAGTGTGTTCAGCTGGACCCCGTCCTCCCATCCAGGGAACCCTCTGTCTATCTTTCCCAGACGCTCCACACCTCTGCCTTTCGTCAGGGTCGGGGAGCGTGCTCACTGCAATAGGGGAGTGGAATCTGGGATTTAACTGCCTCTCAAGCAGACTCATTCCATCCTGTTGTTTGTGGCTCCGGCCTCAGCCCACGTGCAGAAGAACATGCCACCCCCGTGCGTGCACCTTCAGGGCTCCTGTCGTGCAGGATAGGTGCTTCCTGGCCTTCCCCTCCCTGCTGGCCCCCCCGAGTCCGCTAAGTCCCTTCCCACTCAGTCCTTTGCATCCTAGCTTCTAAAATTGGGTGGCTTTTGTCTCCGTACTGGTTTGCTTGGTTCCTGTGGCTTTCTGCCTTTTTTTTTTTTAATTACTGTAATTGTAGAGGATTTTGGAGCGATCTGAGATAAATGCATGTGTTCAGTTGGCTGGGATTTAACTGAAGTCATCCCCACTTTTTATATACAATTAGAAAACATGACTCTGAAGAACTGAGTTATAGCGGATGCACATTCTTACCAGGGCCTGCTCTCCAGTGTGCCTGTCCTTAACATCGAGGGACCTGGGAAAATGAATTCAGAAGAGGCTTGCTTGGGATGGAGGCTTTGGGGCACATACGGTTAGAAGTCTGAGAGGGACACTATATTTTATCTGCATCCTGGAAGCCGTGTTGAACTTCTCCTTCCACGCGAGAGTGCGGCCTTCTAATGACCGGGATCTTTGTGTCCGCCACTTCCAAGATCTTACCGTCAGGCCAAGCTGAGGGGACACTGATACTCTAATTGTGCAATTTCTCCTTCACTAGACTCTGCGTAGAGTCTGTATAGACCGCCACTTTTCACTTAACCCGTTTTTCCGCTGGGCCAAAACATACCGTGTTAGGTTACAGGCTTTCCTCAGTTATGTGTTAGTCCCCTTGATTCGATTTAGGTGTTTTCTGGTGTGACCCACACTGCAAATGACTAAGAACGATTACAGTTTGATTTTCATGAGTCGAATTCTTAGGGCAGCCTAAGACATGTAGCCTCATGTCAGATTCTTAGGGTGCCCTGCCACAGTCCCCCTTGATTTGTTTACTATACCTACAGGTGTTAAGGACAGTGGGAGGCGGGAAGGAATACTCCCAGCTCGGGGGATGGTGGGGAGAGGGTCCGGACGGTTTCCTTAGCTGAGGAGATGGCCCATGTATGTGGCTTGGGGTGAGGAGAAGACACAGGTGAGACGAGGTATTCCAGGCCAAGAGGAAAGCCCAGAAGGAGGCGCACAGGAACGGAAGGAGAAGAGCAGGCTGCCTCCATCGGGTGGTCCCCAGAAAAGCTTGTAAACAGAAGTTAGGAAGGAGGGGCGCCTGGGTGGCTTAGTCGGTTAGGCATCCGACTTTCGCTTAGGTCATGATCTCACGGTTCGTGGGTTTGAGCCCCGCGTTGGGCTCTGTGCTGACTGCCAACTCGGAGCCTGGAGCCTATTTCAGAGTCTGTATCTCCCTCTCTCTCTGACCCTCCCATGCTCATGCTGTCTGTCTGTCTGTCTGTCTCTCTCTCTCCTAGAAATAAATAAAAATATTAAAAAAAAAAAAAAAAGAAGTTAGGAAGGGAATCTGATGTCAGCCGTGGCTAGCCTCCAACACCAGGCTCAAGGGTTTGGACTTTCTAAGGGGTACAGTGGGGAGCCAGGGAAGTCTTCTGAAGACCTGCGCTGTGGCTGGGAACTAATACAGAAGCATTAGGTAATATGGATTTTTCCATACAGCCTTTTCTAGTCCTCGGGGGGGTGGACGAATTGTCTCCTCTCCAAATTCCTTTGCCACTTAGTGTATGCACCTCCAGTCATTAATTTTGTGCCTGCATTCAAGGCCTTCTTTGGACTCATTCATTCTCATTTAACCATCACAACGACCCTGTGAGATAGGTGATATTAATCTGCCTGTCCCCTGGGAGATAAATGAACGAGAAAACAGACTCAGAGACCTGAGTCTGAAACAGCCTGTACAGGTCACACGCACGGCCCACAAGAGGCAAAGCGGGACCTCAGGCCAGGCCCTCTGGCTCCACATCTGTAATTCACTGTTCCAAGGCCTTCCCCTTGATGCCTGCGTCTTCCTGGATCGCCTGACCTCCCTTAAGGGAGAGGTGCTCTGCTGGATCTCCCAGGCAGCACATAGCACCCTAAGTGAAGGAGTCACCTTACTGGTCCGCGGGCCCCGACAGGACTCACCTTAGTGGGGCGCACAGGGCGGGCTCGGAGCTGGAGCCATGCAGGTTCCTGTGCAGTTTGGCTGGACCATAGGGCCCACACCTCTAAGTCTGAAAACCATACTACCTCCTTCCCCCGCCGGACCCCGTACACCCCCCCGGCTGGCCCTGCTGTTCGCGGGAACCTTTCAACACCACTTCACCTAGTGCCCTGGGCTCAGCTGCCGTCCTCGGTGCCCTGGAGGGCGGGATCGGGGCACCCGTGCCAACGATGCCTCCAAGGGTTTTGTGAGGATACACCACGGAGAAGGGCATTTATCTGGTGCTTTTCCTACCAAGTTTTATTGTCGCCAGCTTCCTCGTCTGCCTGTAGTGTTACTTCTCTTTGATTTTGTTTCCCTGGCTCTCCGTGTGCTTCGGTACATGTCCCATCTCCCTAGTCAGGTTCTTTACAGGGGGACGTCCCGCTTCTGGATTGGCTGAGCCTCTTGGAATCCACGGGACTGCTGGCACAAAGGTGCGTGTCCCATTGCCATTTTACAGCCAGCCACCAAAAACGGACTGTGGGTGTGTGCACCGTGATGGCCGTGTCATAGTCCACGTGTGTGTGACACTTTTTCACTGTTCAGGTCTCATTAGCCTTTGTTTTAGAAAATATACTTGAGGGGCGCCTGAGTGGCTCAGCAGGCTAAGTGTCCCCACTCTTGGTTTCGGCTCACATTATCATCTCACGGCTCTGAGGTTAATATCTGAATCCCTGCTTGGGATTCTCTCTCTCTCTTCTCTCTCCGCCCATCCCCTCCCCCAAATAAATAAATAAACTTAAATAAAAAGAAACATGCTTGATGTGTATTGGTGCAGCCGTTTTCAGATATTTTAATAAAATGCCTGAATTCAGTCCTTGCCTGCTATGTAAACATGCATTAATTAAATTTTTTAATGTTTATTTATTTTTGAGAGAGAGAGCGAGAGTGAGCGTGAGCAGGGGAAGGGCGGAGAGAGAGGGAGACACAGAATCTGAAACAGGCTCCAGGCTCCGAGCTGTCAGCACAGAGCCCAATGAGGGGCTCCACCCCCTGAACTGGGAGATCGTGACCTTAGCCGAAGTCGGACGCTGAACCGACTGAGCCACCCAGACGCCCCAAAACAAATGCATTTATTAAACCTGCAAAAACCACTCAGTGTGCTTTTCACAAAGTCGATTTTACCTCAGTCCTCATTTGCCACCTGTTTGTTCCTCTGCCCTACATCGGCTGAAACTGAATGGAGACGGAGCGCCACTGGGCGTGGTCATAAGCTAGCAGCCACCATGTACACTAAGTGCTTTTCATACACATAAGTGCTCATTCAGTCTTCTTCCCAAAGCTTAGTCCCTAGTGAGTAGCTTGCCCAATGCCGCACAGCTAGTAAGCCTGTGATTCAGATTCAAAAGGTCTGTGTCTAAAACCTACGATCTGGTTAAAATAAAGGGGCTAAGAGGGACCTAAACTAGTTCTTAGGAATGCATTCCTGCCTCACTTCTGCCCCACTCGCCTGTGCCTCTGGACACGTGACGGGCTCCTTCGAGCCTCGGCTTCCTCATCTATAAGGTGGGAGCTGCCCTACGTCGTAGGCTAACGGTGCCGGGTCAGGGAGAGTTGGACCTCTCATGAAAGCGGAAGCAAGCTGCTCTTCTCGGGGCTGGGAAGTGAAATAGGCTGCAGTAAGGTGTGTGGTTACGTGCTGCGGGGCTGGAAGGGCTCTGCTGGGAACCTTCTGTCGTCCAGAGTGCGGGTGGGAGGCGCGGATGAGGGAAGTAGTGCAGAACAGGTCGTGTCAGGGGTCTAGAACATTCACAAAGGATAAGCCTGCTCAACCCTGTGGAGGAGTGTCATGGTGACCTAAGCCCGGTCCCAAGGGGTTGATGTGTTGGATGTTTCTGCCAGGTGTAGTATCTCCCTGAATTTCAGAAATCTCCCTGAGTGTGTGTGTGTGTGTGTGTGTGTGTGTGTGTGTATGCACGCCAGTGCATACATATGTGTGAGTACCCACAGGGCCCCGGCTTTGCATACTTGTGGACCTGTGTGTATTTTTCTGGAATGAAAGTGAAACTCACACAACATAAAACTCCTCATGTTAAAGTGTACAGTTCAGTGACGTGTAGTACAGTCACAGGATCGTACAACCACCACCTCTGCCTAGCTGCAGAAGTGGTCATCACCCCAGCGAACAGTGTGCATCTTTAAAGGATGCGTTCCATGAAAGCGTGTGTGTAAACTACGTGAGGCTCTCCTGATCTTCACCGCCTGCCCAGAGATCTTCCTCGTCCTCCGAAGGCCGACTGCACCGTTTGTTTGGCCAAGGAGTGTGGTTCACATACTCAGATTCCAAATGGGCCTGTTAGTCACGGTTTCACTCCTCCACGCAGTTTGACTGGCTCATCCAGGCATGGAGAATACCAGCATTTCAGGCTTAATCGGAGTGTAGTTCCCAGGGTCTGCTCTTGCTGTTCGGCTTCCTAGTAGATCGAAAGCCCACGAGTAAGTGTATATATCAATGAGTCTTCAGGCTTCCTAAGTGTATTCCCTGGCCGCAAAGGCAGAGGAAGGCAGGTGTTAGTCCACAAATGGTGTCTCCTCTGGCTCTGGCCCTTCCATAATCCCAATTCTGTGTTGGCTGTCTTGTGTTCCATGTGTGGTCCCCCACAGTCCCTCCCATGAGACGCCCCAGTCACCTGTAGCCCCCGTCCCGATGCTGAGGGCTGCTCCGTGGAAGTGTCGGTCCTGGTACTCACATATGCCTCCCTCTGTGTAGCGCGTCCTGGGGTAACACCTACTCCAGTGTGATAGAGGGACCACAGCACTGGCTGATGTGGGGGGGGGATCCCCATACAGTCTCCATGAGCTGCAGAGATGGGGGCCGTGAGTGGCAAATCCTTACAGAGTGGGAGGAGGGAGAGAGAGAGAGAGAAGAGGAGGAGGGTAGCTACCTTGGATAATCTCAGGAATACTTCATTCTGATTGGAGTCCGTAGGTCACGTGCCCATCCAAGAACCAATGATGATAGCGCAGGGGCAGGCAACAAGCCCCTTGGAAAATCCAGGGGCTACTTGATTCTGATTAGACTATGTAGGGGGGTGCCCGCCAGGAACCAATGGCTTTGACCAGACGGTGTGGAATGAAACTCCATGATTGGCTTAACCCACTAGGAATTCTTTTAGCTAAGTATGCAGTCAGAGTCCCTGGAGGCATGTGTCTGGGTAGAGGAAAGATGGGTCTAAACTCCATTGGTTTTGGAAAGGAGGAAGTAGGAGAAGGATGCTGGGTAGACAGTCAACAATAGCCTCCTTACCTAGGTAAGGTGAATGTCAAGGCAATGAGAAGGGTAGTGGTTAAGAACAGTAGCAGGAACTAAAAATGCTGTGAGTGCCTCAGTCCGAGGCTCTATCTACTCTTTAGAGCTCCCATTATTCAGGGGGGTGGGTTGGACCCATTGATGCAACATAGAAAAATAGCCCCGAATTGCAGGAGCCAGTTTGACTCTTGGTTGAAAGCAGTGACAGCGATGTAAGAAGTTAGCCTGGAGAATTGAGACACTTGATCTGCCTTCTCCAGCTTCATAGCAAGCCCAGCGCAGGCCAGCCGGGAGCTGGCTGCAGTGTACCTTCCGGACTTCACCTTCCCACACACCACCCTTGTTCAGTTCAACAAGAATTTAGTAAGCGACTGCTATAAGCCAGGCTTTGAATTGTCCGCTGCCTCAGGCAGTCTGTGGAGGGTACAGATGAGAAGAGAGGCAGTGCTGTTACACTGTAAGAAGTGAGACGTCAGGAGAGGCCCAGGGTGCGGGAAATCCAGAGCAGTGGACTCATAATCTGAATTGTGGGCTCAGAGAAGGGTTGGATACTGAGATCTTTTTTACCAAAGCCTGGAAGATGAGTAGGAGCCACCCAGGCAAGGAAGTCTGGGAGGGGAAGGGCAGTGAGCAGTTGGGCAAGGAACTGTCTTATCAGGTATTCGGGACCGGCTCGGGTCAGAGTGGGTGGTTATATCTTTTACCGAGATGGCGAACGCAGGAGGGGTTGCAGATTTGAAGGGGAAGAAATACGTACAGTGCAGAAATGTTGCATTTGAGATGCTTCTGATTCCACCAAAGGGAAGCATTCAGAGCTGGGTCTGGAATTCAGAAGGCAGAGGGCTTCTCCAGATACACTTCTCTGACCATGTTCTTGACATCTCAAGCTTAACGCGTCCAGCATCGGTCTCTTGAGTTTCCTCCTTGCTGTGCTTCTCCACCCACAGGCCTCCTTCCTGTAAAAGACGTTGTCCATCCATCCAGCTCCATGAGCTAAACTTGGATTTGTCCAGAGACCTCCCTGACATTCGTGAACCTTTCAATGACTTTCCACTGCAGGAGGCTCTAATGATCCAGGATGGCTACCGCTCCTACCCTGCCTTGTCTGTCACTCTGGCCTTTTCCCAGGTCCCTCAGCGTCTGCCTCTGCCGGGGCGTTTCTGCCTCAGGGCTTTTGCACATACTGGTCTGTGTATGGTTCCTTAAAGTGTCCTACAGATCTCAGGCGAGGTGTCACTTCCTCCAAGACGACTTTCCAACTGACTCTGGCCTTCCTGGCTATTCTCTCTCCTAGTACCTGGCTCTTGTCCCTCATAGCAACTCTCCCGACTTGCATTTCATGTCACTTCTGTCTCATCTTGTTAAATGCACAGTATCGGGCCCATCTCTCCTTTTTATAACAAATATGTCTCCTATCCTTATCCCCAAATGAAATCTACAGGAGGTATAACCTCTCTCTACGTATAATTTTGGATCAGTGTAACATCATGAAATACGAAGGAGAATAAAAGGGAAGTGATTCATAATAAAAATATTTATTTCCATATTAAATTCCTAAGTTCCGAGGGCTGAGTACTCCACAAGTCACAATGAACTTGTCAGAAGCCTACCCCTATAGGTGGAATTACCATGAACGCACAGCTATACATGTTGACTGATGTAATTGTGTTTTATTGGCGCTTCCACGCTAAGAGGGATACTGCCGGTGGTGTGCAGTTTTCTACAATGATAAGCAGCTCCTGTAATGTTTTGAACAAAATAAAGTACAGCCTACCTTTCTCCTTCACTTTACCCTGAAATTACCTTCCTAGAAAATTCATTAAAGCCACACAACAAATACTTTCTGCTTTTTATATGCAACAGAATTAGGTCCCAGATTCAGGTTATCATAAAAGGGTTTTTCATATTCAGCAGCACACCTGGCGGTACGCTCACCAATCACGTGGGACCCAGGAGCGCTTCTCATAATACAAGTTATGTAGTACGCGGACTGCCATCCCTAATACCCGCAGAGTTCCCCCACTCGTGTTGACGATCAGACACACCCCCCACATCTCCAAAATACCCTGACACGGACAGTACTGCCCAGTGGAGAGGCACTTGCTTCTACTCTGCTCTATTGTGATTTCACGAGGGCAAATGTCTGTCTTTCACTGTAGTGTGTACGGTGCTTGGTGCCTCGCTGGCAGATACTCAGGGGAATAAATGAATGAACAAATACTCCACCAGTATGAACTTTGTGCTGAGAAAATGAGAAAAGGGGGACACTGCATGGAACTGTGACCTGACGTTTACCCCCTTGCTGCATGCCTTAGGCCAGCCGACTTCTGTTTTAGCCAAAGAGACTTGTAATTACAGCTGCAAATGATGTAGCATTTCGGCCCTAAATCCTTTACAACAAAGGAAGTCATCTCACGGTGCACACAAGAAATCGCACTGGCTCTGAGGTTGTGGTTTGTCTTTTTTTGGAAAGTCAGGCCTGTCTGTTGAAGAGCTCAAAACACTTGACCAGCTCTCTCATTTATCTTAACATGTGTATGCTATATTTACTCTCCCTTCACAGATGGGGAAATGAAGCTTGCCTAAGGGCCATATTTAGCTAAGTCTTGATCCCCTCGGCCTTGTGGGGTCAGTGCCGATAAAACAGAATCCTAATGCTTGATTCTGAGCCGGTAGTTGAAACCTCTTCCCACACGAAATCTGTTCCTAGGGCTGCTCACAAGGGTGAAGAGTGTGAGTTGGGCATTTCTTTTTTTTTATGTTTTATTTATTTCTAGGAGAGATAGAGAGAGACAGCGTGAGCAGGGGAGGGTCGAAGAGAGAGGGAGTCACAGACTGAAACAGGCTCCAGGCTCTGAGCTGGCAGTCAGCACAGAGCCCGACGCGGGCTCGAACCCGAACCGCGAGATCATGACCTGAGCGAAAGTCGGACGCTTAACCGACTAAGCCACCCGGGCGCCCCGAGTTGGGCATTTCTAACCACGTGACATGGCCCTCTAGCTCGGGCCTCTCCTTTTGGAGACGAGGAAGTGCTGGTCATAACCGGCCGGTTCCCTAGGGTGCTGTCGTGCTGACGCCCCACGTCTCATTTCGTCTCATTTTCTCTTCTTTTTCTCCAGCTCATCCCAACAGGACTTAGGATCAGTCAGGCGGTTAGAAGGAACATAGTGATGGAACAGAAGCCAAAGAGCCAGCTCACTAGCGCTCAAATCATTGTTAAGTTAATTGGAAGACGGACTTCTTTTGAATCAAAATACATGAAGATGACTGTCACCAAAAGTCAGAAGCTAAACCTTCAGTTTTAAGAATTTTTTTTTTTTTTTTACCCACAGCTACTCAGGCCAGTGATCTAGAAATAGCATTTCACAACAAATTAAAGATTAAATAATAATAATAATAATAACCATAAAGCCAAATATTTGGAAGGCTTTTGGAAAACAGTGATCTGCTAGGAATGTATAGCCCTTTGACAAAATTCTTCCTCCTCCCTCAATTGTCTTTAATCCACGGAGGGGGTGGGCAAATTCAATAAACTCCTCACTGATGCTTGTTGAACTAAACTTAAGCAAACGCTCCCCAAAGGGATCCAGCCCGGCTTCCTCGAAAAGCAGAGCTATTTTTAAGGGGGTGAAAAGTGATACTTTCATTTCACAGAGTTAAATGCAAAATGAACTCGAAGGTGACCAGAAAACTACACAGAGAGGCCGAGGCTTCACAGGCCGCTAGCACCGAGAATTGCTGCAGGAGTGTTTGTAAGTTGGATTGAAGACAAAACACTTTTCATCTTCTGAAGCTGGCTGGAGTGCTTGTGGCCTCTGGGCACCCTTTGGGGGCTGGAGGGTATCAGGAGCCTTGCCTGATACCTATTTTGGGCTTCTTACTAGAAACAGATGGTTGGATGGAGATTGCTGCCGTGCACTTTGGAAGTGACCGAGTTACTCCTTCATGTTCTGTAAGCCACCGGTTGTAAGGGGCATTCTTACCTGCTTGCCTCACATTTCATCTCTCTCTTAAAGCAGTCAGAAGCTATTCTAGACTTTTGACACCTGGGGCCTGTCTTGTTAAAGAATTCTTCTGCTGTGGTCTCGCTTTTTCTCAACCTAGGACGTTACAGAGGAAAACTCTCGTAGGTTTTGACCAATGAGCGTTCCCTAAGTGGAAGTAACCTCCTGGCCTCTTTGGCAGTATGTCACATTGTTAGAGCACTTCATAACCTTCCAAGCATTTGTCACTGACATTCTCCCATTTTGGGGACAGAGAAACTAAGCCTCTAAGAAATGAGCTGACCAAGGCCACGTGGCCAGGTTATTTATGTGCCAGTCCTTTCCCTTTGGTAAGGCGCTACTCAGATGCTGCCCCTTGTAAGTCGTGTCTTAGCATTGCCTAATTACCGTAACTCTTGGCGTTTACCCCATTCTGACTTGTGATGAAGTGTTGGTGTACGTTTGACTCCCTTACCAGGAACTGCCTCTGGGCAGAAGCTGTTAGAAATGTTTGTGTCTCTCCCCACCTACCCACTCTTCCTCCTCAAAGCTAAACTTCTGCGCGTGGTCACACCAGCACTGCAGTATCTTCTTCTAGGCTGTGGCCTTGAGGTCTGCTCAGTGCCTTTTTTTGGACGTACAGATATCTGAAGAGAGAGTTTTCTACATGTTTACACGGTGTTTTACAAATCAGCTATGATCCGAATCTTCTCCTTCCTTAATTTCCCTGATGTTGGCACCATTTTGGGCACATAGTAGGTGCCTTTTAATGTATCTCGGATGAAGTATTTATATATTCAATCTACTCTAATTTACATTTCTTTCATTGTGTATGACTATCTTTTTTTTTTTTTTTTTTTTTAAGATTTTATTTTTAGGGACGCCTGGGTGGTTCAGTGGGTTGAGCATCTGACTTCGGCTCACGTCAGGAGCTCATGAGTCGTGAATTCAAACCGTGCATCAGGGTCGCTGCTGGCAGTGCAGGAGCTTACTTTGGATGCTCTGTCCCCCTTCCCCCACCCCCGCTGCTTTGCCCCTCCCCCCAAAGAATAAATTGAAAAAACATTTAAAAAGTGATTTGATTTTTAAATAATCTGTACACTCAACACGGGGTTCAAACTCACAATCCCGAGATCAAGAGTCACACGCTTTACTGACTGAGCTAGCCAGGCACCCATGACTATCTTTTATATGCATACATCCTGATTGATTCTCAACTAAACTACAAGCTCCAGACAGTACAGTTGTTTCCTTTCTTTGCGTGTATGTATCTTTGGAACATCTCCCATGTTCCAATGGTATGGGCTCAATGCATCTCTGCTGATTGATTTGAAATGACCAGTGTGCCACAAAACGTGGCAAGGACTGCGCTGTCCACTGTGAGTGGTTTTGCTTAAGCTATATGTTTTAGATACGCATTTCAAATAGGCACACACGTCCTAAAAACATGCATTTTACACAGAATTCACAAAAGTGGGAGGGAGCACAGAGGTGGCGCAGAACTAGGGGCGCTCAGGGCACCGTCGGCTGCGCTGTATGTGAAGAGAGGCCTCCCTACGAGGAGGCACTGGCCGCCATTCTCTGTCACACATAAAGACCTCTTGTTTCCTCTCGAGCCCATGTCTTGTCTCTTCTTGTTGTGGATTCCAGTCAGATTGTAAAAGTACGATAGTTTTCAAGGGTTGAGGTTGTCATCACCATGGAGCAGACTCTTGACAAGAATGGAGAGAGCTTATTTATGAAGCTATCAGAACACACTTTTAAAAAATTGATAGTTTGGGGGCGCCTGGGTGGCTTAGTCGGTTAAGCGTCCGACTTTCGCTTAGGTCATGATCTCGCGGTTTGTGGGTTCGAGCCCCGCGTCGGGCTCTGTGCTGACTGCCAGCTCAGAGCCTGGAGCCTGTTTCAGTCTGTGACTCCCTCTCTTTCTGACCCTCCCCTGCTCACACTCTCTCTGCCTCCTAGAAATAAATTTAAAAAAAAATTGATAGTTCGGGTTACCTTGCCGGTTGGGTAAGAAGTAAAAGACTTCACTAAGTAACCCAACAATCCTATTGACTGAACTCACCATTGTTTCTCGTGGTTTTGATGTTAAGGTAATCGTTTTTAATACGCTTTTCTCTATTCCTGAGAATGTTCCAGTTTCCATGAGGAGATACTTAAATATCTACCTTTTTAAATTGATTGGTTTAAATACAATTGATTGGTTAATTAGGAGGACACCGGAGAACCAGCTCTGAGGAGTTCTGACTTAGGTTAAGTGGCCATTTAAAAGTAAGGGCTGTAGGGCGCGTGAGTGTCCCAGTCGATTAAGTGTCCAACTTCGGTTCAGGTCACGAACTTGTGTTTCTTGAGTTTGAGCCCCACGTCGGGCCCTGTGCTGACAGCTCAGAACCTGGATCCTGCTCAGATTTTTTGTCTCCCTCTCTCTCTGTCTGTCTCAAAAATAAATAAAGATTTAAAAAAACCTTTTAAGTAAGGGCTGCTGTTCCACATTCAACTTCCTTTATGTTGCCAAATTTCAGATGTACAGCTGGAAATGAAAAATTCTGTGTGCTTCAGCTTATTGATCCCCCAATCCAAATCTTCATTGCACATTAAGTTCACTCAAGATGCTGCACAGTGGCAGGGATGCTGGGTTGGTTCAGCCAGTTAAGCTTCCAACTCTTAGTCTCAGTCAGGATCTTGAACCTTAGGATTGTGAGTTCAAGCCCCACATTGGGCTCAGTGCTGGGCATGGAGCCTACTTAAAAAAAAAAAACTGCTGCTCAGTGGACATAATATACAATTTCATATGGTGATTCAGGGTCTAGCATTCATAGGGGATAATTTATTTTTTTTTAATTTGCTGTCTATTATTGGACTTCTAATTACTCATGCTGAATGGAAGCAGAAAGGTCTTCTTATAAGAACTGCCAATTATTTAGCTTGCAGATTAGAGGCAGAAGTTCATTTTCAATAGTTCACACATAAGAAGTAACATTGCCTTCCAAGGAGTTCTAAACATACTAGCCTTTGTTGTTGTTTTTTTTTAATAACCTCAATCTATCACACTTTAATAATTCCAACAAAATCTGCAATTTAACAGGTGTCTGTCCAGAAATGATTAGGCTAATTTCCTTCCTATATATCTGTGTGCCTCTCCTTGGTGAGAGTCAGTATTTGTTGTGGTTACGAAAGGAATCTGTACAGCAGACCTGTGTTCCGTAGAATGTTTGCATTAATGGTATTAAGCATTTCTAAAGAACTTGGCATTCACTTACTCTTTATTTCTTGTAATCCCCTTCTGGAGAAAGAGTGCACATTCTGTTTCCCTGATGAGGTCAATTTGCTTGAAAAATAAAAATGTTTCATTAAAAAATATAATTTGACTTTCTTTCTTCTTTCTTTCTTTTGGGTTACATTTAAAATAGTCTTAAGTCTCTTGAGTTCCAAAATGACTAATTAGTACAGTGATAATATAGCATTCTCTTTCATTGATCTGAAAATTATACTGTCCTCAGGAGACCTCAGTTGGATTTGTGTATTTTGATGGCAGCAGAGAAAATGTTCTTTCTCACAAAAGAGTTTCTTCTCTGTGATGTGAAACCAGCCCCTGTGTGAGATGGAGGGGACCTGGCGTGGATGTGCAGAGGCAAAGGCAACTTGGCTTCCCGTGGGATGAAGGATTGATGTTGCAGCCTCGGAAGAGTTCTCGCGTGTGCCTGGCACCGTGCCGAGTGCTTTAGTTGCATTATTTCATTTATTCCTCAGAATCCTATGAGATGGTATCCTCATTTATCATTCTGGGAAAACTGGATATCTGTGTATGAAGAGAGATTTTTTTTTTAAATGTTTACTTATTTATTTTGAGAGAGAGAGAGAGAGAGAGAACGAGCATGAGCAGGGGAGGGGCAGAGAGAGAGAAGCCTAAGCAGGGCAGGCAGAGCCGGATGTGGGGCTCTATCTCACAAACAGTGAGATCATGACCTGAGCAGAAATCAAGAGTTGGATGCTTAACCGACTGAGCCACCCAGGCGCCCCAAGGAGAGACTTTTAACAAGAGTACCCACCCATCTACTCCCTGACTGAGCCCATGTTTGCTCAGCATCCTAGAGTGTGAGGTAGGATGCTCAGAGTAATGCTGTCCTACTTCCCATCATACAACAACCTGTGGTTATATAGGCAGCAGAGCAGAAAGTATATTTATTTCACACACCCATTCTACTGTTTAACATTCAAACTGCTTTGTAAAAACGTGTTGCATTTTTCATAGTACTCTTTTTTTAATTTTTAAAAAAATTTTTAATGTTTATTTTTGAGAGAGAGAGACAGAGCATGAGCTGGAGAGGGGCAGAGAGGGAGGGAGACACAGAATCTGAAGCAGGCTCCAGGCTCTGAGCTGTCAGCACAGAGCCCATCACGGGGCTCGAACTCACAAACCACGAGATCGTGACCTGAGCCGAAGTTGGACGCTTAACCAACTGAGCCACCCAGGAGGCCCTGTAGTAGCCCTCTTAAAGTAACCAGCTGGGGTACAATGTGTTTCACACCCATTCTGCCTGATATCTTCATTAATTAACGCCATTCGTAATGCCAGAGCACTGTTTTATTCAAAACCAATTAGAGGCCCCCTGGTGTAAAAATGAAGGGTAAAGAAGATGGGGGATGGCATTTCTCCTCTTGTCTTGTAATTAATAGCCAATACCTGAGAAATCTTCCACTGCCCCCTCCCCGGGCTCCAGACTGGGGGCGTGCTTTTTGAAAGGGTCACAGGAAAACTGAAGGGTTAACTGCAAAGTCAAGAATTGGAGACGTTAACACGCTTGCGTGGAACCTTATATTAAGAAAAACGTTGGAAGATCACATGGAAAGAGAGTTGTCCTGCAAGGGAAATGTATTGGTGAACTCTGCGTGGAAAGCGTTTTTAATACAACTTCAGCTCCATGTTTGTGCCGTTTTAGTTGTGAAGGGTGGTAGCCGAGGTCAAAGATAGTTTTCCCTGAAACCACATGAGAATCTAACTATGACAAAAATAGGGTTCTGACTGCTCTCTCACCAGAATGTAAATAAGCAGAATATTTGTGTCATAGGGAGTAGTGTAAGCAAAACAGGATCCTCTGCCTTTTGTGATAGAGAGATACTAAAACAGCCATCGATAGGGCAGCCCTTCTGTGGAAGTAGAAGCGGCAGGTTAAAATTTTACAGCAGTCTAGCGGCGCCTGAGTGACTCAGTCGGTTGAGCATCCAGACTCTTGATTTCGGCTCAGGTCATGATCCCAGGGTCGTGGGATAGAGCTCTGCATCGGGCTCTGTGCCAATTTAAGATTTTCTCTCTCTCTTTCTCTCTCTCCCTCTCCTCCTTTGCCCCTCCCCCACATCTGTGCACATGAACATGCTCACTCTCTCTAAAATAAAATAAATAAGGGGCGCCTGGGTGGCTCAGCCTGTTAAGCATCCAGCTTCAGCTCAGGTCATGATCTTGCAGTTCATGAGTTCAAACCCCATACTGGGCTCTGTGCTGACAGCTCAGAGCCTGGAGCCTGCTTCAGATTCTGCGTCTCCCTGTCTCTCTGACCCTCCCTTGCTCACGCCCTGTCTCTCTCTCACTCTCAAAAATAAATAAACATTAAAAAATTTTTTTAATTAAATAAATTAACTAAATACATAGATAAATGAAATCATATAGCAGTCTAATGTATTCTCATTTGGAAAGATCTCCAGGAGATGCTGAAGGATGCTGCTTGATCTCTTCTGTCTACAGATGTTTGAATACGGACAGTTGTGGGCTGACACATGCATGCGAGAAGAACCAGAAGAGTACCCACAAAAACACCTACATGGGGGGAAGGGAATAGAAATGGAAGAGGAAAGGGGGAGTTTTGTGCATTTACTTTCTATGTTTCTATCTTTAAATTAACACTCCGCACTCACGTGTAATTAAGAGAACTATATAAAGAGGGAAAGCAAAGATTGAAGTTCTCGGTGAAGATCCGTAGTGGTTAAGGCACAGCTTTCTGAGTAAAACTGCCAGGGTTCGAATCCCATCTCCGTTCCTCTGGCCGTAGCTCCTTTCACAGGAGAGTTAACTTCCGTGCCTCCTTTTACTCCTCTGGAGAACAGGGGTATCGTACTTCTGTCATATGGTTGTTACTAGGATGAAATGAGTAACGGAGGGGAGAGCGTCCGGACCACGTCCTGACACACGGTACACATTCAGCATATGTTAGTCATTAGCAGTCAGAATACTCGGACAACGTCTAGCTTTAATCAATTCTTGGTGCAAGCTTTCAGTCTGAAACGTTTCTAGTTTAGTAGTCACAACAGATTTCCTCCAAGTTTGGTTGTAGTTGTTGATGATACTGTCACATCCTTAGCCCACTGGTAACCTCAAAAGGAAGAATAACAAAATCAAATGAAATTGTCTTGTATTATGCGGAGTGTCATACTTCCTGTTGGTGGAATTCTCCGGATTTTGCTGCTTTGACCGCGTGATCTTACATACCCGAGAAACTAAAGAAATGGGAATAATGAGGTTTTTCTCTCTTCCTTAGGAAGACTATGATCGTCTGAGGCCTTTATCTTATCCAATGACTGACGTCTTCCTTATATGCTTCTCTGTGGTAAATCCAGCCTCGTTTCAAAATGTGAAAGAGGAGTGGGTACCAGAACTTAAGGAATATGCACCAAATGTACCCTTTTTATTAATAGGAACTCAGGTAAGTCTGCTTTGATTTTACCCGCTGAAGAAGAGTCCCTCTGGTATATTTTGTGGGGTTGTTCTCAAATGGAACCAAAGGTTAGCAAATGATATGCACGTTGAATCTCAGTTGCAAGTTATAATGATAACACTCTATATTTTATACAAAAATAAGGATTTGGGGAAAAGCAGTGCCAAAGGAAAGCAGTCATACTAGTCGGGGTTTTAAAAGTGAAGTTCTCTTGTTTACTCTCTTTCTGGTACGTGGGGATTGAATGGGACTACATGCTTTAATTTATCTTTTAAGAGTTGTAACATTATGGGACATTATTGACCTTTCTTGATTAGATTGATCTCCGAGATGACCCCAAAACTTTAGCAAGACTGAATGATATGAAAGAAAAACCCATTTGTGTGGAACAAGGACAGAAACTAGCAAAAGAGGTAATAGAACCTTCACAGAATTTAAAAATGAATGTAAGACAAGCTTAGGTAATAATAGAAGCTAACATTGATTATGCGTTTGCTGTATGCCAGGCACTGTGCTGAGTGCTCTACATGCGTTATCTTATGGAATCCTTGCACCTCCTCGGGTAGGACTGACTAGTTCCCTATTTACAGAAGGGAAAACGGGGGCGTGGCGATGTCAGAGAACTTGTCAGGTCCCATAGCAAATAAATGGCAGAGCTGGATTGCAGGGAAGGCCCAGTTGCAAGCCCAGGCTCTCACACCCGCACAACGCTGCCAGCATATTTTCCTAGTAAGTCACGTGTAGAAAGAGGCATCAGAAGAAGCCCTTTCTAATCACTTAATCGTTTGTACTGTGCCAACACAGGCTTTGTCTTCGGTTAAGACGCATGGAGTGGCATAGGATGAGTTTAAATCTGCAGTTAAAGGCAAAAAAAAAATATGACTGGGTTTGAAAAGAAGTGTGTTGAATTTTCTTCCACCCTTTAATGAAAGATAGAGAATATTAGCATTCTAAAAAGTATACGGCTGCTTTGCACATAATAACTTGTAACTCCTATTCTTCCCGTCCCGAAACTAGGCTTACTTTTTTCTCTATTTGGCCCTAACATAATTGGATTCTATTTTTTTAGCTGTGACTTTAATAAGCCTTTCGTGGAAACAGAATCTAATAAGGTCTTTTTAAATGTATTGTCAGGAGGCGGAAGAAAGCAAAAAAACTTTTTGGAGGACAGTTTTTCCTAAAACAAAAAGACAGACAGCTTCCCTGACAAATCGGTGTAGAAATTCCATGTGTTCCATTTTGTAATCTCAGGGAGAGGAACAATTTCTAAGTGTCTTAGAGGTCAAAGTGGTAAATGAAATTATTGGTAATTTAACTATGTAAAAAGTCAATATATCAAATGCCAGAAATAAAAGTGAAAGTCATCAAATAAACTTGACATGTATGGCTGAAAAATGGGTTTAAATACTTAGTATAGAGAGGAGTTCCTTTCATAGAAATTAATCAGAAAAAGACATACGTGCCCCAGTAGAAAAAATGGACTAAACGTCAGTGGAAAGTATGCCCAAAAATACAGATTGCAATTGAAGATAGGAACTATGTTCAAAGTCCTTAGTAGGCAAATATAAGTTCAATTTCCCCTAATAAAACGGATGGAAGAGAATTATAACAGCGACTGTTCCAGGGGTGCAAGGAGACGGGCACTCTCTTGTGCCACTAGTGGTTGACTAAAGGCAATCTTGACAATATGCAAAAGCTTTCAGGTCATGCACACTTCCGATCAGGCATTCCACATGTAGGAATTTATCTTCAAAAATGTATTACAGATGTGCTTAAAGAGATGCATTGTTTATAATGGCAAAACAAACCCCGCTTCGATTAAAAATTTCTACTAACACATCTGTTGAGGTGTTTATATTCATTATGCAGTTTAAGTGGTTGCAAAACACTAGGTTCTCACCTGGAGGCCTGTTGGCCGCATTTAGGACAGCTGGGTCCTTCGTGAAACACTTTCACCTGGACTCCTCCCACGCTCTCTCCTGGCTTTTGCCCCTGGCGATGGCCTCTCCTCCACGTGTCATCTTGTCCCTGCATTGCCGGGGCCCGAGAGCAACGGCTTCTGGGACAGCCTTTCTTCTGCAGCCACCCTCACTAGGCCTAGGTGGGTTGCTGTCGGTCCTGTGGTTTGAGAAGTTCGCTACGGAAGATGCCCAAATTTCCATCTCCAGCCTGCCCTGTTCCCTCCACCTGACCTGGCGATCCAGCTGGTCACTGGTCCGTCCGGGTGGCTAAGCATCTGCAAAGTTAGCACGTCCTCCAAAACAGAATTCCTGATTTTACCTGCCGTGCCTGTCCTCCCAATTACTACACCCAAACACCTTGAGGACACACTCGACTTTGCTCTCTCTCCTCCCGTACAGGCATCCCTGCAGCCAAACCTGTTCTACATCCAGCACCCAAAGCCTCCTCACCGTCCCCTCCTCTAACAGTCTGGCCAGGCCCCTCCATCTCTGGCTTGGATTACTGGAACAGCTTTCTGACTCACCTTTCTGCTTCTCTCTGTGACCCCATGGCAGTCTGTTCTCAACACAACAGCCTGAGTGAGTCTTTATGAGGTCTGCTCAGAACTGCCCCCCAGTTCATTCCCAGAGGCCAGTCCTTACCGTGGCCTCCAGGCCCCTGCTGCGTCTCCGCCTGTCATCTAAGCACATGGCCTCCTTGCTGTGCCCCCAAAGGCTTGTACTTCAGGATCTTAGTTTTGCTCCTCCCTCTGCCTGGGCTGTTCTTCCCTATGGAACATTATGTTCTCACTGTTTTCAGGTCTCTGCTCAAGTATCATGTTCTCAGTGAGACCTTGCCTGGTCTCGTCCCCCCTACCTCCCTTCCCGTTTTCTCCAGACCACAGAGTACCTTCTGACTGTCTACCTCTATTAGCTTATGGTCTTCTCCCTCTAAAATGTAGGGTCGACTTAATTTTGTTCCTTGCTATATTCTCTCATTTGGCACATAAGAATGCTCAGTAAATTTCCAGGGAAAGAATGAATAGAGCCTCTCTTAGAGTAGAAGCCAAAGTCCTTATACTGGCCTTGAGGCTACCTCACTGGCCTCATGGCTCGCCATTCCCCCCTGCCCACTCTGGCTTTTGTAGCATTCCCTGAGTGCTGGAAGCATGCTCCTGCATCAGCATCTTTCCGTCTCTGGTTCTGCCTAGGTATCCCTCTCTGTTCAAACCTCACCTTGTTGAGAAGCTTCCCCGACTACGACTACCACTACCTCTGCCCTGTGCACTACCCATCTCCCCCCACCCACCCCACCTTTTTCTCAAAGCACCCACCACCATCTGTTGTTCCCTCAGTGTGAGAACTTAAGCAAATGGAAGCATCACACGGTAGAGACTTTGGTCTTTTCCTCCGTTCTTTGACACTATCTCCAGCGCCCAGAACAGTGCTTGGCATATGGTAGGTAACCAGTAAATACTTGATGCGATATATTTTCATAGAATAAATGTGGAAGGATGTAGGCTTACTTTGTAAGTTAGCTATTCCTGAGTTTTATGATTATGAATGATTTCATTCTTTTTGGCTGTGTTTTACCATCTTCCTTACAATGGTGTGTTGTGTCGTACCGGATGTGTACGAAAGAGTTGATGTGTTTGTGGTGTTTTTTCTCCTTCCCAGATAGGAGCATGCTGCTATGTGGAATGTTCGGCTTTAACCCAGAAGGGACTGAAGACTGTTTTTGATGAGGCTATCATAGCCATTTTAACTCCAAAGAAACACACAGTAAAAAAAAGAATAGGATCAAGATGTATAAACTGTTGTTTGATTACGTGAGAAACCTCTTCAGTGGCCAAGGAAACTGTCCATTTCTCTCAGAAAGCATAGGAGATGCTACAGCTATACCCAGATGAAGCGGTGTAAACCTTGAAAGAAAAACAAAACAAAAACAAAAACCAAACCCTGTCCTCAGAATTCTATAAAATTCATTAAGAATGTTTCTTAAATAAGGTCCAAGAAGCAGCAAACAGCATCTGAAGCCACAATCTATTATAAATACTTTATTTCAACTAGAAGGTACAATCTCTCAGGGGTTTCATAGTTTAAAAAGCTACAATCACATCATGTTGTAACTACATAAAAAAACAAACAAAAAACAGTGCTGTAAATGGAACTGCCTGGCTTAGACCATATACATTTCTGCACAGTCTTTCTGGAATCTGCACAAAGAAATATCTTCTCCCTTTGCCCCAATTAATTGTTCTTGTATGTAAGTTGCTTTCTATTCCAGTAGATCCAGAGTGGTGAAATCACAAGGCCAGCCATGTAGCCAAAGGTCGCTCCAAGCGTACAGGAGATGGGCCATACCTGAGGAGAGAATGTATGAGCTCAAAAGAGAACAACTGTTTTATTATTACTTGAGCACAAGTTAAGTGTAACCTAAATATTTCTATATTAAAGCTTAATGTGCTTTCTTAAAGAATGCCAACAGTGTAATAAGGTCCTAACTGCATTTGTCACGAACACTAAAAATGTACACATTCTAGTTAATGTGCATTCGACTGTAACAAGGCTTCTGGCAACTGTAGATTTAGTCTGATGCTCCCCAAACTGCATGAGATACATCCTAAAATTACAAATTAAAATTCTGGGTCAGACTTTGTCGTAATCCTGGACTCGATATAGCTGTCTGAAGTAGCTGGCAATTTTGTTCTTTAATTTCCACCTTGGCTTATATATCGAGTGAAATGAGAAGCGTATGCTGCTCAATGTACGAGAAAGTTGAAATCGTGCTAAAGAGAACCTAGAATTCAAGCATGTTACGCAGAATCTATAACAAAGCAACTGCTTCTATAATAAAACTGATGTCACCTTTCAGACACAGGTACTGGAACCACAGCAGGGGTTCTAGAATCACAGCTTAAGTATACACCCAGAGCGTCAGTTAAATGAAATACTGACTTCTAAATGCCTATTTTCTCCAGCCACATTACATTTCGCACAGTTACATCAAGCAAGCCCGAAGTGTAAACAACATTGGGATTTCTTTCATCCACAAGCAGTGCATGCTAGTCCCTAGGTAAAAGGCCCTACTTTGACAAAAATCTGTGTTCATCCGAGGAGCTTACTTGGTATACTGGAGCTGTTTCTAATCTGTCTCTCAGGCCATAGAACTGTGTTAGGGGTGAACCATCTTACGTAATGACTAGTTCTGTATACAGCCTAACGAAGCCTCCTTGTTTGGTCTGCTACGGATCCGCCTTGTTCCAAGTGCCATGCAGCAGCCAATAGTGTTAAGAGTGTCAGTGTGAGCCAATTCATGAAGTTCTGAGAAGCGTAATCTAACCCATAAATTCTCCCCCCCCCGTCTTTCTGACATTTAAACTTGCTGTTAACTAAATTATGATTTATTTATGTCTTTGGTGAGCTTCTGTTAATTTCCATGACTTGAGCTAACAGCTATGTCTATTGCACAGATTGGGTAATGGAACACTAAACTTTTATACTTGAAAATGACAGCCTTAAATGCTCATATCAGTCACAAATCTAAGAGGTACTGTCTTGTATGTGAGCTTTGTAGAGATTTTTAAAAATATAAGCATCATCTTCCCCATTGAAGAGTGGAGTCTACTGGATAACTAGTCAGGAACTTTCTCTCTGAACTGGACAGTGGATGTCTTCCTTCTCCCAAGAAGTGATGGTTCACATTGAGTACCATGGCCTTATGTACGCTCCAATGGAATCTTTATGTACTTTCTCTTTAATTTGGGTCTATTGATTATTAGCTCTCTTTAGATAGAACTGAAAAGAACTGCATACGTCAATTAGTATATGAGCTAAGTTGTCCAACACATGGTATAAAGGAATTAAGACAGTAAAGTATTATACATTTCCAACTTGCCTTTGGGGATTTGATGGGGATTTGTTTTTGGTTTTTTTTTCCCTCAAATTCACCTCTGAAACTTTTCACACTTGGGTTTACTAGCCAGTTAAAATTAAAAGCTAGACTTTGCCCTGCCGTAAGAGAAATGGACTAGGAATTGGGAAACACAAACTCTGATGTCACCTCTGTTTCCTGCCTGGGCCTCAAGTTTCCTCATCTATAAATATGGGAGGTAGAATGAGAGGATCTCCGACACGTCTCCCATTTATCAACTCTTGTGATTCTCTTCTAATTTTTGGACATTACCTTTTTGGCTGCACATTCTTAAGATGGTAAAAATCCTGTACATAGATTATTAGAACTCTAAGCAAAGATGATTGTATCATCTGAACCTGAGGTGCCTTAGGTACTCTATTGACCTTGAGGGGTTTGGAGTTTCCCATTGCTTATTATGAGCCTTTTCATTGCTTTGGTTCTTTAGGATTTCTTTTTGCACTCAATCCTTCCTGTCACTTTAACTAAAAACCAAAGATTTGTTTTCTATTCATGAGCAGATTATAGAGAAATTGCCTTATTTTCAGCAGCATGTCTTCATTAAAGGCTTAAGTTTCAGTAGAAATTGAGACTAATCATTGGAACAACTAGTTCAAAGTAGTCAAATATCTGGGAAATAAAATACTTCAAAAATATCTTACTGACATGAATTTTGCTAGTTAATGCAAATACACTGCTTCAAATAAGGTCATGTATGAATGAATTTAAAAGAAATGTGCAGTTAAGTTTTTTTTGCATATAATCAATTCTGAAGTTCTTAAAAATAATTTTAGGGACTCCCTGAAATCTTAATACTTTGCTAACGTGTACCCTTTTTCTGTCTCTACAGATACATTTTAGATGAGCCCATGTTGAATTATCTTATTTTCAATAAGTAGAGCCTGAATTAATAGTTTTTATTGTGAATTAGTTACTTTAGGCATTGCTTCCATTTGATTTCTAATTATTACTTTTAAGTACCAAATTAAATACTGGTTTGTTGGTTGTTGCTTTTTAAGTGATTGTTACTTTAACAGTGTCCCATCTTAACACATGGGGTTATAAATAAAATAATATGCATAGTTTACTATTTATGTAAAGCATTGAACTTCTTACCTTAGTTTTTATTTAACACCCAATGTAAATATTTGGGATAATACTCCTCTGTTTGTCCTGCTGTGAGTCTGATCACCAGCCAAGTGTGAGCACCTGCACTTTGTTAAAAAGCACACTGTTAAAGTGTAGGGAGAATAATAATCCCTCGTGAATCCCAGCCAGATTCCAGTTTGGGTCACTAAATTCTACTTGAATCACTCTGTAATTTCAGTATGGCTCTTTGTTTCCAAACACGTACATACACAGTCACACGCACATTCTTTAAGCAGCTGCCGTACCGCACCTCCAGTGGAATGCCGAAGATGAAATATTAATCCAGAAGTTTTGTCTAATGAGGGGCGAAGGCTTAGAACACTTGCTGTGTATTCAGTTCTCAAGAAATCCAAGCCATCAGCAAGTTAAAATGTTGGACTGGCTTTGAAGACTGTTAGCTAGTGACGGATCAGGCTTTCCTGCTGGACTTTCCTGAAATGAGTAGCCCTTAGCTGTAACACACTGGTTTTTAAAGGAGAATTTCTTCACTTAAGGGCAAGCTTCCTGCTTTTTATTCTCAGGACAGGGAACAGCAAAAGGAGCCCCTGAAAGGAGTCAGGGGAGGCTGCCACCTAAATCACCTTTTCTCTAAAGTCCTCATGGTGGAATTTCCTACCGACCTTCTTACAACTGCTTTAAACAATTTTTAACTACACAATGGCAAGAGATTTCATGTTGACTGATCAAACCATCCCAGCTTCACCACGCATTTTCATACTTTGATCTTGGGGTTTTCCATTTAAAACTGTGTACTTGTCTCACACACAGATGCTTCTGTTTAACATTCATGCCACAAGTAGGCTTAAAACAAAAACAACTGTGGTGTCGTCTACTGAACAGACAATCCAACTGCGGTGCCACAGACATTTCTCCAAATTACGGTCATCTGGGCTGGCTATATGTATAATTATCCTGTTTTGTTTAAGGAAAATAGAAAACTCAAAGGCATTCATGTAAAGAAAGTCATTCACGAGTGTTTGCCACCAAAATGACCACCTTCTTTTTATCTAGTTTTTTATATATTAACAGAATGTTTTAACTACTAAATGGAAGAAACAAATCCTGTTGCATGACACATATAATGCAAGTGGGTAAAATTATCACAATTAGCTGTTAAAAACCCCATTTTAAAAAACAAGTAGCTACGTCACATGAACAAAGCATCTTGCTTAGAGTACTACTATTATCCTTTCTCTGAACCAAATGACTCCTTTTTAATTTTTTTTTTCATCACTTAAACCAAAAAGGGTCAGTGTTCCCTTAAAATACTCACCATTAAGAAAGGCCTAATATTACAGAGTTTGGGTACATGGTATCAGCAATAAGTTGTGTTAACCTCAGAAATAAAACAATTCCACCCTAATAAGCTAAAAAAACAATTTCTCAATAAATAATATAGATTTAACTTTGTATGCTTTCTCGGTTCAACAAATCAATGTTATTGCTGGTTGAACGACACTTCAACATTATACAAGCTTATTTCCACCTGAAGACCACACTGCTCTCTCCTGATCAGACATTACTGATGTATCTAAGTAGTGTTGAGACTTTTCAAAGCGTGTTCTAAGTATTACAGAATGATTTAAGGACTCTAATTTTTTTTTTTAATTTTTAAAAATGTTTTATTTATTTTTGAGAGAGAGAGAGAGAGGCAGCATGAGCAGGGGAGGGTCAGAGAGAGAGGGAGACAGAATCTGAAGACAGGCTCCAGGCCCTGAGTAGCTGTCAGCACAGAGCCTGATGTGGGGCTTGAACCCATGAACCAGGTAAGATCATGACCTGACTGAAGTCGGACACTCAACTGACTGAGCCACCCAGGTGCCCCAAGGACTCTAATTTTTGTTATTAGGCTGAATTTGAATCTCGGCACTGCCATTTATTAAATATGGGACCCTGTGAAAGTCAGCTTACCTCTTTGTACATTGGTTTCTCACCTGTGAAACGAGGATTATCATAAAACCCACCTCACAGGGATTGCTGTACTGAGTAAATGACAGAATGCACCATGTGATACTTAGAACCATGCCTAAAACAATATGTGGCACATAGTACATACAAGCTATAAACTGATAATCTTTTAGTTCACATTCCTAGTAGGCACATGTAAGTTGCCATTATAATCTAGAACACCATCATTTCCCCAAATACACCATCTCTGCAGTTGATCCTATTAAAAAAATCCTTCCTTGAAAAGTGTTTTTCAAGGACTTTAAAAATATTTTTTAAAAACTACATCTAACTGAACCCATGTTCCCTTCTTGTCAAACATGATGTACAGATTTTGAATGTATGTCATAGAACTTCAGGGGCTCACAGACCCCCACCTACGGACTCCTGGTTAAGGACTGCTGTCCTCTTCATCACTCGAACCTAACAAGTATTATTAACTGTTCTAGTCGGCCACAGTAATATAGTGACCCTCTACATTGTGGTTCAAAATTTTAAGGATCAATTTCAGTAACGTAGATGGCATTTGTTAGGTGATATTTGAATTATAATCTGCACAAGAGTACTTAGGTTCCTATAATACATGTTAAATGCAAGTAGATGTTCACCCTCGTCTTGTTGCCAAGATGACGTCCACAGGTTTTGATGCCACCGCATGACAGTGAGTCGGTTAAGTCACTGACTGGCAGTTTAGGAGCTGCTGCAGGTTTCCTAAAGTGATGATCAGGTATTTGAAATTAGATGAGGATTTTCTTCTGAAATTAGCTTCAGATATTCAACAGAAATTTTAAAATAACTGTATAAAAACATGAGGCCACTTTAAAAATTCCTTAATACTTTGCTTAGGAGCTTTCTTTGGCTCTTCTGGGGAGTAACACAGTCAGTGGAGTAAGAACGGGCTGTGCTGTGGACCCACTTCTGGCTCCATGGCCTTGGCCAGGTCACTTGCCAGCGGAGCCTGAGTTTCCCAATGGGCAAAACAGGGATAATAGTACCTCTTGTACTTAAAACATGAGGCTGCTGTATTATTTTAGAATCTGTCACAAAAGCTGTGAAGTACCATGCATCGCTATCAATTTGTATATTCTATATTTTAACTTGTAAAACTTCAACTTCTGTGATCACTAGGGTGCCTTAGTGGCTCAGTTGGTTAAGCATCTGACTCTTGGCTCAGGTCATGATCTCACTGTTTGTGGGATCGAGCCCTGTGCCAGGCGCTGTGCTGTCAGTGCTTGGGATTCTCTCTCCCTCTTTCTCTGCCTTTCCCCCACTCACATGCACATGCGCTATCTCTCTCTCAAACTTTATTTAAAAAACCTTTTATGATCACTAAGTATTTCTTAGTAACTGACACTGCAAGGCAATAATTAGAAGCGGCAGTTCCAAAACAAATAAAATAGTTCATGAGGGGCACCTGGGTGGCTTAGTCGGTTAAGCGTCCGACTTTCGCTTAGGTCATGATCTTGCGGTTCATGGGTTTGAGCCCCACGTCGGGCTCTGTGCTGACTGCCAGCTCAGAGCCTGGAGTCTGTTTCAGTCTGTGACTCCCTCTCTCTCTGACCCTCCCCTGCTCACGCGCTCTCTCTCTCTCTCCTAGAAATAAATAAAACATTTAAAAATAAAATAAAATAAAATAGTTCATGAGCAATGTTATACTGTTGTAAGAACAATTCCCTTGCTCTGGTAATCCTCTTTAATACATGACAATCTTTACATGAAATGTCTGGGGAGCATAAAAGCTTACGAGAAGACTCTCAAAAGCCGTACAACACACTGCATTGTATTCACCATATGTAGCCTCATCTCAGAAAGAGAAGGGCACTCCCTGCTCCTAGCTGTCATTTTTCATAAATTTTAAGAAGCATAATTACAAAAACTGATTTTAAACCAACCACTAGTAGATATGTGTGTCATTTTTAATAGTCTCTTACAAATGACTCCATTCATTCAAAACTATTAGTCCCTACTATAAACCAAGCAATATTAAGTTGAAATTAAGATTATTTGCTTTTGGAGGTTTAATTTTTAAAATAAATTCTTAAAAATATGTGTTGCAACGGAATTATAATTTTCAGAAAGGTATATGATGTCATAGATATATCATAGGGAAACTAATCTGTCTACAGATCAGAAAACCTAGAAACAGAACAACTCACAATCATTAGTATGACTGGCTCTTCCAGGTTAAAAAAGGAAGATAAAACCCAGGCAGCTAGTTCTAAATTTCTCACAAGCTACTTTTTAATGTTTATTTTATTGTGCTTATTTACCACGAATGCCCGCTGGCATGACAGAGAGAATTCATCTTTCAAAGCCTGATGACACTTCTACTAGCTTTAAATGACCATTTATATTTTCTTCTGTATTTGATTGTGAGTGCTGTGTTTTTCCAGATGTTCTTAAAGCAGATAGTATTTCTTGTCTGAGGCAAGAAAACATTAGAGATGAATCTACTCACCCGGACGCATTTCTCTGGTTTAAGTCTGCACTGATCCAGGCATACCCTGCCACTTTCCTATGACCAAGCAAACATATAGGAGGAGCTATTTGTGGAGAGGTGTGTAGTTTCCAATCTGCAACTTTTTGCTGAAGTGATGCTAAGCCACAGTGGTCCTCTCCAAGACCACGCAACTCAGTGAACCTGACTAGCACCTTTCTTACCCACGTGAAAGCCCTGGCAAGAGTATTATCAGCATGGTTACCATACAGTGAGCCCACCTTTTAAATACAAAGCCATTTTCTGTCTGTTAAGTATTATAGGGTTGTTTTCCTTTTCCTCATGCTTGAAACATAATTCCTATTCATATAAGTTAATGTTTTATTTTGGTCTGCCTAGGACACCGTATAATACCTTTGATAAATGAAACACCAATTAACCTAAAAACATGCCACCCTTTAATAATTAAAGCTGTGATCTTAGTTTTATCCCTCACTCTAGCAGTATTTTTAGTAATCCTTATGATCTCTAGCTTCAATTTGTGAATTACCTGTAGCATCTGTGACTTTAGAAAATGAATATATTTTTTTCACAAATGTTACATTTTTAAGCTGCTAAAACTAGGTAAAACAAAAAAGAGTTTTTAAATATAACAATGCCTAATATAGATGTTATGGAAATAAGTATGAATATTTTTTAAACAATTTTAAATTGTTTTTAAAAATCCTCAATCAATATTGCTTTTTAACTTTACAGGAAATAAGTATACTCAGAAGAGATGTGATTATCTGGTTCAATTCTGCTTTAGAGCAGCACTCAAGTTCAGAGCGTAAAGGCACTTGTAGGTTCTCTAGACACAAAAGCTCTGCATTGTAACTTCAAATTGTCTCCTACGAGTGTCTTAAATTTTATGGTCTAAAATACATACACCAGCAGTGGTCATGGCATTTATACAAATTCTTACGTGTGGAAAGAAATGCAATATAGTAACTACTCAAGCCTTTCCAAGGAGATCTAAACTAGAGCCTTTTAGAAAGAAAGGAAAGGAAGAGAAAATAAAAGAGAAAGAAAGAAGGAAAGAAGGAAGGAAGGAAGGAAGAAAAGGGAGAGAGAAAGAGAAAGAAAGAAAAAGAAAAAAAGAAAAAAGGAAGGAAGGAAAGAAGACAGAGAAGGGGAGGGAGGAAAGAAGGAAGGAAGAAGGGAAGGAAGAGGAAGGGAAGAAAGGACAAAAGGAAAGGGAGGGGAGGGGAGGGAGAAAAGCTGTTTCCGGAGTCCCCAGCAATGAAGAGAATCAGGGTTAGACCCTAAGGCTGGGCAGAACATATAACACAAGGAGACAATCAATGCATTCTCTAACACTCTGAAAACCCAAATAATGGAATTTGCATTTTATGGTAATGCTAAAAATATAGTCCTTTTATATGTCACAAATGCCTGTAACATTAATTAAGCAGTAACTATGTGTCAGGTTCTGAACGAAGTACTTTAGAAGGATTATATAATTTAATTTTCACTAGTAAGTGGCAGAGCCAGCATTTGAACCTAGTAATCTGATACTAGAGCTCTTAATCATCACATTATCTACCTATTCATAAAACAAGCGGGTTTAAAAACTTTATGGCAAATTTCCTTTCCTCAGAATAACATTTCTTTCTTTTTTTTTTTTTTAATGTTTCATTTATTTCTAGGAGAGCGTGAGCAGGGGAGGGTCAGAGAGAGAGAGGGAGTCACAGACTGAAACAGGCTCCAGGCTCTGAGCTGGCAGTCAGCACAGAGCCCGACACGGGGCTCGAACCCACGAACCGCGAGATCATGACCTAAGTGAAAGTCGGACGCTTAACCGACTAAGCCACCCAGGCGCCCCTCAGAATAACATTTCTTAACCTCCCATTATTTTTTTTAAATGTTCATTTATCTTTGAGAGAGAGAGAGAGAGCAAGAGAGAGAGAGCACACGTGCCGGCACGCAAGTGGGGGAGGGGCAGAGAAAGAGGGAGACTCAGAATCCGAAGCAGGCTCCAGGCTCTGAGCTATCAGCATAGAGCCCGATGCAGGGCTCAAACTCATGAACTGTAAGATCACGACCTGAGTGGAAGTCAGACACTTAATCAACTAAGCCACCCAGGTGCCCCCATTAATCTTTTTTAATAACATGAAAAACTGGCCTATGTTTTGATAAAGACATTTTCCAGATGAAAAACTCATTAACTATTCCATAAAACATTTAGAGCATATTAAATCTGAATCTAAATTATTGTTACCAACTATTTAAATTTCCATCCTGTGTAATATTTACATGTTATACTTACACTGCATATATGCTTTGTACACAGTAAGAACTTAAATACTTACTGATTAGCTTTTAGCTGCAGCAAATAATTATAATGTACAAAGGTTTTCCACAGTCAAAATGTGTAAATATAACAGCAAATATAACAGCATTCCCTGGGAGTAAAGGGAGCTACTTGGGTTACAGGAAATTTAAATGTTTAGTTTCTTGCTGATATTTAAAGGCAAATAATTAAGGTAGGGAAGAGAAGATGTCTTGCAAATATTTTTTAGGAAACAATAAAAATGACCAACATGGTTGTGGGTAGCCACCATACCATATTCTCTTTAACAAAGCCTTTTCCTGCCTCCTGCAAGAGAAGGCTTCCTCCAACTATAAAGATGCCTACTCTCTTTTGTCACTGGTCATTAATTACTTAAAATCATTTAAAATTCATATTAGTAAATGGAAAAAAAACTTTTTTCACTGAGATTACAGGTTTTTTAAAATTTTTATGTTTATTTTTAAGAGAGAGACAAAGAGCATGACCGGGAGAGGGGCAGAGAGAGAGAGGGAGAATCTGAAGCAGGCTCCAGGCTCCAGCTGTCGGCACAGAGCCCGACTCGGGGTACAAACCCTTGAACTGAGAGATCATAACCTTGAGCAGAAGTCGGACACTTAACTGACTGAGCCACCCAAGCACCCCATATTTTCAATGGGCCTTTTCAGTCATTTGGTGATGAAATGATTTTAGAAATATACATATGCTTGAAATTGCTCAATACAGGACTCACATCATTGTAAGTTTATGTTTGGCCTCTGGAACTTTATACAAAGTCAGATTCGACTTCAAAGTACAGGAAATTGAACTAATACATATAAACATTTCTTGTGGGGTTGTTTGTACATGTGTTTTTAAATAAGAAACACTCACTTGACCAGATACTCTTGTTCCTCTAACTAGAATATAAATAAAATCAGATCACAATCCAGAAAAGCTTGCTTTATCACGAATGTCTCATATCTGTATTGGGCTATAAGGAACAGAGAACCAAAATGTCTTCTTTATACGTACTATATTTTAGACAGTATTAAGTATATACTGTCGTCTCTTCTCATGAAATTTTGCTCTAGAAAAATCTCCATTTTGAGGTAATGCCATATTTCTTTATCAGGCTTATTGTTACTCTGGCAGAGTCTGTCAGTATCAAGCGCCACACTGAGCACTTGCGCTGTGTAGTTACTTATGAAGAACAGAACAAAACAAGACACCTTGTTTGCTGAAATTAAAAAGTGAAAGAAAAAATGAAGCATTATTTCTCTAGTTTATCAGTAAATAGCTGCTGAGAGAGGGGCAGGTGATTATGATATGAATAAAGATGATTAATCATACATTCATTCTATCATTTCACCAACAGTAGGTTTCATACCTTTAAAAAGATTACAGTGAATAAGTAGGTCATTAACTTGGAACACTCTGAAAACAACCTAACAGTAAGGATAATTAAAGAACCAGTAATATTCCAGTTGAATCAAACATCTTAATCAGGACCAGCACTTTTTACAGAAATTAACAAGCTGGAAAATCTCTTTTCAAAGTCAGTAATTCAAACAGAAACCTCACATTAATTTAAAATGTGAAACCATCAATTTGGATCCAGATTACCTCTTACTGTAAACAAGCACTGAGGTAGAAAAATGAGAGTCAGTAGCTAAAAGCCTGGACAATCCAAAATGGATAAATGGGCTGTAAATCATTAACATATATATTTTCTATTCAAATCTAAACTCAGATTTTACAAAGGCACATCTACTCCGCATAATTCAGTTTCTACTTCTACTTATGATTTAGACAGGTGTAAAATGTCAAACATTTACACTCTAAAATATTCCATCTATATGCAAACTGACATGTTAATCACACATTACCTTACCAACTCATTAAAGGTGGCAGCCCATGGTGCTTTATATATCAGTACTTTGTATTTAGATTTAATTGCATGTATCTGAAAGTAATGAATCTACTACAGACTAAAATACAATTTTCTATGTATACTTTTCAATGATTTGGATTGTCCTGCTCCAGTTGAGAAATCACTGATCCTGCTGAATGAATCTAAGTTCCTTAAGATGGATTCTCCATCTCCTAGTGATCGAGATGGCCAAGGAAATGTAAACAAAACCTGTATCAGTACTAAAACCTTCAACAGGGTATCAGTGACACCCAAAAGCTCCAGGGATTTCTGTAATATATAATAGATAAATATAATAGGCAAGGACAAAGCCACCACACTTAGTGAACATAAAAGAACAACTTGTCTGTCTAGGAGACATAACATCTACTACAAAGCACAAAGAATGGACTCAAAATGGGCATTTAAGTATAAGATATATAATCCAGATCCCTTTAAAGCCTTTGGAAAGTGAGATACATATCAAAAATTAAACTCTGCTCTTATCTAGGCATTATACTAGAGAAAACTGGACAAATAGGCAAAGACGTATGTTTAAAAATGATTATAATCACCGTAATTAGTAATAGTAAATCAATAATTGCAAAACTATAAACAATCTAAATGTTCATTTATAAGAAACTGATATATGATTTCACCGGGATAATGGAATATTATATATATATAAATTTTCACTGATGAGAAATGACCTCCATAACATACTGCTGAAGGGAAAAAAAAGATTAAAAATGACATATAATATACATCACTCATCATCAGGGAAATGCAAATCAAAACGACAATGAGGTATCACTTCACACCTATCAGAATGGCTCAAACTGAAGACACAAGAAGTAACAGGTGTCAGCAAGGATGTAGAGAAAAAGGAACACATGTGTACTATTGGCAGGAACACAAACTGGTCCAGCCACTGTGGAAACAGTATGGACGTTCCCTCCAAATTTAAAAATAGAACTATCCTACAGTCCAGGAATCACACTACTGGGTATTTAATCCAAAGAACATAAAATCAATAATTCAAAGGGACACTTGCACCCCTATGTTTATAGCAGCATATTACTTACAACAGCCAAATTATGGAAGCAGCCTAAGTATCCGCTGATAGATGAATATCCAACTATATGACATATATATACAATGTTATATTATTCAGCCATAAAAAAAAGAATGAAATCTTGCCATTTGCAATGACCCAGATGGATACAAAGTATAATACTAAGTGAAAGAAGTCAAAGGAAGACAAATACCATGTGATGTCACAGATATGTGAAATTTGAGAAACAAAAACAAGCAAAGGAATAAAGGAGAGAGACAAACCAAGAAAGAGACTATTAACAAAAGAGAACAAACTGATGGGTTACCAGAGGGGAGGTGGGGGAAGGGGGATGAGGAAAATAGGGGGTGGGGATTAAAGAGTACACTTACCATGATGAAAAAAATTAAATGATGAAAAATAGGCATACACAGAAATTCCACTTTAAGAATTTATCTTAAGGAAATGATAGTACTATATTCCAAAGACTTATAAATAAGGATGTTAATTATGAATTACGATAACAGCTATTTCTTACATATGATCTCATTTAGTCCTCACAACTATTACCTCCATGTTACAGTGAACCTGTTCAATCACACAGCAAGTGGAAAAGTTGCGATCTGAATAACACGCCCTACGCATCTAAGCAGAAACAAGATCATAGAGGCCTTATAAGCTACGCCAAAGGGCTTGGACTTTATTTAAGGCAAGCAATGAAGCAACTGGAAGATTTTAAGCAGGAGAAATAATACTATCAGGTCTGAGGTTTGGCATGTAAAGAATGGTTCAGTAGGGATGATATAAAGCAAGATGAGAGACACTTGTACAAGTTACCGAATTAAATGAAAATGGAGAGAAGATAAATCCAAGAGATGTTAAAAAACTAGAATCAATGGGGCACCTGGGTAGCTCAGTCAGTTGAGCGTCTGACTTTGGCTCAGGTCATGATGTCATGGTTAGTGGGTTCAAGTTCCGTGTCAGGCTCTGTGCTGACAGCGCAGAGCCTGGAACCTGCCTCAGATTCTGTGTCTCCCTCTCTCTCTGCCCCTCTCGCTCCTGTTGACTTTCAGGTTTCTGACTCGAGCAAATGGGTGGATGACAGTGCTACTTATATCACAGGGGGATATTAAGCACACTGAGTTCAAGGCAGCTATGGAACTTCAAGAGGAACACACTGTTGCATTTATGAGTCTGAAGCTCAGAGGCCCCAGGCAGGTGATAAAGATTTGGTATTAAAGAAAAAAAAAAAGATTTGGGATTCATTAGCCATATTTTAGTTGCAGTCATGGCAATGGATAAGGTCATGCAGGGAGAGTGAGAGAAAAAAAGATGTTAGAAATCAAGGGAGTACTGGTATCTTAACAAGAGGCAGTCTAAGCAGCTCTCAGGGAGGCTGAGGAGAAACCGGAGAAGCAGAAAGAAAAGCAGCGGACACGGTAGTTGCAGAAAGTCAAGAAAAAAGTTTCAAGCAGGGAAATACTGTGTTTCCAGTGAGTTAATGCTCAGAGAAGCCCTGACAGTAAGGTCTAAAAAGTGTTTTTTTAATTTAGCAATAAAGTGACTCTGGACAGGGCATTAAAAAAAAAAAAAATGACACATTATAGTTACACACAGGGAGAACTGCACAAATTATCACCAAAATACAAAATGAAATGAGGGTCACCACTGTGTGATTGGGATATTTGATAGTTTTTTACTTTCTCCTTTATAATTATTAACGTTGCTTAAAATTTCTAAATAATTATGTACTGTTTTTGTAATAAGAAACAATTCTCTTCATGTTGAAAAAAGAAAGTATGGTTTTTAATACTACAGTTCCATCTGGCAAAATGATCTTGAGAAAATAACTGGAAAATCCATTCAAGGTGTTCATCAAGGTGTTAATCACAGCACTGTCTATAATAGTGAAATACTGGCAATAACCTAAATGATCACTAGTGAATTTGCTAAATACATTTGGGAATAACTATATAATGGCATACTACGAAGCCATTAAAAACGAAGACAAAGATATATTCATTACTAGTTTGGTGAGCTTCAACATGTTACATAATGTTTCTTCATCTGTAAGATGGGAATAAAAAGAACACTTACCCCATAGTGTTTTAACCTAGCTTCTTAGCTATTTCCTATTGTGATCAGAAACAAAAACTTGAGGTTTATGTTTCCTCATACCCTATATCACATACTCAATATCACATACCCCTATTTCAAAACATACTTTGCTATACGCTTTTTAAAAAAATCTTTCAAAATCAACATTCAACTTGGCTATAAATCATGTTAAGAAAATATGGATCTAAGACCACAAAGGCAATGAACATATAGGATGAAAATAGACAATTCCTGCAACTCTTCCTTGTTTTTAAAAAACTCCTATAAATATTCATAAACTAAGTTTATTTACTTACTTGTACATGTAGAAAACACAGTGCTGGAAAGCAGAACCAGGCTGATCTGGATGCCAATGGGCCCTGTGGCCAATAAGTCTCCCAGGTTACAGTGACAGGGACATGGCATCCCTACAACATAATTTATACAGACATACTGGCTAGCTTCCTCAGTTTTACCATCACTGTACAAACGCTTATTTTGTTGTTTTAAGTAGCTGAAACCAACCTGCCATGGTCTTTCCCAATCGAGTGGAATAGGGAAGGCGCCAAGCCATGTTCCTATAAAACTAGAAATCGTAGTGATCTGAAGACTGTTCTCCCAAATGGATGTAACTCTGTAAAAGACAAATGTGTAAATCATTAGTGGTATATATCTTAGCTGCCAGAGACTCAAACGGTGCTGCAAATGGACACCAAACGTATACGCTTTGTTCATTTAACAATCATCTTGAATTGACGTGTATTTACCATGAACTATTAACAACTAATCGGGAAGATGAGATGAATGGTTTTCGGTGGGAAAGGCAGTATGTGTAGCACATGGCGAAAGCCAAACAACAGGGAAGAGAATCTGCAGTGAAAGCTGTCTTCCTCCCACCCTTATCAACTTTGGGTCCCTTCTTAGCAGCAGCTGCTTTCACCAATGTAGTACATATCCTTCCAGAAATATCTTATGCATACACAAATATATAGACAATTTTGTTTGGAATGGTACGCATCTATGTATACATCCTTTATCAAAATTCAAGCGCATCATGTTATAAACCCAGTTTTGCCGTTTTGTTTTCCCTTGTTAACTATACTGGCTACAGAAGTACTCCACTGCATGGGAGGGACATCCCTCATTCAGCTAGTCCTTCTGATAGCACATTTCATTTGAACAAATCAAATCTATTTATTTGGTGGAGGAGGAGTAGAGAACACCAGATTTCAAAACAGCCAGTGATTTCGCCTACCATCCTTATCAATTAAGTGTATATCTTGGAGTGTTAAGGTGAAAAGACAGAATTCTGCCATTCTGAGCCAGTCTGGGTTTCAGCCTGCCTCTCACAGTGTGACCACTTACCCGTAGGGAGCATGAGTCTCGTTACAGAAGCGTAAAACCCCACGACAGTGCAGAAAGTGGGGTACAAATACTCGCTTGTTCAAATTGAAAGGTTATTATATGTAAAGATTGTGAAAAGCGGCTTCTTCCAGCCAGTGCAGGGAAAAAAGGGAAACATTTCTTCTGTTAGATGACTTCTTTCACTATAAACAGGCCATTACACACAAAATATACACTGAATTAAAGTAGCCCCAAATGACAAGTCAGTTCATAAGCCAATCCCTCTGCCACCTGTCTCTCTCATTACTCCCCCTTGTTCACTTATACAAGGTAAGAGCTCTAGCTTGACTGAACTGAAAATGAGGACTGGAAGAAGGTTGGAACCAATCGCCACGGGTCCCAATCTGTGTTGTTTGCTGGGCTTCACTGTTCTTTTTATTTTATAGAAGACCTAATTATGCAAGTCAATTTCTTCAGCTAGCATTCAACAACACAGAGATCTGTCCCAATCCTGGAGGGGAAAAAAAAAACCCAAAAACTGATGAGTGGAATGTAAAGAAGGAACTCTAATGTTCAGGCAACTTAAAGGATTTTCTAGGGTTAATTTTTTACTATTTGTGGCTGACAAATGTTGACTATCTTTCACTTAAGACATCAATTCCTATATGTTGCAAGACGTAAAGGGGTGTGCCTAGAGACATGAAGTCTGGGAGAGGTGGAGAGCAAGGTTTACTTTCTGCTGGGAGGAATTTACTTCTCCCATTTTATGGAGGAGGAAGCCCTACCAGAATTGGGAGAATGAGTGGCATCTGGGCTTGACAAACTGGAGATAGAGCTGCTCTGCAGACAGAAGGAATGCAAGTAAAAGTAAAAATTGAGTGGGAGAATGGGAAACAGGCTAGATAAGTACGTTAGAGTTAGGATTTCTACAAATAGCACCTTTACTGAGTACAGTGAAAGCCTGACCCGATAGCCCTTTCTCAGCCATACAATTCACTCACGTAAGGTGCACAATTCAGTGGTTTTTAGTGCACTTAGAGTTGTGCGACCATCATCTCAAAATGACGCCCTTGTACCTGTCAGCACTCATTCCCCACTTCCCCTTCCCTCCAGCCCCAGGCAACCACTTTCTCTCTCTAGGGATTTGCCTGTTCTGCACATTTCACATCAATGGAATGACACAATGTGTGGTCTTTTGTGACCGGCTTCTTTCACTTAGTGTAATGTTTTCAAGATCCATCCATTTTTGTAGCATGTGAAAATACTTCTTTTTTATTGCCAAATAACATTTTGCTGTATGGATATACCACATTTCTTTTTTCCATGCATCAGCTGAACATTTGAGTTGTTTTTGAGTTTTTGGCTACTATGCATAATGCCACTATGAATGTTCATGTACGAGTTTTGCATGGACATATGTTCTCATTTTTCTTTGGGATATACTAAGAGATGGAGTTGCTGAGTCATATGATAACTATGTTTAACCTTGTAAAGGAACTGCCAGGCCGTTTTCCAAAGCAGCTGGGCCATTTTATATTACTACTCGCAGTGTATGAGTACACAATTTCTCCCCACCCTTGCTAATACTTGTTATTTTTTTATGTTTATTTATTTGGGGGCGGGGGGGAGAGCACAAGCAGGGGAGGGGCAGAGAGAGAGGGAGGCAGGGGATCCAAAGCAGGCTCCCTGCTGACAGCAGACAGCCCAATGCAGGGCTTGAACTCACAAACTGAGAGAGCATGGCCTGAGCTGAAGTCACACGCTTAACTGGCTGAGTCACCCAGGCGCCCCTCTAATACTTATTACTATTGATTACAGACATCTCAGTGGGTGTGGAGCAGTATCTCATTGTGGTAGACTTAGGGTTAGGATTTTAGAAAAACCTGAAAAGCAAACTAAAGAAGTCACGGAGGTTTTAAAACAAAGCAGATAAGATCAAAGCTATATTTCAACAAGGATTATGTACATGTCTATTTAACCTTGAAGCTCTAAGTTCCTTGGGGTTGAGGGACAAGACCCATGTCTTCACATTTTTCACTTTCATAGCACACTGAGGCCATCTGATATTTGTTACAGAAAGGGCAAACATGCATGAGGCTGTCCTCTATTTTATTTGATGTATCCAATGGAATTTATGATCTTACACATAATAAATACAGAAAAATAAGGAACCAGGAGCTAGTTTTAAAAATAGAAAAACTCTGTAGCCTATCTTTGTAAAATTAAAATTTTGCATTTATCAAAATCATAATGTGTATAAGCACCTTTAAGGTCCCACATTGTTATCAGATGACGACACCTACTACCAATTCCTCCCTATTCCTGAAATCCGCTCCCAAGGCAGACATTATAAACTCTTCAGTGTTTCTTCTATGTATCCCAAAATTTAAAGAACATACATTATATATAGACTTTGCAAGACTGTTACTCCCTGCTTTCTACAGTGGAAGAGGACTTAGCACTCTTTTCCCACAAGCCTCCTGTCGCTGTGTGCTCATTTGTCCCTGACTCGCCATCCCCTCCTCCCGACTGAATCCACAGCACAGTACCTACATTAATATGACTATGAAAATGTCACAGCTGAACCACGCAGTAAACCGCAGTCACATTTCCTTTCTTACAGATTTTAATTTTCTTTGGATGTTAAAAACTGCCTCTTTTTTAACCTCATTTGCTTAGGTACCTGTCACTAAACCATCCTCAAATATTCTAAAGAAACTAAACATCACCTCTAAATACTTGTTTATGCTCTTTGTGCTCCTGTTTTCTCTTGTGGAGGGCACCTCCCTGCCGCGAGCTGGACTGGCTGCCCTGTAAGCCTGAGGCATGGCCGCTGTCCTGTAAGCTCCCTATACCATCATCCTATGAATTCCCTTTGCCTATTCCAATGCTTTGGGTCTCCTGCTTCCCAGATTCCAAGACTTCCTCCTATCCCCCCCACCTTTTTTTTTTAAAGCACCTCTTTCAATAGATTCCTGAGAAAGGGTAAAATAGATTTTAAAGATTGTTTAAAGTCTGAAAATGACTTTACTGTAATTGTCAGAAGTCATTTTGCCTCAGAATTTTGAAGCCATTGCTCCATTATTTTCTGCTTCCCACCTGAAAAGTCCAGACACTCTGGCTCCCAGGCCTCTCTAGGTTAACATGTACCCCCTCCCTGCTCCCCCCACCCCACCTCCCACCCCACCTACCCACAACACATACTGCCCTCTCTGGTAGCCTATAGAGTCATCTCTTTATTCCTGTTATCTAAGATTTCACAATCTTGTGTCTTGGAGTGGGGGGGGTCTTTTCAGCCATGATGCTGGAAACCAATGGGCCTTCTTTTTTTTTTTTTTAATTTTTTTTAGTATTGTTTATTTTTGAGAGATAGGAGGGACAGAGAGAGATGGAGACACTGAGTCTGAAGCAGGCTCCAGGCTCTGAGCTGTCGACACAGAACCCAACACAGGGCTCAAACCCACAAACCACGAGATCATGACCTGAGGAAGGAGGATCTAACTGACAGGCCACCCAGGTGCCCCACCCATGGGTTTTCTTAATCTACCATCTCAAGTCTTTTGGTTCTTGACATTTTCTCTTTAAAGATTTATAAAGTCTTGGTTTTTCTGCCCAGATCCCCCCAGAATTTTCTGTTTTTCTTAGTCTTCTGCTGGGAATACTACCATTTGGAATTAACCCTCTGATTATTTTTAAACTTTTAACCCATTTCCCATATTTTTGCCTTTTCTGTTTGGCCAAGGGATCTTTATAACTTTGTCTCTACTTCTGTTGAATATTTTTTTCTTATTTCTTAATTTCCAGGAGCTTTCTTGTTCTCTGAATATTTCTTTCAACTGCCTTCATATTTTTCATATCTTCATATTTTCAACTGCCTCTTCATATCTTATGGATGTAAAAACAATAGACATTTTTAAAGTTATCTTCTGGTCTTTAGATCACCTTTGTTTCCATTGAGTTTCTTTCTTATTTTCATTTCTGCCTTTCACTTCAGACGTGTTCCTGAAATGTCCAGTGACTGTTCATTTCTCATTCCACTGAAAAGTAAAAACTACATTTGAAATGTCCAGAACAGGCAAATATAGAGAGACCGGAAGTATTTTAGCAGTTGCCTGAGAAGGAGGTGAGAGGGTGTGCAAGGGTGGGCAGGAGGGGGACAGTTTCTTTTTGGTGTGGAGAGACCCTCTAAAATTAGATTGTGGTGATGGTTATAAAACCGTGTCTATACTTAAACACTACTAAATTGTATACTTTAAATGGGTGCGTTTTATGGTCTGAAGTTGTATCTCAATAAACGTATGCTTTAAAAAAACAACAAAAAAGTGAACATTCAACAGATGACCAGATGTCCACTGTGCATGAGTGGGCTTCACTGTCCCAGGGACTGACTAGGGACCCTGGCTTTTCGAGAACCCCCAAATGTCAGTATCTGCAGGTTCTTCTTTTACACCATTTCCCCCTGAAAGAAGTATCTCCATACTCTGCCTAGACTGCACAAGCCTGGCTGTCAGTGTTTTGGGCCAAGCAAGTGAAAAGGAGTAGGCAGAAGGTGAGGATTCATTATTCAATACATAGAATTTCATTTAATTCTTATTGCCTTAAGAGTTTGATCAAAAAAGGGGCGCCTGGGTGGCTTAGTCGGTTAAGCGTCCGACTTTCGCTTAGGTCATGATCTCGCGGTTCATGGGCTCGGGCCCCGCGTCGGGCTCTGTGCTGACTGCCAGCTCAGAGCCTGAGCCTGTTTCAGTCTGTGACTCCCTCTCTCTCTGACCCTCCCCTGCTCACGCTGTCTCTCTCCTAGAAATACAAAATTAAAAAAAAAAAATAGATGGAGCTGATCTTTTAAACTATTCATCTTTTCATTTAAAAAAAAGAGACCCCACAGAACTCCTCCTGGCAGCTAAAGATATTTTACAGAATTCTTATATAAACTTTCCCCAATCCCACTGAATGAATAATAAAACCAGTGCCTCTTTGCGAATAAATTTTTGTGCCCACATGAAGGCTAAATTACTATTTTTTACAATGTATAAATTTTTGGTCATTCACTATCTTTTCACTCTTAATGCCCATGGTGGTTTTTCAATATAGAATCCATTTCAATACAAAGATGACAAAAAATGGCTACTGTATTTGTCTACACAAACAAGTCCTACTATCTTCACCTTGGCAAGATAACCACAAATTCAGGAACCTATTCAGAAATTCAAGTTTCTCAGTT
Source organism: Proteles cristata cristata (assembly GCA_017311185.1). Taxonomy (NCBI): domain Eukaryota; kingdom Metazoa; phylum Chordata; class Mammalia; order Carnivora; family Hyaenidae; genus Proteles; species Proteles cristata. The sequence goes on from JAESUZ010002322.1 coordinate 1,318,813, forward strand.
TACCACAAGTGGTCAGATTCTAACTTACAACATGCTAATAACAGCATAAAAGAACTGATAAATCAAAAATCAAACTTCAATGAAAAATATAGCTTTAAGGTAGTCAGAATATTCTTTGCCTTTACAAGACAGTCCACAAAAGAGGGGAAAAAAACCTGTAAAATAATTATAACACCAAGGTAACAAATTGAATTATATTAGTACGAATTGAGTTTATTCAGTAGTAAGTGTACCAAATAGAAGTTGGTAGAATTTAAAAAACCAAATTATTTTTCTACCTTCGAGTTTCTTTAAAGTAGTTTCCTTCTGTATTTTTTAAATCTAGAATAACACTTTAAGGAAAAATCTTGTTAAACTAGTACAATTTATGTCATTTACTTAAGTATTAAATCTCAATAGTGTTAGAATTGGTTCTTTACTCTCGGGATATAATTCATACAAGGTTCTCACAATCAAAGCTTTTATGTTTCTCAGTTTCCATCTGTTTATCATCTACTCAATATTAAACATGCAAATAAATACATTAAAATTTTGGATATAATACTTATTCTGCACAAAATAATATAAAATATTTATATCGATTCCATACTGAGCGAGATGAGCTCAGTTCAAAACTGGACTGTTTGTTCTGAACATTGTACTTGTATTTTAATAACACTAAAACAAAACAAAAAAACTCCACTGTGTTTTATTCACTAAAACACAGGACAAACAGTAAAAATATATAAAGCTCTAAAATCTTGAATCAATACTTTGTAAGATATTTTAAGGACTTAATGAATTAGAACTACAGCATAAGAATTTCAAATGAGAACTTCAATTTCTGTTATAAATAATTATTGGGTAGGAAGAAAAATACAGTATTCATGTTTGTATAACCTCCCTAAATAATACTAGAATTCTCTGGAACCAAAGTTATGACTCAATGTAAATAACACTAATTGTATATTGGAACAATTCTGAAATAACTACAAGTTGTTCTTATGGGTATTTCATATGATCACTGCAGAGCCACAAGATCTTTGAATTTTTAAAATATTTTTGCATACAGGCGCCTGGGTGGCTCAGTCGGTTAAGCGTCCCACTTCAGTTCAGGCCATGATCTCATGGTTTGGGGGTTCGAGCCCCACATCGGGCTCTGTGCTGACAGCTAGCTCAGAGCCTGGAGCCTGTTTCAGATTCTGTATCTCCCTTTCTCTCTGACCCTCCCCTGTTCATGCTGTCTCTCTCACTCAGAAATAAAAACATAAAAAATTTTTTTTAATAAAATAAAATATTTTTGCATAACAGTGAACATTTGAGAAGGCCAACTCTAACATCAAACAAATTCATATACCAAATTAACTATTCCCTAACTTATTCAAATTTTGACATGCTTTTTATGCTAAATTCTTAAAATATGGTAAAAGTACTAGGAAATAAACAACTATCGCTAAGGTATGGCGGAGGAATGAAGACTTGAGTGACCCTCTCATGTCAAAGCTCAAATTAGTTTTATACTACATCAACGGAAAAAATTTCCTCCTTCTCTGTGTCTGTCTATGCCGTGGCTGTCTATGCTCTGCACTTCTGGGTCTGCTACCTAAAGCAGGAGGGGGTACTAAGACAAACAGCAGTAAGCACTGGGAGTGTGAAACATACAAATGCTCCCTGACATTTGTATTAATCCGTCTGACAAACATTTCTGGAGCATTTGCTATTTGATTTCACTCATCACCTCACTCAGTTCTGACAATAACCCTACAAAGTGCAAATTAGTATTGTTCTAAAAATATCACATATGAGGATCTCTGAAGTTAAATAGCTTGTCTAAGATCACTTGGCCACTAAGTAGTAAGGAGAGGGCAGGAACTCATTTTCTGACCCTCAGTTAGTATAGTCTTCTAAAACCTTCTGTACCATCCGATGATCTGCATTCAAGTCCCAGCTTTACCTCTTACTGGCTATTCGAGGGCTTGGGCAAATCATTTAATCTGTCAGCTTTCTAGTACCTTCACCTAGAAGATGGTGAAAACAGGAGTATCTCACCAGTTTGCTGTGAGAATTAAATGCTATAAGACACATGAAAATGCTTTAATGTTATTACTTTTGCATATTACTATGTCATTCCCCACCCTAGGTGATGTTAACTAAAATGCTTCAGATTACTAGGTGATTCTTTTTAGCTACAGTCCTCCAGCAACTGAAGGATATTTCTGCAGCCTACCGAAGTTGAGGTGGCATCAGAGAAATCTAAAAACTTCTTGATACAGGACTAACTTTCAATGCCCCCCAAATAAGCTAAGTATTAGCAAAACCTGAACCACTATAATTTTCATTTTGACTAGGTAGTGTATTACTTTGGTTCATATTTCAAAAGACAGCAAAGGGTAGTCAGTGGGAAGTCTTCTGAGATGAGCTCCTATCTTCTCAGATCCTCCCCCAAGAGACAACCAATAATTTTATCAGTTTCTTATGTATTCTTCCAAAGTTAGACAGGTATATCTATTCTCTCTTGCCCACTTTTTACACAAATGATAGCATCTTACACACATTTCTTCACCTTGCTTTTTTCCACTAACAGCATATCAGTAAATAAACGGTTGGGTTGTGGTTGTTGTTGTTATTGTTTTATAGCTGCATTAAATTTAACTTAATCTGCCCCTTATTAAAGGGCATTTAAGCTATTTTCAAAGCTACACATCCAATATTTTGTAGGTACTGAAATATATTGTAAATATATGAAAATATATCTAGTACATAAAATCTTAGAAGTGGAACTGCTAGGAGAAAGACAAATATCATATGTGTGCACGTATAGGAGGATTAGGAGGAGCTTAACAGAGGACCAAGGGGGAGAAGAAGGGCAGAAATGGTGGGGGAAAGGGGAGAGGCAAACCATGAGAGACTCTTGAATGCTGACAAAAACTGAGGACTGGTGGATGTGGTGGGGAGGAGGGGTGGGCATGGAGGAGGGCACTTGTGGGGATGAGCACTGGGTGTTATGTGGAAACTAATTTGACAATAAACTATTTGTAAAAAAAAAAAAAAAAAGAAAGGCAAATCATGGAGAACAAAAAAAAAAAAAGAAAGAAATAAAACATTTTAAAAAAACGAAAAAAAAAAAAAAAGAAGTGGAACTGCTAGGTCAAAATGGGTATTTTTTTAAAAGCAAAATGGGTTATTTTTAATCCTTATAGATATTACCAAACAGAGCTTGAACCAATTTATATTCCCATTGGCGCTTACTTCCCCAAGCCCTTATCACTACGCATTATGAAATTTACATATTTTTGTCAGTCGGCTAGCCGGAAAATGGTATTTCCCTTCCTATAATTTTTACTTTTACTTCGTTACAGACCCTTCTATGAAGTGCTTGCTGACAGGTACAAAAACAAGGTGACAACAAATTTATTCCGCAAATCTCAGAAGATTCAAAAGGCAAATTTTATAATAAATTTTTACAAAGCTCTTTTTAGCCCAGCAGAAAATGACAGGCATTTCTCTAAGACATAGTTCAGGCTAAATATAGAAACAGGATTAAAGCAGTATCAGAAAATATATGCATTATTAAAGTCATGGTAAGTTACTAAGAGAAATGAAGGATAGATAGCTTCTTTGTTTCCCTTGAGTTTTAAAGTTTGATTTTTTTCAGTTTTAATATATTAGGAATTTATATATGTAAGTTCTGCTAAAACGCTTTTTTTGACCATTGAAATTTGTTCCAATTTGACTGATATGCTAGAGAATATGAGCAAATTCATCTGTGAGAAACAAAAAGTGAACACAAAAAAATTCAACCCAATCACACTAAGCAGTATGTGAATACACAAAACATGCACATCCCTTAAACATCTACCAGATAATCAAAACAGAGTGGTACTGTCATAAGGATACATATACAGGTCAATGGAAAAAGAAGTAAAGATCATGCGTTTACAATCAACTGATTTTTGACAAGCGTGTCAAAATCACTCAAAGGAGGGGAAGAACCTCTTCAACAATGGTGCTGGGACAACTGGCAAGCCACACACAGAAGAATGAAATCAGACCCTTACCTCACACAGTACACAAAAACTAACACAAAATGGACCAGAGACTTGAATGTAAAGCCTAAAATTATTTAACTCTTAGAAGAAAACATAGGAGTAAATCTTTATGACCTTGGATTTGGCCATGGATTCTTAGAAAGACCCTAAACGCACAAGCAACAAAAGACAAAAACAGATGAATTAGATTTCACCAAAATTAAAAATTTTTGTGCTTCAAAGGACACAATTAAGAAAATGAAAAGACAACCCACAAAGAGAAAGAATGTGCAAATCATATATATGACAAAAGACTTGTATCTAGAATATATAAAGAACTTAATAATAAAAACGACAAATAATCCAATTAAAAATGAGGAAAGGATCTGAAGAGATATTTCTCTAAGGAAAATATATAATTGCCAATAGGCACATGAAAAGATGCTTGACATCACTGGTCAGTAGGGAAATGCAAACAAAAAACACAAGGAGGTAACACTTCACACCCACTAAGATGGTGGTCATCAAAAGGCCAGATAATAACAAAGTTGGCAATGTAGGGGAATTGGAGCCCTCATACACTGCTGTGGGAATGTAAAAATGGTGCAGTCACTTTGGAAAACAATCTAACAGCTCCTTCAACAATTAAACAGAGAGTTGTCACAAGACCCAGCAATTCCACTCCAAGGTATGTACTCATAAAAAAAAAAAAAAAAAAAGTCCACACAGACCCCTGTGTACAAACGTTTACAGGGCCTTAGTCACAACAGCAAAAAGTAGAAACAACCCAGATGTCCATCAGTTGATGAGTGGACAGACAACATGTGGTATACAGCCACACAATGGAATGTTATTCAGCCATAAAAAGGAATGAAGTACTACATAGGTGAGCTTTGGAAATATTACGGTATATGAAAGAAGCCAATCACAAAAGATCACATATTATATGGTTACGTTTTCATGAAATGTCCAGAACAGGCAAATCTATAGAAACAGTAAGGAGAATTAGTAGTTGCTTAGGGCTAGGGGAGAGGGGATAAGGAATTGGTAGCTAAAGAGTATGGAATTTCTTTTTGGACGTGATGAAAATGTCCTAAATTTGACTGCAGTGACAGCTGTACAACTCAGTGAATATATTAAAAACTACTGAATTGTACACTTTAAATAGGTAAAGTGAATAGTATTTGAATTATATCTCAATCCCTCCCTGGGTTGCTGGAGGAGGGTGGATGGAGAATGGGCTAACTAGGATGGGTATTAAGGAGGATGATTGTTATGATGAGCACTGGGTGTTACATATAAGTGATGAATCACTAAATTCTACTCCTGAAACTAATATTACACTATATGTTCACTAACTAGAATTTATATAAAAACTTGAAACATAAAAAAGCAAAAACAAAAACAAAAACAAAACAAAACCCCATCTCTCAGCACTCGCAGTTTCCCTCATGTGTATGGGTCACATTTTCCGTATTTATTTGGTCTTTAACTTCCTGTCAGACTTCCAACAAACTTCCTTTACCACTTCATAATAATTTACAAATGGCAACCCTTCCCACACCTACTTCCAAAATTAAATTTCAGGGTTTTTTCGAAGGAAAAGTACCATATTCATCTTAATGTTTATAAATTTAACATATACACAATTGTACTACCATTTTTATTAAGTTCCTGTCTTTTTTTATGTGTTACTGTCAAAGTTGTTGAGTGTTATGCCTCAATTCTGTCTTTCCCATAGGCTCTGTGTTTTTTATTGCCCAATTTTGCATGGTGCAGGGATTTCAAGGAATGCAAACGCCATATTACAGCACAACGTACTGCAGAATGAGATGACAACATCTCCCACAAATACACCATTACCAGAAATACAGTTCAAAGTTGGATAAATCACCAATCCAAACCTGTAACATTCCGACTGGTTTTCATTCTTTAAAAATTTCAAATTAAGGGGCGCTTCAGTGGTTCAGTTGGTTAAGTGTCCGACTCTTGATTTCAGCTCAGGTCATGATCTCACAGTAGTGAGATCCAGTCCCGAGAGGGGCTCCATGCTGAGCATGGAGCCTGCTTAAGATTTTTTCCCTCCCTCTCCCTCTGCCACTCCCCTACTTGCGTGCACAAGCTCTCTTTCTCTTTCAAAAAAAGTAATCACAAAATTTAAAAAATTTTCAAACTAAAAAGCTAAAACAAATGAATGCCATTAGGGATACTACAGTAATGATGTTGGGAAAAGTTTTCTTTTTTTTTTTTAAGTTTATTTAAGAGAGAGCAAGAGTGAGCACACGTGCACGAGCAGGGAGTGGGGCAGAGAGAGAATATCAAGCAGGTTCCTATCAGCGTGGAGCCCAACACAGGGTCAATCCCATGAACCATGACCTGAGCTGAAATCCAGAGTCGGACCCTTATCTGACTGATCCATCCAGGCTCCGCTGGGAAAAAGTTTTCAGTGCTTACACTCTTATTTTCTAGAGACCTTGTCAACACCAGAAGATGGTTCAGAAGGGGAACAAACAATATTCATTGCAAAAGGATAAGTCAATAACTTATGGAGCCTATTGAACCAGGATGTTTCCTCTGCACTACTTGGGCTATTCCCTTCCAAATCAGGAAAAATACCACTTTTCGTTTCAGTTTCTATGGCTTCATTCATTTCCCTAACATGGGTGTCGTTCCCCTTTTCCTTCATTTCACCAAATGTCACAGTGCTGATCCAAATCCTTTATAGATCATTCCCCCTTCCAGCTCATTTTTCATTGGTTTCCTAATCCTCTGAGTTCCAATAGCACTTACTATATGATTTACACAATTTTAATCTCATATTGTTTGCTCATTTTATTCCTGTCCCTTGAACATACAGCTCCTCAAGGGGAGAATCATGGCTAATACTTCAGAATCCACACAAAGCTTGCACAGCATGAGCACAGAGTAAGAGCTCAAGAAGTTTTTGCTACGGGATGATAAACAGGACAAAATCATGGACATCAAATAACTTTGTAGCTTTTTTGGTTACAATTTAACCATTTCTGTTAGGAAATGGTTCATTTGAACATTCATTTGAATGCCTTTCAAGAAGCTAAAATTTTAACTTAGCTGTGTTGAATATATATATAGCCAAGAAAACCCTGTAAAACTTGCACTCAGATGTCTTAACACAAAGAAGCTAAACAGGTAATCATAGCTGTTTGGCTAAGCATTTTTAGATTGTAGACCCCAATTCTACATTATAAGATGTATGGAAGCAATTTTATCTGTAGCAATTTTATCACAGTGACAAATCATCCCTGAGTAGTGATTTTCAAAGCCGCCTTTTGGTAGCAAAAGCCTTTTTTCAAACAAAAGGCTAATCCTAGCAAACAGAAGAAAAGCAGAGCTGATCTTGCTAAAGCGGAAGAAGGCACCTGTAATTCTACCTGTTCGGGTCCTCCTCAAATGCATACCACCTCTCCCCTGTCCCCAGTCCTCAACTGCAATGGGCCCTTAAGGCATCCCTGAGAACCATCCAGTGATGGAAAAGACTCATAAAACAACCAGCAAGCTGCCATGAATAGAAAAATACTACATTAATTTTTAAAAATTTCAAACATCATCAAAATGTAAAATTAAAACTTACCCATTTCTACTGAAAACTCTTAGCCAAGCTTTGATATTTGGTCCTAACAAACACAAACAAGGTATGGTAGTAAAAGTAGACAAAATAACTGCAAATAAAAATGTTTCCAACACCAGCCTAGGAAAAAAAAAAACTTTATTAATTTTTTTAAAAGTATGAAAGGTTCACTTACACACATAATCTTTGTTACTTAAATAGATTTAATATAAAGACATGTCCTTACACTTTACCTTGAAAGATAACACAGGTCCTACCAAAATAACTATTAAAAAATATATTGAAATGCAAGCTCTAAAAAACAATCTAGCGAATATCTGGCTTTAATGATAGAGTTCAGAAGTGTTAAATGCCCTCTAATCCATACAAGAGTCTCCACTACAAGAAACCCCTTTTCTAGATAATTAACTTCCTAACTGAATTGTGTCTGGAACTTTCTCTGCAGCCACAGGTTCAATTCTAGCCTGTACTGGAATCACTTGGAAAGCTAGATAAAGTGAAGAATGGGGGGCTGTGCCCCTAGAGTTTCTGAGGCCTAAGAATTTGCCTTTTATAAAATGCTGATGCTGGTCTTAGAACCACTGCTCAAGACATTCAATCTACTCTAAAACGAATTAAAAGAAACTACCATTTCCTCATTACAAAGGTCTTATCCTCCCCTCTCTAGGAAAGAATTAACTGTGACTTTAGTGTATGTACATACAACTATGTACAAATATGTATAAAACTATATACATAACTGTGTGTTTGTGTACCACATTACTTGTTTCACTTGTAATCATTAATCACTGCTAAATGAAGTTTCCCCATCTATGATGAACATATATAAGAAATATTCATGAATTGAGTTTTTTAAAAATATGGTCAGCTTTGAAAAAGTGTGGAGTTAAATGTTGCCTTTAAACTATAAACATCAGGGGCGCCTGGGTGGCTTAGTCGGTTAAGCGTCCGACTTTCGCTTAGGTCATGATCTCGCGGTTCGTGGGTTCGAGCCCCGCGTCGGGCTCTGTGCTGACTGCCAGCTCAGAGCCTGGAGCCTGTTTCAGTCTGTGCCTCCCTCTCTCTCTGACCCTCCCCTGCTCACGCTGTCTCTCTCTCTCCCTAGAAATAAAAATATTTTAAAATTGGGGCGCCTGGGTGGCTTAGTCGGTTAAGCGTCCGACTTTCGCTTAGGTCATGATCTCGCGGTTCGTGGGTTCGAGCCCCGCTTGGGCTCTGTGCTGACTGCCAGCTCCTGACTGCCAGCTCAGAGCCTGGAGCCTGTTTCAGTCTGTGTCTCCCTCTCTCTTTGACCCTCCCCTGCTCGCGCTGTCTCTCTCTCTCTCTCTCTCCTAAAAATAAATAAAACATTAAAAAAATATATTTTAAAATAAATAAACTATAAACATCAGTTTATTAAATAATTAAATGCAGGGATTTATTGACTTTTCTTAAGAAAACAAATAGTTCTCAAGCACTTCAGAATCACATTTCCTAAGAACTGATATGCTAATTCTAACTAATTTAGACATATCATTACAGTAAATTCCCTTACAAGTCCTAAGGGCCACGAAATAATTGGTATAGTATAGTTTCTCATCTACCTCTCCAGCCCCCACATGCATTGCAGTAACAGAAGGCTAGCTGATAGGAGAATTTAATGAATTATGTACTTATACTGCTTTTTAAAAGAATAACACTTCTAAGGAAGGGCAATCATGTCAGCATCCTTCTGTGATCCAGTAATTAAACATACCACAGTTCTTCTTTAATCACCAACAGAATTAGTGCTTTGTTTAGTAAATGAGCATTTTAGAACATAACTGCCTTAAGGTAAAAATTTCAGACTTACTCAATGAGTGGTGCTCCATATAGAACAAAAATCACATGAAAGAAGAAACATGACATAAGAAAGTAGATACAGCATTTCAAAAACCTGGTTACCTAAAAAAGAAATGAGAACAAGTTAAAGACTCAAGACAATGCCTAGTGGAAATGCTTCCACTTTATCTACAAACACAACTTATTTCCATGTGTGAAACAGCTGAACGTTCTTTCCTTTAGGCAGCCTGAAGTCAGATCCCATGTCTGGTGCACATTCAGGTGCAAAGCCCTCCATACAGTTCCACAAAGCAGCTTACGAGTCACGACCTGCCCCCCATATTCCACCCGCCCGATCAGCACTAGAATCAAAAAGCATTTCTGTTCCTAGGGTATGTACCGAGCTATGTTATTAATCAGTGTTTATAAAATATTTACAACAACAGAACTCTAGGATACAAAACAACAAACACATAGTCCTAATTACGTGATACATGAAACATATGCAGAAAATAATGACTATTTTTTTCAATTAAAAACAAAATCCTTAGGAAAACTGTACTAACACTAAATTATTCCCCAAATTATATTCATGTTATTATGTGATCCATTTGAAAAAAGACCAGAATGTCTGCAAATCAGCATGGGACCTACTTGATTTGGAGCTTAAAAAGAAATAATTATAAAACATATACTGAGTTTTTTTAATCATAGAGCAGTAAATGTTCTAAATTACCCAAAAGAGCTTATATATAGTATTGGATAATGTTAAGTGAGGACTTTATTAAAGTAATAGTTAAGTATTACATGCTAGTAAATATTTCAGAAAATAGGATCTAACATCTGAAAACTCTAACACTGTTTAGTCAAGGAAGACCATGTTTAAATTTTTTTTTTTAATGTTTTATTTATTTCTAGGAGAGAGAGAGACAGCGTGAGCTAGGGTCAGAGAGAGAGGGAGTCACAGACTGAAACAGGCTCCAGGCTCTGAGCTGGCAGTCAGCACAGAGCCGGACGCGGGGCTCGAACCCACAAACCGCGAGATCATGACCTAAGCGAAAGTCGGACACTTAACCGACTAAGCCACCCAGGCGCCCCAGGAAGACCATGTTTAAAACAAAGCTACCACAGGAGTGCCTGGGTGACTGAGTCAGTTAAGCATCTGACTTTGGCTTAGGTCATGATCTCATGGTTCGTGGGTTCGAGCCCTGGGTTGGGATCTGTGCTGACAGCTAGCTCAGAGTCTGGAGCCTGTTTTGGATCCTGTGTCTCCCTCTCTTTCTGACCCTCCCCTGTTCATGCTGTCTCTCTCTCAGAAATAAAAAAACATTTCTAAAAAAAGCTACCACAGAGGCTTTTGTTTGGTAATTTCTGAAAAACCCACTAAGTTTCTTTCAGATATGCAAAAAATAAATGAAAATAAACTAAATGTCTTATAAAGTTTAAAGATAGGACTACTATATCATGTATTTATCTTCAATGGTGACTTAAAACTTGACTATATAGGTTAATAACGCGATAGTATCCATTGAAGATGCCCTAATTCCACAGCTGATGCATAGCAAGGACCTACTGAACATTGTAGGCAGTCTTCCAGCAATAACAGGCTACCCATCTGAAGAAAAAAAATCATGTCTTCTTTACTCACTGTAAATAACCCCAAGATGACATGACTAATAATTCATTCTTTCATTAAGAGAAACACCACCTCTATCTAAAAATCAGTTATCAAGAAATAAGCCTTACCTTATATGATAATGAACTTCTTTTAGAGGATGCATTTGGTTTCACTACTAAATATAATACTAGATTGACGGCCGTTACAAAAACAGAACAGATGCACAACCATGTCAAGTGTGTTTCCAATATTGAGAAGTTCTCCAAGAAGAATGATGGAATGAAGATGCTTAGGATAATTGAAAATATGCATAAAAGATGAGTATACAGTAGTCTCTTGATATCAGTATCTTTCATGGTGTTTTCTTGAGTGGCTATCTAATGAAAAACAAATTAAGAAAAGAGCATATGCAATAATGACTTTCTCTGTTGTTTAAATGCTCCAACACCGAAAAGTAAGCATGTTACAACTTTCTATGCACAATAATGTATTCGTTTCTGAGTATGAGAAGATGCATATGTATAAATGCACATGTAGAGTAATATGGTTCAAAAGTTTTCAGAGCCTTAAAAGGACAAATTTACTAGTATTGTAAATATTTGTAACTGGTTTCTGAAAAAGGGTCATGTGAGGCCCCCATGGGGTGCAGTTCATTCCACTTTGGCTCAGGTCATGATCTCATAATTTGTGAGTTCAAGCCCTGTATCAGGCTCCGTGCTGACAGCTTGGGGCCTGGAGACTGTTTCAGATTCTGTGTCTCCCCATTTCTGCCCCTCCCCTGCTCATGCTCTGTCTCTCTCTGTCTCTCAATAATAAATAAAACGTAAAAAAAAATATTTTTTTAATTTGAAACAGGGTCATGTACTAGGCCCAATTAAGGGATCTGGTTGTTTGGTTTTTGTTTTGTTTTTTGTTTTTTTCCAAAATCACTGAGGTGAAAACAACACGCATGGATTAATGATTTGCCCTTATTGGAAACATAACCTATGCATTCTAAAAACCCCATGAATACACTCTGGCTAAACTGTTGGTATTTCTTTTTTTAACCAATGTGGACTCCTGTCTAACCCTTGCCAGTAGTTCACACAGTCTGGTAAATGACAAGTGACACCAAGCGCACACTTCAATACTCAAATGGTGGCCAGTGTAATCAAGAAAGTCCAAAGAACATTATGCTAAACTAAGGCAGCCCAATGCTTCAGAAATACCAAAATGACAATGTCTGTTACAGGTGCTAGGTTCCAATCAAAACTAGAGCATAAATGGAAGGGGAAAAAGTCAGCTTTCTCCTTCTACAAAATACACATTATATGTCATATATATATTTAACAGGGTTTATACATAATATTGGCTACTGTTACGTTAGGGGCTTTATTAATTTAAAGTAATAGTCCACATGTTACATTGTGGCAAATATTCCAGAAAAACAAAAGGGCAAGTCCAGGCCTTGTCCTAACAGCTCTTAGATAATTTGCACTGCAATTTTCAAAGGCAAATAGTCTACTGATAAGGAAACAGACTAATACATTTTAGGAGACAGGTCCAAGGTCCCAAGCTCTCAAGCGCTAGAGCTATGTCAAAGCTTCGCCTCTTTGATATAAAGATATACAAAGGTTAAAAAAAAAAAAAAAGGAAAGTTTCTTGCTCCTACCCTCTGCGGAGCGGTCACAGGATCTGGAATACAGTCTCAACAGCCACCTCACATTTCCTCGGATATTTTTCTGGGCTACTCTCAGAACCCCAAATGACATGAGCAGATTTGGACCTAATACAGTGAGCAAGTACCCAAACTCAAATGCTTACTGAATCATCGAACGAACAAAAAAGGAAGAGGATGGGTCAAGTGTTTGCCTCTCCTGAGAAAGCAGCCCTGGGGTGCACCCTGTGCGCCTGCGAGGACGCCCACAGGGCGCGCTCGGGAGGTCACGGTCCCGGCCTCCGGGGTCTGACCTGGCCCACGTCCCCAGGTATTGAGCCACCTTTCTGGGTGGCTCGCATAGGAGCCTTCGCGGAAATCGCGGGGCCGGTCTCTTCAGCCCCACCCCAAACTCGTTCGCTCGGGACGCTCGCTGCCCAAGCCTCAGCAGGCGCGAGTGTGAGCAGCGGGGGACAAGCTGAGAGGCATAATCAAAGAGCACCGGCGTGGAGACCAGGAGAAATGAAGGGTCACACACAGAAAGTCGGATCCAGAAGAGGGCCAGTCCATCAGGGCAGCCCCTGGGTCACGCCGGAAGGGTGAGTTCGAACGGACGGGGGCACAGACGCTGGCGGCCACATGAGCAGCTGGTGGGGGCAGCTTGCATCCCCGAGAGGCTCGCGTGCCGAGAGGGTTCGGCTGGGCTTACCTAACTCTCCCGCCAGCGGAAGATAAACGGGGGTTACTACCTCCCACCATCAGGTACGACCGGCCGCCCTGACCTTCGCGCATGCGCAGGCCTGTGGGGCGGGGACCCAAAACTCCACAGCCAATTGCAGAAGTGGAGGGGCGGGCAATGGGAGCAGCCTCTTCTTCCCGCTGGCGTTTAATTCCTCCCGCTGCTTTTCAGGTGTGGGATAGGCGGGGCGGAGGGCGGAGGACCCGGAAGTGGGATTTCGTAACCCGGAAGGGGAATCTTTTTCTGGCTGTTGTGTTGATATTTTCAAGCTGCTGTTGTTTCTGTGGCCCAGGGAACCGTCGGAGAAGGATGGTGTGCGAAAAATGTGAGTTAAGAGGCTGCATCAGTCCTTTGCCTTTTGTTTGTTTTCCTTTCCGCCACAGTTCTCGGGTTCCAGCCTGTCCTCCTACCCCTTTTGACCATTCCTGTCCATTCCCAACAACCGTATAGTCATTTTGCGTTCAGAGTGGTCTCAGTTTTCTACTTGCTTGCGTATTTCCTTTGCCTTCCCCGCCAACCCGGGATCTCACCCCATACAGGTCTTGACTGGCTCCTTCGCCTTACAGACCCTCAGGGTTGGAATGGATCTTAAAAGTCCTAGAGTTGCCAGATTTAGCAGACATTTTAAAAGAGGAATGCTTTTTTTTTTTTTTTTTTAATTTCTAGAAGTATGTCCCAAGCAAGATTTGAGACTTGTCTTTGCTGGCTGTCTTTACTACTGAAAGTACCTTTGACCGACTTTTAGGACATGACAGTACTAAAACACCATTCGTTGTTTTGAAATTTAAAATTCACAGGGCATCCTATCTTTCCTCTAGCAGCTCTTAAGTTAGCATCCTGTCAAATGGCTTAGATACTCTTTGCTTGAATACTTGTGGTATTGAGGCAGGGTTCAGAAAGTCTCATCGCCTTCAAAGCAGTCTGTGTAAATGTCACTAACTTTTAGAAAAGGCTTCCCTCCTTGTAGTCGCCATCTGGTGATTCTAATGCAAACCCTTAAGGTTTCTAGAAAATTTCTTATGATTTTTTTGATGTCATAGACTGTCTATACATTTTAAAACAGCTGTCATACCCCTAAGTCATTTTTTCCTCAGGGTGGTATCTCTGGCTCTTCTAGGCAAGGGTTCAAGTCCTCTTATCTGTGTTAACATAAACATGATCAATTTTGTTTATATCCCCCCTAGTAGATAAAACTTTAAACACAGGCACCCATGAGTTTGAATCACAGTTCTTATATTAGGTAAAAGAATAATCATGGGCAAGTTCCCTAATATTTCTTGGCCCCAGTTTCCTCATCTGAAAAATGAGAATAATACATAATTTATGAGTTTCGGGATATAATGTAGGTAAAGCCTGATATAGAAGTGCCTTCGTGTATACTCAAAAACTGGTTATTTCTATCATAACCCCCAGTATGTGGCACGGAGAATTAAACTCTCCTTCATTTTATGAGGGGTAGTGTGGAAGTAATATTTCATTTTTCTATGCTTTATACCATCATCTCACATTAAGTTTTTAAAAACTTGTTGAGGGATGCCTGAGTGGCACAGTCAGTTAAGTATCCGGCTCTTGATTTTGGCTCCGGTCATGATCTCAACGTTTGTGAGTTTGAGCCCCACAATGGGCTTTGTGCTGACAGTGCACAGAGAGGGAGGATTCTCTCTCTCCCTTCTCTCTCTGCCCCTACCCTGCTTGCTCTCTCGCTTTCTCTCTCAAAATAAATAAACTTTAAAAAATGATTTTTAATTAAAAAATAAAAAATAATTATTGCAATGTAATTGACATAGGTAAAATTCACCCATTTAAAATATATCATTTTGTTATTTTTAGTATGTTCACAGGGCTATGCAACCGACACCACAATCAATTTTAGTATATTTTTATCACCCCAAAAAGTACATTAAGCTTTTTGACATTGATGTCCTTTAACTCTATTCCATCCTGTACTTAAGCGATTTTTTGGTTTTGCTTGTTTGAGTAAATATGGCTTACACATATTTCGATTATGCACCTTCCATAATACCTTTTCTCTCATGTAGTGTAGTTCTAAACATATAAATTTGGCCTTCTATGTAATTTGTGTTAATGCTGTACATTTTAGCTTTAGAGGACAGGTATTCTGCCTGTTAATTTGTTTGTGTGATGTGCTTTACACTTTAAGTGCCTTTTCCCCAGGGAAATTGAGGATACTGGGAAAATTGTGGGAGTTAATTTCCTAAGGCACATAAAAATTTTGAGAACCCAGGACCTGATATGGTATTAAAATAAATACACATAGTTTGTTCTGCGACATGATATGTGTCATAAAAGGCCTTTTGCTTTTCTACTTCTCTGCATGGCTAAAAGTCCAACTCTGTATATTTCTTTGTTTTACTACCGTTCTACCTTCTATACCATCTTATTCCTCAAATAAAAATATACTCCTTGTGGGGAGCCTGGGTGGCTCAGTCAGTTAACCAAGTTAAGCATCTGACTTGGTTCATGGGTTCGAGGCCTGCCTCCAGCTCTGTGCTGACAGCCCAGGGCTGCAGCCTGCTTTGCATTCTGTGTCTCCCTCTCTCTCTGCCCCTCCTGGCTTGTGCTCTGTTTCTGTCTCTCAAAAATAAATAAACATTAAAAAAAATTAAAAATGTTCTCTTTTTTATTACATATTTCATATCCTCCATCTATCAGCTCATTTTACTCACCCTATAAATAAGCTCATATCTCTCCTATACATAAAGGTACACTCTCAAGCAACTACCTAGCTCTCTCTTTGCCGTCATCATAAAATATATTCAGATTTTCAGTTACTTCTTAGTGCTTTCCAAACTTTCACTTTGCCCCACTACTGGAAGAACTTTCAGAAGTTCACTGGTGGTCTCCGAAACACCAAATTAAAAGACTTTTCTCTCAGTCTTTGTCTATGCTTCCGACTTTGGTTTAGATCCTCTTTGAATTTACTTCTCCCTGTGCTTCCTTTCTTTAAAAAAAAATTTTTTTAATGCTTTATTTATGTTTGAGAGAGAGATAGAGACAGCATGAGCAGGGGAGGGTCAGAGAAAGAGGGAGACAGAATCTGAAGACAGGCTCCAGGCTCTGAGCTGTCATCCCTGTGCTTCTTTACCATTACAATTTTCCAGTTTTCTTATTCTCCTTTTCCCCTTAACGTAGATGTTTCCCAGTGATCTATACCTGACCTTCTTTTGACCCTTTTTGCAGAGTTTTAAAGGGCTTTTGACTCTTTCTTTTAGAAATGTCTGGCTTCAAGTAGCAGAGCCATGCCAGTACATGTTTAATCCACATCTCCAGCTGACTTCTCTCTAAACTAAGCACCAATAGAAAAATTTTCTCCCAACAATACCGGGACCCTCTATCTGGTTGTTATCTAATGGTTTAGTACTTCCAAGACTGGATGTGTCATCCTGCTTCACAAACCTGTACCTTCTCTTCCATCATTTAATGGCATCACAATCCTCCCAGTCACCCAGTGACAAAGCCTCAGTCATCTCTCTTTCATTCTTCTATCCCTTTGCGAATCTGCCTCCAAACACTTGCATGTCCTGCTTATTTACTCCCATTCAAGAGCTCTGATTTTCCCTTGCCTTTCAAATACCCTAACTGAGGTCTCCATCACTCTGAGTTAGACGAATATGATCTTCTACCAGCCCCTTTCCCCTCAAACCATGCCCTTCCTGCCTTCCTGGCTCTTCTGTCTCTAAAACGTTCTGCATGCAAGTGAAGGCCACTGGGGAAAACGGCACAAATGAACCAGTTGGTGCCACTAAAAGTGTACAGTTCCTAGTATCCAAGATCTTTAATACTATTCATCAATCTTTTTTACTTCTCTTAAGTCAGCCCCCTCGTCCTCTGTCTCTAGTGACTATTCCAAACTCTTCAGTGCCTTAAACTTCCCTCACCTTCACGTACTCCATCTTCTGTTGACAAATACCTCCTTACAGTTATAAGAAAAGCAAGGTAATTAAATGGGAACTATCCCAACATCTCCTCTTCCTTTGACTGTTTCTGTAATCAGATCTGTATCCACACGCATTTACTTCTTTCCCTTTGTTTTTTCAAGAAAAATTCTGTTTGTGTCTTTGTTGCCGTTCCTCCCTACCTCTTTTAGGCCCTTTATTTGTCTCTATATCCTTTGGAATCTTTAATCAGTGTCTCTTCTATATAAAAATGCTCAATTAGGGGCGCCTGGGTGGCTTAGTCGGTTGGGCGTCCAACTTTTGCTTAGGTCATGATCTCGCGGTTCGTGGGTTCGAGCCCCGCGTCGGGCTCTGTGCTGACTGCCAGCTCAGAGCCTGGAGCCTGTTTCAGAGTCTGTGACTCCCTCTCTCTCTGACCTTCCCCTGCTCATGCTGTCTCTCTCTCTCTCCTAGAAATAAATAAAATAATATTTTAAAAAAAGCTCAATTAAACCCTAACTCCACCTTTCATTCTTGTATTTTGTCCTTTTTGTTTTCATTCATGCAACAAGTATTATATTCCTACCAAATGTTGGATAGTAGGACCAAAGGGTAAGTACTTTGTGTTACCATCCTTCATCATTATGCCATATCATTATGAGATGACTTAGAGTAATCACAACAGATATTTGAATTGAACCTAAATATAAGTGCACTCTATCATTTCCCAAATTTAAAACCTTGAATAAATTCTCAGTGTGCAGAAAATAATTTTGGCTTTCTATGTTTGAAGCCTGACATTCAAGATGACCCTCCACAATGAGGTCCCAGCTTATCTTCCCAATTTTATTTTCACCCATTTTCATTTTACTCTTTGTCCAAACCGAACTACTTTGCATGCCCATGAGCTAGCCTTCTATGCCTTTCTTCAGGATACGTCTTTTATCTAGTTTGCCTTCATCCTCTCTTCCCTCTCTTCCCAAATCCACTGTAACATCCAGACACTCTTTACTTCCTTCTCCAGAAATTCCCTGGACTTCCTTAGCCAAGGTTATTTCTTCCTCCATGCTATTTCTTCTGGTGCTTTCATTGTCAATTACTATACTTTTTGTTTTATAGATTACATTTTAGTTTGAATGGTTCTCTTTCAGGGGTATCTAACCACTTTAAAAATCTGTGCAAGCTATGGACTCTTACAAGAAGAAAAATGGATATACAGTAGTAAGGGTACAACTTCATCTTTTTCTTTTCTTTTTTTAACAATTTTTAATGTTTTTATTTATTTCTGAGAGAGAGACAGCGTGAGCAGGGGAGGGTCGGAGAGAGAGGGAGACACAGAACCCAAAGCAGGCTCCAGGCTCTGAGCTAGCTGCCAGCACAGAGCCGGACACGGGGCTCGAACCCACGAACCGTGATATCATGACCTGAGCCTAAGTCGGACGCTCAACCGACTGAGCCACCAGGCGCCCCAACTTCATCTATTCATTTGTCGTCTGAGTTCTACCTGTGGAGTCCAGGTTAAGGATTACTGTTCGAGAAAATAGTGTGTTGGAGGTTCCTTGAAACTAGAGCTTTATCCAATTTATCATTTTCTTTTTCCCTAACTTTGCATAGTGGTCTATATATCTTAAGTGCTTAGTATATTTATGGGATAAGTAGATGTATGAGATTTGTTTAAAGTATACAGGTACAGGGAGAGCCTCTCATAAGCCATCGTGCTGGAAAGATTTTCCTGAGGGTCAGTTATCCATTACCCACTGAAGTTAGTAACTTCAGTCTCAGCTCCCAGCCCCTACCGCAGCATGAAAAGGCTTCGACTGTAATAAGATGGTTGATACCATCGTGAACTTTAGGCACAAAGTAGTGTACTTATCAGACAGTAAACCCAAGTCCACTTACTTTTACTGTCTTGTTATAACAGGTGAGAAGAAACTTGGTACGGTTATCACTCCAGACACATGGAAGGCCGGTGCAAGGAACACCACAGGTATTTTCCTCTTTAGAAATCAGAAGTTAATCAAATACTTCCTGTGACTGATGTTTTAGCTTTTACATTATTTGTAAAAGGAAATGTTTTGTGCACAAAATATTTCGTCTATTAAATATTATAGAATTCTAGATCCACCCCCCCAACGATTTATGATCTTCTATTTAGTTTTCTTGGTTACATGTTAGGGGTTCCTAATCTGTGAGGTAAGAGAATGCTAAATCATTAAATGATTTTCATCCAATGAGTATATCATAGTAATTGATTTGATTCGGCTTTATTAGAGTATAAGTTGAATTCCCCCTTTCTTCACCTGACTTTAATATTCTTAAATCATTTACACTGTTGTCATCTTCATATCATTATATACAGTTAAGATATTTTCACAGGGAAGGAAAAGAAACACTTATACTTCTAGATTTTACAGTAGATAAATGTAGACCCATTCTTAAAGTCCTGTTTTCAGTCTGAGAAATAAATTGATTATCAAGAATTTTATTGTTTCATAGTAAATGTTTCCTTTTTAAGCAATGTCTTAAAAACATGGCTATTATATGAAGATTTTGAAAATGTTGATATTGGCTAGTCTCTTGGTAGGAGGTCAAAGAATGAACTCTTTAACAATTGTTAAATGCAGATGTGCAGAAGTAACCCACTAAAATATGTGTATTTTTGGTATAGAAAGTGGTGGAAGAAAGCTGAATGAAAATAAAGCTTTGACTTCAAAAAAAGCAAGGTAGGTAAAGGAGCAGCTATACGGTGGGCATATAACTTTCCACTCTTTTTAATCTTTTTTTTTTTTTAATGTTTTATTTATTTCTAGGAAAGAGAGAGAGAGACAGCATGAGCAGGGAAGGGTCAGAGAGAGAGGGAGTCACAGACCGAAACAGGCTCCAGGCTCTGAGCTGGCAGTCAGCACAGAGCCCGACGCGGGGCTCGAACCCACGAACCGCGAGATCATGACCTAAGCGAAAGTCGGACGCTTAACCGACTAAGCCACCCAGGCGCCCCACCACTCTTTTTAATCTTAGGCATACTGAATTTGGGGTGTGTCATTCTATCCTGATGAAACAGAGTTACATAGTTCCCAGCACGCAGAGCCAAGCTGTTTGTTATAACCTGCTGGTTTCACCCTGATCCTCCTCACTTTATCAATATATGAAGATACTACTACTATTTTTTATATATAATTTCACCAGAAAACATGACTTTTACTTCATTCTTTTTCTTTTCATCTCAAAACTATGGTTCTGGCCTTATCCCTAAAACTACTTTGCAGTTTCACTTGAGTGCTTCAGTGTGGTATGGAATAATCTTGCCTGGTTTGTGTTTACTCTAGGTTATTTTATCTAAATCTTGTACAAATTGGAGGCAATAGAGAGATCTGGACAGACCAGAAGCTCTGGAGTCAGACCTAAATTTGAATTTAGACTCTGAGGCCTTAACAAAGTTAGGCCAGTTTTTTCTGAACTTTATTTTTTCATCTAAGAGTGGAGATAAAAATGTCTCGTACCCTAAAAACTACTTTTTGACACCATGCTTTATTATTCCCAGTCAAAAATTCTATGAACTCTGCCAGCTGCCACCCCATTTCCTTCCTTCTCTTCACAGCAAACGTTTTCAAAAGCTTTATGTAGATGCTTTCTCAGTGTAAGTTCCATTCTCCACTTCTGCCACCCCATGAGTCTTCAGCCCCACCAACGCTCTGCATCTGCTCTCGGCAGGATCACACCTAATGGCCACTTCTCTATTCTTATCTCACTTAACCTTTTAACAGCTCTCATTTTTGCAACTTTCTGTTTCCTCTCTTTTCCTTCTCTCTTTCTTGTTTTTGTTTTTGTTTTGTATTTGTTTTGTTTTAAGTAAGCTCTACCCCCATTGTGGGGCCTGAACTCACAGCCCCAGGATCAGGAGCCGCACGTTCCATTGACTGAGGCAGCCAGGCGTCCCTGCAACCTTGTGTTCTCTTGGCTCTGGGCTGCCACACTTTTTCCCCCCAACTCACCCTTCCTTCTCAGTCAAGTGCTTCTGGGTGCAATCCTAGACCTTTCTCCTTTTTTTCTATTTACAAACGTATAATCTCTCCTCAAGTGACTTTAGTCTAATGGCTTGAAATTCAAACTGTATGTTAATAACTCTCAGATTGATAGCTCCTGTCCTGACTTCTTTGATTTCCAAACATATATCCAACTGCCTACTTGTCTTACCAATTTGATGTCTAACAGGCAACCTCTTGTTCCTTCAGTCTTCTAATCAGAGTCTTACTCTACCACTGTCCAGTCCAGTTGTGCAAACCTGAAAGCTAGAATTCTGCATTGATCCCTCCCTTTTCCTCACTTCCCTTTCATCAGTAAGTTCCTTAGCTCTACCGCCAAAAAATACCCTGAATCCACTTGCTTCTGTCCATCTCACTGCTCTTACCGGTTTCCAAACCACTGTTATTTCTTACTTAGATGCTGTAGTAACTTTCTCTTTGTGCTTCTTCTCTAGTTGCCTATAGTTTAGTGTCATAGTAACCAGAGTGGTCCTTTAAAGCACATAAGTGCTTTTCTCAGAACCCTGCATTGCTTTTCTTTTCACATAGAATAGAATCTAAGCCCCCTTCCACTTTCTTACAAGGTTCTCCGTGATCTGGCCCCTCCCACCTCTGTGACTTCCTGTTGGACCTACTCCTATATCAGAGAGGCCAAGCCCACTCCCATCTGCAGAGGTTTATGCTTGTTGTTCCTTTCCCCTAGAGCTCATCCTGCAGAGTTCACATAGCTGGCACCTTGTTATCAGAATCTAGCTGAAATGCTACCTCCTAAGAGTGAGTCCCTAACTGGTATATGAATTAATGTCTTCCCCTCCTTCCCCTCATGTCTGCCACAGTATCCTGTTTGAATTTTCTCTACAATGTGTATCACTATCTGAAAGGCACATTTGTTCCTTTACTTATTGTCTGTCTCCTCACTACAGTAAGGAGGACAGCTTGAGAGGGCAGAGGCTTTGTCAAATTCATCTCTGGTATATAAAACAGTAACAAGCACATAGTAGGCACTCGTGTATTTGCTGAATGAATTAATACCTATTTATGACATTGTCCCAAGGATTAGAAATAATAATAATGAAGCTTCTACTACCTACAGTGCCTGACACATAATGGTGCTTATTAAATAATGGATATAAAACAGCATAATAAACTTGGTCTTCAGTGGAGCATCTTACTAAGTATTGCTCTAACTTATTGATGTCTCCTAAGACTGTCCAGTTATTATTAACCACTTTTTAATTTTTATAGACAGTACAGGTTGAGATACCTCCAGTTCCTTTATGCTCTCAGCCTTACTACAATATCATTAAGTAGCTATTATTTTTGCATACTCTAAATGTCTCACTTTGGAAAGCATACCATTATATTGTACTGAATCTAAGATACCAACACTTAGAAGATGTATCATAACTTTAAGAAAGAAAAAGCTCTGCCATGAATTGTAAGATGCCAGACATATTAAAATGTGCATCTTTGAATTAAATATGGTTTTAAGCAAAAGTAATCTCCAGACATATGGTTAAAAACAAATCAAGCTTATTAAAAAGGGATATAGTGTCTACCCTGTCTTCCCTTGTGCGGAGTAAGGTAACATTCTTTTGGGTTTGGAAAAGTTAACCTTCGAAAATGAGGTGTTGTATTGTACCCCCAGAGAAGAAACCAGGTCTAGGACAGTGTTGGTATTTGGTATATGAGTATTGTTATGAAGGTTATGGCCAATTTAGGAGGAATTATTTTCTACTCCAGCCACTGTAAAATGGCATTTTTATATAGTAGAAACTCTTTTATGCAAAGGGATTGGATCAGTTCATTGAAAATGTAGCTAAAGTAGGCAGTCATTAAAAGATACACATACCTTATTGTAAATTACAGCACATCCATGTACACGCTTCATCAGTCATTTGGCACTGAGACAGGCTTTTTGAGTATGAGTCTACTGATAAGAGCTCTTCATCATTTTCCTCACATAAATCATAACCAGAATGCACATTTCTGGTGTCTTAAAGTGGAGCAAGAACGACACTTGCAAAGTGCCACGTCCTTCCACTTATGATGTAGCACCTATTTTGAAGTTGTCTCACCTAATTCAGTGGCAGTTCAGTGCTTCACATTTATCTACCCATCCTCAAGCAGTCTTTCATAGAATTGGTCACTTTTTCCACCCACGTTTCATCAGTTTCCATAATATCTAACTATATCACTCAAATATATTGGCAAATACAACTTGTAGAAATAGGCTTGGGATTAAGTACAACTGACTGTTTATAAGCTTACAACTCTTATGGAAGGGGTAGGGGTGTGCAGGAGCAGTGAGAGGGTAGCTGGCTGCAAACGTGCTGTGTCTAATCAATGGTAGAGTTGCACAGAGGGTACAAAGCATGGATTAATCCCATTTGTTGTTTAAGGGAAGTCATTTAAGTGTTTCTATTCTACTTTTCATTTTTCTTTCTTTAAAAAACAACAACTCAAGATTCGATCCGTATGGAAAGAATAAGTTCTCCACTTGCAGAATTTGTAAAAGTTCAGTGCACCAGCCGGGTTCTCATTACTGCCAGGGCTGTGCCTACAAAAAGGGTAAGTTTCTTTCAATACTGTTTTTCCTGTCCTTTCCAGCCTACTTTTGTTCTGAGGTAGATAACAGAAAAGGAGTAGCCTTTCATCATTTCATAGATCAGTCCTGTTAGTCAAGTGCTCTTTTTTCGAAGGCAAGATGACACTTAGAACCCGATTCATAGTTGCCAGTCCGTGCTTGCTTTTTCTCTTCTCTGATGCTGTTAAATTATGTTTTAAGCCTCAGGAGTGACTTAAATAAACCAAAGTGTTGATATTAGGTAATTGATTGGTATTATGAGTTGGGATTATGATTTGATTGCTTACATGTTTTGTTTGTTTGTTTTAGGCATCTGTGCAATGTGTGGAAAAAAGGTTTTGGATACCAAAAACTACAAGCAAACATCTGTGTAGATGTGTCGATGATGTTTCTGGCTTTCTATGTGATTTTACTCTTTGCTTTGAATTTCCATGGCATAACATAGATGTTCAAGTTAAAAATAACACGTTTTAAGACAGTGAATATTAAACCATTGATTAGTTGATTAGTATTCTTTTTTTTGCTTTCAGGAAGTTCTAAACAACAGTGTAACTAGTTTTCTGCCTTAGTTCTTTTCTTCACAAGCATCTCGTTGAACTAGCATAAATGCAAATTTAATGAAAAATATTTTCCTGGTTCTGTATACACTTTTTATTTATCATTATTTGTATAAGTCTTATCCTCACTGTTTATTTATAGATATCACAGAAGTGAGAAAGAGACTACTGATGGACATTATGCTCTGAATTTTGTATCAGATTTGTAACTTCCCTCATTCCCTTCTTAGTCACATGGTTCTTAGAATGAGCAGTCTCTTTATTAATTGTAAGTTCCCAGGCCATTGAAATATCCGAGACCATAATTTGCTGAAGAGTTCCTTAGTAATTAGCCTAGACCCCAGTCACAAGTTGTAGTTGTGATGCTTTTTATTTATTCTTTATGCCAAAGTACCAGTCCCTTTCCTATGAGAATACAAGGGGCAGCCCATGTAGGTCCAAATGAACACACTGAGTTTCAGAAAAATACAGGGTATGCATATCACCTTGAATTCGAATGGTCACAAAATCCAAAACAACAGTGTTCTTCCATGGTAATGTGTAACAAATGAGTTACTGCTCTTTAGGAAGGCTCCTGGAAGCAAAAAACAAACTTTTTTTTTTTTAACCTTCCCCTCCCCACCTCCTAAAAATAAATAGAACAAAACCAACATTTTGACTCTTTTTTTATATATAACATAGACTGCTAAAAGACTACTCTGAGGTTCAAACAAAGATTTTTCTTGTGCTGCCTTCAGAAGTTTTGGACTTCTGCTTTTGAAGCCTGCAGTCTACTATGGGGAACCAAAAACATATTACCTATTGCCAGGTGCGGTATGTGAACATACACATGACTATAAAATATGCAGGAGAGAGAACATGGTACACATGGTGTAGATACTACATTTCTGTTTCTTTTAAAATTATGGAAAATATTTAAAATTTTAACCTTAATCTATAAGGTTTCTGAAATAGTGTTTTTCTGGGATACATTGTTATTCTTATCCAGAAAGATCATAAAGATGATGCAAAATATAATAAAAAAGCTCTGAGAGCAAGTAGTATCTTCTCACGCTTTAATCAATTAGAGATTTTTCATTAAATCTACACAAGGGACCCATAATAGGATCAAGTTAGAGAGTGGCCCAGATCCATTAAAAATTGGGTTGGTCGACTTTAGGAAAGTACATTTCTCAGGTATCAGGTGGGATCTTGACTTCCACAACTCACATTTCACATTTGTGCCTTGCAACACGTCCTTCCATAAATGACCTACTGGCCAGACTCAGGTTCTTCTAGAAGATTTTTGTTAATATTATACCTCAGAGTAGACTATATGTATTATAAATCTTCATATTGTTGAAATAATAATATGACTGCCACCATAAGTTGAATAAAAGTTGGGGCTCCTGGATGGCTCAGTTGGTTAAGTGTCCCAACTTTTGGTTTCAGCTCAGGTCATGATCCTCAGGATTCCTAAGATCAAGCCCTGCATCAGACTCCGTGCTGACAGCATGGAGCCTGCTGGGGATCCTCTCTCTCCCTCTCTGTCTGCCCCTCCCCCACTTTCAAAATAAATAAACACGTTTTTAATTGAATAAAAGTTTTAAGTGAGAAGGAAAATCCCAAAACAAAACATGAGCATAAAATATTTTTTAGAGGAACCTGGGTGGCTCAGTCCGTTGAGTGTTTGACTTCGGCTCTGGTCATGATCTCGTGGTCTGTGAGTTTGAGCCCCATATGGGGCTTGCTGCTATCAGCACAGAGCCTGCTTCAGAGCCTCTGTCCTCCTCTCTCTCTGCCCCTGCTCCACTTGCACTCTCTCTCTCAAAAGTAAAACACTTAAAAAATAATAACATATTTTTTAAAAAATAAGGCATAAAAACAAACTATAAGATGACAGAATTAAGGCCAAACAGCTTTTATCAAAGTAAATGCAAAAATGATAAGATAATGTATTTTATAAACCTCAGATTGTATTTAAAATACATATATTAGTGGGGCACCTGGGTGGCTTAGTCGGTTAAGCATCCGACTTTCGCTTGGGTCATGACCTCGCGGTTCGTGGGTTCGAGCCCCGCGTCAGGCTCTGTGCTGACTGCCAGCTCAGAGCCTGGAGCCTGTTTCAGTCTGTCTCCCTCTCTCTCTGACCCTCCCCTGCTCACGCTGTCTTTCTCTCTCCTAGAAATAAATAAAAAACATTAAAAAGAAAAAATAATAAAACATTTTAAAATACATATATTAGAAATAGCTTAAATACCAATAGCATACCTTTAAGTACATTCATTCATAGAATATGCAGCCCTCAAAATGATGTTAAGAAGTACACATGTGCAGAAAAGCTAGTATGCACATGCAAAAAACATCTGAGAGTGGTTAGTACTGTTTTCTCTGTGGAGGGGAAATGAAGGTTGAGAAAAGAGACTTAATTAACCCTTTTACCCTAATGGAAACCACCTAATAATACATTTTAGTTCCTACTTCCTTATATGGGAGAGCAGGAGATTACTAGTTATAGTATCCTAGAAATATATATATTTACATGCACATATATGTATATGTTCTGAGAATTTTTAAGAAGAAACATACGTTCTTCTGCATTTGACCTCATTTTTTTAAAATGTTTTTATTTATTTTTGAGAGAGAGACAGAGCAAGAGCTGGGGAGGGACAGAGAGAGGGAGACACAGAATCTGAAGCAGGCTCCTGGCTCTGAGCTGTCTGCACAGAGCCTGACACGGGGCTCGAACTCATGAACCACAAGATCGTGACCTGGGCCAAAGTCAGACGTTCAACCAATTGAGCCAACCGGGTGCCCCTTGACTTCATTTTTAATGTTTCTCATGTTCAGTTTGTCATTTTCTCTCTATCTCTTGTTATATATTTTTTTTCTTGGCCAATTTGAGAATACATTGCAGACATACCTTTTCACATTTAATGTCACATAGGCAGTTCATAAGAACACATGTACTAAGTACAGTTATCAAATTCAGGAATTTAACATTGATAGAATGCTTTCATTTAATCTACTGCCCCTATTCCACTTTCAGTTGTTGTTCTGTTGATGATGATTTTGCAGGTGCAGAATCTAGTCCAGGATCATATGTTAGATTACCCTGATTCTGTCACCTGGAAGAGGCCTGTAGCCTTTGTCTTTTGTAGTATTGATATGTTGAAGAATACAGGACAAGTATACGTTATCCTTCAGTTGGGATTTTTTTTTTTTTTTTTGATGTTTCCTTGTGGTTAGCTTTGGGTTATGCAGCGTGAACTGGAAATACTGAGCGATGTGTCCTCCTGGTGTCACACCAGACTCGCACAATATCCCTTTGCCCCATATTGATGTCCATTTTGATCACTTGGGTAAGATGTCACCCAGTTTCTCCAATGTATAGTTACTATTTTTATTTTTGCAATCAGTTGATAATTTGTGAAGAGAAACTTTTTTTTTACATTTATTTATTTTGAGTAGGGGGAGGGGCAGAGAGAAATGGAGAGAGAGAATCCCAAGCATGCTCTGCACTACGTGTGCAGAGTCTGATGCAGGGTTCAATCTCATGACGTGAGCCAAAATCAAGAGTCAGACGCTTAACCGACAGAGCCATCCAGGCACCCAAGAAATTTTTGAGACGACGTTGAAACTCTAATCCTCATCAAACCTGCCTCTTAGAGATTTAGCATCCTTGGATGATTCTTATCTGAAAACATTTTTCACTGTGATGTTTACAAAACTGTGATTTTCTTTTTTTTTTTTTTTAAGATAAGAGAGCAAATGGGGGAGAAGGGCAGAGGGGGAGAGAATTTCACGCTGAACATGGAGCTTGACATGGGGCTTAATCCCATGACCCTGGGATCATGACCTGAGCCAGAATCAAGAGTCGGGCACTCAACTGACTAAGCCACCCAGATGTCCCCAAAACTGTAATTTTTCTAACTACATCATTCTTTCTGTGTTAACTAGTTGTCATTCTACACTAAGGAAGAGGTTCCCTTTATCAGTATAGATATCTGTATAGAATAAATGCTTTTCTTCTGGCCATTGGAGTGTTTGTTACAGATATGATGCCTTTTTACCACAATTAAGTGTGTGTTTTCTTTTTTTTAAATTTTTTTTAATGTTTTATTTATTTCTAGGAGAGGGAGAGAGGGAGACAGCGTGAGCAGGGGAGGGTCAGAGAGAGAGGGAGTCACAGACTGAAACAGGCTCCAGGCTCTGAGCTGGTAGTCAGCACAGAGCCCGACACGGGGCTCGAACCCACGAACCGCGAGATCATGACCTAAGCGAAAGTCGGACACTTAACTGACTAAGCCACCCAGGCGCCCCTAAGTGTGTGTTTTCTAAGAACAAGGATACTTTCTTATATAACCATATCACAGTTCTCAAAACCAGAATATTAATATTAATACAATACTATTACCTAGTCTTTTCCATATTTCACTAGTTGTTCCAGTAATGGCTTTTGTTAAAACAAAAAACTAGTCCAGGGTCCAAATCAGGATAACACATTACATTTAGTTGCCATGTTTCCAGTCTCCTTTAATCTAGAACAATTCTTGACTTTGTCTTTCAAAAACGTCAAGGTCATGAAACATGTACGTCAGTTATTTTATAAAGCCTCCCTTAATCTGAGTATTTCTGATGTTGTTTCACAAGTAGATTGAGCTTCTGCATCGTTGGCAAGAATATCACATAAGTGATGCTACATCCTTTTCAGTGCATTTTATGGTGTCAGTTATTCCTTACAAGGGGTCGATTTGGATGACTTGTTTTAGGTGGTCTCTGCTAAATTTCTTCACTGTAAAGTTTCTATTTTGTCTATTAGGTTAAGCATTTTTGTTGGGAGATTCTTTGAGACTGTAAATATTCTGTTTCTCAGCAAACTTTTACACACTAATTTTAGCATCCAGTGATGTTTTTTCCCTAAATTAATTGTTACCCTGAGAGTTGCCAAATGGCTTTCCAGTTCTATCATTCTTTTTACATTCATTAGTTGGTATTCTGCTTTAAGGAAAAGCTTTCTCTTTTTCCAACTTAGTATGAATTCATGGACTGCTATTTTATTCAGGTCTGTTGCTCTCATTTGCTTTGATGTCAGGTAGTCTCAGATTTGGCCAGTGGGAGACCTTTCAAGGTGGTTCCGGGGTCTTTTAGACATGTTCTCATCATTTTTTGAAGAATTCCTTACTTTCTAGCACAAGATGTTTCCAATTTACTTTATATTTTTCCTACCCAGCCCTGGAATCAGCCACTTCTCCAAAGATCCCTAGTTTCTTTTAGTGGAGTATGGTGTTTGGATACTAAGATACTTGCTGGGTTACCATTGCCTCTAGGCCCCTTCAGTAGAAAAAGCTAAGAAATACAGATATTGAAAACCAAGTTTTACTAATACCTCCAATTCCAGTTAAGGAATTCCAGGTTTCTTTTTTGTCCTTCTTCAGTCTGACTTTGTATCTTCCTTCACAGTGAGAACCCTGGCTTCTAACATCGTCCAATCATTTGCAGAGTGACTGAATTTTTTTACATTGGTCATGTATTTTATAAATAAAATAATTTTTTAGGCCAAGCCCACAGAAAATTTACACACATGAATGTCATTCATCAGTCTGTCATTACAGAAGAAAAAAAGGTTGGAAACTTCGTGTGCATATGCTGCCTCCCAGATAAATCTGGCAAGTGAGCAAATGGTACTAAATTACTTTTTCAATTCAGCTGAAGTTTATTGAGCCTCTACTTTCTTCTCTATGTTTGTCCCTAGGCAGACTGCTGCTATTGCTTCCAAAATGTTTTCTCACTAGTGAGAACTTGATAACCCAATGAATTAATGTGAAACGGTGAGGTGTGACAGGAGGAACAAGGAAAATCTTGAAAGAATGGCGACTAAAGAGAGGGGCTGGTTCAAAGGCAACAATCCTAGCCAACTAGGAAGTAGACTAGGTGGTACTAGAAGTGAAGGGAAAGATTTGAAAACTTGATAAGGAAAGTTTTTCAGGATTTATTGACTGAATGGGGGAATGAGGAGGTGAGTCACAGAGGGTCCCATTTAGATGTGGTAATAGTAGGTCTTTCCACCAGATGGCAATAGTGTTCTTGGTTTTTAGCTTTTCTTCTTTTTTTGCTAAAAGATTGGCAGTTTTAGCAACTTCAAGATCAAACAGATGGATTTGAGTTTTCCAGCAACATTGTGAAGAATTAATACAGTATGGCACCAGCACAGAGACAGAAACAGAGAGACCAGGCCCACACATGGAAAAGGTGGCATTGTAACTCAGCAGGGAAGTTCTTCAGTAAATTCAAGCTAGATCCCATACACAAGTCAAATGTAGACAGAGTACACTTATCATGACGAGCAGTGAGTACTGTATAAATTGTTAAATCACTGTATTGTACACCTGAAACTAATATAACGCTGTATGTTAACTATACTTGAACTAAAATAAAAAACTTAATTAAAAAAAAAAAGTAAAATCCAGGAAGTCCTGAGCTGCCTGTTTATCTTACATCAGGAAACAGTTTTTTAAGTCTTGTCCAGTTTTCTAGTTGTTTAGAGCAGGAAGGTAAATCTGGTCCCCACTAATCATGGTCTAAGTGGACGTCAAATATCGTTTTTTAGAGTTTTCTTCTTCCCACAGTTTCATTTTCCTTTTTCCAGTTGCTTTTATCTAGTAGTTTATATCTCTATCTTCCTTGTTAGAAGTTTTGCTCAGTTGTCTGGTCATTTTTTGTTTTCTGCTCACTCTTAATAGAGTAGGAGACTTAGAAAACGTTGCTTGTGTTGATAGGCAAGTTGACCATGAATTTCATGTAAGGTACAGGTTATCAACAGTGACATTACTGACATTTTGCACTGGATAATTTTTGGTTGTGGGAGGCTTTATTGTGAATTGTAGTATCCTTAGCAACATCCCTGGCCTCCACCCACTAGATGCCAGTAGCACCTCCGTCACAAAGTTTGTGACAATCAAACATGTTTCCAGACATTGCCATATGACACTAGTTGAGAATCACTATGTAAGATGACCTATCTGGGCTGTTTGTGAGGGGACTCTCAAAGTCAGTATCTTTAGATATTTCCTATTGAGATGGTCATGTTCTCCACAGAATTGTCCTTCAGTTTCCCTTGCCTGAAGGAGAAAGTGGAAGGTGGGAGCAGGGAGCCTTCAATATACACGCATTCACTTACTCTCCTGTTTTAAATACTCTCCACCCACCCTCAGCTGTGCCTGGTGTTCCTTCATTTAGAAACCATCTGTTTTCCCATCTCTGGAACCTAAACCTCTAGACTTCGGCCAGAGCATGGGAGGGGCAATCAGCCAGTGTTATGGAATAGGGAGCGGGGAGATCCAGGAACTGTCCTGATCCTCAGCCTTCATTCGACTAGTCCTCCTTAGTTCAGCATCCCAGTTCACTCCACTTTCAGAGTTGCCATTCATCCTTGAGTCTTCTGAGTATTCTGGAGTGCATATTGAATTTGTTTGTATCTTTACTTACTGTCAGTTTACAGTGTGGTCTTTCAAGTCTGCCAAGTCCATTACCATTTGTCTGCTTTCTACCCTCTCAAATTTAGTCCCTTTGGTATCTTCTTTCACTCTTTATCCCTGGGATTTACACCACCACCCCTCCCCACCAAAATATCTTTAATGTAGTTTTGTGTGGGGAGGTTCAAAATGACAAAACTTAGATGTGTGTTTCATTCTGTCATCCTTATCCGAAGCTTCAGTTTCATACTCTTTTTATAGCTTTGTCATGTTTCTAATGGTCATCAGACATTAACTATTACTTTGGAATGTGGGCTGTCAGGTAGAAGAGGACAGATGCAGCCTTCATTTCCTTCTGACCCCCTCTCTTTCTTACAGATAATACTAGATTTCTATTTTTTATAAATAATATAATTAGATTTTGATACAGGGAGGAGATATTCTAATTTATAGGAGAAGTGGTAAGGACAAAAATAAGCAAAGACATAGAAGTGGGAATGAAGAGTGAGATTAGTGGAGGATTTGGGAGATGAACCTCGCTGAAATTGACATTCATGTTGAAGGGTCATGGGAGATATGACTATAATAAACAAGATAAGGTGGGACCAGATTATGAAACCTAAAATATTGGTTTGTAGAGATAAGACTGGATCCAGGAGGGAGTAGGGAAGCATTACAGACTTTTTGTCTGATTGATGAAAGTAGATTTGTAGGGGCGCCTGGGTGGCTTAGTTGGTTGAGCGTCCGACTTTCACTTGGGTCATGATCTCGCAGTTCGTGGGTTCGAGCCCCGCGTCGGGCTCTGTGCTGACTGCCAGCTCAGAGCCTGGAGCCTGCTTCAGTCTGTGACTCCCTCTCTCTCTGACCCTCCCCTGCTCACGCTCTCTCTCTCTCTCTCCTAGAAATAAATAAAAAAAAAAAAAAAGAAAGAAAGTAGATTTGTAAAAATTACTCTAACAGCTCTGACAACAGATGGATAAGAATAGGGAATGAACAGAGGTAAAGGAGCTTTCTAGGAGACTGTGGCTGAAATCCAGGCAGTGATAAGGTACTAGGCCTTCGTGGAGGGATGGGAATGGAAAGGATAAATTGAAAAGTCATTGATCAGGAGAATTTGATTGGATTTGTTACTGGCAGCTGATATGGAAATTAAATAGATCACAGATCTTACGTTCACGGATGGCAGATCTAAAATGCAGTAAATACAGTTTTGTTGTGGCAAGAAATGTGCCTCCTAGAGCACCGTGCGATTTAGTTACTGAGAAAAGACCCAATGAGCACAACTCAAGAAAAAGGTAGGAGAGGCTATTATAAATCCACAGAGTGGCCTCACTGGGACATAAGGATTCCTGATGAACAGACAGCCTTCATGGATCATGGAACTGAAAAGAAACTGGAACCCTTTCTCTGTTTTACTCCTGCTTTTTCAGTGAACACATCCTATATAAGGCACATGAGGGGCCCTTCCAACCCCTGAGGCCCATATAACCTTTCTGGTTACATCTCTGCCACTAACGTCACCTTCCCTCTAGTCTCAGTTCAAATGCATGAAAGAGAATTAGGGCACAGCTCAGGGCACAAGTTGTACGTACCCAAGCGGCCAGCTGTGACAGAGGCTGGGTTGGGGACGGAGTGGTTACACAGTGATGTTCGTTTAGCAGCAACAATGAGTATGGCAGGGACACTGACCTGCCCAAGTGAGACAGCTGCTTTAATGAATCTGAATTGGAAGCTGGAACGTTTTGGTGTCTAACCTTACCTTTTGAAGGTGTGGTCAGATCCAGAATCCCCTTGCTCCCTCACAAAGCCAGCCCTGGAGGTGAAAAGGGTGCAGACTGTGGGACTGACTTAGTTTGCCTAGACTTAGTTCATCTAGTCCATCTGTGCAAGTACTCTGCACCTCAGACTCACAACTCTTCCTGAATCCAGCACCAGGTCTGCCTATGAGTCTTCTGGTATTTTTGACAGCACCAGACAGTCCTCACCTCCTAATGTAGTGTTTATCGGTCAAAAGCACAGTTTGCTGGCCTTGCCACACATCCTCACAGAATTTGGTCCACTGCAGAGCTCCACGAACTCATAGTTTTTCCAATTATTCTACATCTCTGCAGCTGTTCAGGATCAAGGGTCAGCAAACTATGGCCCACAGGCCAGTCACCTATTTTTGTATAGAAAGTTTTATTGGGACACGGCCATAGCCATTCATTGACAGATTGTCTGGGCTCACTTTTGTGTACAATGGCAGAGTGGCAAAGCCTAAAATATTTACTGTCTGGCCCTTTAAGAAAAAGTCTGCTGAGCCCTGTTCTAGATAGTTTTAGAAATGACCGACTTTTTTTTTAAACCTTGGGTCAATGTAGAAGATTAGTGGCTGCAAAGTAGTCATACAGTGTTTTCCCAGGCCATTTTTATTGTTTCTTAATTCCATAACCACTTTATGGACTAAATTCCGGGCCAGAAGTCACTCAGACATCTCTAAAGATTATCTTATTGGCATAAGCAAAAGCATGTATTATTTTATGTTTATGAGCTAAACAATTAAGTAATTTGATCTAGATCATTGTTTACAGTTTAACAGACATGTCCTTAGTCCATTCTGGTTATTTACCCAAGAATTATCTTTTCTTGCTACATTCACTCAAAAATAATACTCTATAATTATTTCCTGTGTGCTCTGGAATGTTGCGGCCTTTCTCCAAATGACTCTTCTCATTTGTTTCCATAACATGGAATTGGCCTTTAGGTGACACGGTTGAGGTTCCTCAAACAGGGTATTAACTTTCACTCTTCACAGCTGGAGAAACATAATCCTATTTCATGAGTTACCAGGCCAGAGAGCCTCCTACCTTCTCACAGTCTCCTCCTTTAGTAAAATAAATGTTAATGTGGGATCTTTGTGGCTTGCTTGCAACGAACCTGTGTTCTCAAGGAGCTTGCTCCACACTGCGCACACTTAGCTAAGGCAGCCCACTTGGAACAAAGGAGCCTTAGCCAAGCAGTCAGTGATAAAAATACACTGCCGTGATAAAAGCTCTGATTTATCCCTCGGGTGCCTCCTACATGGTTTGCCAACAAACTCTTCTTTGCCTGCAATACAGGCTCTTTAAAGTCAGCTGCCATTCTCTCTCCAAGAGGAGAGGGGGAGAGACTTTGTTGCTTTCACATTGAGAAGGAGCCTTCGCCCCCGTGTTCCTCCCCTAGGCTCCTAATTCAAACAGCCAAATTGAGAAACAGGGAAAGAGAATCTCCCTGCCTAGTCATACGGCAGTTAGCTCTTTCGAATGAGAAAGAAGTGCGTTCTTAATGACCAAATTGGAAATGTACAGCCATCACCACTTCTGGAAATTCGGGGCTATTTCTGGACCAGATCAGTCTCCAACCAAGTAAGTGGCAGCTAGCCTGCGGCCGGTCCTGTCAGAGCTCACCTCGTCCCCAGAGTCCTGGGGGCTTCTCTCACCGGCTCCCTTCCTGCCCCACTCAGAAACCTTCTCGGACACCTCAGCAGGAGACCACCCTTTCACACGTCTTCCAATGGGTAACTCCCTCCCCCATCTAAGCTGTAAGGTCCTTAAGTCCAGAGGAGCTTATTCAGCCAAGAGACTTAAACTTGCCAAGACCAAAATGGATTACCTGTCCCCCAGTATGCAGCCCAGCAGAGGAAGTCAGTGGTTTTGAGTGCACGAGGGGACTTCAGATCTGCTTGGAGCAGGAACACCAAGTCAGAGGCAGGAAGTTCTAGAGAGCGTGTGAGAGAGCCTCAAGGTGTGCAGTTCTTCCCATCATTTCTCCCAACACCCCAGTCTGACTGCCTGGAAGGCCTCCCTGTTCCACCACGGAGCTCATCGTTCACCCCATCCTGGAGAAGACCCCTTTATTCTCAGTGCCGTGTCTAATAATTGCTTGGCTCTGGATGCCACACTGCAGAAAATGTGAAGAGCCTATTGAAGAACTGCTCTGGTGCTAGAGGGCTTATTTTAATTGTTTTACCAAAGTTCACTTTTGGTTCAGTGTCTGGTTTCATTTAGGGCTGACTTCCTCTCTTGCAGGCCCTGGACCCATGAAAGCTGTATTAATGGATTTATGTGGCAGCATAGTATCAGTGGATCCCTGTCCCCTGTGTTTCGTCTCCTCCTTCCTTTCCTTCATTCAGGCTCCTGGCCTAGTTTAAGCTTCTTATCGCAGAGAAGGGATGTGATAGCAAGAGGCAAAGAAATAAGAGTGTCTTCCTGGATTTTGGTTCTAGAAGCTGCTTAGGAGAGAGAAGAAAGACCTAGCAGCATCGACAAAATATTTGGAAGAAAAGCTAAGGAGATTAGAAATGAGTTCCTGGTGGGGCGCCTGAGTGGCTTAGTCGGTTAAGCGTCCGACTTTCACTTAGGTCATGATCTCGCGGTTCGTGGGTTCGAGCCCCGCGTCGGGCTCTGTGTTGACTGCCAGCTCAGAGTCTGGAGCCTGTTTCAGAGTCTGTGATTCCCTCTCTCTCTGACCCTCCCCTGCTCATGCTGTCTCTCTCTCTCTCCTAGAAATAAATAAAACATTAAAAAAATTATTAAAAAAAAGAAAGAAATGAGTTCCCGGCACCTGGCGGGGGGCACGGGGGATGAGAGCAGAAAGATGTGGCTGGGTCCTATGCAGTGGCTCCACAGGCCCACCTTGGGAAGATGGTGCACTCCCAGGTGTCTTTACGGGGTCTGGGAACAGGGAAGGTACGTTCCTTGTATCCTCAGCAGAGCCTCAGTAAGGTTTCAAGACTTCAGAACAGAAATGGGTGTGTGGCAGGTCCCCATTGAAGGGACCCAGAGCAGGCTTGCAAAGACGTCAGGGACCCCGGGGGGAAATGGAAGCATGTCTCCTCATGTCCAAGAGGATGCTGGAAAGATGGAGGGTGCCCGTGGACCTGTACAGGTCATACAGTGGTATGGCTCAATGGATACTGGTGTGGAAGGATGGCATGGAGACCAGATTCCTTATGCCCTCCACTGCCCCCACATCACTGCATACCTTGGTGCCTCATAAACTCCTCCCAGAAACTAGAAACGATCCCAGGGAAAGAGGGAAAGAGGAGATTAAAATCTACCAGCTCACTCAGAATAAGTTTCTGATAATGCAAAGAAATGGCAGCTAGAAATAAAAATTAGCTTATATTTCTTATTATAAATTTGTAACCTAAGAAATGTACCCACTGCTTATATTCCCAGATGACATTTCTCAAAGAGGAGTAGTCCTCAACTAACCACTTACATGTCTTCCTAACAGGTTTTAAGATTTTAGAAACCAAATGGTGAATATGTTATCCACATATGCCTTGAAAGTGGAACCAATAACTGTAGGAAAGGGTCTCTCTTAATGGTAAAATGTCCATATTCTGTGACCCAAGATTCAAGTCAAATAATCTGACTAGCATGAAGGCTGTATGTCAACATCAAAAAAAATTTTTTTCTTAAAAGTCAAGCATGAAACTAACTCTACTTTTAGTGTCAGTTGATTGAGAAACTACATAACAAAAGGCTAAGATATGCTTAGTAATGCTGTAAGTTAATTTCTTTCACTAATTACAACATGTATGTGTATTTGAGATGGTAATCCACGTGGATGGGCACATTTTTCATTCAGTCTACGGACAAAACATGCACATGGATGTGCCGATCCCTTGAGGTAATTCCTCAGCTCCCTGGGATCTGAGGTCTGCGGGTTGGGGCCTGCTGAACCAATGAATTTGAAACTGGTCTTATCTGGAAAACCCAGTATGTATGGTGGCAGTGTCTTGCAAAAATACCTCTTTTAGTATTCCAGTCTGTGGGCTCTGGCAGAAATAATAGTTTGCTGCAAAACAGATCACTCTTCGTTACTTGCAAAGTCTTCACACCAACTGAATCACAGCTTGCTTTTCACTTCTTGTAACACCTTGCAACATATCGCAAAATATTTGCAGGCGTTTGTGAAGGGGCGGCTGCAGACTTAGTAAACCGAAAGGGGGCCTGCCTTTCCTCCCACCCTGTCAGCGCCTTCTGTTCCGGCAGACCGGAAGGCAGCTGGAGAACTCTGATCGCTTCTCCAGATTAGGACAGCTCTTGGCACCCTTGCCCGGAGCAAGAATTGAAGCAAAGCAAACATTAGGGGGTTCTGCAGGTGCCAGTACCTAACATTGTCATTTTACAGAACTGAATTTATAAAATGACTCCATGAAGGTGAATTGCTATGGTAACCAGCCTGCTCAACTTTTACTGTATCTGTAAGTAAAGACAGCGTGGGCCATTTCTATTCGGGAGGATACAATCTGAGTTTAATGAATAACTACCCAGGCCCCGACTCCTAGTTAAGCAGGTCCGTGTAATGCTAAGCCAGGAAGGAATCTTGGCAATGACCTGGTTCCACCTCCCAGGTTTAGAGTTGGGGAAGTGGGACCCAGAGAAGTGACACTACACAGCCAACATATGTCAGACCCGAGCCCGCATTTTCTCATGTAGTTGTCTAGTGAGAAAACTTTTCTTCATGCCAGGCTGCCTTTCTGAACGGACTCACCCAACTTCCACAGGTAAATAAGAGAAATGGGACCAAATTAGACGCAGGGCATCATCCTTTCTTGTAGAGGTGGTGAATCAAGTATTGTCAGTGTGAGCCATCAGAGTAGTGTCTCCATCAGAGTTCTCGCGGATTCCACATTCAGACAGCTTTCATTTACCCAGAGTGATAGGTGGAAGGACAGTGGGTTGGCAGAGATAGGGGGTGACCTGACAAGACTTGAGCCAGCATTATGGTTCCATCATTTACCATACATGGGCTAGCCACCTGCAAAGAATTAGAATGTACCAATATAATACTGAACATAAAGCAAACTTCCTTTAGTGATTGGATTCAAAACATACCCTGGAGGAGTTTTCAAGGCCTAGTTTCTTGAATAATTCTCATTGCACAAATACATGCAAAGGTGCTTTGGATAAGCACTTCCTTTCCAGTTAGTAAATCACCAGGCCACAGAAAATTGAGCTATTAGGAATCCCCATAGGTTCTTATAGAGAGGAATGGTGGAAGTTTAAGATTATTTGGTACCATTCTTTGAAAAGCAAATCGAAATGGGGGCGCCTGGGTGGCTTAGTCGGTTAAGCATCCGACTTTCGCTTGGGTCATGATCTCGCGGTTCGTGGGTTCGAGCCCCGTGTCGGGCTCTGTGCTGACTGCTAGCTCAGAGCCTGGAGCCTGTTTCAGAGTCTGTATCTCCCTCTCTCTCTGACCCTCCCCTGCTCACGCTGTCTCTGTCTCTCTCTCTCCTAGAAATAAATAAAAAATTTTTTAAAAATTAAAAAACAAATCGAAATGAAAACTAAACAGTGAAATTAAAGAGGGCTTTAGTTATAGTATTACTTCATTTTAAAGGGACATATAAATACAAATACTTAGTCCCCCAAAGTCTTTAATGTGTGCAAATCATCTGGAGAGCTCATTGAAATGTTGATTCTAGTTCATGAGGTCTGAAGCCAGACCAGAGATTCCATATTTCTAACAAGATCTTAAGTGGTGTCAAACCTGCTGGTCCTCGGTGCACACTTCTAGTAGAAATAGACTGGCTTACTTGCCACCTATCTCCTGAAATGCATTTGCTGTGAAGGTCAGCCCTGGCTTTCCGATCTGTGATGACCCTAGTCACAGGAATCCTGGCCTCTGAATGCCTCGTGCTCTTCTTGTCTATATCTCCACAAGGCCCTTGCGTATGGCAGTGTATTCTGTCCTATATATGCATGTCTTACATCCCCAACCAGACGGCAAGCCTGTGTTTGCTCAGCCCTGTGCATGCAACACAGATGCTGAATGAAGAACTATTGATGACTGAGTGATAAACTGAAGATTATTTCCTCCTTCCTCAGAATTCTGTATCTAACCCCTCAGTGAGCTTAAGACTTAAATCAAATGTCTGGTCTAAGAAACATTGAGTTTATTCTACCTGTCATGTAAGCCGACCTTTTAGAAACCAAGGCTATGAGGATAGTTCTGATTGGATGTGTGATAAAACAGCAAGCAGCTGTGAGGAAAAAAGGGGGGTTGGACACCTATCACAGAGGGAAGCCTGTTCACTGGTTGCATTAGACCACTAGAGGGGAAACAGTGGGATATACTGGGAAGAACACAGGCTTGGAGGCCAAACACACCCTGGCTCAGAGCCTTATTCTCTGATACATAATCCACGGGTTATGGATCTTTAGAGAAGTTACTTAAAATTCAATAGGAATTTCTGTCAGTAAATTGGGATACCCTCTCCTGTGGTTGATGTCAGAACTAAGAAAAAGCATTGTAAATTGCCTACCATGATGCTTAATAAAAGATATCATCTGGCATAATCGCTTCCCATTCAAATTGGAAATGGAGTCAGCCACCCACGCTCAGCGAGAGAAAGCCTACTGGATAGTTTACGCGCGGGGTAATATCGCCATCTGGTGGCGGATTTCTGCCTAATCCTCCTTACAGAATTCTGTCTCCCTGTCTAGTACCTCTGATGGTCATTTCATCCAACAAGCATCTATTGAAGGGCCATGGGGTGTGCCCGGCACTGATTTGGCTGCTGAATGTGCAACAATGAACAAGATAGACATCGTCTCTTCCTTTAGGGAGTTTGTGGTCAGTTGGGGAAGACAGAGATTAAATTTTGAATTAAGATTGTAAAAAGCAGTATGAAGAAGGAGCACAGGATCCTGTGAGTTTGTAACATGACTTTCCTAGGGAATTGCCATTGCAGGTAAAAAAGAAGCTGGCCAGGAGACCACATCAGGCACGTATCAGTCACCCAGCAGCGTCTCTCTGGGTGCCTCAGCTCAGATTTGGGACCAGGATCCTGCCAGTCCGTGGGGAGCTCCATTCCTGAGCTCTGACATCTTCCATCAGCCATTCAGTATCCATCACCCCATCCTCTGCGGGTCACTGGTACAGACGTCATCACTGATCTTCTCGTGCTATCCTTTTACAGATGATATTCAAGGGGGTTAGGTAAGGTCCACACAGATGTAAAATGACATGTCAGATGCAGCATCCACATCCAGTCATTCTGCCTCCACGGCCCACGGCCTTTCTTCTATTCATGCTGTCTTCCTAATGCCAACCTCAGGTCTCTCTAACCTGCTGTTTGCTTTGGGCCAGAAGGAAATCATTAGAAGAAGTGTTTGGGGAGAATGAAAACACGAAGGGAAATGAAATGGTATCTTGGTGGGTCATGTGTGAAGGGCAGAGAGGAAACTGCTGGCTTACGTTCCAGTGTGTTTTAGAAAAGTAAACCTGAGGGAACTCCTCCATTCAGAAAGCCAAATTCCCTAATAATGTTCCTTATGCTCTTTTGACTTAAAATGTGATGTAGCTATTGCTAAATTAAGATGAGCTGAGGGATCATTTGGAGCGAAGTTATTCTCTGGAGATCTATTACGAAGCTGCACAGATTACAAGCACCAACAGCAAAACTTCGCTGGGTCAGAGAGAGACTGCAGGCTTGTGCAGTGTGTAGGGTGGCCAAGCATCCTGGCTTGCCCAGGACTGAGAGGTTTCCCATAACACAGCACACTCAGCTTTAAAACTAGGGCATTTCTCGGGGCACCTGGGTGGCTCAGTCATTTGAGCTTCCGACTTTGGTCATGACCTCACAGTTCATGGGAGCCCCAGATGTGCTGACAGCTCAGAGGCTGGAACCTGCTTCATATTCTGTGTCTCCCTCTCTCTCTGCCTCTCTCTCTCTCTCTCAAAAATAAATAAAACATAAAAATCTGCCCATTTTGAACTGGGGCATTTCTGGGCAAACTAAGACCACTGGTCACCTGAGAAATAGGTCAGACTGCAAGGGTCTGATATACCCATGGAAATTAGGCCAGGGCAGCTATTGAAACTTGGGGCCTGGTGTAAGGCTTGGTCATAGTCCAAGACAGGAAAGGTGGCACAAGGGGTGGTGTAGATCTCTCTGGATTACTAGAGAGCCCAGAATTCCCACTGCAGGACCTGGGAGCAGACGTGGTTGGCCTCACGTAGAGGACAGATACGACAGCAGGGGCAGGCTGGTCTGTGCCTTAGTTTCCTCATCTGTAAAATGGAATGGCTGAGAGTACCTACCTCCTAAAAACGTATGTAAACTCTCAGACTTAAATATGTATAAAGTGCTCAGAACAGTGCCTGGCCTATGAGAGTATGTGACATGTCACCCTGGAATGAGAAAGAGAAGCTCCTGTGTAGCCCTAAACTATAGAGCTCAGTTTCCCTTTCTTTGTAAAGTGGACACCAAAAGCCCTACCAGACCTTTCAGAAGAAACAGAACAGGATACAATCAACAAGAACATGGATAGTGGTTAGGAACATGTGCCCTGAAATCAAATCACCTGGGTTACATCCAGATCTGCCATTCAGACATCCATTCATTATTTCATGAACACATGTGCGTCAGACACTGTTCTGGGCACTTTAGTTATAGCAGCACAATTAATTCTTATAGCAGTCTTAGCATGCATCCCATTTTACAGATGAGGAAACTGAGGCACAGGAAGGTTAGGACTTGCTCAACTCACACAAGGAGCCAGAAGCTTGGGCCAGTTTACTGACCTCTCTGTTCACCTTGTTCTCCCAGAAAAGTGGAGGTGATAAATTATGGTACCTACCTCATAGGGTTGTTATGTAGATTCAGTGCGATAAGCTATATAAAGCACTTAACAAAGGATTTAGAACACAGTAACCACTCAGTACTTAAATATAACATACTTTACTGCTTAATTGGAGTGACAATACCTATTATTAAGTGCTGTGACTATCAAGGATATAACTGGCAGTGTAAGAAAATGGCCAAGTGGCAAAGTCGGAGAAGTCTGGGGTGGGGCAACATGCATATGATACCCTGAACTTAGGAATGGGAGGTTGAGCCCAGATATCCTATTTGCGTAATAGACCTTATAGGCCTTTGGGGAGAGGTGGCAATAAGGACTTAAAGATTGATGATCGGTCCCCAAATGCCACACCTTACCTTCCTGATCTAAGAAGGAAAACAAACAAGTCCTCACCTCTAGGAAGAAGCCCTAGAAGCCCAGATAGGAAAGCTGAGGTATCTGGCCTGGGGCTTGGATGGTCAGGGAGGCCTATAAATGCACAGCTCCAGCCCATGTCCCAGATTTCGCTCATGGTCATCCACCTGCTTGCTCGCTTAAAACCATTGATGTCCTGGGGTTCTCTCCCTCACTTCATTCTTCTTGACTCTCATCTTTGGCTCACAGAATCCAGCCCTGTCCCTTTACCTGCTCTGTTTTTTTATTTGCCCCCCTGATTCCAGGGAGGACACATGCCCATCTGGCCCAAGCAAGAGGACCCTGAGGGCAAAGAAGACTGGTGAGGAAGGGGTAAGGCAAAAAGAAGATCTCTGATCAAAGATGTGGCAGTGTTACTTACAAATAGCTCTAGACTCCTGTCAAAGTCTCAGGAACTCACCCACGTTCTTCATCAGAGGGGGTGTTAAACTTCATTTTGGAAACCTAGTAAGAGTTGTTTGTGGTTATCAGTGAGAGAACGAGAACTCTTGTCCATGGTGAGTTCCAAGGGCAGTAAACATCGAATGG
This sequence comes from Proteles cristata cristata, assembly GCA_017311185.1. Lineage (NCBI taxonomy): Eukaryota > Metazoa > Chordata > Mammalia > Carnivora > Hyaenidae > Proteles > Proteles cristata. Next base: position 1,362,300 of record JAESUZ010002322.1, read on the forward strand.
ACATGGGTGGTCTGGCCAAGCCACTCCTCCAGTCTCTCCTTCTCCTGCCTCTTAAAAAGCTGTGCTCTCATGCTCAGGGAATTCTTCCCAGCTGCGCTGCTTTGCCCCCAGATGGATCCTCTGTCTCCCCTGAGCCCTTTCACTAAAACAACCGGATTGGACAGTATCTGGTTTGCATTTCCATCTCCCCCATGGATGCTGCCCTACTCAAATCATTGGCAACCAGGACTGGCAAATGCCGCCTCTCCCCTTTGTGTGGATGCTACCCCCTGCCCTGGGCCGGCATCTTGGGGCGCTTCATCAATGCAGGGGGATTTGGGTGATGGCTGCGGAACCTTGGTGCCTGGCATTTCAGCTCTGGCTTCTGGGGTCTGGGGTTGTGAGGAGGAAGCTGCAGCGTGGAGCCACCCTGCGGCAGAGAGGCGCACAGCAATGGGGAGGCTAGCCAGCGACGATCTGTGGGAGGAGAGGAGCATCTGGGAACCCTGCGGGTCAAAGGCGATTGTGTCCTCTCCCACAAACTCATGTGGCCTGGGGAGACTTAGCTAAAGTCACCCTGTGCCTCTAGGGTTCTACCAGGAAAGCTTCCAAGACTCGAATTGGGTCCAACTGGGCTTGAGGGGTGGGCCACCCACACTGTGCATTCGTGTCTACGTTCACTGGTCCCCGGGTCCAGTTTTGCTTAAGAGTAACACACTCTCTTCCATGAATGTTCTGTTTTGTTCTTCAGATCCACAGGAGATAGCATGGTGATGAAACCTCTGCGCTTCCCACTGCTGCTACAAAAAGACCAGATTAAAATTTTATGACACTTTTGTTTTTGTTTTTTATGTATGCTGTATGTGAAAATATCTATTACACAAATCAAGTAGTCTGCTTCCCATTGCCAAGCATCTCTGGCACAGGAGCTGTAGGAAGAAGTGTAATGAATGTAAAACAGTTTTTAGAATCCCTAATTTGGTGGCTGGCATATGAAGCTGGCAAGCCCCTCTCTGCCAATGCTGCCAAAGACTGCCTGGGCTGGGCACGCCCTTCCTTAGCCAACAGTGCTGCAGAGGAGGGGGGTGTCTCTTCTCGGACTTCATCCCTAGGCAGCCCCCACTTTTCTGATGCTCCCATTCCTCCCCTGGGGCACTGGGGAGTGTCCTGCTGGGATCTGTGGGTTGCTCAGTCGTCACTGGCCTCCTTGCTTAATCCAGCACCCACACATGGCATTCCAGTCCTTGCCAGGGAAGAGAGCATCTCACTCTTCTCTTGTGGTCACTTCCATCTCCCTGACGCCTCTCCTCCTTTAGCAAATTTCTTTTTTTAACTGGGAAGAGAGTCTCTTCTGACCTTACATCTGGTGGCCTTTTCTCTTCTGTATATCCATTCCCCCCACCCCCTCTCAGCCCTGGCTCTCAGGTCTTTCCCATGATGCCATTCACAATGCCATTGACTCATCTAGGCTGCCTGGGACATTCCTGTTTACATTTCCTTACCATATGGATTTGAGCTGGGCCTGTCCAAAAAATAAGGTGAAAACTTCTTTCATTTTTGTCTAAAATGATATAAAGGGCAGAGATGGAAAAAATGAATACTGAGGGAAAGGAAAGGCACCTAGCATTTATTGAGACCTTAGAGAGCTTTAGATCAATGGTCAAACATAACATCAATTTATTTATCCTAACAGTGGTCTTGAAAAGTGTTATTTATCCCATTTTACAGAGGAGGAAATGGAAGGTAAATAATTTGCACAAAGTACCAGAGCTAGTAAACAGAGAAGCCAGTTGCTAATTTGCCTTTATTTTGGGGAAAATTAATGAAACTTTTCTGAATGATCCAGTCCTTAAAAAAAAAAAAAAGACTTCTACAATCATAAGAGAATATTATTAAAAAAAACTATATGTCAACAAATTGGACAACCTGGAAGAAATGGATAAATTCCTAGAAGCATATAAACTACCAAAAGAGGAAGAAATAGAAAATGTTTACAGACCAATAACCAGGAAAGAAATTGAGTCAGTGATCAAAACACTCCCAACAACAACAACAAAAAAGTCCAGGACCAGATGGCTTTACAAGCCAATTCTCCCAAATACATAAAGAAAAACGAATACTTATTCTTCTTAAAGTGTTCCAAAAAATAGAAAAGGAAGAAAAACTTTCCAATTCATTCTATGAGACCAGCATTACCCTGATACAAAAACAAAACAAAAATAGAAAAAGACATCACTAAAAAAGAGAGCTAGAGGCCAATATTCCTAGTGAACATAGATGCAAAAATTCCCAACAAAATACTAGCCAACCAGAATTCAACAATATGTTTAACATATTTAAAATATAACCACATATTTAAAAACCACTCACCATGATCAAGTGGGATTTATTCCTGGTTTGCAAGAGTGGTTCAATATTTGCAAATCAATCAATGTGATAATCACATCAGTAGGGCAAAGGGTAAAAACGATATGATCAGAAAAAGCATTTGACAAAGTGCAACATCCATCCATGATAAAAACTCTCAACAAAGTAGGGTTAGAGGGAACATACCTCAACATAATAAAAGCCAGTTATGAAAAACCCACAGCTAACATCATCCTTAATGGGCAAAAACAGAGAGCCTTTCCCCTAAGGTCAGGAAAAAGGCAGGGATGTTCATTTTCACAACTTTCATTCAACACAGTGCTTGAAGTCCTAGCCACAGCAATCAGACAATAAAAAGAAATAAAAGGAATCCATATCAGTAAGAAAGAAGTAAAACTTTCATTATTTGTAGATGACATGATGCTATATATAGAAAACCCTAACTACACAAAAAAAAGGGCTAGAACTGATAAATAAATTCAGTAAAGTCACAGGATACAAAATCAACGGACAGAAATCTATTGCATTTCTATACACCAGTAATGAGCCAGCAGAAAGAGAAATTAAGAAAATAATCCCATTTACAATTACATAAAAAATAATAAGACACCTAGGAAAAAACGTAACCAAAGAAGTGAAAGAACTCTGAAAACTATAAAACACTGATGAAAGAAATTGAAGATGGCACAAAGAAATGGAAAGACATTCCATGCTCATAGATTGGAAGAACAAATATTGTCTATCTTACCCAAAGCAATCTACACATTTAATTCTATGCCTATCAAGAAACCAACAGCATTTCTCACGGAAGTAGAGCAAACAATCCTAAAATTTGTATGGAACCACAAAAGACCCCAAATAGCCAAAGCAGTCTTGAAAAAGAAAAGGGAAGCTGGAGGCATCACAATTCTGGAGTTCAAGTTATATTACAAACCTGTAGTAATCAAAACAGTTCAGTACTATCTAAAAATAGACACATAGGTCAACGAACAGAATAGAAAATCCAGAAATAAACCCACAATTTTATGGTCAATAAATCTTTGACATAGCAGGAAAGAATATCCAGTGGGAAAAAGACAATCTCTTCAACAAATAGTGTTGGGAAAGCTGGACAGCTACATGCAAAATAATGAAATTGGACCACTTTTTGACATCACACACAGAAATTAATTCAAAATTGATTAAAGACCTAATATGAGACCTGAAACCATAAAAATCCTAGAAGAAAGCACAGGCAATAACTTCCTTGACATTGGTTGTAGCAACTTCTTTCTAAATATGTCTCCTGAGGCAAGAGAAACAAAAGCAAAAATAAACTATTGGGACTATGTCAAAATAAAAAGCTTCTGCACAGCAAAGGAAAAATCAATAAAACTAAAAGGCAATCTACAGAATGGAAGAAGATATTTGCAAATGATATACCTGATAAAGGGTTAGTATCCAAAATATATAAGGAACTTCTAAAACTCAACACCCCAAAAGCAAATAATACAATTGAAAAGTGGGCAGAATACATGGACAGACATTTCTCCAAAGAAGACATCCAGATGGCAAATGGATACATGAAAAGATGCTCATGATCTCTTATCATCAGGAAAATGCAATCAATACTATAATGAGATACCACCTCACACCTGTTGGAATGGCCAAACTCCACACCACAGAAACAACAGGTGTTGGTGAGGATGTGGGGAAAAAAGGAGCCTTCACGCACTGTTGGTGGGACTGCAAACTGGTGCAGCCACTGTGGAAAACAGAAAGAAGGTTCCTCAAAATATTAAAAATAGGGGCTTCTGGGTGGCTTACTCAGTTGGGTGTCCAACTTCAGCTCAGGTCATGATCTCACCATTAGTGAGCTCCAGCCCCACATCAGGCGCTCTACTGTCAGCACAAAGCTTCAGATCCTCTGTACCCCATCCCTGCCTCTCCCTGCTCCCCTTCTCTCTCTCTCTCTCTCTCAAAAGTAAATAAAGCATTTTTTAAGTCTTAAAAATAGAACTACCCTATGATCCCACAATCACACTATTGGGTATTTACCCAAAGACAAGAACACTAATTGAAAGGGATACATGCACCCCCTATATTTATAGCAGCATTATTTACAATAGCCAAGATATGGAAGCAGCTCAAGCACCCATCAACTGATGAATGGAAAAAGGAAATGTGGTATATATATATATATATATATATATATATATATATATTGCATATATATATATGCAATGGAATATTATTCATCCATAAAAAAGGATGAAATCTTGCCATTTGAAACACATGGCTGAATTAGAGAGTATAATGCCTAGCGAAATAAGTCAGTCAGAGAAAGACAAATACCATATGATTTCACTCATATGTGGAATTTAAGAAACAAAACAAAAGAGGAAAATGAGGGAGAGAGAGAGACAGACTCTTAATTATAGACAACAAACTGATGTACCATAGGGGAGGTGAGTGGGGGGATGGGTTGAATAGGTGATAGGGATTAAGCAGTACACTTGTCTGTGATGAGCACCAGGTAATAATGTATGGAAGTGTTGAATCACAATATTGTACACCTGAAACTAAAATAACACTGCAAGTTAAGCAACTGGAGTTAAAATAAAAACTTTAAAACATAAGGCTTCATAAAATGTACCATCACATGAGCTGTGTGACCTGGGGCAAGTCAGCAAACCTCTCTGGGCTATAGTTTGAACATCTATAAAATCAGGAGGCTGTTCTAGAGGGACCTGAGCTTCTGACCCAGGCATCAATTATCCTTATTCTCAAAGAAGGACTTCCTCCTGCCTTGCCCAAAATCTCTCAAGAACGGAAATTGTACTACCAGGAAATAACTGATTAATACTCATGGTCACTAATCAGGAGCACTTCAGGAATTTCCATTCTCTTTTCTCGCAGGCAGCAGTTGCACAGCCATGCTCCAGCTCTCCTAAATCACGAGGGAGGATAAGAAACACAGTGCTTAAGGGTTTCTACCTCACCACTCCCCCGACCTCCTACTCCAGCCAACTGTAGCTGGTGTACCTGGACCCTGCCATCTCTCCCCATGAGGCTGTGTGCTCCCCCACAGCTGGCCGCCAGCACCCCAGGAAGGCCCAATACTGGCCATGTTTTATCCCTGGGCAGGCCTAGCCAAGATAAACAGGCCAGACGCGCATGGTCGCCCCCTGCACCCTGGGAGAGCACTGCCCATGTTGGGGAAACCAGAAAATATTTATGAGAAACAATAAAATCTACAGCAGCACGCACATCTTGAAATTCTAGGAGCCATGAACTGGAAGAGCACTTCCTGACTCCCTGTGCAATTTGAACTTGCCTGGCTTAGGTGAAGGGAAGACCATGTGTGAGGGCATACATACACATATACACGCGCGTGCACACGCACATTGACTCTCTCCTTGGCATTTGCTAAACTCTCACATGAAGCATCAACACCCCTAGGAAACTGTACTTATGAACTCTAATTCCTCTGAGTTTGTGAGTATTCCAGGGTCAAGTGCAGACCTTTAAATAGTTGTGGACTACTTTCTGACTTCAGAGCACAGACTGGACAGAGAAGGGTCCAGGGATGCCAGGGAAGCTGAGTTGAGGAGGAAAGCCAAAGCCTGCTCCTCTCCCCATCCATGTCCTCCTCTCCTGCCCAGCCTCCCAAACCCATCTCCCAACACTCACGAACCAACAGAGCATTAAATCCTAGGGTGAGCAATCAGATAAAAGAGACAGACACTGGTCGAAGGTTTGTGTGTGTGCATGTGTGGCTGTGCCCAGCACTTGATCTGGGGATGTCCAGGAGAGGCGGTGTTATAATTTAAGTCAAGTTTTCCTTGGCACCCTCCTGCATCTCACAGCGTATCCTTTGTTTCCATCCCGGCCCTCCTCGGGCACCCTTCCAAGCAGCTCTGTGCAGTTCAACTAAATTTATAGGACACTCTTCTGCTCCGCACTGTGCTGAGAAACACAAAGTCATTCTGGTACCAGGTCTGTTGCAAGCCCTGTGACCTTGGCTTCTCGAGTGACTGTTTCTTGCTCCACCTTGGAGAAACTGGAACGATGCAAGAAAGATGATGAGGAACTCATGCCCAAAAGAAAAGCCCAGGCTTCTCATCAAAAGACTGGCAAATAAACCCATATTTGTATGTTTTAAGTTAAAATAAGAGGTCTGAGGGGTGCCTGCGTGGCTCAGTCGGTTATGCATTTGACTCTTGATTTCAGCTCAGGTCATGATCTCACAATTCATGAGACTGAGCCCCACGTTGGGCTCTGGGCTGACAGTATGGAGCCCTGCTTGGGATTCTCTCTCTCTCCTCTCTCTATCTGTGACTCTCCTCCCCCCAAAATAAATAAACTATTAAAATAAAATAAGATGTTTAAGGCTAGGGTGTTTCAATGCCTTACCTGCTCTAACCAATTTTTTTCAAGTAACTAATAACTGAATTTCATGGGAGCCTCTGTGATAGTATCTCAATTCCTATTTTTATTAATGTCTGCAATGTGTAAGGAGCTAGGCAGACACTGTGCTGGGGCCAAAGGAAGGACATCCTGGAGGGGCTGGGCTTCAGCCAGGCCACCTGCCACCGGTGAGATTCATCTATACTGATGTGTGTAGCTATTGTTCATCTTCACTGCTGTATAGTAGTGCACTCTATGAACACAACATAACTTACATGTTCGTTTCATGTTGGTGGATATTTGAGTTGGTTATTCTGAATTATGTGGCCTGAAACATTCTTGTACGTGTCTCCAGGTACAGATAGACACATAGATGTGGATATGGATATAGATATGGGGAGAGAGAAGGAGAGAGAGAAGGAGAGATAGGAGGGGAAAAGAGAGGGGAAGAGAGAGAGGGGAAGAGACCTTGACTGGCTCTAGGGTATATACTTGGGTATACAATTGCTTGGTGTTCAGGTATGCTTACCTTGCCCCTCACCAGGAAATACCAAATTGTTTTCCTATACCAGGACTAAGTTACAGTCATACTGATAAGGTGTGAGAGTTCTGGTTGGTCCACATTCTTTCCATCATTTGTTATTGTTGGACTTTTCACTGTTTGCCTATCTGGTGGATATGAATTAGGTATCTCATTGTAGATTTGATTTGATTTGATTTGATTTTGTAAATCAAAGGTTGAGCATCTTTTCACTTGTTTGTTGCCCATCTGTGTTGTCTTTCCTGTGAATGCCTGTTTCTGTATTTTGTCTCCTTTATTAATGGAGTGTTTCTCTTCTTGATCCATTGTGTCTGTCATATATTCTAGACATTAATGCTTTGCCAGTTACATATGTTGCAAATATTCTTCCCAGACTGCAGCTTGCCGTTTTGCTCTCTTTAAGGTGAATTCTGATGAACAGAAGTTTAACATTTTAATGTAGAAACATGCATTAATAATTTCCTTTATGGTTTCTTCCTTCTGTGGTTTATTTGATATATTCTTCCTTATCCTGAGTTCACAAACTTACTGTGTAGTTTCTTCTAAGAGATTTTTTAAATTGTGTCCTTTATGAGGCACCTGGGTGGCTCAGTTGGTTAAAACATCCAACTCTTGATTTCAGCTCACATCAGGATTTCACAGTTTGTGGGACTGAGTCCCACATTAGGCTCTGTGCTGTTAGCTTGGGATTCTCTCTCTCCCTCAGTCTCTGTCCTTCCTCTGTTCATGCATGGGTGTGCACATGTGCATGCGCACTCTCTTAAAATAAATAAACTGTAAAAAATAAATTGTGCCTTTTACATTTCAAGTTTCATTCTATCAGAAATTCATTCATGTTTGCAGTAAATGTCCATTTTCTTCTTCTTATGTATTAGTGGAAACCAATTTTTCAGTACCATTTATGGAATAGGCCACCATCACCCTTGCCTATCTGTTGTATTTTCTCTGTCATATTTGTGTGTGCATGTGGGTCTGTTTCTAGGCTCTTCCATTCTACTGGTCTACTTTTATATCCTTGCACCAATAACAAAGTTCTAACTTCTATAGCTTAATAATATCTTGATATCTGGTAGGGTATCTTTTCTTTCTTAGAAATATCTAATCTACTCCTCGCTCTTATCTCTTCCCTATAAAACTTTTTAAATGGCTTGTCACATTCCAGAAAGAACCCTAGTAGGCAGTGTTGTGGGCAAACAGAAGGGGCATCGAGGAGCATCTACATTCAGAGCAATGAGGGCCATTTGGGGTAGAGCAGGGTCCAAAGCATGAAAGATGATGCCAGTGGCCAGACGATATCTGAAGTGCAGGGGCCAAGGCTTCTGGGGGCTGGAGCAAGACCACCTGGTCTGGAGAAGCTCAGCCAATGTCAAAAGATGATGAGGCTGTCGCTGCTTGTTTTTATCAGCCCAGTGGCCCCAGGATGTCATAAATGTACTAAACCTCTCTTGTAAGCCTCCTTTGAGGGGGCTTATTAAAGAACTGGAATTATTTACTATGAAAAAGAAAAACTAGAAGCGATTTAGCTGTTAAGTACTGTTCCAGGCTAAGGAGATCAGGGAAAATGGAAAAAGAGGCCAGAATTGGGGACTCGGATTCACAGGAATTAATCAGTGTCACAAAGAAATAAACCTAACTGAAACCATGGCCCCACTTGTTTTCTCCCAAAGAGGATGTAGATGGTTCCAGTACAAATCTGTGTCCATTACTGGGTTGGTTGGTTGGTTGGTTGGTTGGTTGGTTGGCTGGTTTTTTAAGTAACACTTATTGAGTATTTACTATGGGGCTGGCTCTCTTCTAGACATTTACCAGGTATTAGTTGATTTAAATGCCGCCCCCCACCACCATGACCCAAACCAACTCAGAGTAAGTAGCCAACTGACAATTGATCAGTTGGCACATTCCCACAAGGAACAGAACACTGAGGGAAGGTGAAGAGTTCCCTTTGTGTACAGACCTTTGACAACCAATCCTCAAACTGGTTTTTGAACATTTCCTGGTGGATCTTGTTTATTGGACCTCCCAGGGGAAATGCAAAGCCAGGAGTCAGCTTCTGCAGTTTAAAAACAAAAAGGAACTGGATTATGGTGAACCCATTTTCTCTGTGGAGGCCAGTGGAAGGACGAGGATGAGCAGGAAAAGGGTATTCTAGAACAAAATGCCTGGAGTAGCCATTATACCCTCAACAGAGGCTGTGTGAACAAGACTTGGCCCCTTGCTTCAGCTCAGGAAGCCCATGGTATCAGACGCCAAGTATTGGCATCAATGGTTTTCCAACAAGAAGGCAGTGCCTCAAATCCTTTGTGGAGCAAGACAGGTTATAAATAGATCTATAAATTTTTTTTAACCAGAAGGCAACAGGCTTAGCGCAGCTATTCTTCCCTTTTGGTTCTCCTCCCTGCACCGCTTTTCCTATTAAATCCCTGCTACCAGGCAGATCCACCCGCCTCCTAGCCAATCTGCTGCAGCAGCCTCAGGAGAGCCAGGATGGAAACTGGCTTCTATTTCGACGTCAGGTTGTGACCTTGCTTGTGGAAAAGAGTAAATCTTCCTATCGTATCTCTGGCTAATTGGGCAGGAGGGAGAGGAGACAAGAATTTATTGTCCAATTTGCCACCTGCTGACTAGAACTGTAATGTATCCATTTTAGAGGCAGGCTCTGATTTTAGTGACAGGCTAATGAGAAAGAGGATGCGGGCTGCGTTTCTGGGACATGTAGTGAAGACCTGCTCATAGAGCTGTTTGTTAAGTGCAAGATCAGAAGACTGGTATTTTACAGGCCAAGTTATATGTGGCTTGTGTGTTCATGTGCAGTGTGTGTGTGTGTGTGTGTGTGTGTGTGTGTGTGTGTGTTTGAGAGAGACAGAGAGAGAGAGAGAGAGAGAGAGTGACTTCATCTCTCCTAAAAGCATATGAGCATGCAGGGACTTAGAAATTATTTAGCCTAGGGGCGCCTGGGTGGCTTAGTCCGTTGGGCGTCCGACTTTCGCTTAGGTCATGATCTCGTGGTTCGTGGGTTCGAGCCCCGTGTCGGGCTCTGTGCTGACTGCCAGCTCAGAGTCTGGAGCCTGTTTCAGTCTGTGACTCCCTCTGTCTCTGACCCTCCCCTGCTCACGCTCTCTCTCTCTCTCCTAGAAATAAACAAAACATTAAAAAATAATAATACAAAAATTAAAAAAAAAAGAAATTATTTAGCCTAATGTATCTTGAATTTTCAGAATCACCTGGAGGCTTGTTAAAGCACACAGATTACTAGGTCCCACTCCCAGAGTTTCTGACTCAAAAATTCTGGGGTGGGGCCTGAGAATTTGCATTTTTTATAAACTGCCAGGTGGCCCTGATGCTGCCAGTCTGAGTACTGTGCTCTGAGGACCCCTGATTTCTCCTGATGTCACATATGAGAAAACTAAAGCCCAACAGTTAATGAAAGTACATGTCTAAGGGACCACAAGTGGTTATTGGCTAGAACCAGACTAGAACAGACTCCTTCTGACTCCTAATCTGGTGCTTGCCCTACCTCTGCAGGCTGGCATATGGCCAGAGCACCAGAGAGGTGCTATTCTAGCAATAAACACTTTATCCTTTATGGCTGAAGATTACCAGTCTCCACGTTGTTTCCTCTTCCTTGCCTTCCCCAGCCTGATATCACTAGCCCTGCTGGCTCAGCACATAAATAGCCCAGCCCAGCCCACTCACCCTTTCCTTTCAGCCAGTCCTTTCCCACAGCCAGGTGCCCACTCCTGCAGTGCTAGTGCCTATTTTACTCTCCTCGTATCTTTGCTGGTAGATATGCTGTGGATCTGAAGCCTTTGTAGCAACCACTGGTCATGCCTATTGGCCCTGAGTTACAGCTCTTCCTATATCCTCCATGTTCACCAGAGCTTTGACTGTGGTGTCTAATATTTAACCACCTTAACCTGCCTAGCACCTAAGTGCCCTTCTGAGGCTTGAGCTTCACTCTGACCATCCAATGGTGGTGGATTGTGCTTCTGTTGATCTTATTCCTGGGCTGGAGTGTTGGTCTATACCCAAAGCTGGTAGCTGGGCTCTGAAGCCCATGGGCAAATCTCCTATATAGTATCTGCCCATTCCGAGATCTTCTGAGTCCTGGCTGCCTCTTGAATCCCTGAGGCTGTGCTCTGTCTGCTAGATTGGAAACCCCAGGGTTGATTTTGTAGGATTTTCATGGCCTTGAAATGCTTATCTACCTATCACTTGCACTCCCAGGGCCAGCTTCTCTGCTGGATTACTTCCTCAGCCCCTCTCACCCTTGCCACATTTCTTCATCTGCCCTGTGAGACCCAGCACAAAGGTGTCCTAACGAGGCCAAGTGCTTAAGTAGTTTTCTCTCAGCATGGGGAAAGGATACAGTGACCCATCCACAATGGTAACTTGAGGCCTCTTTCCATTTGGAAGTGATGCTCCAAAGGTATTGTCTGCAAGAAGATAAGAGTTGGCTACATTATTCTGCATAAAGACTTGGTAGATATTGGAGGAGAGGGAGTGAATATAAGAGAAGATGCTGGAAAAGGCTGATTTAGTTTCAGTGACACAGCAGGAAGCTGGAACCTAGAGAGAAGAAGCCAGTTAGAGACTTCCTATGTGGAGTGGTCAGAGGACTTCTGCTACTTGACTCTAATTTGTCTTTCATGGGACAGTAAGACTTCCTCCTTGCTCCATAGTTTAATACCCCTGCACGGCCTTTGTGGGGGTTGAGAGTGGGACAATATCCAGAACTGTGGCCCACTTCACTCACTTCTGCTGAGATTCGTGTGTCGCTGGCAGCATACTGTCTTGATACTAGGTTGTAATCTTCTGACTCCAGGTGGCCAATACCAGAGGGGTGAGCAGAGGCTAAAAGTGAGGCTGAAAGAAGCAGGGAGGAGCACTAGACACAGAAACAACTGCCAGGTGGACGACTCAGGCAGAAACATGAAACATACCCGGCTGCCAAATGTACTGGAGGCTTCGAAGGCAACTCTTAGGTGCGGTGCTGGGTTACTCTGGGATTCACTGTTGTTATACTCTAAACATTTGAGAGAACTAGCCTGATATGAGACATACTAGATTCTGTTAAATTTGGATCCAATTAACTTGGAATCTGGGCTCCTATGGTCATGGATTTGGGAGGAAATTATCCTTTTATTGTCTATAAAGAAACAAATCAGAAGTCGAGAAAAGATGGTAGGAAGGAGGTTTAATCTTTGTAAAGGAACAACTTATTCTTGCATTCTAACAAAATGTTTATTGCTCTAGGAAAAAATAGTTTGCAATAACTGCGTTGATAGCTTGTAGGGTTTTATGGTTTCAGAGAAAAAAATTTTAAATCTTCAATCCTTTTTCTACAATTTGGTTTGAGGATAGTTCCAAACCTCTTTCTAACCACTCCCTCCCCCTTAGAGTTTATCACTTTATTTTTCTTAAGCCGACCCCGCATGGTGAAAAGAAGCTATGGAAAGTCAGGTTGTCCTTTTTAAAGGCTCCCCAAAGCATCCTGGAATGGACAAGGTTTCTTTCTCCTCTCCAAGTAAGTGTCAATCACCAGGCTGGAGTGGACGGCCAAGATATGGCAGTGGGAATAGAAGGGGAGGAAAGGGTTCTTGCTGAAACCATTCCCTTTCTTTTATTTGTTCCTGGTCCAAGAGCTGCTGCAAGGTGTCTCTCGGAGCACACCTTGGTCCTTTTCCTGAAAGCCAAACTTTGGAAGTGGCTGGCAGGCCTAATTGTGCCTCTGAGGGATCCAAATTCTGCAAGGAGACAGAGATGTCTGGAGGCCTCCGACTGGAGAGGCTGATGGATTAAATCCAAGCCTTGAACAGTCCCAAAAAGCTGTCAGGGTGCCTGGGCAGTGTGGAGCCGATCTGGACGATGCATTCCAGATGGTTTGCCTTCCTTCCTTGGGTTTGGGGCCAGTTGGAGCTCCCGGGCGGTCTCCCAAGGTAGACCCCCAGGGAGCTCAGGGCAACTGTCCAGCTGGGAGGGACCAGGCTTGGGATCACTGTGGCAGGCTCGTAATTAGAGGAAAGGGCCCCTCCTTTGTGTGGAGCATCTGGATATCATTTTTCAGGCCATTAAAAACACTAGCTCTACTCTGCTAAATGCAGCCAATTCTTGAAATGAAAGAAAGAAAGGAAGGAAGGAAGGAAGGAAGGAAGGAAGGAAGGAAGGAAGGAAGGAAGGAAGGAAGAGAAAGAAAGAAAGAGCTAGAAAGAACTCAGGATAATTCCAGACTAAGCAGTTGCCCTAAAATGAATCCAAAGAATCTGGGGCTATATGATACAGTGAAGTTCGGAGAAGGGGTTCCAAATCTCTCTAGTAGGCATCCAATCCCCCCACCACTCCCACCTCCCAACTTTCACCAGCTCACAAGCATTGATGCCACCAACTGCCAAGACTCAAGGGCAATGCCAGGGCTTTGCAATATATTTTACTTTTTGGTTTTGTTTTTGCTTTTTAGTTTGGTGTCCTTTTTTTTTTTCTTGAGAGAGAGCGAGCATGCGTGAGCAGGGGAGGAGCAGAAAAAACAGAGAGAGAGAATCCCAAGCAAGCTCCATGCCCGGTAAGGAGCCCAACTCAGGGCTCAATCTCACCACTGTGAGATCATGACCTGAGCCGAAATCAAGAGTCAGACATTTAACTAACTGACTGAGCCACGCAGGTGCCCAAGTTTTGTTTTCTATTTTAGCTTATGCAAAATGTACAGGCAGATGCAGGAGATTTTCTTGCATGTGCAAGGCTTTCAGATGAGGTTACAGAAACTAAGCATGAGAAAAAAAGGAGGGAAGGAAAAGGGAGAGCACATGAGAATGGAGAGAAGGGACAGGCTCCACAAGCCACCTGAGAATTTCCAGAAATTCCCAGACTCCGTGATCTGTGAATCAGCTGTGGTCATGACTGTATGTTTTACTGTGACAAGGAGGCCTATTCACCTGTGGTTCTGTTGCGGCCATGTGGTTGAACAGCAACCTGAGGTCAAGGGCCAACAGAAAGGCCCTGGGGAGCAGACAAGAGGTGAGGTGTGTGCTTTTGCCCCGTGCATGTGCATGAGAGCCGGGTCCTACTCTGGAGAAATCCGGGCTAATGAGGCAGCAGTTCCCAGTGCTGGGGAGCCTCTGGCTTAGTAGACAAGAATTATCACAGAGCAGCATGCAGTAAACAGTTCCAAGGGAAAGGAGTCCTTAAATATTTTTTAAAGTTTCTTTTTAATGTTTATTTATTTTTGAGACACAGAGTGTGAGCAGGGGAAGGGGCAGAAAGAGAGGGAGACACAGAATCTGAAGCAGGCTCCAGGCTCTGAGCTGTCAGCACAGAGCCTGATGCAGGCTAGAACTCATGAACCGTGAGATCATGACCTGAGCTGAGGTTGGCTGCTTAACCAACTGAGCCACCCAGGCACCCCAAGGAGTCCCTAAATATTGAGGGGACACAGTGAAAGAATGAGCAGAACAGGTTGGGGTTATTCAGAAGGAGAAGAGTTGCTCAGAGGGAATACTCAAATAAAAAAAATCTAAAGAGAAAGCAAAGAAAACCCTTTTCTGGTGTAATAGTCACACACAGAGGAAGCCCAGGCACACATCCCAAGCCATTCCAAAGTCCATTCCACTGTGTTTGGAGCTATGCTCTAGTGAAACTATTCTGGACACACTTCCAGAAGGTAGGTATCAGAGAATAAGAATCTTACATTCTCTGATGAACCCCCCAAAGCCTCCTTGTTTGAGGAGTGGAAACATCTTCGATATCTCTATGTCCCAACTCTGTGAACTACCTATGATGGTAAAAATAGGTTTCCTAAAATTTTCAGCCTAGATTTTGTTGGGAGAGAATAATGACATTCAGTACATAAATGTCTACTATAAATATAAGTCATTATACAAAAATAAGCCATGAATAATCAAAACCATAAATCTATATGCAGACTTACGGTGACATACCCGCACATATGTTCCTAATGGCTCACCCTTGCCAGGTCCTCAGGTGAGAGTATGGTTACTCCCATGACTCAGAGACTTCATTTGACCCTGGTCCTCCTGGATGGCTCGGCACACAAATACACAACCTTGAGGCTCAGACCCTCGCCTGTCTTGACAGGGCTTTTCTGGGCTGCCAAGCAACACCCCGCTGTATGCCAAGGTGTAATTAGTTAAGGTTGTTCTCGCTCAAGGCAGCTCTTCTGTGCAATGCCAGTCCTGTTAATAGCTTGCCATTGGGCTCTGTGCTTGTCTTATTGGAGTTGAACATCAGGTCTAAACTTTAACCTCGCTTATGGTACTGGGACTTTGACAGACTCCCAAGTGCCATAAACAATACCTTTCTGAAACTCCTCCACCTCGTGATAGTGGGGATGTGTCACATGCACCAGCTAATCCTTCTGGAACACTATTGATATGAGTGACAGGCACACATAGAGAAATGGCAGGCATTTTTACCTCCAGATTTACATGGAGGTATGTGGATATCATTTCCCAGATCAGGAGACTTGCATGGCAGAGAGCTTTCCCAGATGGTATATTTCTTGCTCACTCAAATTTGAAAGAGAAAGTTTCTCAAAGGGTCCGGAGAAGCGTTGCTCTGTTCCTATCCATGGAGCAATGTTACTTGTTCTCACCTTGTCAATACCTGGCAACTGGCCAAATTGCTCTTCTGCACACTTCTTTCCCACTATGTTTGGACCTCTCCTCTTGTGACCTCTGCTTCTCCATGGCATGGCTCCAGTTGAATGAGAGAGCCCAGGATTCTCCCAATCAGAGACACCTGATACTGTCCCCAAATCAGCTTGCCTAGGGAATAGAAGCAATAGGTGCAGTGACTCTCTGCCCAGCTCCAAACTCTTGGCCACCCAGTCCTCATTTCCTTTCCTGGAACCGCCCATAAGTGCTACTTGAGACGGCGACTCCAGTGTTTGCTTAGGAAGAAGATGCCTGTGGAAATACTCCATGATGAAAACTGGAGCCCCTGAGGCTCTGCTTCATAGGCGTTTGGTCTAGATTTTCTAGGATAACTCACCACACTAGTGGAAATGAGCTCAT
This sequence comes from Proteles cristata cristata, assembly GCA_017311185.1. Classification (NCBI taxonomy): domain Eukaryota; kingdom Metazoa; phylum Chordata; class Mammalia; order Carnivora; family Hyaenidae; genus Proteles; species Proteles cristata. Next base: position 1,378,599 of record JAESUZ010002322.1, read on the forward strand.
CTTGTCACTGACCTGACAGATGGCAATGACTTTGGCCAGGAGTGCCAAGAAAAACTCCCCCAGAAGATTGCTACTCCTTTGCAGCTTTGGTGGCAGTGCCACAGGGATGGGTCTGCCAGCCAGTAACCTCATATCCACAGAGTGTAAACATCAAAAGAAGCCACACTCCCTGGGACATGCTGAGAGGATATCTCCATGGGCATCTGACCTGATTTGAGTCCATGAAGCATCTGTCAGACCAAATCTCATTTGAGAAATGTGTGGCTGTTCTTAGACTCTGACCTGGTAGAGTCCATCCTGGAACCTAAGAGCTGAGGAAAGTTGGCTGAAAACAACAAGACTCATCCAAGAAGCTGTGATGGAGGCACACCCATCCTGCCCTGGTGGCTGGCCGCCAAAGTAGATTGGCTCCAGGTGAGTCACTGGCAAAGAGCACTTCTTCCTGTTCTGCATCAGCAACCTGTGCACGGGTCATGAGCTGCTGGAGCAAGGGCATGGTGTAGAACTGGAAGGACACCAGGAGGATTTTTTGCAATCTGATGAAATTCCTGGGCTCAAAGAATTCTTCCATCTAGCCTCCTTCCAGGAGGTTTGTCCCTGGCTTCACTCCAGGTGCCACGATGGGCCTCTCGTTTGATATGGAGCAGCTATTTCCATCCCCGCTGCCTCCATCCATGCATCCACCCAGGAGACTTTGTTGTATTGCTAGCTGACCCAAATGATCACAGGCTGAGCTCTCCCCTCCTCCACTCACACAGCTTCTTTCATTTGTAAATGAGAAATGAGATTATCCTGAAAAGTACTCTAGGAAGAAAGTATGGACATTAGTTGTTACCAGGAGTATCTAAATTTACTTTATTCCATAACGACTCATGTTAGGGGGGAAAGCAGTTTTACTCTTCCAAGAGTTTTCTTTCTGATTGTTCATTTCACCCTTGTAACCCTCAAGGTCCAATTACTTCCACTCGACAGGTGAGGACAACACAGCCCCGTTGTAACTCCTTTGAAGGAGTCCAGAGAATTGGTGACAGAGCTGATGTCTGCTTTTCATTCTGGGGTTTCTTTCTACCAATCTTCCTTAATTTATTTATTCAGTGCAGCAACTAAAATGAAAAAGTTCCTGCCACGTGCCATGGAAGAAACAGGTTTCTAATCTCCTCTCCCACAGCCCGCCCACACAAACCATCTGGCCAGCCACACGAAAACAGCATTGTATAGTCTGTCTCTGCACCTTTGCTCCTGCCGTGTCACTTGCATGAACTGCCTCCCCCCAATTCTCTGTGTAATGAAACTTAAGCATCCTTTAAACCCAAGCACAACTGTTCTCTATTCTCTACTGTCCTCCTGATTATTGCAGCAGGAAATAATTTCTCTTGCTGGGATGCAGTTAATTTAAAAAATGCAACTTTGATGCTATCATATACTGCTTTGGATTTAATTTTTTTGCAAGTGAATCTTATCTTCCGAAGACAACTGTGGGACCAGAGGAGGCAGAAACTCTGATCCCCACCGTTTCTTGCATATAATAGCAAGCAGCTCAGTATTTACTGAATGAGCGAGAGATGGGGAGGTTAAGTGGCTTCTCTAACATTTCACAGTATTGGGACTTGAATTCAGAACTCAGAATCTGATCCTCATGTTCTGTCTACCAAGTCATGCTGGAAGCAACATGGTTTCCACTGTGATGAGCTTCTCTGTAGGTCAAAAATGGTTGAAAATGTGCTATTTCATACAGCTCAATCTAACACAATGTATATTGAGCTGTTCAGAAACAACAGAATAGTGTAAACAGTTGAGCTTGAAAAACTCAACTTCCTATAAAGTTTCTAGTATGAAATGAATAGCCCTCTCCCAAAGATGCCTCTTCCTTTTGTAAACTTGAACTGATTATCACCTTGAGTCAATGTGAGAATGAAAAATGGTGGTCTTTAAGGTGCCTCGACTAAAAATGTTCTGTCTGTCCATGCAGGGCTATATGATCAGGGTACAGAACTAACACAAAATCCAATCCGGTAACCATCTATGGCTACTGCAAAAAACTTAAGTAAAAATCTTAAATTTACTAGACAATGTTTCTCACTCTTCCTTTTGTTTTATCTTAAGAGCTGAATTAAGGGTAGCACTCCAGGCATCATTCTGTAAATGAAATGTATACCCCATCTGTATATTGAAATGTAATAAAACAGAGACACTTACGCTTACTCAGAACATCTCAGGAAGCTGTTTGGGGTGGGAGATTTCCAAGGCGTTGCTAAAGCACCCAAGGGGGCAGCTCAAAGAACAACCGAAGTTCACTCACCTGCCATCAAAGAGCATTGGGGTGGGGTTAACAGCAGAGCTCTTCTTCTGCTGTGCACAGGGTACAAGTATGGGTCAGAACTAAATTATTCAAGCCAATAGAAAAGAGAATGAGCCTATCCTCTTTCACCTGTGGTTGTCAGACTATCTTTAAGTCAATATGAAGCATGTATTTAAAGAATATGGGTATGAAGCAATACCAGATTGCTATTAAGGCAGCTGTCTATCTCCATCTAACCTTGTTTATCTGGGTCATTTCACTTATTTGGGGAACTGGACCAGTCCTTGGCGAGTAGCAAAAACCACAGTGGAACCCACTCTTTCATCCTATGTGTTAACATCCCATTACTAGTAGCAATTAATTCCATTTGTTTATTTATTAATAATAAATCATTATCTGCACTGCTCAAATGACTTCCTCATTCAAATTGAATTTTCAGATATTAGGCCAACAACATCAGTTTTCTGAAGGCCATACACCTTTGAGGTATAAAAGAGATTCAACAAATCTCTTGAGGTATAAAAGAGATTCAACAAATCAAAGACCAACAGCCTACAGGCACTGTGCTAAGCACTGGATGTCCCAGTTGGTGAGACCAAGTATTTTTCATTCTGAAGGCTACTCTGATAGACAAGCCAAGAGATGTTTTAGTGGAAAGATAAAACTAATTTGCAGGGTATCATCTTGACAAAATTATAGGCCTATCCTAAGCAGCTCAAGTTCCCTTTAAAGAACTCATGATGAGGGGCACCTGGGTGGCTCAGTCGGTTAAGCGTCTGACTTGGACTCAGGTCATGATCTCATGGTTCATGGGTTTGAGCCCCACATCGGGCTCTGTGCTGACAGCTAGCTCAGAGCCCGGAGACTGCTTCAGATTCTGTGTCTCCCTTTCTCTCTCTGACCCTCCCCTGCTAATGTTATCTCTCTCTCTCTCTCTTAGAAATAAATAAAACATTAAAAAATAAAATAAAATAAAGAACTCATGATGAGTTATTTCTCCATGCAGTTACCTAAATTTCTATTGCATTTATTTTGTCCATGTCTGTATCACTTCTTTGTGTGACCAATTTATAACTCCAAGAGTAAAGTACAATTTCCTCTTACGTGTTCTAAAATTACATCTTTCAAAGTTCAAGGGCTCCTTCTCTCCTTTAGTTTTAGCATTGGATAATCTGGTGAGTCATTCCGGATTACACGGTATATGAATTTATATTCTGATAAAATTTAATCATGTTCCTGTTCAGTCTTCTTTCCAGAGTGCTTTACCCCATGCAGTAGGTCACTAGTCCTCTGGACCTTTTCTAGTTCTTCATGTTTGTATTGAGGTGTATGGTTTTCAAGAGTAGGCAATAAGCAAGTGAGCTGTAGGCTACTGTGTTCTATATATATCCAGGTTGATGCCTACATACTTCTTTAATAATAAACAAGCCAGCATCTCACACAACCATTTGTCATCAATCCATGTTTTCTATCCAGACATTTCCTTGTATGAACTTCCCTACTGCAAAAACAAATAAACAAAAACAGTTCTACTGCAGCAAACACTTGTCTAGAATGTCCCTTTAAAACTCCATGTCTGCTGCTGCATTCTCTTCTCTGATTTTGGTTTTCTGTCTACCCTGAAGCATTCATCTAGGTGTTCAAAGCAAACAAACAAGCAAAGCAAAACAAAAAATAACATGTCCCTCCTGTCTCCTGAAAAATACCAAACAACAAACCCTCTCCTTATTTCCAATGGACTTCCATTTTTGCTTTAATGTCTTTCTACTCCCTCACCAAACTCCCATTTTTCTCTTCTGCACTGTAGGGGTTCCTCCTCATCTTTTTATTCACAGCGTCAGCGTCTATGTTTAAAAAAAAAAAAACAAAAAAACACAACAAAAAGAAAAGACTTCTCATTCTCTGGCTAATGTGCGGCCAGTGCAGTGAGGAGAAAATAGGTCTCATAAGCCAAATAAATTTTAACCATTAACCATATCTTCTGTGCGTGGGAACTTAAAAATATAGCTTTTGACATTTTATACTTCACAAATGTCAATTGTAAAAGTTGCATTTAGGTAATTTACTGCTTTAAAACTAGACCCCATAACGTTGGGTATGATTTAGCATGGTACCTTGTGTAGGAAATGGATAGTAAATAATTGATGAGGCTTTACTCTAATAACTACATGAGAAATACTGTACTATCCTGTCGGTTATAGTCCTTAATGCAGACATCTGGTGGAAGTTTAGTTAACTCCGTGAGTGTTTTTGATGGATGAATGGAAATCATGTGGTGGATTGATGAGAAATGGTTGGAGTGAATGGGTTTCAAATTTTCAGGGGTAATATTCCCTTTGGGACCTTCTGGATAGACTATGGTGGAGTATTCAGTAGAATTAATATGAATATGATAGCAGTACACATTTAAATAAATTAATTAGTTCTAGAAATGGATGCTTTTAAGTATTTCTGTAGTGTATCTTGAAAAAGGGCAGCAGTATACCCAATCACTCAGGAAAAGCTTTAATAAAAAAGTGAAAGAATCAGTAGTACAGGTGCTCCAGGTTTTCTTCAATCTTTCACTGAACTGTTGTCACTCTAAACAATTTCTGTCTAGTTTAGAGAACCATCATTGGTCTAGAAACTCCACAGAGAAAGCCTCTACTGAGTTTTCATCTTGAATTTTCTAGTGGCAGGTTCCGTGCCAGTTGGGCTGCGTGGAGATGCCCTTACACGATCTGGCCACTAAGCAGGTGGCCTCATATTTCACTGAATTGGGAGTGAGCACAAAATTCACAGGGACAAATGGGTCGACACCCAAGCAAAAGGAAGAAGATGGCCAAGTCTAATATTCTAAAATATGGAATTAGTCAATAGCTAGGAGCACATCCACACATCAGTCTAGAAAGATAAGTCAAACACAGAATGTTTTCTTTTTCTACCTCAAATATCTGCACTAGCTGACTAGACAATACCATGCCCATTGCTAATTTTAGGGGCCTTGGACTCATTTTTACAGTATAGACATAAACTAAATCTGAGGTCCAAAAAAGCTAGTGTTTTTAGAACATAACTAAAAGTCCCTGTCAGAAGCTGCCTGTTGTTAATGAGAAGCCTGTTGGAATAGGGGAATGTAATATAAACCAACTGTCCTTCCCAGCTGACTTAATTTTTGAAGAGACCTGAAAAAACACAGACATGTGATCTGTGGCTTGAGAAATGCCCAAATGAATTGCTCCAGCATATTTATATTCAAGCTGGATCCTGCAAAGATCTTTGGTTTCTGCTCCAAAGATGCTGTGGCGTATGCATCTTCCTCCTGACTGGGCCACTGAAAGGCGGTCCGTCCTCCAGGGGCCCTGATCATGTCAGAGTGGCCCACGCAGGTTCTGTAACTGTTCTGGGGAATTTAAGATCCCACCAGCTCATATTACAAAGCTCTCTGACACCTATTTGCAGACTTATGGCTCAGAATGAAAATGCTTAGGATGTACAGTCTCCTCCCAGAATGTTCACTGTTTTACTTCTACTGATTAGAAATAGGAGGCACATTAATTTAAAACAAATGTCCACAGGAAGCACCTCACCCTCCAGGTAATTTGGTAATACCAACCACATTTACAAGTGGGGAGGAAATTTGGGGAAGATGGAACAGGTAGCAGCACAGCTTTGAATCTCCCCAGGTCCCTTCACAAAAACAGAATAACAGCAAACCCCAAAGCCCTTCAAAATGTTTGCAGTAAAGTTAAGTGACAAAGTATCCCCATAAACTTCAAAACACAAGCAGAAGGGGACAGCTGTGAGACCTGCAGATTATCAACACCTGTGCAAGAAGAAACAAAGGGAAGGCACTGTGTATCCAGGGAAGCTCAAAAATAGCCAACAGGTATTCATTAGAAAGCATGGTAGGTGGATGTGATAAAAGCAGCTAAATCTAGAAAAACTGTGGGCTCCATAACGGGGGACTGCATGGAGCCTTCAGTAAGAAGCACTTGAAGAGGCTGACAGTGTATAAACCCTGTGAACTCTTTAGACTGACCAGCCAGTGCATCTTTCCAAGACTAGGGGCACACTGAGGAGGAACTTTGGGGAGCAGAACCAAAATTGAGCTGGACTAGGACAAGAAAGACAAAGGAAGAGAAATTTCAGATTAAAAATGGGGGCAAGAACACAGCCAGGAAATCCCAGAAAGCCAGCCACCTTGTTTTTGAACACTTCACAAAAACAAAAGGGACTTCCATGAAGTTGGCTTTCCTAACTTCTCAGTCATGCCTTTTTCTAAAAGGTCAGGAAATCTAATTTTACATAGAAATAAAAAACAGAAAAGAATGAAGTTCAAATTTCATACAAACATTATGAGAAAAAAGAAACTAAGGGGCAGAATGATATTTCTACAGACAATGAAGTCACTTCAGAAAGGCAACTCCTGAAACAGGATCAGAACAAGAAGCTTATCATTTCAAAATGAAGTGAAAATATTAGGAAAGTTATATATGAAGAATAACATAAATCAAAATTAGGAAAAAGTCAGAAATGAAGAGACAGAACTCAGAAGAGAATTAGAAATAAAAGGGTGCCTGGGTGGCTCAGTTAAGCATCCAACTTAAGCTCATGTCATGATCTCATGGTTTGTAAGTTTGAGCCCCACATCGGGCTCTGTGCTGACAGCCCAGAGCCTGGAGCCTGCTTTGGATTCTGTGTCTCCCTCTGTCTCTGCCCCTCTGCTGCTCACACTCTGTCTCTCTCAAAACTGAATAAATGCTAAAAAAAAATTTTTTTTAAAGAAACAAGAGAAAAAATTATTTCAGAAATAAAAATGAAATTACTACAAGGAAGGAACAAATAGCAAAGGAATATATGACAAATAATACTTTAAAATAAGTGTAAGGTAAAAGTGAGGGGAAAATCTTTCAAATCTATATGAAATGAAGGAAGAAGTAAAAAGGTTCAAGAGACAGTGACCAATATTGACAGTAGGCAAAGAAGACCCAAAAAACAATAATGGGAGTCCCTGAAGAAGAGACCCAAAGCAAGAAACAGGAACAAATGTTTCTTTTAAAAATCTTCAAGATGGGGCGCCTGGGTGGCTTAGTCAGTTAAGCGTCCGACTTTCACTTAGGTCATGATCTTGCTGTTTGTGGGTTCGAGCCCCGTGTCGGGCTCTGTGCTGACCGCCAGCTCAGAGCCTGGAGCCTGTTTCAGAGTCTGTCACTCCCTCTCTCTCTGACCCTCCCCTGCTCACGCTGTCTCTCTCTCTCTCTCCTAGAAATAAATAAAATTTTAAAAAATCTGAGCCTGTTGTGGTTGTAAAAACCTATGGTACTAAAGTCAAACTGTAAGTATTTAAAATTTTTTTAATGTTTTATTTATTTCTGAGAGAGAGTGAACGAGAGAGCAGGAGAGGGTCAGAGAGAGAGAGGAACATACAGAATCTGAAGCAGGCTCCAGGCTCTGAGCCAGTTGTCAGCACAGAGCCTGATGCTGGGCTTGAACCCACAAACCATGAGATCATGACCTGAGCCGAAGTCGGATGCTTAACGGACTGAGCCACCCAGGAGCCCCCAAACTGGAAGTATTTAAGTGAACTCATGAAGTATTTTCTTTTTAGAAACATACAGCTATTTCCTAGCCCTGTCCATTGAAAACTCTTAGAAACTAAGACCAACACAGTAATGATGAACACAATTTGTGCCTAGACTGTCATTTTGAAATACCATTTCCTACTTTAAAAAAACAAGAAACCAGGGACTGTTGGAGAAATGGCAGATTTCAAGTCTGAGGCATGAGATATATAGAGTGAGGTTAGAGTATCCTGTCATATCAGATAGCAAGGAAGCTATCAAAGACCACTAACTAGGGTCATGTCAAAGAGATTCAAGTGCCAATGGAAGAGGTTCTCACTGGCCAAAGAGGGGACAAATTGACCTGCAGTAAAGATAATGATTGCAATGACTTGAAACCCATAAGATATGCTGAATACATGTATGAATACATGAGTTCATGATGACTAAAATAAAAAGTCATCTTTGCAGGGTGATGGTAGAAAACATTCATTATCTTGGAAACAAGTAAAGAGGAGAATTAAGCATTTACTTTGCCTTTCCTAGCTGAATGGTACCACTAGGTTTAAACAAATAATAGATGAGAAGAAGTGTCTTGCAGGCACATTCCAACTAATAAGTGAAAAAGAAATGACATAGAATATTCTGCAGCCCACAATAAATGAATGGGTCTAAGCATTGAACATCAGTAATTGCTGAAGTCACAGAGACAACTAGACATTATGTAGCTCCTGATGTACCACTCGTCATCTTGCCAAAGGACTCAAACCTGAGCCTCATCAAGCCTCCAAATGCAGCCATCAGTTTGCAGGAAATTGGAGGACAGAGGAACATGCTGAACTGCCTCAAGAGTACATAGTTGGCAACATCCACACTGCAGGAAACTCCACTGGTCAGATGCCCTGAGTTGTTCATCAGAGAAACTGAATAGAAAAGAAAAGTTTGGAGGAGAAAACTGTAAGTTTCAAGAGGTATAAAAGATAGATCAAAATTTTTAAAAATAGACAAAACTAAGCTATCAGATTTATGGATGCCACTTGGGTGGTAAAGTCATAAAACAAATAGAAGTGATTCCTACAGAAGTCAGTATCATGATTAGTTTCAGAAGGAGAAGGCAGTTGTGATCATAGAGCACATGGAGGGCTTATGACGTGGCTGACAGTCTGTTTTTGATCTGGGTGATGGTTAAAAGGGTGCTTGTCTTACAACAATCCATTAAGCTCTGTAACTGTTTGGTTTAGTTTCCTGTATTTGTATTTTATTTTATAATAAAAAAGGCTTTTAAAGCCTTTTAACTTTAAATGCACACATCCTTTGGCCTAGCAATTCCACTGTTAGGGGTCTGTCTTTAAGATAAATTCATCGAATGGGGCTCCTGGGTGGCTTAGTCGAAGTGTCTGACTTGGGCTCAGGTCATGATCTCACGGTCCAGGGGTTCAAGCCCTGCATAGGGCTCTGTGCTGACAGCTCAAAGCCTGGAGCCTGCTTCAGTTTCTGTGTCTCCCTCTCTCTCTACCCCTCCCCCACTCGTGCTCTGTCACTCTCTGTCTCAAAAATAAACACTAAAAAAAAAATTTTTAAGATAAACTCACCAAAATATGCAAAAATATCTGTATAGATGTGTCCATGACAGCACCGCTTTTAATAGCTAAAAAGTTAGGGTGGTGGTGGTGGAAATGAGTGTCTATAGTTGGGGACTCCTTGAATAAATTATAGCACATCGCGATAGCAGAATATTATGCAGCCAAGAAAAATTGAGATAGGTCAGTATGGGGTTCCCAGACATATCTTTAAGTGAAAAAAAGGCAAGGTATAGAACAATGTTATGATGATACCATATGTATAAACATGCACGTGCACACACACACACACACACACACACACACACACACTGTATTTTCATTTAAAATATCTGTAATCATATCAAAGAAACAGGTAAATGCCTTACCTTTGAAGCTGATGTGGGACTGGGGATGGATCCAAAGGGTGAGAATTTACTCATCATTTTATATGCTTTTATATTTTTTTAAAATGATATGTATATTTTATTTTCATGATTTTTAAAAACTTAGTTTAAGTTTTTTTTCATTGTGGTCCTTTACAGTCCTCACAAACAATGAGTGATAGGCCACAGAAAGGAAGATGTGTTAAAAGAGAAAAGGTTACACTCACCCTTTATGAGAAAATGGAGTCGGCCTTTCTTTCAGTAGACTCTCTGAATTGTTAACAAAGATGGTCACCAATAGGGGCTACTTTTGGAAATTTCAAGTGATAAAAATCTCTTCTTTCTACTTTTGGGTACAAATTGTAAGCATTTCCTTTTTTTTTTTTTTTTTTTTTGAGAGAGAGAGAGTATGAGCGGGGTAGGGGCAGAGAGAGAGGGAAAAAGAGAATTTTAAGCAGACTCCATGCTAAGCACAGAGCCTGATGCGGGGCTTGATTTCACCACCTTGAAATCATGACCTGAGCTGAAATCAAGAGTCGGACAATAAGCCAACTGAGCCATCCAGGTGCTCTGAAATGTATTTCTTTTTTATTATTATTTTAAAAAAAATTTTAACATTTATTCATTTTTTGAGAGACAGAGAGACAGAGCATGAGCAGGGGAGGGGCAGAGACAGAGGGAGACAGAACAGGAAGCAGGCTCCAGGCTCTGAGCTGTCAGCACAGAGCCCAATGCAGACCTCGAACCCACCAACTGTGAAATCATGACCTGAGCTGAAGTCAGATGTTTAACCGACTGAGCCACCCAGGAGCCCCGTAATGCAAGTATTTCCAATGCTCAATTTCTAAAGGAGTGAAGTCAAGTGGCTGGCATATCATAATCATCCACAGTAAATACAGTTTAAGCCATTCATTTAACAACTATTTGTTAAGCTCTGTGGTACACACTGGAGATACAATAGAGAACAAAACAGATAAAATCCCTGCCCTCCTAGCACTTCATCCTAATGAAATGTGTGAATGAATATTTCCTTCACTTATTCAAATAGTTTGCCTATTGGCTAAGATGATCCAGGCTACTCATTGCCATATAAATGATGTAAACAAATAAAGCCATTTGCTGATGAATAAAAGAGACCATGCAAATATAGATTTCTGGAGCATTTTTCTCCAAAGAAAATATTTTTGGTCTTGAAGATGACAGCCTATTATTTCTATGCTATAAAATTCAGGGAAGAATAAAATAAGTTGAAGTGCTTGGCAACTCTTAAGATGTCTCCCAATGATACTACTTCTTCGTTTTCACATCCTTATTTTTTCAATTTATGTTTACTTATTTATTTTGAGAGAATGTGAGCGAGAGAGCACGGGGGAGGGGCAGAGAGGGAGCGAGAATCCCAAGTAGGCTCTGCACTATGGAGCCCTATGTGGGAATTGAACTCAAGAACCGTGAGATCATGACCTGAGCTGAAATCAAGAGACAGATGCTCAGCCAACTGAGCCACTCAGGCGCCCTGCACACCCTTATTTAATCCCCTCCCCTGGAGTGTGAACTAGTCTCAGTGACTTGATTCTAATAAATAAAACACTGCAAAAGTCAGTACTAAGATTAGATTACAAAAGACTAACTTCCATCTTGTACATTCTCTTGGTGTTCTCTCATGCTCTGGCTCTGAGGGAAGCCAGCTGCGATGTGCTGGGAGCTGTGGTGACACTCACATGGCACAAGGCACCAAATTGACAGTCTCTGACCAGTACGCAGTGAGGAACCAAGGTGCTCAATCCCACAGCACTCAGTGAGCAGGGAGATGGCGCCTCAGCCCTGCTGGCAGATGCCTCGATTGCAGCCTTGTAAGAGACAGAGACCCTCAGCAGGAGAACCCAGCTAAGCTGCAGCTGGATCTGGACAGAAAGAATCCACCCATGAGATAACAATGTTGTTTTGAGCACTAAGTTTTGAGATATTGGTTACATGGCCATAAATAATACGGTTGGCTAAGCCCCATCTCCCTTTGGAAGTAGACCACATGAGGCAAGGCATTTGACTTTGAGAGCACTGTCTGTCACATAGGGTGGACAGAGTCACGCCACGTAGGTTTTTAGCGAATGTACACCATTGTGCCGCTTTGCTTTGTCTCAGCTCCTCTCCAGGGAGCTGACCTGGTCTCTGAAGCCTCTTAGTGGCTTTTGTTACATATTGGTTTTTGTTACCTGTTCTGGAAATGAATTTTTTCAGCTGCATATTTTATTTGGAAACTGCAATTTGCAAGTAATTTAGTTAAGAATTATCCCAGACTCCAATGTATTACTTTATACACTTATTATTTTCTGTACCCCTCTGCTTTTCTCCATTGTCTGCATTCCTCTACCTTTCTTTAGAGCTTTTGTTAATTCTTCCAGCTTTCGGTTGAAGCATAAGAATCTACTTGAGTAAGACCTCATATTGCTCCCATATTTCAACATCCTTTTCTTTTCTCTTTTGGCTGGAACTACATTTCTTATTTTATAGTCATTGCTCTGAAAGCTGGTGCATGACTTCCTTTTTATTTCTTATTTAATTAAGAAAGAAGGAATAAATTCTTCTTTAAGAGATAGACCACATGACTACTTTTAGTAGTTTCTATTGGGAGAAGAATGTTTGCATTATTGTTTCTACCGTTTTCAGAATACTTACTTCTTTGAACAATATAGGTAATCCAGACTTAGGAGGCCTTAAATTAGAGGGAGCCTTCCTCCCTTCTACCCTCCCAGACTGTTGATTCTTTGGCTATCTGGAAGGATTTACAAAGATAAGAGGAAAGGGAACACTTGGGGTACCATTTTACTTTGCTTTCCAAGTTCTGAGAAAGACTATTAGGCATGATATATGAAGTGACCCAAAGATTATTTTGACTAAATCAACCATGTAAACCCTCTGAATTACAAACCATCATTATCAGCATAACAAAACCAACAGAAAATACATTTTCTCCTCCAAAAATATTTAAAGAGAAAAGCAAGCCATAGCAGAAAGAACATGGCAATTTATGGCCGCTACCAAGAAAAACACACATGAGATCATGTCCAATAAGTGCTTTCAGAGATCCCAAAAGCTGGCAGCTTGTCCTGGAAGGTTTTCACTTGCACTAATATTTTGCCCTTTTCTAAATATGGCACAGCCCTGAAGCAATCAATGTACTCTTCACCAAGCAGCAGCAGTAACAACAAAGACAATTGCATAAAAGATCTTTCAATGTTTACTTTGTTCTGTTGTTTGTTTTATTAGCCACTTCAAAAAGACACATAGAGCCCCCAGAAAAGCTGACCAAAGAAGACCTGGTCCTCTGGCTTTGTGGTGTTGCTAGGAGCTGCTCCTCAGGGCAACACAGGCCTCAGATATGGATACTTGGGGATGAAAGACACTCCTTTTCAACTTTTAAGAAAATATGCAGGGATGTGGGAGGAGGCACATGATGTTTTTTTCAAGGCGCCACCAGCCTTTCTCAATCAAATATCCCAAGTGAGAAAACATGGAGGCTAGAAAGGGCTGGTGTGGAAAAGGGAATGATAAGCAGGGCTGGCAAAAGTAACCCCTCCATGAATTCAGCCCATGGATTCCCTATAGTGTGGAAGAGTTAAGACTTAGTTTTAATAAATGATAAAGAGACAAAAATTAAACTAATGGTCATCCTGCCACTGACAATTCCTTAGTCTTGAGAGTGTGGTAATTCAATTTAAACTTGGTGCCTGTGTGCTGGAGGGCAGACAGGAAATCCACCTCAGGTCAGTGTGAAGTATCTTTCATGCACTCACTGAGGTTTCTGGCAGGAACCAGACATCTTTAGAAGCAAGAATATCTGGAGGCCCTTACCCCTGCAGGGATAAATCCCAAAATGCATTTCTAGAAAAGAAGGGCTCTTTGGCAAAGACACAGCCTCCCCGAGGGATACATAGCGAGGGGACTTCCAAGAAGCAGAGCAACATCCTTGCTGCTTCTGGGAGAACAGCCCTTTTTAGTCTGGAAAATACAACTTTCCTCAAACCCTATTCTTCTCATGGGTTTATCTGGAACTAAAGTTTGGAAGTCCAACCCCCAAGTCTCTCCTGAGGTAAAGGCATGTAAGCCAGTCATAATGGGAAAGAGAGAAAAGGAAAAATACAGAGAGAACATAAATCAACATCTCTCAGAAGTTTCTCACCAAATTCCCTTCATCTTAGTGTCTATTTTGGAGTCAAGGAAACCGAGACATGGGTGTCATGACTGACAGCCTACAACCAGTTACCGATGAGCTGGCTCCTTCTGCTATAGCCCGTGCCTCTTTGCTTTCCTAATTTCCAATTTCTGTTCTATTTGAAATTGCCCTGGCTAACTGGCACTTGAGTTTCTGCACCTAGAGTCTTAGACTTATTTGGAAACTTCTTTTAAACATGTTGATCCACTCAGGGTTGAATTATTTGCGACAGCAAGAATAACTCCACCCTGGGGCATTATCCAGCAGGATGAGGGATTTGGGGATAAATCATGCACTGTTCCATTCTTTCTGGCTCTTGATGTTTTCACACAGGAGAAATTCTCTTTAGCTTCCTGGGAGTGTGCAGGCCTCAAAAGACCATCGTAAGGGTGTCTATGGATAGAGGAAGTCAAAATTCCACAGGCATCCGTAGGATGACCTTAGGGAACCTGATGCCTCTTATGGCAATGATGTATGTGGAGCGGGTGATTTGGGAGGGGCAGGTGAATGAGTTATTTTTATGCACTTAAATCTTGGGTCCTTGGCATCAGCTGGCAAGGCCATGTCCTCCTACCGCCTCTGAGAGTCACTGGGCAAGAGGAGAGGAAAGAGTGCTTTTGCATCCAATTTTAAGAGTAATCATCATCACTGTTATCAGTGTGCAGATGACATGTTCCAATGGGCAGCACGGGAATGCGCAAGACTGTTCAGCTATCTCATATGATACAGGCATGGTCTAATACTTCTTCATGTTCTTTCTTCTAATCGTGACTTGCAGAGAACGAGATGTACTGTTGTGCTTTATAATTCAGACAGACAATACAGGTATTGGCTAACATGGTTTGACATGATCAGCTGCCTTTTTTTTTTTTTTTTTTAGCCAATCTGGCAGGAAAGCATTAGACTATTGTGGGAGCTGTACTGGTCCTTCCAACAGTCCATTAATCAGCAGCAAGATAGCCAAGGGACCACGTTACTTCTCTGTAGCACAAAAAGGTTGTGGTTGTGAGTGGGCTGAGTGGGAAGAAAGTTGTATCATTCCAGTTCTGATTGATTAATGCTGAAGTCACTGCTAAATAATGATTACCAGCCCCAGGCTCCACAAATCATTCAGTGGATGAAGGAGGACTAAGTTAAAGAAACTTGGGCCAGTGAACACAGATTTTTCTTGCGGGGGTGGGGTGGGGCAGAGGTGTGGAGATGGGGCAGGGGCAAAAATCTGGAGCTGACTGAATAAGCAAGAAGAACCGCAGTTGGGTTTCTCGTGGTCCCTTGGCCACTTGCCTTCCTCATGCTGTTACCCTCTCCCTGCCTCTGCACTGGCATCTCTCTGCAGTCAGATGAACTCTGAACGCTACCATCACAAGTACGGTCTTCTAGCACCCTTGGGCCCCTCCCTCTAGACTCCCACATCTAGCCAGATGGAGTCACTGCCAACTCCAATGATTTAACCCTCCCCTCTTTAAGGCTTCCCTACCCACATTCCTTAACTCTCCCCAATCCTCCCAATTACTCATTTCCAGCAAAGTACATTCCATAGTGTTCCCCTTGTCCTTTTCTCTCTGTATTTCTTTTTCATGGCTCCCATGCCCAAGTACGCTCATGCATGGAAAGACAACATTCTTCTACTTAGGTTAGATGACCTTTTCAAAAATGTCTGGTGTCTTGCCACTAATCCTGGACACAGTAGGTAGGATGTTAGAGTTTTGGACAATATCAATTTTTAATCTTGCTTTTCTGTTTGTAGTTCTTTGAGACATATCCAAACAACTAATGGGGAGGAAAAATTTGAAGTTTTCTGTGAGCTCTGCTTGCTTTGGTGGCAGCAACCTCTAATGCTGCGTCTTGCCAGCTTTCCACTTGGTGGAAGGTGCTTCCTAAAGATGCACTTTTGTGAAGTCAGAACCAGCGTAGACCGAGCCAAACCCTGATTAAAATTCTTGCTGGCTGCTTCTTATGCCAGTAAAGTCCTGTGTTTCCACTTGTTGGAAATCTATCTGCCTGTCAATGTAAGAGAACGCCAGTACCTTTGCGATATTACAGACTCACAGTGTTCCTCTTCAAGAATGCTGGCATTCATAATTTTTAAGCCTCAAACTTTCAAGAAATGGAAGCAACTGAATTTCTCTGCATTTTAAAGTAGAAATGGTAATGTTACATAGCTAGAAATTTCTTTTTTTTTTTTTTTTCCTGAGAGAGACAGCATGAACAGGGGAGGGTCAGAGAGAGAGGGAGACACAGAATCTGAAACAGGCTCCAGGATCTGAGCTGGCTGTCAGTACAGAGCCCGATGTGGGGCTTGAACCCACAAACCGTGAGATCATGACCTGAGCTGAAGTCGGATTTTAACCGACTGAGCCACCAGGCGCCCCTAGAAATTTCTACAAAATATGGATTGGCAATAACATTATTTATACTTTCGAAAATGGGTTCCTGCTAAATTTACACCTGTGTGTCAGTCACAAGCTATGTTTCTAATATGTTCTTTTACTTCAACCTACTTTTTTTCTTAACCCAGAAATTCTGAATGATTGCTATGCTGCAGAAATTTACAGAAGTTTGAGCTGAAATGAAATGTTTCAAAACTCAGGTAGACTTAAATTACAATGTATTACTGTGAAGAAAACACTCTTGGTTGCAACATCTCTTACAGGAGAAGTTTTTAGATTTTCTAGATATGACAAATAAAGATTTATGAGGTATGATTTCACAAGGAGAAAAAGCATTTTGGCAGAAACTTTTTTTTTTTTGGTAGGTAAAATAAAAAGCCGCAAGGGTAAATAGAACTTCTGTGGAAATCATCTGTTAACTGAACAAGTGAAATCCACTCAACTCTGGAAAACCAAATATGCATGTTTGTTATTTACTTTCTAGTATTGAGTTCTTTTCATTTTCCTACAGAGTTGTTGTGGGGTCTATTTTGGAAATATGCTATTTTAACATGGGTTGTCAATAATGCGATCCTAGTAATATGGGAGAAGGGGCACTGGATTAGATACCAGATGGCTTGGGTTTCCTTCTCATGCTCCTACTCACCCAGTTTATGATTACGGCCATTTCTCTTTGATACTTTCGATATCCATCTTCTCATCTGTTCAACAAGAATAAGAAACACCTGATCTCCTTGCCTCTTAACATTGTTATGAGGACCAAACAAGGTCCTAGTTGTTAAAGCACTTTCAAACTGTAACGTGCTATATACAATTCTACTCATTATCACCTCAGAATTTCTCTCAGATTATATTGCCTCAAATGCATTATTTAGGAAAAGCACAAACTTGAATGCCATATGGAGTCCTTGTTGACACTGCAGATGTTGGTTAATTTTAGATTCTAAAAGAACAAAAGAACAGAAGTACTAACCAAGCAAATTAGCCTCTCTTTAGCTTTTTCTTCGAAATCTCCTATTATACAAATACCAAACTAAAAATGGCAGGCTAAATATTATAGAAAATTACATCATTTGAAGCATTGAAATTCTGTATATCCAAGCCCTTTTGCAGAACAGAAATGTATTCCCTCCAAAGCACATTGCCAATGAATTTAATGTTATAAAATAAATTACAGCTATTTCTTTGAGGACCAAGTAAAAGAATTTTAATCTTAAGCTTTAACTTTAAATAACACAATGCCAGTGAAACGTATAAGTCGGAGAAGAGTCACAGAAAGATATGAAATCCATTTTGGTAGTTATAGTCTCTCTCAAACTAACAGAAAACTAAACTAAGCTCGGCCAGCCTTGAGCTCTGATTCTGAAGGCCGTATTTACAAGTGGGAATTTCTCTGTAGAACAGGTGTGACAGATGTACACATGACAGCTGCTTTTACGTCTCCACTCGTTCGGGAAGACCTGTTCTCATGGGCCTCGTGTGTACCATCTGTAAGACATCTCTTTGCACCTTGTCAAATCTGACATCCTCCTTATACATACGGAAGCAAGAGGTGTCTTCATAAATTGTATACGGACAGCATCTGTCATTCTTTTTGTTTGCACACAACCCACTAACAAAAAATGTTTCGGAACAAGCTGAGCATTTTATGCCTTGAAATTTTACTTATTTAGTTATTTTTATTTATTATATGGCAATATATATGTATTTATTATGGAAGCAATGAAATAAAAATGCTTCCCATCAGAACATATCAATTAGATTACCTGAAGAAATTGAAAAATGGTCCTGTGACCATTCTGAGCGTAGATTATTTTAAAAATTAAAGTATAGTTGAGATACAATGTTACATTACTTTCAGGTGTGCAGCACAGTGATTTGACAAGTTTTTACATTATGCTGTGCTCCCCACAAATGTAGCTCCCATCTGTCACCACACAACGCTATTACAATACCATTGACTACATTCCCTGTGCTCAGTCTAGATTTTCAACAACATTTTTCTGGAAAACCGCTCACTGAATTCTAGCACCTTAAGATACTGATAGAATATCAGTTCAATTAGAAATAATTTTCAAACAGAAACCATAAATGTTTTACTTATAAAATGCATGTTCCTGAGAAAGGCAAAATTTTCAAAAAGTGTTTCAAACTATATTCTAATAATTTGGTCAATACTATATGATATGATATTTCAAAGTGTGCTCTGATGTAGACTGGAAATATTAAAGCAAATCCAAAGAGTAGATTTTATAACACTGCTTATTATGGATACAGCCTAGGCTGATTATTTTAGCATTAAGTATACTATTAATCACCTCCCTATCCTGCCCATATGCTATCTCTTGTAGCACAGAGGCCTAATAAGACAGGTGCAACTTGATTCTATGTTACATAGCTTTCTCCAACTGGAACAAACATTAGCCCCCCAAAATCTTTTTCCCATGTGAAGAACTTGGGATTGCTGCAGACGATTACAGACCTGCAACCAAAAATGGATTCAGACAACTTTCATTCACTGCTGAACTGAAATGAAACTGACCCCCCAAATAAATTGGCTTAATTCCCTATAAGAGCAATATGAATCAGGTTGCCATCTGTTCCCTTCTTTCTTTAACTTCATCAGTGGGCTGGGTTTAAGCACAGAACTGGAGGAGTCCTTGAGGGAAGGGGAGGAGGACTCTGGCTTGGTATTTAGAAGGGTTTGCTGCAATGGTAGAGTCACTCCAAGTGCAAGAAGAGAGGAATCTGAGAATTAGCTGGGGAAATCATGTAATCTGTCAAACCACGGAAACAAAAGGAGTTTAATTTGCTTAAATTTGTTAGGAGATATTGCATCAAATAAAAATCCTTTTCATGCCAAAGATGAAAAACATAATCCAAATGACTTAGTTTAAAAGGTAAGTTTATTGATTCATGTAACTGAATAACTTAGAGGTTCTAGTTCAGGTGAAGCTTGATCCAAGGCTCAAACAGGGTAACCTAGGACTGAATTTCCTTTCCTCCATTTCTCAATTCAGCATATTCAATATTGGCTGCATTCTTGGGCAAGGTGTCTCTTCATGTATCCAATATGGATGCAGGCCACTCCATGGAGTACTTGCCTCTAGGTTCAAATTCAGAACCAACTTTCTAGTAAGTTTAGAATGGATTACTGTGGCCAGAGGAATAGGATATACTAGATGACCTAGACCAAGGTCATATGTTACATCTCTGAAGCAGAGGGGTGGAGACATCACTTTTTTCCCTAAGCCCAGGGACTGAGAGTAAGGGAGAACCACAGTCCCCGGAACAAAATGAGAAGGTAGTCAGTTGAATATGTTCTGTATAGATATTCAGGGATCAGATGCACAAATAATTTCAGCAAGTATTATTTTTCACTTAAGAAGGAATTCTGCTGATACAAAAGGAACACAAATATGAGTGAGATTTACTATTATGTACAGATGATACAACTGTCTACCTGGAAAACTCAATGCCAACCAGAATCCAAACAGAGGTTTTTAAAAGCTGACTACTGCCCTAATTTTCTTATGGGAGAATAAATGTGAAAAGAAGAAAAAGGAGGAGAAGGAGGAGGAGGAAAGAAAGGAAGAAGAGGCCACAGCAGTGGCAGGATGGGAAGGGAGGGATAGTTCTGGCTACATCTCAGTGAGAGATTCCCAAGTCTTACCAGCTAAGGGAAAAAAGTAATGGCCAAAAGGGAGACTGTAGAATCTTTATGTGAGACATTTATAAGATCACTTCAACTAGAGCTGGAACTAGGTACTCTTCACAGAGACGAGACAGCTCTACAATTTGTAGGTTTGTCATTCCTACGGAAAAGAGCTTTAGAGCTAAGAAAAGCTTTCTGGATGGCTATTTGCTGTACCTTGTCAACTTCATGGTTTATTTTTAACGCTTTCTCTTGTGCTATCATTATACAAAACAAAACAAAAACAAAACACCTCCACATACATGGAGCCAAACTAAAGAGAAGTACAACGTGGAAAGATAATTTTATTTTCCAATAATGACAGTAACACAGCCAGTCTAACTTCTTCATATAGGGTTTTTTTTTTTTTTTAATGGCATCTCTCACTGCCACACCACTTGTGTAGATTTCTGCATCTCTATATGGTCTTCTAAAGATGTCAGGTAGATTAAGTGCCCTAAGATTTTTTCCATCCTGGTCTCATATACTTGGAATATAATAAATAAGAAAAAGCCTTGGGGGAGGGTAGTATAAAAATAACATACTTACTTTACATGGCCTAGTTATAAAGCATGTTTACCAAAGCTTACCTGTTTCACCGAGACTTTAAACCTGTTTTCCAAAAGCAACTATGGAACAATGAAGAATTACTAAGAGAAATGAAAAGAGATGCTAATTGGGGCACTTGGGTGACTCAGTCAGTTAAATGTCTGACTTCGGCTCAGGTCATGATTTCACAGTCCGTGGGTTCGAGCCCCTTGTCGGGCTCTGTGATGACAGCTCAGAGCCTGGAGCCTGTTTCAGATTCTGTGTCTCCTTCTCTCTCTGCCCCTCCCCTACTTGTGCTCTGTCGCTCTCTGTCTCAAAAATAAATAAACTATAATAGAAAATTAAAAGAAAAAAGAAAAGAGATGCTAATAAAAAATGGCCAAGGAGTATTTGGCCCTAGAGTGGGGGCAGCATTAAGGGCTGGTTGGGGCAGGATACACCCGGCAAGTTCTCCACTCCAAACCCATCTGAGACTTCATTCTAGAGATGCTTCTTTGTGTTGAATTAAGGAAATTCAAGCATTTTGGGGGCGCCTAGGTGGCTCAGTCAGTTAAGCATACAACTTCAGCTCAGGTCCTGATCTCACGGTTCGCGGGTTCAAGCCCTGAATTGGGCTCTGTGCTGACAGCTCGGAGTCTGGAGCCTGCTTTGGAGTCTGTGTCTCCCAATTTCTCTCTGCCCCTCCCTTGCTTATGCTCTGTCTTTCTCTCTCAAAAGTAAATAAACGTTAAAAAAGTTTTAAAGAAAACTCAAGCATTTTCTAGAGCTTGCAATTCACTAACTGGGGTACAATCCAACTGAATTTTAGTCTGTTTCTTTTTTCCTTCTATTTTAAAACATCATGCCAACTCTTGTTGGTTGCAGGAGAGGCTGCTTAAATATTTTTTAAACTCCTTATTGGGAAAAATACAAAGATATAATTTACAGGCTGAAGAATGAGGAACTACTCTTGATGGAATGTGAGAAGTAATGCCTGGAAAGCTGAGGTTCTAATTTGGCAACCCAGTCACACTATCTCAGAACATGTTTTAGAAGATTTTATTAAAGTATTTGTAAGACTCCTGAGGATTTATCCTAAGGCTATACCTGCAGACATATGTGCCGGGTTATCCATTATAGCACTGTTTGTAATAAATAGCAAAGACTGGGCACAGCCCAAGGAATCATCAATAGGGAAATAGTTAAATCAGTTATGACGGATCCTGCAGTGTAATGCCATGCAGCTGTTTAAAAGAATGAGGAAGCTCTCCTAGTACTGATAGGAAAGATCTCCAAGATACATTGTTAGAGGGAAAAACAAGATCCAGATCAGAGGATAAAGTAGGCCACCTCTTGTGTAAGAAGCAGGAAGAGAAGAAATGTAAGAATTGCTCGTATCTGCATGAAGAAACACTAGAAGGATACGTAGAAAAATCAGTATAGTCATCTCTACCTGTCGGGGTGGGTGGGGGTAGGGAACTGGATGGAAGCAGGAAAAGAGAAGACTTTTCATTATGTACCTTCTTTGAATTTTTGAAACGCGAATGTGTCAGCTGATCAAACAGAAGTCAGTAAATAATTACCAAAATGAAAACAAGCTTGAGAGAAGCCATTCAAGAGTCATATGGTCATTTTATAAAAGCTGCAGTTGCAATGAAAATCAAAACAAAACAAACATCTTGAATCTATCCTCAACCAAGGGCATACGGTTGGTAGGTTTTGAGTAGGGGGCTGCAGCAGAAGCCAAGACTGTATTGACTCCCATACCTGTTAGCTAAACATCTTGCCTCCCGGTCCAATCTTTAGCATCCTGACTCTTTTTCTGTACCTCTTTCCTCTCCTCTTAAAAGAAGTAACAAATTAGAGATCCTGGAAGATGCTGCTGACAGCTATTATACTTTATTCATAAAGAGCTCAGTTAAACTGGAGTGAGGATGACTGCACATATTCACAAGTGTCGAGAAAGCCCTCCTGGTAATCTTTCCGAGACGGGATTTCTGGCTTGCTTGGCTAGACTAAGTGGGCTAGGGCAGTCCTTCTTGATACTCTCATAACCTCTACATGGCTCTGTAATTGTGCTTAAAACCTCCTATAGAAGTCATCCTGGGGTGGGAGGCAGCCCTCCCCACTAGACTGTGAGCTTTTTGAGGCCAAGAACTTTGTCTTATTCACTGAGCTTTGTATTCTCAGAGCCTAGCACAGAGTCTCCACAGGTGCCTTGTGGACTCAGTAAACTGAGCTTTCATCCACCTAATGGGTTGGCTTAGACCGTAATCCTGAGCCATCTTTAATGTTTCTCCGTCAGTTGGTGTCATTAAATTCACCAGTAAGACTTGTAAGTCCTACTGCCAAACATACTCCCAAACCTACTACTCTTTACCATCCTTAGCACTACTGCCCTAGTCTACACCACCAACAGCTCTGGTCTGGACTAAAACAACTGATCTACCTTCTAATCTGCTCTCCTGCTGCCCCCAGAATGTATTCTCCATTCACAGTTAGGGTGATCTTTTAAAAACCAAATCAAATCATAACACACTCCTGCTTAAAAACCTTCGGTGGTTTCCTATCACAATTAGAATAAAAATTTAACGCTTTACCTGGCTTTCCAAACCCTTCATGATCTGGCCCCGGTCTGCTTCTTTGACTTAGCCTCCTACCACTGCCTCTCACTTCTGCTACTCAACACAGGCCACCTTTCATCCTTTTAACTACTTTGCTCCTGCTTCAGGGCCTCTTCCTTTCACCTGGAAGGCTATTCCCCCTTCTTTTTGTTTTTTTGTTTTTTTTGTTTTTTGTTTTTAATTTTTTTTTAAAATGTTTTATTTATTTCTAGGAGAGAGAGAGACAGCGTGAGCAGGGGAGGGTCAGAGAGAGAGGGAGTCACAGACTGAAACAGGCTCCAGGCTCCGAGCTGGCAGTCAGCACAGAGCCCGACGCGGGGCTCGAATCCACGAACCGAACCGCGAGATCATGACGTAAGCGAAAGTCGGAGGCTCAACCGACTAAGCCACCCAGGCACCCCTCCCCCTTCTTTTTGTATGGCTGCCTCCTGGTCATCACTGATACTCTACACCACCTCCTCAGAGAGGCCTTCTCTGATCACTCCAGTTACATCAGCTGCACCCTCAATATTGTTCTATTTGTAGCACCTTTAATTGTATAGATTAACATTTTACTCGTTGGTTTGTGCCTATTGTCCCCACTGAAAATTCTGTGAAGTTTCTTATTTGCCATCTATAACAAGGGGTTAGAACAGGACTGGGCACGTAAAGGCTCTATAAAGTTTTTGTCAAATAAATGAAGGCGTTTAACATTAATCATGAATACAATATTTATTTCATTTCCTTAGAGACCTTTCAAATGACCCTTCATTTGATTGAAAAGACAATCAGCAATTATAAAACGAAATAAGGATGGCTTGATTGGCTTTTGAAGAAACACTGCAGAAAGTAGTATTAAGATAGTTAATTGAGAGTATAGGATCCTACCCAAAATGATACATTCTCATAAACCAATCTAGGCAACGAGAAGGCCAGGCACTGTGTCAGGTGGATGGCCAGATGTTGGTTTGGTACTCAAGAAGTGCACAATCTAGCAGAAGATACAGCTTTGTAATTACAATATCTATTATCTGTATACTGCAAATCGTGTTTACATTTATGATGATCTGATCACCACAAGAGTCCTGTGATCACCACCACAACCAAACTATTATAGTTGTTGTCATTACCTTTCAAAAATTAAATCACTGAAGCTCAGAGAAATTATGTCCTTTGCTTTGCATAACACAGCAAGCGATGAATGAGATTTTTAAGTTAGACTCAGATCTTCTGACTCAGCTCTCCTCTTCTATTTCATCACTCTGTCTATTCAGTGTGATAATGTGGTATCAGAGTTCAAGTGTAAAAGAAAGAGACTGTTTTCATCTGGAGGGGTCTGGGAAGGTTTCATGAAGATAAGTCATATAAATGGGGCTGTGAAAGGTATGCAGGAGTTTTCAGGTGGAGGAGGAGGCGCGTTTCAGAATGTATCTCATGAAAAGCACAGTGGAATGAAAATGTAGTCTGCTCTACGAGGCAGAGAGCAGAGGAGTCCAGATGGGGAGGTTGGGCCATATTGTTAAAGATTTTCAGTTCCATTTTTATGCAGTTGGGCAGTCCCTGAAAGCAAAGGATTGAAACAGTCAGATCTGGGTTTTCAAAACAAAATTAAAGTGGCAGATTGGTGGATGAATTGGAGCATGAAGAAATAAGTTAGGAGTTTCTTGGTGATCACACAAGCCAGATAAGTGTCTGAATGAGGATACTGGAAATGCAAAGGACCGACTTGAAAACGTTTGTGTGAGTAAGACTCACTCCTGAGGAGGTGTAAGAGAGGGAGGAGTAAAGGTTATTTTTAAAAATTTCTAGCTTATATGACTTGGTAGATGATTATCTCCACCAAATTGAAAAATACAGAAAAGTGATTTCAGAAGGGAATTGGAGATGGGGGTTTTCTTGTAGCAAAAATAAAGCACTGTCTGCTTTATCTTTCAGTCAGGCTTGGTTTGAGGTCCCTGTTTGCAACATCCAGGTAGATATGTCAAAGGTAGCTAAAACTATGGGCCTAGACTTAGAAAGCAAGATTGAAGCTGGAGATCTAAATTTTAAAGTCATCAAAAATGCAAATTGTATTAAAATTCCTATGGAAAAGGGGCATGAAGAAACTGCGAGGGGTGATGGAAATGTTCTAGTTCACGATTATGGTAGTGGTTACAAGGGCCTACATGTCTCAAAACAGATCAAATTGTACACTTAAACTGGGCACATTTTACGGAAATCTTCAATCCCTTAAAAAGAAAACACTAAAAATAAAAGTGAACTGTTTTGTACGACACACTGGCTGTTCCAGAAGCCAATGCTAGATGTGCCAATTTATGGGCCATTTGGGAGTTCTCCATTTAAATCCATATTCCCTCCCTAAACTACCCTCCTCTCTTTCACCAGCTCACCCTGTACCACCTGGGTTTGACTTCCGCATTTGGAGTAGCTGAGACAATAAAGGTACTTGAAGAATACAATATGACATTGCTGAACAAGAAGTCGCTCCTTATTGATTGATCTTAGGCTGATGGCCAATTTGGCTTATTCATTTGGCACCATTCCCTCGGCATCACTTCTGAATTGTCCTTTCAGCGCTCAGCTTAAAATCTACTTCGTACAAAAAAACCCATTTTTAATTTGGTAGAGAGAGGTGAAGTCTGACACCTATATTCATCTACCAGTGCGGCCACATCCACCACGAGTCTACAATCACCAAATCTGTATATTTCTGTTGGAATCACACTTCTGTTATTTACTAAGTCATGAAAATGAGGATAATAAAATCCACTTTGCAGAGTGGTAGGAATTAAGTCTGAGAGCACATGTGAAAGCGCCGAGTGTGGTGTTGAGTAGGTGCTCAACAAAAGGCAGATGTCTTGTCAAGCCTAACTATACTTTCTGAATTAGCCCATATCATAAATTTCCTAAAAGTAAAAACAGTTTTCTGCTCTCTGTATCCCACCCTAACATATCCTCAGAAGACATTGGGGAAAGACGTTTAGGAAGCTAGCAGGTCAAGGATAGAGTTGGAAAAGATGTACACACTAAATCTTAGATGAGGCCGTTCTGGGTAGATGGGGGGAAAAGAACCTGATTCAGAGGTGGTGGCAAAGGTCCTTCACATTTCCTCTTTCCATTCATTTAAATTTTTATCTTGCCAAAAAGAGGGGACAGAAGGTCTCATCTTGATGAGTGGAGCTGCAAGACCGTGTGCCAATACACCTGGTCTTGATTCATGCCAGCTGGGAGAGGAGCTTGGCTTCTCTGTGTTTTACTACTGTGGTTTCCTGGGTTGGGCAGCTGGGTGCCTAATAATGATAAAAACCATAATAATACTTCATAATTACGCACTGCCCTTTGCCAGAACTTGGATTTAATTACAATGACTATGATGGAACTGGCAACATCTCGCTCCCTGTTGGGGTGCAATACCCAAGGGCCTGGAAAGACAAAGTGAAGTGGCAACTGCAACCTTCTCCTGCAGGGCCCATCCTGGCGATTTACCCACAATGCTCTAGGTTTAAAGCTCATCATCAGAAACAAAGAGTACTTTTAAATTGTCCCCATGTACTTGGCACTGTCAAGTAAAATGGTGTTTATGAAGCAACCACTGCCACTCACAGGGCACAGCATCATGGAAGCCCAGGCCCAGAAGAGACCAAAGGAAGTGACCTCATTCATGAACCCACCACCCCTACCATGACATACCACTGGCAGTACACTCTAATAGCTAAGTTCACTGACCTTCCCATTCTGACTTAGGCTGCAGGTGCTTTTATGGCAGCCTGACTGTGGTGTCCGTGAACTCATCATTTAACACTCATTTTGTGAGCACCTATTCTGAGCCACGGCACTGTGGAGGCATGAAGATGTATACAGTAGGTTCCCTGCCCTCAAAGTAACTTATTGTCTAGTTGAGGAGTTCATATTCAGGCCCCTATAATATAGAGGGAAATCATGACAGATGAAAGGGAATGAAATTAAATTCTAGGTGAAAGGAACAGGGCCATTCCCTCTTTGAGAATAAAAAGAAAGGATAAGATGTGGGGTGGGGGTGGGGAGGACTTGAGGTAAAGAGATGAACAATAATTTAAGAAGTTCTTACAGGTTTCCCTCTTTTGTTGTTATTATTGTTTGCTTTGTTGTTGTTTTTTTTTTTTTATCTTTATAGCACTTGTCACCCCCTGAATAATCTTGTTCATTTATTAGTGTACTCATACACTGTCTCACCCCATTCAGGAACCTTGCCACTTTGGTTCACCACTATATCCTGAGTATCTCAAACAATGCCTGGAACATAGCAAAGTGCTCAGTAAATATTGACCTAATGAATAAGTGGCCCAGGAGAGGCAGTGGACATCCAGAAATAGAGGAAAGGGCATCCAGTAAATATAATCAACATGACAAAGTTAAAAGGGTAGGGAGGTATTTACAGCAGTGAGGGAGTAGCATTATTCTGGACTTGGGTGAGTGGATGATGACATTATCAAAGAAGGAGCAGAGGAGAAGCGAATTTTGTGAACCTATGAGAATATCTGGGTTCTGACGTGGACAGGTCATAATGAGGTTCAAGTGGAGATATCCAAAAACACTTATACATGCAGATCTGGACCTCATTAAAGGTACACTCAGCCATCAAAATGGTTAGGTCATCTAGTGTGCTGTAGGATGACTATGTACCTACTGAGGAGAGGACTGGGGATCAGCTCTTGGAGCTCTCTTAAAGAGCCAACTGATAACAGATTTAGTAAGGTTAATAATCTGAGTGTTTATGGTCTCAGGGTAACTGGGTTGAAGGGTGTGTCGGGGAGGAGAAAAAGCTTAAAGAGGGATGTAGTTCGTAGAGTCTACTTCACTAGAGATCCAATAAGAATGAAAAAGTGACCCTTGTTGTGGAAACTAATTTGACAATAAACTATTTGTAAAAAAAAAAAAAAAGAAAAGAAAAAGTGATCCTTGAGCTGGGTCATATGGATGTCACCCGTAGCCTTAAGAGGAGCATTTTCAGTGGACTAGTAGGGAGTTTAATTTGGCCTGTACTTGAGGCATGAATTGAAATAATGGTGAAAGCTAGACAGGGGCTCCTGGGCAAGTTGTTTTGTTTTGTTTTGTTCTGTTTGTTTTGTTTTTATTCAAGTTCGGAGGCGTTGGAACATGATCCTGGTTATGTTCAACACAGAAGTGGCTAGTAAATTTGTGAATGACGACACGGTTTCTAAAACGCCAGATGTAGAGTCCTGCTGGCGTGACAATGCCTCAACTATGCTTCTACCCTTTCAGCCATTTCTAGGGCGGGGGCCCTTCCATAAAAAGTGCAAAGAGTGGAGGATAATCACCCCTCCAAAAGATCTGGGAGTCATGTTTGTGACTTAGGGGGGCAGGGATGGGACTTCTTGAATCGAACGAGTGCCCAGTTTTCCGTGGAATTTAGTAACTCAGTGGCTCCATGCTGAAGGGAGATAGGGAGATTCATTCACATTTTCTGAGCCGGCACCCACGGCCTCCATTCATCATTTTGCCTTCCCTTTTCCCTCATAGGGTTGAAACCAGGGACAAAGCTTCCTTCCCTCTCCCAACTCAGGTTGACCTTCCGCCCCCAAGCCCACCGATGGCCCTTCTCCAACCACGTGACTCTCTGCAGCCCCCGTGACTCGCCGCCTCAGGCTGCAGCCCGCTTTACCCCGCCTCTCACACCCATGTGACCACCTCTTTCCTACCTGACTGGCTGCTCCCTTTCCCCTGGGCCGGACCGGCCGCCTTCTCAGCTGCCCGACTCCAAAATGGCAGCCGCGCATAGCGCGCACCCGAGCGGCCGGACCTCCCTGACTCCCGGGCCGCCCCCCTCTCGCTCCCTGCCTCCCTCCTTCGGCCTTCACCTACACGCCTCCGGATTGGCCGCCGGGAATCCCGCCCCTCCAGAGCCCCGTCTGCTATTGGTCACGGTAGGCTGCCCTTCAAAGAGGCGTGCCCCCTCCGCCCCCCGCCCCGGGAGGTATTTTCCATTCCGGTGGGGGTTGGGGGGAGGGGGGAGGGGAAAAGGGTGAAGGGGGGAGGCGGCCAGGGAAGGGGGTGGGGGCCTGGCGGGGGCATCCGGCTGAGCTGGGGTCCCCGGGCTCCGACCTGAGGAAGCGAGAGTGCGCTCGATTGGGCAGTCGGAGGGGATAGGACTGGACTGGCGGGCGAGCGGGCGGACTCGCCCTCTCAGTGACTGCGCCGTCCGGGCCCGTCCGCCTGGCCGCAGGTGCCCCTGAATGAGGCCGCTCCGCGCGCCCCGACCGGTGAGTGTCTCCGCGGCCCGCGCCCGGCCCGGCCAGCGCCCGCTCTCCGGCCCCCGCGCCACCGTTAGCGTCCGCCTGCCGGTCCCCCGGTGCCCGCGGCCGGCACAGTCCGCCTCCGGCCGGCGCCTCCACACCCCGGGCAGAGGCAGCGCTGGCCCTCGGGCCGGGAGCAGGACGGCGGGCGGGGGACCGGGAGTCCGGGCCGCGAGCCCGGTGCAGACCGCGCCACGCGTAGTGGGGGGCTTGTGCTTAGTAGGCTCCCGATGCATCTCTGAGGAATTGTTTTTCTGGTTGGAGGGATGTGGGGTGCCTAAGGGAAGGGGGTCGTCCAGGGCTAGCGATCGGGGTTGTGAGAGGCCACCAGCGACTCTGGGGGCAGCTACGCGCGCTGCGGGGAAGGGGCTACCGGCTAAGTCACTTGGGCTCTAAGGCTCCGATCGGAGGGGTCTTCAAGGTCAACGAGAAGCGGTCCCCTGGGAGATGAGAGAGGGAGCTGGGGAGCTTGGATGCGGGAAGTGACTCGAGCACCTCCGGGGATTTAACCCGAGGTGGAAAGGGATGCGCAGGCAGCTGCTGGAAGACCCTTCAACTACTTGGACTCCTGCGATTCTTTGGTGCTGAGATTTGGGCATTCAAGTAGCTAAAGCGAACTGAAAGAAGGATGCTAAGAAGCAGTTTAAGTACACATGTCGGTTTGTTTCCGAACTTTGAAAGGCTGGGGGATTGGATTCGTGGGGTGATATTTGGCATTTTATTTTGGCATTCCAACCAAGAGGAGGCTTGCTCCTGGACCTTGTCAGTTATCCCTCATTTACAAAATGTATGTATGTGTTTGATGTTTTACCAGTTACTAGCTTTGCTGGAAATGCTCTTAAGTGTCCCTTGAAATTCTTGGAGCCGCCTCTACATCTGCTGAAAATCCTTTCTTCAGGTCTCTCATTCTACAGCGGTGGCTTACTTCTTCCTGACTTAACATTTAGAGGGGACTGTACTATTAGAATTTGCTACTCATTTTATTCCAGGAGATAATATTAAGTGATTCGCATGCTTTCTTTCCCTTGCTTTTAATGGTTTCTTTACAAGGTCATCTTTAAGTATTGTACTGGAAAGATACTTGGTAAGCTAGCAGCTTTAGAAAGCAATACTAAAATCAGGTTGAGCTTTCTAACAGTTGGAATATTAATGTCAGATGCTTAATTTTTATAATCTTGTATTTGCATAACACTCTTGAGAATGGGTAGAGAACATAGAAAATGCATGCCAGGGTTAGGCAATGGCACAGAATCTACCTCTGGCACTCCTTTGAGGTTCTTCATGTCACTGAGAAGAGGAAGCTAAGAATCGCACAGCTAGATCATTAATCTTTTAAATATTTTCTTAACCATGTGTATGTTATCTTACTAATTTCTCGCAATTTAAAAAAGGAAAGCTTTTTTTTTGGGGGGGAGTACTTAAATATATTTAAGAAAATTTGTAGATGATATGTTGCCTGTAATGTAATTCATCAGAGAAAAATGTTCTGCAAAAAAGTATTAATATTTTCACTTGGTACCTTTTTAGTTCTTCAATAACTGATGGATAATTACATATTTCTCTCCCTATTGTCCTTGAATTTTACTATTTGTCCTTAGGGAGAATGTACTGGCACACCAAACAGTAGCCTAAAATATTGAAACCTAACACCTTTTAGCATTATAATAGCTTCTACATTATTCACCTTGAGACTCATCTATGGCAAACTAGTGGTCTGGAAGGCTTTCCCTTACCACCTTAGTCAAGAATGGGTTGTTTTCTCCTTTTGTAGAACCAAGGAAAAATAATGTTGAATGCCAGCAAAGTAATGATAATAACTAAATAGAATGAGAATGGGAAGCTTGGAAAAAAGATATATGTACAGGAGTCACATTTCTTTTCGAGCTGGAAGAGTAGACTGTGGAGATGATTATTTTACAGATCAGGAAAGCAAGGGCCAGAGCAGTGGAAGGGACTAAATTACTAGTGACAGAGCCAAGATGGGTGGGCAAGTCTCTGGACTCTAGTCCGGGATTTTTCTATATTATCACATTCACCTTGTTTATTTCTAAACAGTTGTAGTACCAGCTATAAATGATTTTTGGATTATTTGTGATGTTCTCTTTTAAGGATGGGGAAGTTTGAGTTGACTACTTTTATACGTGAAATAATGTAAAACTGGATGAGCTTTTATTGAAAAGTCCTAAACAATATGCTGCATTGTTAGTGGAAGTGCTGATATTTCTGTCTCGTTGGGAAGAGACAAACTGTCATGTCATCTAGATTAAAATATTAGATGAACTTCTTAGAACAGGTTAGTGTTCTGTCATTTTTATGCTAAAAATAAATTGCTTACACGATTTTCAGAATTCAACAGGCTCCTGTATTTTAAAAGTAAATTTATGAAAAGTGTTCTTAGTAAGTGTGGGGGATGTGTTAAAACGGATTTTAGTCCCTTTAAAAATGAGAACAGTAATAGAGTTACATGATAATCATGCAAACATAATTTGTATCATAGTTGTAACAGAGAAAAACTGGCTTTGTGTCTCAGCCACTTAATAACATTATGATGTCTGGCAAGTGATTTAACCACTGTGTACCTAGGTTTCCTCATCTGGAGAGTGAGGGTCATAGAAGTACCTACCTCATAGGATTGTGGCGAGGATTAAAAGTGTTCCTTTCCGGGGTGCCTGGGTGGCTCAGTCGGTTGAGCGTCCGACTTCGGTTCAGGTCGTGATCTTACAGTTAACGTGTTCAAGCCTCGTGTGGGGGTCACTGCTGTCAGCACAGACTCCACTTAGGGTCCTCTGTCCTCCTCTCTCTCTCTGCCCCTCCCTTGCTCATGCTCTCTCTCTCTCAAAAATAAAAATAAATATTAAACAAAATACATTTAAAGAAAGTGTTGGGAAACAAACTGTAAGAGACTCTTCAATGCAGAGAACAGACTGCGGGTTGATAGGGGTGGGGGGCTGTGGGGTGGGGAAGATGGGTGACGGGCATTGAGGAGGTCATCTGGTGGGATGAGCACTGAGTGTTGCATGTCAATGAAGAATCACGGGAATCTACTCCTGAAGCCAAGACTACACTGTACATTAGCTAACTTGACAGCAAAGAAAAATTAATAAAAATAATAAAAATAAGTAAATAAAAAGTGTTTCTTTCCTTAGCACATAGTAAGGGTACAAAGGGTACAGATAATAGACACCATTCTTTACGGTTCACTAGGTGTATACGGTCACTTGTATGCCCATTTGTTTCTTTGCTATTAACGAAGTCACTTTGAGACTACAAAAAATTCCTAGATTAATACACGATCACGTGATTGTCTTAAGGGACATTTAGTGCAAACGATGCCCTCATGTTTGTTTTCCCCTTCTGCTCATCTTGGACCTTTAATTAGGTATACATATCAAGTTAGAGTGTGCATTTTTCTAAATGTCATTTGGAGACCCTTACTGCAGTGACATTATTCTAGAATCAAAATGCCGATAACTGATTTGTAGGTATTCTAGTGAAAATGTAGTGGGTTCCGAAGGTTACCTGGGTACGCTTAGGTGAGGAAATTTTAAGGTCTGTTATTAATTGCAACTCTTTACAGTCAATGATACCATAAGAAAATCATTGAACTTTGTTTTGTATTCAATGCTTTCATGACTTCATTTATCATGCCGTTAGGTTTTAGTGATAAAATTTGTGTGGTTCCAACTTTTTAGCATTTTGTTCTTTTTACTTTGCTATAGCCCAGGTCTAATTAGTGTCATGAACACGTGGTTTAGCAAATGTTTTTTTATAAGATGGTGGTAGGCTTCTTCCGTGTGTTCTTTCATTCTGCCCTGTAAGGTGCTTCTGTTGCTTTTAGCGCAGCTCTTCTGCTTATAGTCCCCTTAACTTTAGTTTTCATGCATCTTTGCCTCCTGTCACTGCAAGTAACTTCTTACTGTCTGTCACACATGGGCTTCTTTTTTTATGCCTCTTTTTAAACATTAACTCCAATTATTTAAAGCATGTATATCACATATTTTTAATTGCCCTTATTTGTAGAGTCTCATTTTTTTAAAGAAAAAATTTTTAACGTTTATTCGCTTTTTGAGAGAGAGAGAAAGAGAGAGACAGAGCTTGAATGCGGGAGGGACAGAGAGAGAGGGAGACACAGAATCAGAAGCAGGCTCCAGGCTCTGAGCTGTCAGCACACAGCCTGGCGTGGGACTCGAACTCATGGACCATGAGATCACGACCTGAGCCAAAGTAGGGCGTTTGACTGAGCCACCCAGGCGCTCTTGTAGAGTCTCATTGAATTGAGTGCATTTTACAGGTTAGAGATTAAAATCAGAGACAGGTGTAGTTCAAAAGCATTTTTATTATGTTAGTGATAGATTCATACTATTTTGTTTCAGATCTCAGACAGACATTCTGTTGGTAGGTACTTCAGGTGATAAATATAAGGGTCATCCCTTTCGTTGGAAATAATGCATTACATGGAGCCTTCAGAAGCTTCCAAGGTTACATTTTGAGAGTGACCAACTCCTACATGCCCTTTCATGATAACTGTTATAATAAAGATTATGCAATTATTATAATTTATTGGGCATTTTTGGAATCATGAAATGCTTTGAGGAATTTTGTAGAACTTAGGCATGCAGATCTTTTTTGTAGATCTATTACATAATGTATCATGTGAATAAAATGTTTTTTTAAAATATGGTTTCAAGGGGCACCTGGGTGGCGTAGTCGGTTAAGCGTCCGACTTTCGCTTAGGTCATGATCTCGCGGTTCGTGGGTTTGAGCCCCGTGTCGGGTTCTGTGCTGACTGCCAGCTCAGAGCCTGGAGCCTATTTCAGAGTCTGTGTCTCCCTCTCTCTCTGACCCTCCCCTGCTCACGCTGTCTCTCTCTCTCCTAGAAATAAATAAAAAAAAATATTTTTTAAAAAAATGGTTTCAAAAGATAGTAGAAATACCATGCTCTAACCATTGCTCAATTTTTTATTAAGTTGCGGTTTTCTTTATACATCTAAAAATAATTATGGCATTGTGAATTGCCTGTTATTCATTTTTAAAATTCATGGATACAAGGACTGATTAGTTATGGACCATGCAAAGTACTTTCTTAGCTTCAGTGTAGATGTTAGAGAATGACCAAGGGAAAATATGAATCATTTGATTTACTCAACTTAGTAAATTCTTTTTCTGAATTAGCCAAGTATCTTATTTTAGGGAGTAATGGGAAAAGCCTTTTGAATCTAGTTAGAGCAGAAGTAATCATGAAGGGTAACTAGCTAGGCTGTTGATTCATGTTAATGTTGGCTGAACTTACATCTGAGTTTAACTGAGATTTAGTTACCTGCCTTTACTGTACCTGTAGGTGAAAAATTCTAAGGAATGACTTGAGACCATAATCATAATGACAGTTATTGCCAAGTACAATAGAGTAAGAATATATTTCCACAGTTTCTCTAATAATAGTCATAAGCATTTTACTTATGTTTAACACCAAAATTAAATTTACCTTTGCTTTGATGAGATGTCATACAATAACCTTTATCAAAACTGATAATAAGCAGCAGTGAGGAAGATAATTTGAAAAAACATTTTTGAACTTGGCTGTCTGCTCTGGAATTGTCTTCAAATTATGACTTCCTTATTTTATTTGAAGACTGCTATGGCAGGAATAATATTCGGTCTTTCTATTCTGGGCAGATTCTTCAGTTAGAGTGGTAATCAAGTATTGATATACTGTATTTAAAGCCATTAAAAAGGATAGAAGATTACTTAAATAATATATATACTTAAAATGGAACATGGAAGGTAGAATGGTGGAACAGAATTAATTTGGGAACTGAACTTCAAGCCTTCATATAAGCTTGAGATAGGAGAGCTAAGAATTGGAGGTTGGATAGAGAAAAATGTGGAGGAAAACCAGGATTTTATAAGAGGTTAGTCCTAACACAGGTCCTGGGTTCTGCAGATTAGCATGTCTTTGTATTAGGAAAACTGGTGACATATCCTAAAGCTGGAGAATAAATTATTAGACATTAAATGAAAACTGTTGGGAGAAGTCTAGGTATTTTTTAAGGGTTAAAATATGCATGTAGCCAAAGGGGAGCTTATTTATCTGATTATTCAGTCTTTGAGTCTGGTTAATAACATGAGACAATAGTCCAGCCTCATAACCTGTCAGGTGATCAGTGCTGGGACCGATTTTATTTAACATTTTTGTAAATGATTTGAAAGACAGACTGGCAGTGCAAGTTGCCAGATTTGCAGTTGACTTTGTGTGCTGTTCCAGGTAGTTAAAAGCCAGGCCAACACGGAGAAGCTACAGGAACATCCTTTGATGAGTTTCAATGTGGCAGAGAACAAGATAATGCAGTTAGGAGGAGATACTCCAAATGGTATTTACAGGACCTGAGTTGTGACCCAGGAAGGAGATCCAGAAGTCATGGAGATAACTTCTTTGGTGGCATTTCTTGTATTTGCTGCTGGGCCACAAAGTCCTGGAACATATGGAGGGTTATTGGGCATAGTTCTGCAGACAAAAATGATGTACATGAAAATAATTATGAAAGAGATTACCGGTTTTAGACTCTTTACTGTGTTCCAGGCTAAGTGATTTGCTGTCATTTTTTTCATTAACTTCTCTTAATTCTGAAAGGTAAGTGGCATTATCCAGTTTTATCAAAAAAGGAAATTTGACTTAAGGAGGTTAAGTGACTTTCCCAAGTCACCCAATGTGTGAAGGACAAAGATCCTTATCTCTTGATTGTTAATCCTAAGTGTTTCCCAAGATAACGAAGGGCATCTTTGAAGACTTATAATTGTTTAATCTAGGGCTTATGAAATGCTGTTTTACTCCTTTGCTATGGCAGCTTTGGATACCATTTGGGAGAGATAACTATGTATTTTGAGAGGATTTGGAGACATTCCTTAAATTCCTGATTTTTTTAAGGAAAGGTAAGGGGTGGTTTGGTGTACAGATTTACTCTAGAGATTGGAAAATCAGCACAGGCCATCCATAAAATGTTTCTCCTCTTCACTATAAAATGTTGGGTCACTAATGGGCATTAATAGGGTAACATCACTTAATAAGGAAAATCTTGTTTGGTAGGAAAGACACTAGAGTAAGAGTCCAGATACCTGGATTTTTCTAGTGGTATGAAATAGTGGTATGAAAAACATTAGGATAGCATTGAAATAGTCATAATAGTCTTGCTCTGGGAGTAGGGGAAGGCTTGAGACGGGTCCTGAGAGATGAGCAGGTGAAGCGAGGTTGTGGAATTCTAGGCTGAAGGAATAGCAGTATGTTTGAATAACTGAACTTTTTTGAACTGGGATTTCCTCAAACTTGAGTTAAAATATAAGAAAGTATCTTAAATTTTACTTAGATGGGCAGTATCTGCTACATATTGTTAACCTTAGAAATAAAACTGCCAGTTATTTTACCCCCCAAAATAAAAATGCCAGTTATTTTACCCCCCAAAATAAAAATGCCAGTTATTTTATCTGGAAATAACAGAATTGCAGTCCAGGACAAGTAAGCTATGGCAAAACTACAGGCAAGTCTGGAAAACAAAGAAGAGGACTTCTCTTTTATAGAGAAAGGCAGAAAGTAGGAGGTCTGTTATAAACAAAAAGTTCATTGGACTAAACTAGGAGTTGGAAGTATAGTGGCCTCTCATTGGCCGAGTTGTGACAGGTTCTCATTGGCCGGGCTGTTGCCCCCTCCTGCTGGGATAGTAAAAGCTAAAGGAGTACGGACTTCCAAGGTCTTCTCTCATCGTGTTGAGTCTCCAGTTGTCGAGAGTGGTAGGGCGTGAGGGCTCCCCCTGCTGGCCTCCCGACTCCGTTCTAAATGAGATTTCCTTGTTTCCTTTTACTTTTCACTGTATAAACCGCCCCCGCCCCCCACCCCCACGCACACATCCTTGATATTTGTTGAGTTTGGAATCCAAAAAATGAGGTTGCAAGAACAAAGTGAGTAAGTATATGTGAAAATACTCCATAAAATTTTAGATTCTCTACCAATAAGAGTGATAGAGGAATAATGATGTTCCTGTGAAGGGTAGACAAAGAGGGTGTTGTGAAAACTTAAGTAGCAGGGGGAGGAAAGTACCAGAGGAGAAACAGCGGAAATGGGAAAAGGAAGTATTAAAGATGAAGGAAAAGGAGAGATGTGAAGAAATTGGAGTTCTAGTTCTCTTCATGCCTGTCAATCAAAAGAAAAGGATGTAGGGGCGCCTGGGTGGCTTAGTTGGTTAAGCGTCCGACTTTCACTTAGGTCATGATCTCGCGGTTTGTGGGTTCGAGCCCCGCATCGGGCTCTGTGCTGACTGCCAGCTCAGAGCCTGGAGCCTGTTTCAGTCTGTGACTCCCTCTCTCTCTGACCCTCTCCTACTCACGCTGTCTCTCTCTCTCCTAGAAATAAATAAAACATTAAAAAAAAAAGAAAGAAAGAAAGAAAAGGATGTAACTGAAGGTGTTTTAACATTAAGTTGCCATGGGGCGCCTGGGTGGCTTGGTCGGTTAAGCGTCCGACTTTCGCTTGGGTCATGATCTCGCGGTTCTGGGTTCGAGCCCCGCGTCGGGCTCTGTGCTGACTGCCAGCTCAGAGCCTGGAGCCTGCTTCTAATTCTGTGTCTCCCTCTCTCTCTGACCCTCCCCTGCTCACACTGTCTCTCTCTCTCTCTCTCTCCTAGAAATAAATAAAAATATTTAAAAAAAAAAGAAAGAAAGAAAAAAAAGAAAACAGCCCTCCCAGAGGGTTGGGATTTCAATTAAAAAACAAAAAACAAAAAACATTAAGTTGCCATAAGGAAGAAGCCAAGCAGGTACTTGAAACATTTTATTCACTTTTCCATTGAGTCTACACTGACCATGTTAGTAAGTCTATGAAAATAAGCTAATTGAGAGTTGGCTGTATCTTTTTTTTTTTTAATATTTTTATTTATTTCTAGGAGAGAGAGAGACAGCGTGAGCAGGGGATGGTCAGAGAGAGAGGGAGACACCGACTCTGAAATAAGCTCCAGGCTCTGAGCTGTCAGCACAGAGCCCGACGCGGGGCTCGAACCCACAAACCGCGAGATCATGACCTAAGCAAAAGTCAGACGCTTAACCGACTAAGCCACCCAGGCGCCCCGAGAGTTGGCTGTATCTTCTGATTATTTCTTCACTCATTACTTCTGTACAGGTTTAGCTAATGGCTTTAAATAGTATAAGGGTGATCATAAAAATAAAGCAAGCTGGACTGAGCTTCTATTTATTCTAGATCATTAAAAATGAAAGAACATAGTGTGTTTAAGGAGAAGGGTGAAGTTTGATCTGTCAAAATGAGTACAAAAGAAAATTAGGAAATCAGATTAGAATCAAGGTAGAATGGGAACAAATTGTTAATGGTCTTATATACTATACGAGGAGTTTGGATTTTTATTTGGTTGGGGAAGTGACACATAGTTTGCTGTTGTAGAAAACTGGTTGGTTATAGCAGTAATAAAGAGAATAATCTGGAGGAATAGAGATTGGAGACATTTATTTAACAAGTAATGCATTTGGCAGGGTAAGTGAATGGAGCATTCTCTCTGGCCTCTGATAGGTAGATGACAAGCAGAGATACCATTTAAGGCTCTCCACTAGTTCAGGAAAGAGATTATGATGGTCTGAATTAAGGAATTTGTAGTGGGGATAGAAACAAGAGCACTGATTTCACAGATTATATAGGAGTTTAAATCCTCCAGACTTGGTTAGTATTTGGAAAGAATAGAAGCTGAAGATGAGTCTAAGGATCTTGACTTGGCAGTTGAATAATATGTGCAAGTTTGAGGGGGGGGGGTGGGGTGGGCAGAATCCTGGGTTTGCTTTCAGGTAAGTAGTTATACTTTTTAGATAAGTAATACCGTGACCAAGATAACAGCTGGAAATATAGGTCTAGCTCAGGAGCATGGCCAGGTTTATAGATTGGATTTGGAAGGCAAAAAGTTTAGAGTTGAAGCTGTGAAATTAAGTGAATAATGACCATAATTCCTAAATGATTATGCAGAACAAAAAGTAACTGCAAATCTGGTATTTAGTTCAAGAGTGTAGACATTTTTTAATATTTACCTTTCACCTCCCCCAGTCAGCCTCCCCCCCCACCAACAAATAGCCTTACAAAGAATACATAGAAAATATTTGCTGCCAGAAAGCCAGAAGTATTTAGTGTCCTTGAAACAGTGTACTACGGTACACTGGCCATCCAATACAACCCAAGGAATTCATAACAAATGCACTTTCTTACTCCTCACTGAAACTCCCTTTAGAGTCTTGTTTGCTCCTTTGGGCTGGTGAGGTAGTTTGAACAGATACTGAAGCCTGTTTCACCTTCTTTAAAATCTAGTCCAGAGGAGTCCTAATCAACCATCTCTTTGCCTCTCTTTCTCTCCCACCCCTCTAGCACTGTAGAGCTTAAGATTCTGGCAAATGGAATGCATTCCAAGAGGGAAAAGTAAAAACATCACAAGAGAAAGAACCTTGAAGAGAACTGTAATCTTTTCAATTCTCTTCCAAAGATTCTACTCTCCAAGCCAGGGGATGGAGTTGGTGAGTCATTAAGAGGAGGTGTCCAAACTCTGTAAAATAAATAGCCCATCTATTAGGAGCAAGATCTTCAAGTGCTGAGGGAATTTGGAAAGAATCTGAGGTGGTTTAGCACTTAGTGGAAAAGATGAGTTTTTGGTTCAGTTTGAAAGGAGGTAGAAAGTCAAGGCTGTACAGGAAACAGTAAGAATAACACTATTAAGAGGTGGGGAAAACTGTACCAAGGAAGGAGAACATTAAGAAAAAAAGCAAAGAAATTGATCAACAGGATTCCTTATCTAAAATGCATAGCTTAAGTTGGAATTGATGAGAAATTAGGGTAATTAGAGGATCAAAGACTAAAATTTGGAACTGGAAGTCCTTAAGGATATCAGTAGAAAACTGAACATGAACAGAGGACTATTGTGACAATTGAAATAGCAATTAAGCACCTAAGGAGAATGACAACTGTTACACTGTTACATACAATTTATGGTGTATATGGCACTGATTAATTTATAAACTACTTTATATTTTCTTATAAAATCTCTTATATTTTCCCTTTTTGCTTTCTTATCATGTACGTGCTTGTATAGCAATGGTTCTCAAACTTTCTTGGGCATAAAATTTATGTGAAGCTCTTGTTTAAAATGTAGATTCGTCCGTGTTACATGGAACAATAGTTCCTTTCAGTTGCTGAGTCGCATTCCATTGTATGGATATACTATCATTTATCTGTTATTACTATGGGGAAAGAGTTATTTCCAGTCTTCAGCTATTAGGACTAAAGCTCCTATGAGCATTCTTATACAAGGCTTTCGTGACACATATATTCTTTACTTGTGGATGAATGAATACCTGTCAGTCAAAACTGCTGGGTTATAGGATGGATGTATGTTTAACATTATGAGAAACTGACTGAACAGTTTTCCAAGGTGGGTTTACCATTTTATATTCCTACCAACAATGTCTCCCCTTCTTTACTTTTATGAAAGAGTTTGAATACAACTGATGCTCTTCCTTAAATGTTTGATAGAATTCACCAATGAAGCTATCTGGGCCTGGAGGTTTTTATTTTTTTATTTTTATTTTTTTGTGGGAAGGTTCTTAATTAAGGATTCAATTTTTAAATGAATAAATATAAGATAATTGAGATTTTGTTTTTCTTTTTTACTCCTCTGTTGGTAATTTGTATCTTGAGGCATTTGTCCATTTCACCTAACATCAAATTTATCAGCTTGAAAATACACATTTTATACAACAGTATTTTCTTTTAATGTCAGTAGCATCTGTACTAATGTCCCCTCCTCTTTCGTTCCTGATATTAGATACATTTTCTCCTTTCCTCCTATGATTAGTCTAGCTAGGAGTTAACAGTTTTATCAGTCCTTTCAAATAATCAACTTTTGGTTTTGTTGATTTTTTTCTCTATGGTTTATCTGTTTTCTAAGCTCATGAGTTGTGCTCTTTCATTAATTCCTTACCTCCTCCTTACTTTGGGTTAACTTGTTACACTTTTTTTTAGCTTTTAAGGTGAAAGCTTAGATCATTGATCTAAGTTAGGTTGATCATTGATTTAAAATTTTATTTAAAAAAATTAACCTTTAAAGCCATACATTTTCATTATCATTTCATTGAAAATATTTTCTATTTTCATTTGTGATTTTTTGTTTGAACCATAGATTGTTTTGAAGAGTGTTGTCAAATAATTTCCAAATATTTGGGATTTTTCAGTTATTGTGTTACTCTGTTTTCATTTAATGCCATTTTGGTCATAGAACATACCCTTAATCATTTCAGTGCAGGGGCATTTGGGTGGCTCGGTTGGATAAGTGTCCCACTCTTAATTTCAGCTCAGCGTGATTTCATGGTTCACAGGTTCAAGCCCTGCATCGGGCTCTGCACTGACAGTGTGGAGCCAGCTTGAGATTCTTTCTCTCAAAATAAATAAATACACTTTGAAAACTTAAAAAAACATTTCAATGCATTTAAGCTTTTCAATTGTTTTATGGCCCAGCATATGGCGTATTTTGGTATTTTGGTTCAATGTGTACCTGAGAAGAATGTATCTTCTGTTGTTGGGTGCCGTGTTCTGTGAGTTAAGTTATTTTGATCTCTGTATCTTCTTATATTTTTACCAATTTTCTCTGTACTTGTTCTGTCTGTTCTGATTTTGGATTTGTCTGTTTCTTCTCTCAGTTCAGTCAGATTTGTTTCATATTTTAAGCACTGTTATGTGTGTTATAGCACATGTAAGATTGTTAAGGTTGTTGATGAATTGACCCCTCAATCATCATGAAATACCTTCTTTATCACTGATAACTTCTTTTTCTCTGAAGTCTCTGTGTCTGATACTAAATTTCTGAAATTTAGAAATTTATTATACTTTTTTATTAATGTTTGCATGGCATATGTTCTTCCATTCACTTCTAACCTGTTTATGTCATTTATATATAATGTGGTTTTTTGGTACACAGCATGTAGTTGAGTTTGTTTGTTTGTTTGTTTTTTTAATTTTTTTTAATGTTTTATTTATTTCTAGGA
The DNA here is from genome assembly GCA_017311185.1 of Proteles cristata cristata. NCBI lineage: Eukaryota > Metazoa > Chordata > Mammalia > Carnivora > Hyaenidae > Proteles > Proteles cristata. The sequence goes on from JAESUZ010002322.1 coordinate 1,421,169, forward strand.
GGGAGAAAGAGAGGCAGACAGCGTGAGCAGGGGAGGGTCAGAGAGAGAGGGAGTCACAGACTGAAACAGGCTCCAGGCTCTGAGCTGGCAGTCAGCACAGAGCCCGACGTGGGGCTCGAACCCACGAACCGCGAGATCATGACCTAAGCGAAAGTCAGACGCTTAACCGACTAAGCCACCCAGGCGCCCCGAGTTTTGTTTTTTTATCTAGTCTGACAACATCTTCATAAGTTTGGTATGTTTAGACTGTGAGTTGGCAAAACTATGGCTAGCATATTAAATTTGGCCTGTTACCTGTTTATGTAAATGTTTTACCAGGACACAGCTTTGCCCGTTCGTGTACATATTGTTTGTGGCTGCTTTTGTGCTATGGTGTCACGGTTAAGTAGTTGGGACAGAGACCATATGGTCCTTGAAGCCTAAAATATTTTCTGGGTTTTTAAAATTTCTTTTTATGTTTTTTGATTTCTTATCTATTTTGAGGGAGGGGGAGAGAGGGGGAGATAGAAGTAGAGAATCTCAAGCAGGCTGTGCACTCTCAGCACGGAGCCCCACATGGGGCTCAGTCTCTCAAACCATGAGATCATGACCTGAGCCAAAGTCAAGAGTTAGACACTCAACAAACTGAGCCACCCAGTGCCCTATCTGGTTCTTTACAGAAAAAGTTTGCCAACTACTAGTTTACACCATTTACATTTAATAAAATTATTGATATGATTGGATTAAAATGTACTGTCTTATTGTAGAATGTTTTTTTTCCCCCTTGGTTTCTGTTTGCTTTTAGGTGGGTTCTTTTTAATAACAGTCTGCCCTCCTTGTTGGGATGAGTACTGAGGTTGTATGTAAGCAATGGATCACAGGAATCTACCCCTAAAACCAAGAGCACACTGTACACACTGTATGTTAGCCAACTTGATGATAAATTATATTTTAAAAAATAAAATAAAAAGAATGCCCCCCCAAAATAGCAGTCTGCCATCAAATAACATGCCATTTCATGTATACTGCAAAAATCTTACATTAAGATATACTCCCAATTCCTCTCATTTTGGAGGCTTCTTTGTCACACATTTTTTTTTTCTAGGAATAGAATCTAGTGATTCATCACTTACATATTACACCCGGTGCTCATCCCAACAAGTGTCCTTCTTAATGCCCCTTGCCCATTTAGCCCATCCCCCAACTCAGCACACCCACCCACCCCCAGCAACTCTGTTTGTTCTCTGTATTTAAGAGTCTTTTATGGTTTGTCTCCTTCTCTGCTTTTATATTATTTTTGCTTCCCTCTGCTATGTTCGTCTGTTTTGTTTCACACACATGAGTGAAATCATATGATATTTGTCTTTCTCTGACTATTTCACTTAGCATAATACATTCTAGTTCCAGCTACATTGTTGCAAATGGCAAGGTTTCATTCTTTTTGATAACTGAGTAATATTCCATTGCATATATGTGTGCCACATCTTCTTTATCCATTCATCAGTTGATGAACATTTGAGCTCTTTCCATACTTGGCTGTCACCAGTAGCGATGCTGTAAATACTGGGGTGCATGTGCCCCTTCGAATCAGCATATTTATATCCTTTGGATAAATACCTAGTAGCGCAATTAGTGGGTCATAAGGTAGTACTATTTTAATTTTTTAAGGAACCTGCATACTGTTTTTCAGAGTGGCTGCACCTGTTTGCATTCCCACCAGCAGTGCAAAAGGGTTCCTCTTTCTCTCCATCCATGCCAGTATCTGTCGTTGCCTACGTTGTTAATGTTATCCATACTGACAGGTGTGAGGTGGTATCTCATTGTGGTTTTGATTTGTATTTCCTTGATGATGAATGATGTTGAGTATTTTTTCATGTGTCTATTAGCCATATGGATGTCTTCTTTGGAAAAGTATCTGTTCCTGTCTTCTGTCCATTTCGTCACTGAATTATTTGTTTTTTGGGTGTTGAGTTTGATAAGTTCTTTATAAATTTTGGATACCAATGCTTTATCCAATATGTCATTTGCAAATATCTTCTCCTATTCCATCGGTTGCCTTTTAGTTTTACTGATGGTTTCCTTCACCGTGCAGAAGCTTTTTTTTATCTTGATGAGTTCTGAATAGTTCATTTTTGCTTTTGTTTCCTTTGCCTCCAGAGATATGTTGAGTAAGAACTTGCTGCAGCCAAGGTTAAAAAGCTTTTTGTCCGCTCTCTCTCTCTAGGATTTTGATGGCTTCCTGTCTTATGTTTAGGTCTTGCATCCATTTTGAGCTTATTTTTGTTTATGGTCTAAGAAAGTGGCCCAGGTTCATTCTTCTGCATGTCGCTGTCCACTTTTCCCAACACCATGTTCTGAAGAGGCTGTCTTTTTTCTATTGGATATTCTTTCCTGCTTTGTCAAAGATTAGTTCGCCAAACGTTTGTGGGTCCATTTCTGGGTTCTCTGTCCTGATCCATTGATCTGTGTGTCTGTTTTTGTGCCAGTAATGTACTGTGTTGATGATTACAGATTTATAGTACAACTTGAAGTCCAGAATTGTGATGCCTCTAGCTTTGGTTTTCTTTTTCAGGATTGCTTTGGTTATTTGGGGTCTTTTCTGACTCCATACAAATTTTAGGATTGTTTGTTCTAGCTTTGTGAAGAATGCTGGTTTATTTTGATAGGGGTTGCATTCGATATGTAGATTGCTTTAGGTAGTATCGACCTTTTAACAGTATTCTTCCAGTCCATGAGCATGGAATGTTTTTCAGTGTGTGTGTGTGTGTCTGTGTGTGTGTGTGTGTGTGTGTGTGTGTGTGTGTGTGTGTGTGGTCAGTTTTAGTGTACAGACTTTTCACTTCTTGGGTTAGATTTATTCCTGGGTATTTTGTGGGTTTTGGTGCAATTGTAAATGGGATTGATTCCTTGATTTCTCTTTCTGCTGTTTCATTATTGGTGTATAGAAATGCAACCAGTTTCTGTACATTTATTTTATATCCTGTGACTTTGCTGAATTCATAGATCAGTTGTAGCAGTTTTTTTGGTGTAGTCTTTTGGCTTTTCCACATAGAGTATCCTTTTGTCTGAGAAGAGTGAAAGTTTGACTTTCTTCTTGCCAATTTGGATGCCTTTTCTTTCTTTGTGCTGCCTGATTGCTGAGGCTAGGACTTCCAACAGTATGTTAAATAACTGTGGTGAGAGTGGACATCCTTATCATATTCTTGACCTTAGGGAGAAAGGGGAAAGCTCTCAGTTTTTTCCCATTGAGGATGGTATTAGCAGTGTATCATTCATATATGGACTTAATGATCTTGAAGTATGATCCCTCTAGTCCTACTTTCTTGAAGGTTCTTAAGAAAGGATGTTCTATTTTGTCAAAAGTTTTTTCTGCATCTATTGAGAGGATCATGTGGTTCTTACCGTTTCTTTTATTAATGTGATATATCACATTGATTGATTTGCAGATATTGAACTAGCCCTGCATCCCAGAAATAAATCCCTCTTGATCATGGTGAATAATTGTCTTATGTATTGTTGGATCTAGTTTGCTAGTATGTTGAGAATTTTTGCATCCATGTTCATCAGGGAAATGGTCTATATGTTCTCCTTTTTAGTGGGGTCTTTGTTTGGTTTTGGAATCAAAGTAATGTTGGCCTCCTAGAATGAGTTTGGAAGTTTTCCCTCTATTTCTATTTTTTGGAACAGCTTCAAAAGAATAGGTGCTAACTCTTCATTAAATGTTTGGTAGAATTCCCCTGGAAAGCCATCTGGCCCCAGTCTCTTGTTTGTTGGGAGTTTTTTGATTACTGAATTCTGTTTCTTCACTGGTTATGGGTCTCATCAAATTTTCCATTTTTTCCTGGTTCAGTTTTGATAGTTTATATGTTTCTAGGAATTTGTCCATTTCTTCCAGATTGCCCAATTTGTTGGCATATAATTGCTCATGATATTCTCTTATTATTGTTTGTATTTCTGCTTTATTGGTTGTGATCTCTCCTCTTTCATTCATGATTTTGTTTGGGTCCTTTCCTTTTTCTTTTTGATTAGTCTGGCTAGGGGTTTATCAATTTTGTTAATTCTTTTAAAGAACCAGCTCCTGATTTCATTGATCTGTTCTGTTTTTGTTATTTTTGTTTTGTTTTGTTTTTTTGTTTCTAGATGATTGATTCCTGCTCTAATCTTTATTATTTCCCTTCTTCTACTGGTTTGGGGCTTTATTTGCCATTCTTTTTCCAGCTCTTTTAGGTATAAGGTTAGGTTGTATATTTGAGATCTTTCTTCCTTCTAAAGGAAGGCCTAGATTGCTATATACTTCTGTCTTATGACCGCCTTTGCTGCATCCCAAAGGTTTGGGGCTTTTGTCTTTTCATTTTCATTGGCTTTCATGTACTTTTTCATTTGCTCTTTAATTTCTTGGTTAACCCATTCATTCTCTAGTAAGATGTTCTTTAGTCTCCCAACTACACATGGTCTTCCCATATTTTTTTTGCGGTTGATTTCGAGTTTCATAGCATTGTGGTCTGAAAGTATGCAAGGTATGATCTCAATCATTTTTTACTTGTTACGGGCTGATTTGTGACCCAGCATGGTCACACATTTTAATTTTATGTGGGCTTTAAACCCATTGTTGGTTTTTGCTTTTGTCAGGCACTTATCTTTTAGAGCAATTAAAAATAAGAAAAATGCATTTAATATCTATCTTCATTTTAACCATTTCTTTCGATATCTTTTTCTTTGTGTAGATCCAAGTCTGCATCAGGTACCATATTCCTTTTGTTTCAAAATTTCCTTTTACATTTCTTACATTGCAGCTACACTTCCCCTTATTTTGCCTTCAATTTTGAAAGCTGTTGTTAGTGGATATAGAATTCTAGGTTTTCAGGGTTTTTTTTTTTCTCCTTTTAGCACTTTAAAAATGTTCTTTTACTATCTTATTTGCATAGTTTTTGACAAGAATTCTATGGTGATTCTTATATTTGTTTTCCTAGATATAATATGCCTTTACCCTTTCATTGCTCCTAAGATTTTTTTCTCTATGCCTGGATTTCAGCAACTTATTATGATGCTCTTTGGTGTAGTTTTATCTTTGGGATTTAGTGAGCTTCTTAAATTTGTGGGTGTACTGTTTTCATCATATTTGTGAAGTTTTTAACCATCTATCTTCAAGATCATAGTGTTTCTTTTCTCCTGTGTTTCTTTTCTCCTCAGACTTTAGTCCTACACGTGTTTGTTTGGCCACTTAATATTCACAGGTCACTGAAACTCTTTCCATTTTTCTTCCAATCTTTTTTTTCTTTTCTTTCAGTTTGAAAACTTTCTGTTCTGTCTTCAAGTACACTGATTTTTTTCTAAGTCTCCTTTGTCTACTATGCTATTATTTCTATCCAGTTAATCTTTAATGTCAGATATATATCTATTATATATATGTGCATATATGTATCATTCTAGAATTACTATTGGTTTTTCTAGAAAATAATTGCCATTTCTCTGTTGAAATTTTTCTCTTTTCTTCAGTATGTTCATGTTTTCCTTTAAGCCTTTAGATTCTTTTTAACAGTTATTTTAAACTTTGTTTTAAAAGTTATTTTCCCTGCCACTTCTGGATCATGGTTATAAGTTGTCATTTCTTATTTTTTTCTATGTCTGGGAATTTGTTATGGAGTTATGTTGAGTGTCTTGATTTTTTTTTTTCTTGAATATTAAGTTTTGTTCTGGCAGACAGTTAATTATTTGTGGATTAGCTTGATCTTTTGAGTTTTGTTTTCAGGGTTTTTTGGGTTTAGGTTTTGGCAGTTCTAGAATAGTTTTCATTGTAGGGTAGTTTGAGCCCATTACTGAGGCATGCCGCTTCTTGTGTCTCCCATGATTGCCTCAGGTGTTCATCACATGAACCCTGGGCTGATGGAAACTGAATGGTCCCAGCCCTGTGCGAACTCTGGGAGTTATTCGGGTTAGAGCTCCCCAGTGTTTGTTATTTTTTCGGACGTTGTTCCCTGTCTAGCCTCATAGATTTTCATGCCACACGTACATGGATTGGTATTTAGCCAGAAATTTAAAGACACCCTTTTTGCAGGTTTTTGCAGCATTTATGGTTAGTTTCTTTCTTTGTGGTAATAACGCTCTACAAATTCTAGCTTTCTCAGACTTCACAAATTCCAAGATCTGTCACTTCAACTCATGAGACTATTGCTGTATTTGGACTCCCCTTGTCTGTGCTGTAGTTCCACACAGGGAGCTGGGCTCACCTCATTTGTTTCCCTTTTTTCCAGGATCATGTTTCTATCCAGCATGTTGTCTACTATCTGTTGTTTCATATTTGGTCTAGTTTTCTTCTCATTTATGGCAGGAAGACAATTCTGGATCTTGCTTTACTCCCTTTTGCCTTCATTTTTGAAAGGTATTTATGCTGGGTATAGAATTTTATGTTGATAGCTTTTTTCCCCCCTTGTAGCACTTTAAAGCCATCATTTAAATATCTTCTAGCTTAAACTTTTCTGATAAGTTAGTGATCAGGGGTACCTGGGTGGCTTAGTCGGTTAAGTGCCTAACTCTTGATTTCAGTTCAGATCATGATCTCAGTTAGTGAGTTTGAGCCCCCGACTCGGGCTCTGCACTGAAGACGTGGAGCCTGCTTGGGATTCTCTCTCTCGCTCTGCCCCTCCCCCACTTGTGCATGCATATGTGCATACACCCTCTCTAAAAATAAATAAACTTAAAAAGAAATTAGTGATCGTTGTTACCATTATTCTTTGGGTATAATACATCCTTTTTTTTTTCTTTTTCTCTGACTGCTTTAACAATTCTCTCTTTTTGTCTTTATCTATGTTTTTTAGGATTTTATTTATTCTAGGACTACCTTAGTCCTGATATAGAGGTATGGCCTTTCTGGGTCTCTTTCAAATACATGTGATGTTCAGTGAAGTCTCTCCACTCCACCTGCCAGGAATAATGTCTCCCAGACCTTCGCAAGCTCAAGCAGTTGTTCAGCTCACATTCTGTAGTTATTTTTCCCCCAGATTTTATTCTTTGGCCTCATGGAGTCTTGCATTGTGCATATGCAGGTTAGTCTTCAGGTAAAGAATTAGAAGATCTTTCTGTGGATATCTGAAACTTATTTCTCTCCATGGCTCCCTTCTTTCTTAAGTTCCAGTGCCATCAGTAGCTTTAAACTTCCAAGTCCTGTCCTTAATTCAATGAGATCTCTGTACTCTTTCTGGGTTTCCCTTCCTTGTGGCACAAGCAGAGAGGCCAAGGCATTCAGGAACCTTTCCTTCCCTTCTCTCAGGAATCACAGCCTGTGCTGCCTACTATCTGAAAATGATATTTCATATATATTGCCCAGTTTTATGGTCATTTACAGCAGAAGGTCTAGCCCAGTTCCAGTTACTCCATCATAACTGTAGAAATAAACATGTAGGATTTTATTTTAATTTTTTCTTCTTTTGAAAAACATAATTTTTGAAGTGTGATACTTTTTAGAGTATGGCTTCATTTTATGAATGCTAGCTCATATTTTAATTTTCAAGCCATACTAGAGAGATACAAAGAAGAAAGTTTTTTTTTTAAAGAAGAAAACATTTTAATAACTTTAATTTTAAAAATTAAAAATAAAGATTTTAAAATAAAAAGAAAGAAAGAAAGAAAATAACTCAGTATCTCAAAACCAAGTTTACCCATGGTCATCTTTCAGACATCTCTTATTGCAAATATACACAGAAAAGAATAACCTTTTTTAAAAGAATTTATGCAATTCATATCATTTCAATTAACTAACTTCAGAGATAAATGTGTTAAAAATCAAAACTGGAAAAAATGCTTAACCACAGGTAAATATTTACTTCCTATAAGAGGCATTGTTTCCCAAAATAATTTTTGTCTAAGCTTATGAAATGAGCTTATGAAACAAGTCTGAGAGATTAGAATAATATCATAGGTTGCATGCTTTAATAGGTCTGTCATCTTAAAAAGAATCAAGTGTTGGCAAATTCCTGCTTTCGGTGGGAGCATAAATTGATAGCACTTTCTAAATGGCTACATTACTCAGGCTGCTAGGACAAAGTACCATAAATTTACGGTATTATAAATGACAGGGGGTTTATAGAGAGTAGAATTTATTCCTCACAGTTTTGGAGGCTAGAAGCCCTAGGTAAGGTGCCTGCCTGGCTGGGTTCTGGTGAAGAGCCTTTTTAGGGTCATCTTGTTTCCTAACGTGGTAGAAAGAGAGCTAGCTAACTTTGTGGCCTCTTCTTACAAAGGTGCTAATCCCATTCATGAGGGCAGTGTGGTAATAGAATCCTTCAATACCCTTTACCCAAAAATTCTGTCTTTAGGAATTTATTATAAGGAAATACATATAAACATATGTGCAGATGTGTATTACTTACTCATTACAATGCTATTTATTATGTGAAAAAATGAGGAACCCTTTAATGATTAAATTATGCCACTGTATGACCAAAAGCTATAAAACCATTATAAATCATGTTCTTTAATAACATTTTTGTTTAGTATACTAAAAATGATTGACAGGTGATAAAAATCATGTGCTTTAGCATGTTTAAGGGTGTGAAGTATAAGAAAATGTCCATAGTGTAGTAAGTGAAAAAAGAAAGTTGATACTTTTGAGTTTCTTAAAAAGGAAATCTTTTTTTTTTTAATTTTTTTTTATTTATTTTTGAGACAGAGGCAGAGTGCAAGCAGGGGAGGGGCAGAGAAAGAGAGGAGACAGGCTCCAGGCCCTGAGCTGTCAGCACAGAGCCTGACACAGGACTTGAAACTCACGAATCATGAGATCATGACCTGAGCTGAAGTTGGACACTTAACCGACTGAGCCACCCAGGCGTCCCAAAAAGGAAATCTTTATTTAAAATATAAAATATAAAATGTGCTAACTCTGAGTAGTGAGCTTACAGGTTATTTTTGAATGATCTCATATACTATTTAATCTTTTTCTCGTTTTCTAGAAACAGCATGTACTATGATGTTAATAACCAGCCAAATTGCAACTTGCTTTAATTTTTAAAGTTATGTTAAATTAAGGACCAGGACGATGAGGGAAGAAGGAATTAAGTGATTTTTAGTTTTTCTCCTCTTGATCATTCTTCTTTTCCATGTTTGCAGATTCTGTAACTTGAGCCTTATCAGTATAAATTTAGTGAGACATTTATTCTCACAGCATATGTGTAGTATATACTCTAAACTTTTTCTAAACTGAAGCAATTTCCCATATTACATACTTTAAAATTGTGGGTTTCTGTCAAGCACTTCTTTTACACTTGAAGAAACTGAGTATTGCTTTCTTTCCTTTTTTTCTGGTCTTTTTAAAGGAGTTTTGTTTTCCTGTTACTGTCCACTTCCTTGCAGACGCGATATCCTTATTTTAAAGAAAGTAGAGAAGTCACAGTCTTTAGTTTTCTCAATAAAATATTATATTTGCTGTTTCTCTCCCTGGCATCTTGAGCATATGGACCTGGTGCTCTTCAGGAACTCGCTGTAGTGACTCAGCTTCACATTTTTTGCTATATTTAGAACATGTTAGCAATCCAACAGAGAAAGTTAATATTCAAAAGAAGAGACAAAGGAATGTTGTGGTTAATGAAAGAAAAGAAATAGATACATCCTCCAGGGAGGTGCCATTCATACCAGACCTCAGAGAATTATCTTAACTTGAGTAGTCTGGTGTCTGTTCCTTTGATGGCCCACATTGTGACAGTAGGGCCACATCTACCAAAGGGATGGGTCTGCTGATCAGGGTGTGTTTTCCTGAAGGCTTGATTGGTACATTCTTCTTTGATCACCTCATTTTCAAGCTGTGTGAAGGGCTCCATAGCTGTAAGCAAATTTCTTAACTTCCTGAGTCTCCATTTTCTCACCATGAAAATGATAATAACTAGCTACCTAATAATATCATTGGAGGAACTAAGAAAGGTTACCCATGTAAAGTGACGAGCACTTCTAGTCGCTGCCATTCAGTAGTTGTTAAGATGATTTGTTTTCTTCTACTTCTTGATTTGAATCCTGGCAGTTAAGGAGGCACTCTTGATCTTTTCTTATTCCCTGCAGACATTGCTTGGAACTCTACTGTGCTTGGTACTAATACTACTTGATTTATAAGAATATTGTTGTTCTGTGTCATAAAATTTAACTGAATCTAGTGAAGAACTGTAATGAATCTTTCCACAGGTTATGTTTTACTGTGAGAGCTAGCCATTTTGATATTTTGAGACAAAGGTAAGAATCATTCTTTTAAGAAATTAAGTAGTTTTGCCTTTCCAATTTGGCATTTCTAAAAACAGCTTGATATTTCTTGTAACAGAAAAGTAAAGTCCAGATAATAAATTTAACAAGCTGTTTTTACTCCTAGGTAACAATAAGGTTGATGTTCTATGGCTCCTATGTCTATTTATTATATTCATAGATTGTGACGTTGTCAGGGACCTGATCCAGTTCCCTGATGAGCTTACTGAGACCCAGACAACCAGACTGAAACTAAGCCAGACAGCTGATGCATCACAGGGGGTTCCTGGGACTGTGAGGTGCCAGTGCAGCTGGGCCCGGAACAGTGAGACCCTTGGCATAAGGGTTTTTGCTCTGGAGGAGGCCAAGAGAGAGCCAGCTCCTTCTTTGGGTGTCGGCATTCTTTCTTTCACAGGGTTGTGAGAAGGCAGTATTGAATTCAAGCAGTGAACTTGCCATAGGCCTGAGTTGCAGATATTCTGAATATTTCTTCTAGAAGTCCCTGTCCTGTCTCCCTTCCCTGCTTAACCATATCCAAATCAGAGGTGAATGAGCAAATGTCCTTTTCTGTGTGTGTCAAGCACCATGGGTACTGGCTGGGCACTGTGAAGCGGTTGGGACTTACTTAGCCAAGGGTTTTTAATGGCAGAGCTGAGGCAGGCTGCTGGACCCCAGCACGCTCTTCTCTTCACTGGGTCCCAGGGCTTCCCTACAAGAGCTCAATTTGCATTCTCTTCTGAATTACCACTTGACTTATATGGGAAACTTATTAAAGAATGTTTTAACATCTACTTAGATATTATCTCTAGTTGTTCGATATAGTACTTTCTTATTTACAGTTCTGGTGTTTAATTTCCTCAGCTAGGTCCTTGAGGACCTATACCATTTGATCTCTTCTGTACTACCCTTAGGAATTGAAGTATTTTAAACATTCAGTAGTTAACTTGTCGATCAGTAGGTAAATATTTGTCAATTTTTAAATTGCACAAACCTACCTTTTTTTTTTTTTTAATTTTTTTAATGTTTTATTTATTTCTAGGAGAGAGAGACAGCGTGAGCAGGGGAGGGTCAGAGAGAGAGGGAGTCACAGACTGGAACAGGCTCCAGGCTCTGAGCTGGCAGTCAGCACAGAGCCCGATGCGGGGCCCGAACCCACGATCCGCGAGATCATGACCTAAGCGAAAGTCGGACGCTTAACCGACTAAGCCACCCAGGCGCCCCCACAAACCTACCTTTTAACATCCTCTCAGCTCTTGATAGAGCTAATTTACTCCTTGAAGTCCATATCCCCAGAAGATTTTATATGAAAAAGAGTTATAAATGTGCTCTTATCATTTGAAAGGAATTGAGTGCTCCTGCAGATAATTTACATTTAATGCTTTAAGAACGAGGAAAAGTCAGGGACAGTGAGGTTGCTCACTTATTTAAATAAATGATTTTTGGTCATATAGCTGCATTTTTGTTTTTTAAAATCACAATCTGAGAAGACCTGCTAATTTTTATGGCAATCATCCAAAAATGTGTATGATTATAGAGAAGAGCTATCTTGAATTGTAGTCTTCTGCGTGTTTTGGTAGACTCATTTGCTCTGACTTTCTCTCTTAGGAAGAAAAAAAAGAAATAGTTCGTGCCTCCTTAGAATGGGTTACATAAGGGTGCAAGTATGACCAGTCTTGGTACTTGGTTCCAGTCAGCATTCTTAACCTCCACCCCAGGCCCCTGCCTGCTTTATTGAGCTATAATTAACAAATAAAAATTGTATATATTTAAGGTATACAGTGTGGTGATTTGATAAACATAAATTGTGAAATGATTACCACAGTCAAGCTAATTTATACATCCATTGCCTCCTGTAGTTATACCCCTCCACCTTTTTTGGTGAAAACATTCAAGATCTACTCTCAGAAAATTTTAAGTATGTGATGATACTGACCATAGTCACCATGCCATTTATTTTATCCTCAGAAATTATTCATCGTATAACGGAAAGTTTGTACCCTTTGACCAGCATCTCTCCATTTACCCCCACTCTGCAGTGCCTGGTAACTACCATTCTATTCTTCCTGCTTCTGTAATTCTCAACTTTCATAGATGATGCATTTGGTGAGATCATATAGTACTTGTCTTTCTGTGACTGGCTTTTGTCACTTAGCTTAATGTCCTTTATGCTTGTCTAAGTTGTTGCAAATGGGAGAACAGAACTTCCGCCCTTATCTGTGGCTGAATAATGCTTCATAATATATGTATCACATTTTCTTCGTCCAGTCAGCATTCCTGAAAGTGCATGTTTTTTGTGTCAAGTGAAATCAGATGAGAAAAAATATGGATAAACCATTGTAAATCTTTAACTGCTATTCAGAAAGAAAAGGTACATACCATACTGATAATGGACAATAATATCATTTCCATTCTAAGGACCAAATGAGTATCTCATATGAATGTGGAGTCTTCATTCAGACTTCCTTTTGATTTGATATATGCTGTATTTGTTTTATCTCATTTTTTTACAAGATGATATTAAATACGTGTTTAGTTGATATTATGTATTAATATCCTGTATGGTTGGTTGAGGGGTATAGTTGTTTCTGAGTCTACAATGTATACCTACACCATATCTCTGTAAGTAATTTTTAAAAAGTTGAATTCTCCTGCTGCTGCATGTTCTGATTGTACTGATGTACACATTCTCAAAACATTTACTTTTGAGCCTTAATTTGTAAAAAAAAAAAAATTAGAAAGTCCTGAGATGATTTATACTAGATATTTTTTAAAAGCTTAAAAATTCTTAAATTAAGTAAAATTGATTTTGGGAGGAGTACAGGTCTATAATTTTATTTTATTTTTTTTTAATTTCTGAGAGAGAGAGAGAGACAGTGTGAGCAGGGGAGGGTCAGAGAGAGAGACACAGAATCTGAAACAGGTTTTAGGCGCTGAGCTGGCAGTCATCACAGAGCCCGACGCAGGGCTCGAACCCACGAACCGTGAGATCATAACCTGAGCCGAAGTCGGCCGCTTAACCAAGTGAACCACCCAGGCGCCCCTATAATTTTTATTCATATATAGATCCGTGTAACTACCACCACAATCAAGATACAGTATAGTGCCATCACCCCCAAACTCCATCCTGCTAATCATCTGTATCACCCTCATAATCCCTGACAACCAGTGATGTTACATAAATGAAATTATGCAGTATGTAACCTTTGGAGACTGGTTTATTTTGCAGTACCATACTGTCTTAGTTACTGTAGCTTTAGAGTTAAGTTTTAAAACCAGTTAGTATGATTCACTTAATTTTATTCTTCTTCAAAATTGTTTGGGTATTTTAGTTCCATTGCTTTTGATTTTAGAATAAGTTTCTAGCTACAAAATCTATTTTGTGGGACAGTGGTTTGATTAGAACTCTATTAAGTTATAGATTAAATAGGAAGAATTGACATCTATAGTATGTTGAACCTCAGTCCATGAAAGTGATGCCTTCCTGTTTATTTAGGTCTTCTTTGATTTCTTTAATAATGTTGTAATTTTCAGCACACAGCTCTTGTACATGTTTTGTTAGATTTGTACATCAGTATTTCCAGCTTTTTTGGAGCTATTGAAATAGTATTTTTAAATTTCAATTTCTAGTTGTTCATTGCTAGTATGTAGATATAATGATTTTTGTGTGTTGACCTTGTATTTAGGGCTTTGTAATTTTAACTTACGAGTTCTAGGAGATTTTGTGTAGATTCGTTGAGATTTCTAAGTAGACAGTCATGTTGTGTGCAAATAGGGACTTTTTCTCCCCTAATCTGTATGCTTTTTTTTATCCCCTTGACTTCTCACACTGGCTAGGCCTTCAAGTACAATGTTGAATGAGAGTAAATATCAGTGACTTGTTCCCGTCTTAGGGGGAAAAGTATTCAGTCTTTCATGGTTTTGTATATTAGCTGTAGGTATGTTTTTCCACCTTCTTGATTTGAGTTTATTTTGCTCTTCTTTTTTTTTTTTGTTATAACTTCTTAAGGTAGATACAATATTGGTTTGAGAATTTTCCTCTTTACTAATAAAGCATTAAATGCTATAAATTTTCATTGGAACTTTGCTTAATTACATTGTACAATCCTGATGTATTTTTGTTTTCTTTCAGTTAAACATATTTTCTAATTCCCCTTGAGACTTCTTCGCTGACCTGTGGATTCTTTTTAAGTGCATCATTAAATTTCCAAGTTCCTAGAGATTTTTCTGTTATCTTGCTGTTAATCATTTCTAGTATAGTTCATTGTGGACATAGAACATATTTTGCGTTAACTTCAGTTCTTTTAAATTTGTCAGATTTGTTTTATGACCCAAGTTCTGGTCTGTCTTAGTGAATATTCTCTGTGTACTTGAAAAGAAAATGTATTCTGCTCTTTTTGGGTGGAGTATTCTATAAATGTCAGATCCAATGGGTTAGTGGTGTTGTTCAGTTCTATATCCCTGTTGATTTTTTTGTTTATTAGTAACAGATTACTGAGACAAGAGTGTTGAAGTCTCCAACTATAATTGGAGATTTGTCTATTTCTACTTCTAGTTTTGTCAGTTTTTGCCTCATATATTTTAAAGCTCTCTTGTTAGGTGCAGATACATTTAGGATTATTATATCTTCTTGGTGACTTGACCCTTTTATCATTTAAAATGCCCCTTTTTGTGTCTGTTAATTTTCTTTGCTTTAAAGTCTACTGTATTTGAGATTAGTATAGCCACTCCGACTTTCTTTTGATTACTATTTCCATGATATACATTTTTCCATCCTTTTACTTCTAAGCTACCCATACCATCATACTTGAAATAAATTTCTTCTAAGTAGCATATAATTGGATCATCTTTTTAAAATTTTCATTCTGATAGTCTGTCTTCTATTTGGTATGGTTAGATGTTTTAAATTTGATATAATTGTTTAGATTTAGTGCTACTATTTTATGACTACTATTTGCTTTCCATTTGTTCTTTTTGGTTTTTTGTTCACCTTTTTCTCTTTCCTGACTTCCTTTGCGTTATTTGAACAGTTTTTAGTGTTCCTTTTTAATTTCCCTATTGTGGGTTTTGTTTGTTTTTTTGTTTTTGTTTTTGTTTTTTTACTGTATATCATTCTAGTACCTCTGTGTGTGTGTGTGTGTGGTTACTCTAGAGGTTATAATATATATGTTCAGGCATACCTCACTTTATTGTACTTCACAGATACTGCATTTTTTACAGATTGAAATGGGGAAGCATCCCTGAGTTAAGCAAGTCTATTGGCACCATTTTTCCAATAGCATTTGCTCACATCATGTCTGTGTGTCACATTTTGGTAATTCTTACAATGTTTTAAACTTTTTAATTGTTACTGTATTTGTTTGGTAATCTGTGTTCAGTGGCTATGACTCCTTGAAAGTTCAGATGATGGTTAGCGTTTTTAGCAATAAAGTATTTTTAAATTAAGGAATGTACATTTTTTAAAAACGTCCATCCATTTTTGGGAAAGAGAGACACACAAACAGAATGAGCAGGGGAGGGGCAGAGAGAGGGACACACAGAAACCACAGCAGGCTCCAGACTCAGCACAGTGCCCAACATGGGGCTTGAACCCCTGGACCATGCGATCATGACCTGAGCTGAGTCAGACACCTAACCAACTGAGCCACCTAGGTGTCCCTGTACATTGTTTTTTTAGACAAAATGCTATTGCACTTAATAGACTATGCAAAGTATACACATAACTTTTGTATACACTGGAAAACCAAACAATTCTTTTGAATCCCTTTATTGTAATATTTGCTTTGTTGCAGTGGTCTGAAACTGAACTTGCAATATCTCTGAGGTAAACGTGTATTTAAGTTTTTATAGTCTACTTAGAATATTTTTACACTTAAGTGGGATATAGAAATCTTAATACTATGTCTGTTTACCCTCCTCTTTTTTTGATGTAATGTCTTATATATTATATCTACATACATAGAAAGCTCAGTTAATGTTATAGTTTTGGCTTTCAATTACCAAATATATTTTAAGGATTTCAGGAAGAGAAAAAAAGTTTATTATATTTTACCCAGATGGTTATGATTTCTTTATTCTTTCACCATTACTAATATTCTGCATTTCCCTTGGCATCATTTCCCTTCTGTCATTTAGTGATTCTTTTAGAATAGATCTGTTGGCAATGAATTCTCATAGTGTTACCTTCACTGGAGAGTATCTTTATTTTGCCTTCATTCCTGAGGGGTATTTTCACTGGATATAGAAATCCTGTGTTGACAGTTCTTTTGTTTTAGCCGCTAAAAAATAATGTCATTTCCTTCTAGACTGTATGGTTTCTGGTGAGACTCACATTCATTCAAGTTGCTGTTCCCCTGTACATAATGCGTTGAACTTTTTCTCTGGTTATTTTCAAATTTTTTCACTATTTTTCATTTTTATCAGTTTGATTATGATGTGTCTAAGCATGCATTTCTTACGGGTTTATTTTCTTTAGGTTCTCTGAGCTTCTCAAATCTGCATGTACATTGTGTCTTTCACCAAGTTGGTAAAGTTTTCAGCTATGATTTCCTCAAGTACTTTGTACCAAGCTCTTTCACTCTCCTTATAGGATGCCAGTGACACTGGTCCTCTTGGTATCCTAAATGTCCTTGATGCTCTGTTCATTTTTTGTTGTACAGACTAATTCCTATCAGTCTGTCTTCAAGTTCATTGACTTTTTTTGTCATCTCTATTGTACTTATTGAACCTCTCTAGTGAATTATTTCAGTTATTTTTCAGTTGTAAAATTTCCATTTGATTCTCTTTTTTTGCTGAGACTTTATATTCATGTCAAGAGTGTTCACCCTTCTTGGAGCATTTTTATAATAATGCTTTAAGTCTTTATCAGGTAATTCCAACATTTGGTGTCATCGCAGTGTTGATGTCTGTTTATTATTGCATGCAAGCTGAGATTTTCCTACACAATTTTAGATTGCATTCTGCAGTATTTTAAGGCCCTTGTTTAGGCCTTGAGTCTTGTTTAAATCTATGGAATGTTCATTTTTGCATTTTAAAATGCAGTCCACCCCATTGGGTTCAGCATGCAACTTGCAGCCAGCTTTCTTTGGGTTGTGATTTCAGTATCAGTTTGGTTTTAAAGACTGCACACTTTGCTATTTAGATCTGTCCTATGAGTATACTGCCCATTGGCCAGTTGAAGATAGTTGACTTTCTATTTCTGTTCAATTCTCAGAGTTTCTAGTTTGTGTGTTTAGGATGAAATCCATGACATGTTTAGCTCTGGAGTGAGCCCAGGAGGTCATATGTTAAGAAGTTGCTTTTCTGAGTTCCTCCCATTCATCAGTTTCCCTTATACTTTCTACTTCCCTGGGGGCTCCCCTTTTTAGTCCTCCAGCCAGAAAACTTTGTCTACTCCGCTGACTTGTAATTGCACCCACATCCAGGGACAAATGGTGGGAGCAAAGAGAGAGGGGAGAAAGTTGGGAGAGTGGTTTGCAACATCATCTCAAAACCACAGCTTCTGGGCTTAGAGACTTTACTCAGACTTTTAGGGTACCTATGGGCCCCTTGCTGTTCCTGCCTGGAAAATCCCTTTCTCTGCTCAGCCGGAACTACAGGGCTTCTCCTGGAACACTGCATACATTGATGCCACTTCTAGGTTTCACCCAGTCTAGGCAGCAATATACAAGGCAGGAAAAGTAAACGATGCTGCTTCTGTGGTACTTTGAATTTTGGTCTTCTTTCCCAGTCTGCCTGCTACCATTTACTTTTCAGTCTTTAAATAGCTACTCCATGCATTGTGTTTAGATTTTACAGCCAGATTCAGTAGAAGAGACAGGGTGTGGAGTGTTCTCACCCCATCTCAGCCAGTACTTGTAGTGTGTACTTTGAAGTATGGCATTCATTTATTCAGCCAAAATAGGTATTTATCATTGGAGTCCTCAGCATATGCTGGCCACTTTAAATATATTATTTGTTTAATTTTCTTGCAACTCTTGGCCTTTTAGACATGAGAAAATTGAGGGGTAAAACTTTTAACCTATATAAAGAGAACGTAGCTAGATATTAAGTGACAGGCCGGGATTTAATCAGGTACTTCTGACCCCAAGGCATGGTCCCAGGACCAATGGCTGGGACCAATGACCAAGGCGTGGTGGTGCCAGGGCCAGTGACTCAGAATCACTGGAGAAGTTGTTACAAATGCAGTATCTGTAGCCCCACCTTAGACCTACTAAATCAGAATTCTGAGAGCGGAGCCCCAGTAACTGATTTTGATCAGCTTCTCCTGTCTGGACACATGCTAAATTTGAGCAACAGTTCTCTTTGTTGTAGGACTCACAGGCACTAAGTATGTTTTAGTTTCTTAGCAGAACTGGGAAATAAGCTGAAGTAACTTTTCTCCATTGCTTGAGACATACAATAATATGCTGACTTACCTAATTTTTTTTATTGAAATCACTGACATAGAGCTTTAAAATCATATTTGTCTCTATTAAGAAAACACTAGTTAAAATGTAAATACCATGAATTTTAAAGTTTTAAATGTATGTATGTATGTAAAGAAATCAACTTAGGGGGCGCCTGAGTGTTTCAGTCGCTTGAGCGTCCAACTTCGGCTCAGGTCATGATCTCATGGTTCGTGGGTTCGAGCCCACATCAGGCTCTGTGCTGAATGCTTGCTCAGATCCTGGAGCCAGTTTTGGATTCTGTGTCTCCTTCTCTCTCTGCCCCTCCCCTGCTCACGCTCCGTCTCACTCTGTGTCTCAAAAATAAATAAATGTAAAAAAATTTTTTAAATAAAAATTAATCAACTTAGATTTTGATATTGGCTTAGATTAAGTTTGGGTTAAATAAAATGGCCCATATTTGGAGAATAGGTCCTATTTTGTGCAATTTTATTTTTTTCACAGAAGAATAAGTTAAATTTGCATGCTCTTGTAAGACATTTAAAAGATTTATTTTAATGTTTATTTATTTTTGAGAGAGAGACAGTGTGAGCAGGGGAGAGGCAGAGAGAGAGGTAGACACAGAATACAGAGTAGGCTCCAGGCTATGAGCTGTCAGCACAGAACCCAGCCCAGAGTTCAAATTCGCAAACCGTGAGATCATGACCTGAGTCGAAGTTGGATGCTTAACTGACTGAGCCACCCAGGTGCCCCTTGTAAGACATTTTATATAAATTTACCAGTCAGGGGGAAAAAAATCCATTAGACCACATCTCCAGAATCTGTTTTTACTTTAATTAATCTGTAAGCCACATATACCTTGAGGTGTATGTAGATTGATTTAAAACATTGTCTTGTGATAAACTTTGGAGTTAGAAACAATGAATCCCATCTTTCCTCTTACTAATAGGGTTGCAGGGGTTGGGTCAGAGCAGATATTAATTTTCCATTGTAGAAATAGGTTTTATAGTTAGCAATATTAATTTTTTTAATTTTTTTTTTTTTTTTTTTGGAGAGAGAGAGAACAGGAGAGGGGCAGAGAGAGAGGGAGATACAGAATCTGAAGCAAACTCCAGGCTCTGAGCTGTCAGCACAGAGCCTGATGCGTTTCTCAAACTCACGAACTGAGATACGAGATCATGACCTGAGCCAAAGTCAGACACTTAACCAACTGAGCCACCCAGGTGCCACTATAGTTAGCATTATTCATGTTACATTTTTAGTCTTGTTACTCTGTGGTGTCTACATTAGCAGGACACATACTAACAGCTGAGTACTATTTAGGGAATGTTGGTATTAAGGTGAAAAGGGCCCTCCCCTCCAGGAGCTTACGGTCTTTAAACAGGAAAATGGTTGTTATGGGGGAAAAAAGGATTGCTATGATAAAGACCTGTAGCAGACTGCAGGTATGTTGTGTTGGAGCCCAGCTCTTAGTATTTGAAATGGTCTGTGGTGGAATGCATCCCATAGGACTCAGAAAATGCTACATACGTACAGTCCGTTGTGCCATCATGAGACATGTGCATTTCTGAAAATCACCAAGCTTAGGGAAAAACGAGCCATAACACAAAAACTTCCTCAGTAACACATTAAAAAATAAAAAAGGTAGGAACCAAATAAAAAGAGCAGCAGTTACTACATGTTAAAATGATTAAGAAGAACGTAAATATTATAATAACTATTGTGCTTTACCTTGAAAAAGACTTAAAGTCTCCTTGTGGAAGTGAGCATAGGAAAGGTGGTCTCTTGTGAGTTACTGTGAAGCAGTCGAAGTGGGTGTCTGAAACCTGAAGGAAAGTTAACCCCAGGGCTGGAAGGGGGTGGCCCTGATGCAGAAGGCTGCCTGGGGTAGCTTGGAGATGTTTGAGGTGGGCACGCAGGGCTGGGTGCCGTTCAGCACAGTTCTCACTTCCTGGCACATAAGCAAATGGGATTCGAGCTGTGCTTGTGTTGTTCCCAAATGTAACAAGCGCACTGAAACAAACATGAGTTTTCAAAACAAGTGTTGGGAGAACTGACAGTATCAGGGCTTTTCCCCCCTTCTGAGAGCTAGTTTACCAAGACATCAGGGAGCGGGAGCTCTTGGGCCAGCCTGGAGGAGTGACGGAGGGCTTGACGAAAAGAGGGCTGTCGAACCGTGACCTGAGGAAGGAGTGCAGTGTTTGGCCAGGTATTGTGCAGGTGGGGGAGGGCATTGCAGACAAGGGGAACAGCAGCCTGAAAAAGCACACAGATGGAGCCTGACGTGTTCGGGAAGCTCTCACATAGTTCAGTATTAAAAGATGGTTAGAACTTGGAAGGAAAAGGAAACACTTATTAAAACGTAATATCTAAAAGGTGGGGGCCAGACTCTTAGTGGCCCTATATGCCACTTGAAAAAATGTACAGTTTGCCCCTCAAGGAGGGTAGAGAACACTGAAACATTTTGAACAGAGAATTCTATTTTCTCAGACTAGTTTCTATGGCTTTCACTGGTGACAGTAAAGAGGGCAGATGGAACGACACGCAGGTGGAGTCTGGGACTCTAGTGAGGTGAGGAAGAGCCAGGGTGGATCTTTCATGGCCTTGACCCCTTTGAGAATATTAGAAAAGCTGTAAGTGCTTACTAGCAGGTGTGCCCTTTCTGTGTTCCTAGACCTCACTATTACTGTACTGCCATTTCTTGAGGTTAAGGACTGGGGCCGTGAGAGTCTTCTTTATGGTGATGAATGAATCAGGTGACTTTCTAACCAGTTTTCACAAGAGCCAGTTTCACTGTTAGCTTAATTTTTTCAGTGCTTAAAAAGGGTGTGGTGACTCATTATTGGAGGTTTTTTTCATTATTATTGTAATGTGCATTCATTGAGAAATAATTACTTGGGTCAAAGATCTCTTTGCCCTTTGGGTTCCTATTTTTGCCCAAACTATTTTATAATACAAAATAACATTGTAAGGGATGGATAAATGTCAGGAGAAATTCAGGGGCTAATAAGCGATATAACTGCGTTCTTTCAAGCAAAAGTTAGATACAAATGATGTATGAATCATAAGTCTAAATTGAGAAAGCCATCTACCTCACTCTTTAAAATATTAAACTGTTTTTCTTAGTGTTGTTCCTTTGCAAGTGTTTTGATGCCTATGATCAGAGTAGAATACTGATAAAACGTTAATCCGATTGAAGATACCAAAGACCCTTTCTAAAACTAATTGAAAACAAGATTATCAGGATAAAATATAAAAAGCCGTGTTCTACAGTTTTCTAGTTAACAAAATATGCTATCCCACACAGTCTTGTACAATCAGCATTCAGTAAATATTTGTTAAAAGGCTAAAATGCAGTACATAAATTTAGGAAGAACTAAAGACAGAAATAACAGAAACATTGTTAAGACTTTTTTTAAAGAATTTTTTGATCATTGAAACTTTGGAGAATATAATTAATGGATTATGGATTCACAGAGGCCATATACCCTCTCAGTAATTTGCCCCTGATATTTCTATAAGGTAATAGTTGCTGTTTTTAGATTTTTTTTTTTTTGATGAGGCATTGGTGGTAGCTTTTTAAATTATAAAACTAAAAATTCAGAACAATAATACATGATTACTGCATAAACATAAAGGAATACTACTTATTTGAATAAAAATTAAAACTCTTAAAAACTTTAAAGAACACTGATTATTTTTTCCTCCCTCATTCATATTTATAACCCTTCTTTGTTAGGAAAAGGTATTTGATCATCAGGTATCAAATTCGTACTGTAGACTAGTGCTCTTCGACTCTTACTAACTTTTGGCAGCCACTTGTGAAAGGAAACCATGGGTATAAGCGTATAATAAAAATAAAATCATAATCAGGTGCTCATAGTTATACTATAATTCATTGGCCTCAGTTTGCTTTAAAATGGAGATAGGTATTCTAATCTTTATCTGGCCTACACATTGCCAAAATTTACATATGCTCACTGTTTTCTATATTGTCTGTATTCCTCTCACTTAACTTTCTCAGGAGTCCTAATCTTTTCTTTGGGCCAGATACGTATTACTTCTAGACCTCAACATTTACAGAAATACTAGTGCACCTTACTCTTACAGAAGTTAAGATTTTCTTTTCTTTCCTAACACCTGTTCTCACCATACTTTAATCCATTCAGTTTTGATTGTTTTCTGACTGGGCCATTTGGCTCTTTTAGAATATCCAGAGGGGCGCCTGGGTGGCTCATTCAATTGAGCATCCAACTCTGATTTTGGCTCAGGTCATGATCCTAGGGTCATGGGATCAAGCCCCATGTTCAGAGTGGAGCCTGCTTAAGATTGTCTCACTCCCCTTCTCTCTGCCCTCCCCATGATTCGTCTCTCTCTCTCTCTCTCTCTCTCTCTCTCTCAAATAAATAAAATGGAAAAAAAATTAGAATATGCAGAGAATAATTGATGAAGTCATAGTCATTTAATGTGGCCAAGTACAGGAATAAAAGCACTTTTTTTTTTAGCAGGGCACGTAATACCCTTTAAAGTCTATTTTTCCCACCTTTAAAGATTGCTTGTTCTTTTACTCCATTCCACCTGCCCTATACTTCATCAGTCTGAACCACTCCTCTTCCTTTGGAAAGCTAGACCCTTTCCTGAGTCTGTGCCTTTGCATGACCTCTGCTTGAAATGCCTTTCTCCACTTGGTAGGTAACTTCATTCTTCAAACCCTGGCTCAAAGTCACCTTTTCTGTCAGGCCTTCCCTGATCCCCTGCATTAGCTAGGATCAGGTACAGAGGCAAGTAAGAGAACCTCCAGAATAACAGCGGCTTAAAGACAAGAGAGAATTTCTTTCCCTGCTGTCAATGTTTAGAATTTGCAGCATAGGGCTGAAATGACTTTAGGGAAGTAATTTCCAACTCACGGCTCCAAAGTCCTTCAAATTTGACCCTTGTCCTCATGGTCCAGAGTGGAGGTATCTGTTTTAAGCAGCCTGATGTAGGAAGGAACAAAAAAAGGGACCAAGGGCATACAGCATTTCCGGGGTCTCTCACGCACGTATCTGTGTGCACCTCATTGGCACAAATGTGTTTATTCTTGGTGGCTTTGTACCAGCTAATTGTATTGTTGTGGAAGAAGGGGAGGACAAGTATGGGGTGCAGCTAGCAGCGTGCCACACGTCCCCAGCTCGAGGTAGTTGCTTTGCACTTTGTGTTCCCAGCACCAATTAGAATTAATTAGAGTTTAGGTTGTATTGTAATTTGTTTGCCTTCTTCACCAGATTGTGGACTTTGCAGACTGAATGTGTTTTTCTTTCTTTTTTTTTTCCTTTCTCTCTCTATCTCTAGCACTTTACATAAAGTTCAGCAAATAGTCTAAGCTCATAGAGTATTATTGAATGAATAGATAAAGACATTTGGGAAGATTACAGCAAAATTGTCAGCGACCTAAGTAGCCAATGATATTTAAATACCCATGTGAACAAGGGAAACTGCTTATGTAAACACTGATTTCTTAGACTTAATATTTTCTTCCCATTTTCTGTATTACATGGAGATGACACTGCCACTAATTGAGGGCGTGGCTTCTCCAAATTAACCACACAGAGTACAAAGTTACTTAAAAGCTTGTATATTCTTCTCTGTGTCCTACTCATTTTTTTTTTAACTGTGGCCAAATACATATAAAAGGTAACCATTTTAGCCATTTTTAGATATATGATTCTGCAACATTAAGTACATTAACATTGTTGTGTAACCATCCCCATCATCCATCACCAGAGCTTTTTTATGTTCCCCAACTCTGTCCCCATGAAACCCTGACTCTACCTCTTCTCTGTCCAGCTCTTGTTGTGTAACCATCCCCATCATCCATCACCAGAGCTTTTTTATGTTCCCCAACTCTGTCCCCATGAAACCCTGACTCTGCCTCTTCTCTGTCCAGCCCTGGCAGCCACCACTCCACTCTCGGTCTCAATGAATGTGACCACTCTAGGTACCTCATGTAAGTGAGATCATACAATATTGTCCTTTTGTGACGGGCTTATTCCACTTAGCATAATGTTTTCAGGGTTCATCCATGTTGTAGCCTGTGTCAGAATTTCTTTCCGTTTTAAGGCTGAATATAATTCATGTGTATGTGCCACCTTTTATTTATCCTTTCATTTATCAATGGATGTTTGAGCTGCTGTGTTATGGTTTGGTGAGTTTTTTGTTCTTTTTTGTTTTTTGGTTTTGTTTTTTTTTTTTTACAAACATCCTCAAGAGAGATAGAGTCTTATTCTACTATAATTTCTTTTTTTTTTTAATTTTTTTAATGTTTTTTTTATTTATTTCTAGGAGAGAGAGAGAGAGAGAGACAGCATGAGCCTACTGTAATTTCACCACCACTATCCCCAAACACAAACCACAAAAATCATAATCATAATTTAATCAAACTGTATAATCATATACCTTTTTAAAAAGAAATTTAGCAAGATGAAAATAATCACCTATATTAGGAAAATAGCTTTATGGGAAGTAATGTACTCCCCACTCCCAATCACAGTTTCTGAAGTATAAACTAAAAAAATAAAATTAAGCTATGAAAAACATTATCCTGGTGTGAAATCTGGAAAATAGGTACAAGAGTGGAATTAGGAAGAAACATAAGTGGATTTTCACAAGAAAAGATTAGATTTTGTTTTAATTAAGAGTCTCTGACTATATGGTAAAGCCATAGGAGAGTACAACCTGTGAGTCCCTATCATTTTAAAACATAGAGATATTTAGGGCTCCTGGCTGGTTCTCTCGGAGGGACGTGCAGCTCATGAGTTTGAGCCCCACACTGGGTGTAGAGAGAACTTAAATAAATAAAGATTTTTTAAAAATAACTAAATATGGTGATTTTACTGTCACTGGACCATGAGAAAGAAATTATAACTGTAGCTTGGTGGTTTGCTTTTATGAAATTCTCTAGCATTGAAGAAAAAAGGGTTATGAATGGGTGGAGTAGGGAAGATTAGCTCTATTTATTCCTGTCACCTGACCCCTTTTGTTATTAGGTGGAAGTTATCTCAGTGACAAGAATGATTGGATATTTGATTGCCAATAATATGACTGATGCCTAGGGAATTCTTGGTTTTGGCCTCTATCCAACTGGTCGCATAGTCCAAATAGCAATCTAATACTTGTACTAAAATTCTCAGATCAAGCTCTCAAATAATTATTTAAGTAGAATGCATGTCCAGTGGTTTAAGCAGAATCTCAAACGCTTTCCCATTGCTGCTGATTGTTTGGTCATTTTGGCAAAATGGTGAATCAGACTTGATTAGCCAACTTACAGGCCAGCAGCTGATTTAGTCAATTGATTGAGCCAAGACTGAAGCGCCAGAATAGAATAGAGCACATTGGTCCTAATACTTTTCTGTCTTTTCCAAAAACGTCTGGATATAAATTCCCATCCCTCCCCTAGGTATTTTGTGTTGCAAGAAGAAGCATAAGATTTCCTTGTCTTGACTCTTACAGCACCATTGTAGAGATAAAATTAACAAGCCTGCAACAATCTGAACAGAAGAGAACTGTGATGTTAGCAGTAAACCCTTTTTGAGAAATTAGAGCTTGGTATAGACAGTAAACATTGAATTGAATGGTGAAGTACAGAGTAGGGAAAGTGTTTGAGAGGGAAGAGGCTTAAGTTGGGATAAGACAGGGCCTGATGGTGGATGGCAGCAAGTGAAAGTCAGGTACAGGCCGCTACACGTGACTGTTGACTGTTCCTGAAAGGAGAGGCGTCCAGCAGTGGAAAGAGTGTAGGAAGAGGGGGGAGACTAAGGTGTTGTAGAAGTCCAGGAATGTGCCAGTAGAAACCTGGACAGGGTTACTGGCAGTGAGAGTCATTCTGGAAAAAGAAACTGTTGAACCTAGTAACATTAAATGTAAGGGTGGTAAGTGGAAGAAGAATAAAACTTTTCTGAGAAATTCTGTAGGAAATGGGTAGTGGTATCCCAATTTGGGGAAGAATCTTAAGATAATTTTAGATGTAGTGACTATGAGGTACAATTGGGAATAGCCAAATGGAGACAGACTTTTTACGCTATTAGGACAAAAAAGTGGGTGGAATGTGTGGTCTGGAAGTGTGCTCCTCATATGTACCCAGCTGTAGTTGACAAGGTAAGAATTGGTCCTAGAAAATACATGATATAACAGTAAAGGCAAGAACACATGTTCTTCTAGTTTCTCTACATATGTGAAAACTCTTAAAATCAAATAAAATTTTTTTCCCATTAGCTTTATTTCAACTGAAGGGACTAAGTTAAATAGATGACGTTCAGAAATTGCATCCAGGAAACGGAAGTTCTTCTCCCACACTGTGAAATGGAAAGTGAATCCAAACTGTTTACATGGCTAATGGGATGCAGAACAGGGGCAAGAACCGGGGTTCTCTCATTAAGCACCACATCTTAGAATAAGTAAGTATTGTGGCAGAATACCATCATACCATGGAGAGTTATGTTCTTAAATATTGTAAGTTATTGAATTAACTACTTAAGGTGTAGCTGAATTTCATAACATTGGAAGTAATCTGCCAGTATGTAATTGAATATTTCATGTTTCTCTTTAGTGGAAGATTTTGTTGGGTCTGCTGTGCCAAATGTTTATGGCTTTCTCTCTCAGAATGGCTCTTTTTGTATATAGCAAAACATATATAACCATATGGAGTCAAGAAGGAGAAAAACTTGGCAAAGGAGGGTTTCTCTTATAATTAGATTAGAAATCGTCCAAAGACGTAGTATGTTACAGTAATGATAAAGGTCATATAATCCGGGAAACGATCGTCTGGTATAGAGATGGACTATTGCTGAAGTTTCACTAAAGGCTCCTGAGGTGGTGGTTAGCACTTCGCTACTGCCTACAACAAATACTGCTTCTTGCTTTCTTTGTTCTCTCTTGTGCATGCTGCCTTTTTGCTCTTTATTTTCCTTTATTGTAGAGAAGTACGTGTATATATTGAACAGTGAATAAAATAAAAAGGATCAGTTTAAAGAGTAATTAAAAGCGCACCACCCAGATTAAGACACAGAGCACTGTCCGTGCCCTTCCACATACAGTGCCTGCCAGTGCTCCTTCCAGTCCAACCTCAGCTGTTTCTATCTACCCTGTCCCGTCTCCCGGAAGTAACCGTATTCCTACTTGGGTGATAATCATTTTTTTCTTCTCTTTAAAGATGCCTGTGTGTGTTTTACTTTTCTTTAAAAGTTTTCTTTTGCCCTTTGGCACACATATATGCAGACATATGTATATATGTCAATATGGAGTCTTTTGTGTCTGACTTACTTTCGTGCTCTCCATCCATATGTTATGATATTTTTATTTCTCTAATGCATTGTACCCATTCTACTCCATCACATGAAAATGCCGTGCAAACCCAGACTACAAACCACTGTCTGGGGCCGACAGACTTCTTAGGGACTTGTATCCTGGATATCCTACCCACCGTGCTTTCTTTCTCTTGCTTCTCTCTGGGCTAAAGCAATCTTCCCTACAATCCCCTAGGGTTGGCATTAGGGTTTAGGTTTTGTACAGTTCACCTTTACCTAAGATTATAGCTCTTCGGGGTCCTAGTGGTATGTGGGAAAGAGTTCCCTTATACTCCACTTTCTGAGGCATTTTTGCACTGACAGTTGTTCGCCCCTCCCTGTGAGGGTGATTTGCTGTGTTCTTTCTGCAAATGCCTTCAGGGCCAGAGTGTCTTCAGGGGTTCTGGTTACCTCTGTGGGGTACCAGGTGCCCCTAGAATTTGTTCTGGCAGTTTCCCACCATTTTGTCAGCTTTTTACTTTTAAGATGCTTTTAGGGCTTGGGGTTTTTGTTGATTTTTTCTTTTTCTTTCTTTCTCTCTCTTTTTTTTTTTATCTAGGGATTTTTAATTGTTTTCAGCAGGAGGGTTGGTCTGAAAAATCCTAGTCTGTCATTGCCAGATATGGTATCCTCTTGATCTTGATTTTTTCCCCCACTTAGCCTCCTATTTCCTGTTTTTTCCTTCAGCCTCCATGTTAATGACCTTCACAAACATTCATATATTGAGCATTTACTATGTACCAAGCATGACACAAAACAAAGTCCCTGCTTTCTTGAAACTAACATAGTGGATTCTGGATTGTGGGCAAAGTAGTAGCACTATAAGATAGCATTTTACAAACTGATACACAGAATATTAGTGTCCTCTGAAATCTTAATAAGGTATCATTGCCAAATAAGTCTAGGCAGTAAGGTATCTTCTCTCAGAGAGCTCAGGCATTACCTTACTTAAACTGAAAACTTTATAGAATGCCTCTTAATATTTTATGGCATCCTAGGAACCCAGAGAACATGATTTCTGAAATTCTGGAGTAGGATTTTGGAGTGTTATTAAATACCTCTGTATTATTGCATGTTGTCACAGAGCAATTTCAGCTCTGACTTTTCCCAGTCATGTATAAGGAGAACATTTGCTGAGGCAGTAAACCAAGGCAGCCATGCTCTACATTATAAATGACCTTCTCTTACGTGGCTGTAGGTGGTTGGAATGGTGTGGGTGCCCAAATCAGAGGCACCACTCATAGGTCAGCCACTGGCCAGCCGGGTGCACTCGCACAATTTCATCCAGCTGGGAACCAGCCTAACCAGTCAGGTTCCCACAGATCTCATCGGCTGGTTAAAAAAAAAATCTAAACTCTTGCTTTTAATTTTCTGTCTGGATGTACTCAGGGTAGACAAGTAGAAGGGAGTGGTTGCCGTAAGGAGACACATGATGATGTTGGATTGCAGAACTTAGAAAAAGTCAAGGATTTTGCACTTAACTCCTTTTAATTTTTAACTCCTTTATCCTCACATCCGTACTTAGAACCAGTCCTTGGCCACCAGCACGCACAACGACATTTGCCAGACTGAGTGAATGTCCATACTCTGCAGCCCGAAGAGACCGATACAGAAGAGTTGAATTCCTATCAAAGTGCTACTTTTTTGCTTAACAACTCAAGGTTGTTTTCGTGGCAATAGAATACAC
Source organism: Proteles cristata cristata (assembly GCA_017311185.1). Taxonomy (NCBI): domain Eukaryota; kingdom Metazoa; phylum Chordata; class Mammalia; order Carnivora; family Hyaenidae; genus Proteles; species Proteles cristata. The sequence continues at coordinate 1,450,757 of JAESUZ010002322.1, forward strand.
ACCATTGCCACCTCTGCTCATTCCCTTCTCCTTTTGATTACATTTTAGAAACTTGTCTTCTGAGCTCAGCTGTGTCAAAAGTGGTATTGTTATATAGCATCGCATAATCTATTTCTGTTGGTTGTCTTATAAATAGTATCTTCATGTACCAAAAACTGCACATTACTTACTATTGGGACTCTTTGAGAAAGGGTATTTTGTATTTCCCAATCCAGTGTTACTTAGCACTATTTGAGAAAAATCAAGCCGGCTCTGTAGAGATCTCTGTATTTGTTATCCCTTTCCCCACTGATTTTGTTCACCAACTCCTCACCTCCTCTGTCTTTGTGTGACTTTTTCCTTCCTCGTTGTCTTCCCACCTTTTCTTAAAAAGTGTTTTTTAATACTTCATCATTTATTTCCTTTGCATTTTACACATAATTTTGGATTTATAACATGAAATTAGATTGGTGTTTTTCAAGATTTACTTCCTTTTTCAGTAGAGTTTTTTCCGACACATTTGAATGTAATGTTTTAGAAAATACAGAAAGGGGAAAAAAATGAAATTATAATTTAAAAAACCACCCAAGATTACCACATTAGTATTTCCTATTCATAATGTCTCTATTAAATATATATTTATATGTATATGTGTATTCTGAGGTAAATTTAGATGTACAGTTTAATGTCCATATTCATTTAATATCATGAACATTTCCAGAATTTTAAATACTCCCAAGACATGATTTTAATGTCTTTTTGTTAGTCCACCATATAAGTACACAAGCTATTTAACAAATTCTCTGTTAACTCAGCAATACAGTTATTGCCAATTTTTTGCTAAAATAATACTATGAAGACTATTTCTTGTATAAAAATGTGTGTCCTTATCTGACTATTTTCTTGGAATAAATTTCTAATTGTAAAACCTATGGTCTAAAGGCATAGTATGTCATTTGTCATTTAATTTTGTTGGTGTGTATATTTTTTGGTATCCAGAGTTTAAAGTTTTATGTCATTGTGTCATTTGGATTTCCTTTTGGTTTCATTCTTCAACATTTTGCTTAAATAGGCTTTCCTATCTCTTCTGTGAGAGATCATATGGTTCTTTCTATTTACTTCATTGAAATTCTCACCCATTCCTTTTATAAGAACATTTGAGATGACTAGATTATAGACCGAGAAGCGCAGTTTTCAAGTTTCAGAAAATTTGACGGCTAACTGTATTTTTATTCCCATCTACTTCCAAACAGAAGGCTAAAAGATGATTAATAATAAACCTATAGTTGAACATTTAGTATAATGAGAGTTGATCTAGCCTTACATAAGGGAGTGGAAGGGGGATCTCCAAGTCTATCAGAAACTTACAAACTAAGGTCTTCCATTTGGATTTCCTGTTGGTAATAGCAGAAAAGAGGGGAAACAGTCTGTTAGGTTTTTCATTGTCTGCTTAAAGGAGGAAGCATATTGATTTTTTTTTTTTTTAAGAGAGAAATCTTGGCAGTAAAGTCAAAGAGGAGTTTTTTTGTGTGGATCTTTATATGAGGAATGATGTCTTTGATACCATTTCTTAGACCATGGAATAATACAGGCCATTTATTTTATAAATTCTTTTTTTAAGCTTATTTCTGTTTGTTTGTTTGCTTGTTTGTTTGTTTTTTAGTAATCTCTGCACCCAGCATGGGACTCAAACTCGCAACCTGATATCAAGAGTCACATGTTCTTCTGACTGAGCCAGCCAGGCGCCCATTTTATAAATTTTTAATAAAAGTTGAGAGTATAATATTAAGTTGTAATTCTAGTAAAGTACATCTGTAGGGAGTCAAAATAATGCAGACCACATATTTGAAGTAATTTGATCAAATACAGAGCACAGAAAAGCTTTGTGGATGGTTCAGTATTGCTTAAACCAGGTGTTTGAACATAATAGTCAAGATTTCTAAAAATCAGATTTGGCTTATGTGTATTTGTGATTCCCAGTTAGAAATAGCAGTTTGGGAGTGGTTCGTCCACATTAGATCCAAGTGTTTAGCTGGAAAGTTTGACATAGGGAGAAATTAGAGTCTATTATTATTTGACAAGGTGGAGAATATAAGAATTAACTGTCCCTTAAACTGCTCGATTCATCTTTGAAACTATTTAAGCTTACTTTTCTCTGTTTGTGAAAAGAACCCCCATCTTAAGCTGTATTTATGGGAAGTAAATATTCCCTTAACTCTGTAGGAAGGTTTTTTTTTAGGGGGTGTCGGGGCGTGAGGGGAGTTTGTATTAACAGAATAGTGTGGCTTTTGTTAGGTATTTTTGCAACTAGCACTGACTTGCAGTGTTTAAATTGAGCACTAAATCAGCGCCTGACTGAAACATGACTAGCTGTAGGTAATGAGACTATTTAGACAACTCTGTACGTTGGATATTAGAATTATACTTTAATCGGACAATAGTGTGATCAAGAGTCAGAACTTTAACTGCTATGCTAGTGCTAGATCTGAAATAATGTGACTCTATTTGTGGAATGCCGTGCTTATTTTTTTTTTAAATGCTAACATTAAAAAAAAAATCACAGCACTTTGAGGTTAGTGCATTCAGTTGCTTGTAGAGGAAAGACTACCTGAGTTGGCTAGAGACAGAGGGTTGCTTATCCTCTTTAACATCTCCCATGAAAGACTCCTCACAAATCTCTTTTGGTTGTTTATTTACATTTTTAACTATTTGCAATATTTTTTTTTCCTAAGAGTTTCTAAGGAATTCTCCTTTTTAGAGAAAGATTCTTTATACACAGAAAAACAACCATTTGGTCACCTTTTTTCTCCAAGTGATACAGTTTCAGGTATGTCAGTTACCTTTGTATCCCTAAGTTAGGATACTAAGAATTAATTGGGGGTTTTTTTGTTCCTTTGATGTACAGTTCTTAAAGTATGGAGGCAGTAGCCAGACATAGAGTACCTGGACTTTGTTCCTAGCTGCTTAAAATCCTGGAATGAATATTGTGGAAGACGTTCAGAGGGCAGGGAGTGGAGGAAGATAGGCTAGGCAGTGGTTACACCTCAGACGTGTCAATGATGCTGAAGCCTGGACCTGGGAGAGGGGCAGTGAGATGGAACGGATGGACCTGGCACAGCTGTGGGCTGGACTGTAGACCATATTCTTACAGTTCATTGCTCCCTAGGGAAGCACAAAGGCAGTGGTAACTCTAGCACATTTTCCTTCTTCCATTCCTTCTAACATGTAGAAGTTAGAACTTTGGTTAAAGGAATTATTTAACAGAAATATCAATCTGTTTTCTTGCCCTTTAAGGTAATTTTGTTTGTTGCAAGTCATTTAATTTCTGTTTCCACTGTTGGTTGGTAGTATATAGATATATTTGTACTTAGCAGAGAAATATATGAGTGTGTGTGTGTGTGTGTGTGTGTGTGTGTGTGTGTGTGTGTGTTTATCTTGTATCCTGTTACTCTGCTGAGAACTTACTTGTATTAGTTCTAAGGTGTTCATTTGCCCTTTCTTCCTTCCTTCCTTCCCCTTTCCTTCCCTCCTAAGATACCTTAAGGTTTTCTATGTGGACAATCATGTCATCTGAGAATGGACAGTTTTATTTCTTCCCTTCCAATTAGTGTGCATTTATTTCTTCTACTAGCCATATTGTGCTGGCTGTCTCTTCTCTTTTTACCCTAAGCTCTTGCTCTGGCCACCAGTGACTAGAAATCACAGTTGTTAGACAGGCTAACTTTTCTGCCTGGAATGCTTGCCCGAGTTGGGGTTTTCCTGTGCAGAGATTTTTAATTACTGATTAAAAGTGTTTAAGAATTATGGACTATTGATTTTTTAATTTCTTCTTGAGTCAGCTTAGGAAATTTATATTTTTCAAAAAATCTAGCCACTTCTAAGGTTATTAGCTTAAAGTTGTTCATATGGTCTTTTATCCTTTAAATTTTTATTTTACATCTTTATTTGTTCCCCTTATGTCTTACAGTATTCATACCTGTTGTTTGTGACCCTAGACTATTGTGCTTTCTAAGGGTTTTGGTCTTCTCTTGATTGGTCAGTGCGCAGGTACACAGCACATCTCTTTTCCCTAACCCCCTGCACCGTTTCTAATTTGGAGTTTCTAAGCTGCTATACACTTGGTATCCAGAGAATAAAGTTGTTTAAAATGCAAGTCAGCTTAGAATAAATATTGCATGGAGCAAGGGCTTCAAGTATTCTCTGAGTATTCTTCAAGTATTCATCTGAGAACGTGAACTTTTATTACAATGTCTTCCATGTACGATATCGGTAAATGTTAAAATGAGTATATTTCTAATCATCTTTTCAGCTTCCTTGTGTCTCAGCTTTTGATAGGTAAGGTTCTAACTCTGTTCTTTTAACAAGTTAAAGATTTTTAATTGTCCTCTTTTTTTTTTTTTTTAATAAAATTGTATGTTGTGTGGTAATAGATAACACAAAGGCGGGTGTATTAGAGTTCCTAGTCTGTAATTTTGGTCAAAGTGCTCTTTTTGACATTAGTTTTCTTAAGCATATAAAAGGTATCCTTATTTGCCTTTATTTTTCTCAAGACCCCTCCCATAATTTCTAAAGAATAGACTGATTTCAAGGTGCTTAAATTTTCTTTTTTCTTAAGCTGGTAGAGAATCTAGATCAAAAAAAGGGAAGTTGTCCTAATTATGTTCATTTTATTTCTTAGATTCATTACAAGCTCTCAAATTATTTGAAGACCCTTAGTTTTCTTCAGGCCTAAAGTTTGGCATAGAAGAGAGTAGTGCCCATTAGTTTATACAAGGAGGGTAATGTATTCTCAGTAGTATTAGATAAAAAGTAAAAGGATAAAAGGAAAATGTTGTTATAAAAAAGTCATCTTACTTTCGTCCTTTAAGGAAAGTGTTGTTAAAAAAAAATCATCTTACTTTCATCCTTAGAGTCTTTGAATTTCTTGTGATACTAAACTGCTGGGGTTATAAAGTAGTTACCCTTCCTAGAGAAGGAAATGGTCCAGATTACAGTTACTCACTTACCATTAGTAACTGAATATTCTTTGTAAATTATTAGCACAATCACAAGGAGCTCATTGTTAAGCACTTTCCAAAGTCAGAGATTCTTTTCTGGATTAAGGCTAGCCAGCCTAGTAGCTTGCTCCACCAAATTCTTCAGCTGAGAGTTGTTTTTCTTTGTTGGTGTTTGTTTGTTTGTTTGTTTGTTTGTAGCTGCCTTTTGGTGTTAAGGGAGATGGGGGAACAGGACTGTCGATGCCACACGTCTGTGTGCCTGTCTGTAGAGGCAGTATCTCCAGTACTAACCACACACTGTTCCGGAGCTTGGGAAGGTACCTGATTTGCCCAACTGAAGCAGCCTCCCTTGAGGTGAGAGAGATAAAGGGAAGACTAACTCACCAATTCTCTCTCCCTGACATAAAACAGCTTTGCTTTGTGCCACTGTCACCAACAGGTACCTTCTCCTGCCTTGGATTGGCCATAAAATAGAAGCTACCATTTTTGAGCCCCTGTGATTGACTCAGCTGTACTCACCTTATATCATGTTATCCTCTTAAAAACCCTTGTAAAAGAGGGCTCATTGTTCCTATTTTTAGATGGAAAGGCCGAGACTTAGATTTCACACAGCTAGCAGAGTGCTTGAATTTGATTTTCGGGCCTTCTGAAGCTAAAGCATATGTTCCTTGTGTTCCACCGCAGTTTGCCAATAATGCGGGCCAGGTAAGAAACGTTTCAGTGAACGGTGTATTTGTTAGCTCATTACATAAGATGCTTTCTCCATAGAAAATGAAGTGGAACTTATTGGGATTTTATGCTCCCCTCGTATGCAGTATCTATATGGTAAAATTTAAATTGTGACACTGTTTTCACAGACTAAAAAGGAACATAGGAGCAAAAATGTAAGTGAATGAGGACTGTGTTTCTGGACCTTGCCCAGTACTATGCAGATTAGCTATGCTTAGTTTAGGTTGTAGATGAACTATAGCTTCCACTGCTATGGAACATTGAAATCCCTGTTGTGTTTCCCTGGAAGTAATATAACTTCAAATGGTTAATAGAATTTACGGTCTGACGGATACTGTACATTGGAAGATACTGACATTTTGCCATGACCCAAAACTGAATGGGAGAATTAATTTTTAAAAGGAAGACAAGTTAAAACTTTATGCTAGATAGTACTGGTAGCATTTTTGAAGCCTCCTGTCTTTTGAGTGTCTTACATGTGAAAGACTTTAATAGATATGACTTCTAATCCTCAGATCCAACCCACGAGGTGGCTGGTGTTATCCTCATTTTACCAAGAGGGAAATTTAAGTTCAGAAATCCATCCAAATACGAACACATCCAAGTTCACAGCATTCTGAAGTGGTAAAGCTGGACTTGACCCTCGTGTCCTGCTCCACTTCCCCATAGACGGTCTCGTGCCTGTGTCCTTTACATTATGCTGCTGGAAGACAAGGGCAGGCAGCAGCTCTGCAAGTGATTTGGGCTTAAGAATGGATCTTGGTGGCCTGCTGTGCCCTCCTCCACTGGAGGTTAGGATTATATGAGTAAAAATTGAGACACAGAGATACAAATTTTATTTACTTGGTTTTTTTTTATTATTATTATTAGAAATAGCCCTTCAGTTATCTTTTTGGAGAAAGTATTAAGCAGTCTAACACTGTGACTTGACTCTTAATTTGATGTCCCTCTTCTTTTTTTAAAAAATGGACTGCTGTATTTCTCTTAATATGCAGGAAGAAATACAAGAACTTCTTATGCTTCATCCCTTGAAATTAGGCATGTGGTTTCAAACACATTCTTTTTTTTTAATGTTTTATTAATTTCTGAGAGAGAGAGACACACACGCAGTGTGAGCAGGGTAGGGGCAGAGAGAGAAGGAGACACAGAATCCGAAGCAGGCTCCAGGCTCTGAGCTAGCCGTCAGCACAGAGCCCGACACGGGGCTCGAACCCACAAATCGCAAGATCATGACCTGAGCCGAAGTTGGATGCTCAACCGACTGGGCCACCCAGGCACCCCTCAAACACATTCTTAACAGATCCTTGCTAGTATTCTAGAAAAGAAGAGCCTATTATTTACATAGATCCGTTAGTTTTAATAAGGTCAGAATATTTCTGAGTGGTACAAGAGCCTACACAAAGGTTTAGGACTTTCCTAATAGGCATAGCATAGACAGCAAAACATTCACAATAAGCCTGTGGATCATATATCTTTTACTCTGCATTCTTTTGGTCAGGTTATTGTTTCACTCTTTACAATTGAAATGGAACAAACATAATTTTCTTTTGAGTATGTGTGTGCTAGCTTTGTCGACTTGTAATATCAGTTCCAGCCTTTTCTTGCTCTGGAATAGTTGAAGAAACATAGAAATGATGTTTTCCTTGAGGTTTTAATGAGCTTTGTCATGACACTCCCTGGACTATAGTTGTTGGTGTACAGAGTAAGCTGTATTCAAGAAGAAGTAGAAAACCTTAAACAGACTGATGATAATGGAAGAAATTTACATCCAAGATATTTCTAATCTCTCCGTCATATTCATTTCTGCATCTCTAAAATTGAGATCATTTTTACTCGCAGGATTGTTGGGAGAAGCAAAATTCATGTATCAGTGCCTGGCACATGGTAGCAGTCAGTAACAGAGTCATCCTCAGCTCTCCCGTCACCACTGCTCTTCTGTTCAGCTTTCTCGACGTTTGTTTGTTTGTCTGATGTTTTATTGCTTACTTCAAAGACACTTGGATTTATTTGTTGATTTAAAAAACATTGCTGCTAGACATTTTTCTCTCTTACTAATCTGATCCCATCTCTGACATAGCTAATTAAATAAAAATATATTTTTCAAGAAATGAGAAGGGATATAGCCACCAACATGAAGGAGATTTTTTTAATTGTAAAAGAATCTTATGTATAGCTTTTTGTATAAAAAAGAGCATATACTGGGGCGCCTGGGTGGCTTAGTGGGTTACGCGTCCGACTTTCGCTCAGGTCATGATCTCGCGATTCGTGGGTTCGAGCCCCGCATCGGGCTCTGTGCCGACTGCCAGCTCAGAGCCTGGAGCCTGTTTCAGTCTGTGACTCCCTCTCTCTCTGACCCTCCCCTGCTCACGCTGTCTCTCTCTCTCCTAGAAATAAAAAAAAAAAGAGCATATACTAATAGAGATAACCAGTGGTTATCTCTGAGTGGTGGAACTTCAGGTGAGGTTAGATTTTTTTTTTTGCTATGTTTATATAGTGCTTTAATTCTTCCATAGTATGTATGTTTCATTTTTTATAAGAAATAGTTCCCAGTTTTTTTACTGTTATGCTCTAAGAACCATCCATATACCTTTATCATTACAAACTTAAGGTTATCTTCTTAGGTATTGTTTCCCTAAATTGTTCCATAGAATGACTATTAGTTTTGGTGAGTATAATATCAACGGTGTTATAATGTGTTATATCAGAGATGGCCAGGTATGTCCCATAGGGCAGATTTGGCTTGCCACTTGTTTTTGTAGGGCCCATGAGGGTAATGATAAATTTTACATTCTTAAATGGTTGAAAAAGAAATCAGAAGAAAAAGAATTTTGTAACAAATGGAAATGACATGAAATTTGAATTTCATTGACCACTAATAAAGTTTTATTGACATACAGTCATACTTATTTACTTATTTTCTGTGGCTGTGTTCAGGCTATAATGGCAGAGTTCAGTAGCTGCCACAGAGAATATATGGCCTGGAAAATCTAAAGTACTTACTTATTATATGGCCCTTTTCAGAAAACGTTTGCCAACACCTGTACTATATTGGAGAAATCTGTTTAGAATTTTGTTCTGGTTGTTTGGGGGGGGTGTGTGTGCGTGCGTGTGTTTGTATTTTAATTCTGCCTGCTTTGGGGTAACCATCTAGTTTAAAATCTCTAATTGCCAAGTTAAAAGTAAGAGCATTTGATAAAGATCGCCAAATTTCCATGCAGAAAAAAAATCCCCAGTATATGAATATGCTGTTTTCTCAGTGGTCTATAATTTTCAGTTTTGGGTTCCTCTTTTATACATAAGAGTTATGAGCTTAATATTTTCCGAATGGGTTTTTGTTTGTTTGTTTAATATCTGGCTATTAATTCCCATTGTGGCCAAAATGTGGCCTGTATAATTTAAATTTTTCCTGTTACGCAATGTATCGTGCACAGGAAAGGGTGAATAAAATGTAAGTGCAATCTAAAGACTAGTTAAAAAATAAAACCGTGTACTCAATACCCAATCTAAGAAAATTACCAGTGTTTTGTTTTATTTTATTTTTAATTTTTTAATGTGGGGTTTTTTGTTGTTGTTGTTGTTGTTGTTTTTTGAGAGAGAGACAGAGCATAAGCAGAGGAGGGGCAGAGAGAGAGGGAGACACAGAATCTGAAGCAGGCTCCAAGCTCTGAGCTGTGAGCACAGAGCCTGATGTGAGGCTGGAACTCACGAACTGAGAGATCATTACCTGAGCTGAAGTCAGACTCTTAACCAACTGAGCCACCCAGGTGCCCCATATTCATTTATTAAGTAGGCTCCATGCCCAGTGTGGGGTTTTGAGCTCACAATCCCAAGATGAAGAATTGTGTGCTTTACTGACTAAGGCAGCCAGCACCTGCCAACCATGTAGCTCCCTAAGTGCCTCTAATTCTGTATCCTTCCCCTCAATAGGGAGCCATTTCCTTGGTTTTTACATTTTTATTATATGTCTAGGTATGCCTAAACAACATGTTTTGGGGTTTGCCTGTTTAAAAGGTAAATTGATTCATCATGTAGGTATCATCTATATCATTTCTTTCTCTAAGCATTATGTTTTCAGGATTCACGTATGCAAACAACCGTAGTATGTCATGCCTGCTGTATAATAATACATTATATGATATACACTTATGGACTAATGAAGCTTCACGTAGATATCTCAGTGACAGTCTCAAATACAGCATTTCCTAACTTAGGGTTACTACTCTCTCCAACCTCTTGCTTGCCAAACTGTTCTGTCTGTTGGGTTTCCTGTCTCTGTGATAGCATCTCTATACACCCATTTCCCCAAGCCAGAAACCTGGCAGTTATTTTTGACATCTGCCTCTTCCTCATTCCCCATTTCCAATCAGTCATTAATCTGATAGATTTGACTTTTCTCAATATTTCATATCTGTCTTTACCATAACCATCCTGGTCGAGCTCTTACTTAGACGCTGCAGTTGTCTTCAGTGCAGTATTAACGTTTTTTCTTATTCTCTTTTTGTGGATTCCGAAGTTCACCTCTTCAGCCTCCCCTATACTCTCGTCCATTCACTTGCCAATCTCTGCTCATCCAGCCATTATGCAGGCCATGCTCACTCCTGCTTTGGGACTTTTGCAGATGCTGTTCCCTCTGCCTTTAGAACAGTGCTAGTTCATTCTTCAGGACAAAATTTTGAGCTGTCACCTCCTCGGGGACAAGTCATCTTTGCCCACCATCCCTTAAACTAGGTCATGCCTCTACTGTTAGGACTTCCTACTGCATCCTCCTGGCACTACTATAAATTTTAATTAAGTGGCTAGTGAGGAAGACCTCTCTTACCTGATTAACTCAGAACCAGTAGTCTACAAAGTGTAATAAAGGAAGAGGTCATAGGAAGGGATACAGACCTTAAATATTTTACTCTAATTTCAAGAATAAGACTGCATGTTCATTTGCCAGATTTTTTAGTAAGAGGCCAAGATCTTTTCTTTGAGAGTAGGTTCACTAGTTGCAGTTCCATATTGCTTATCTTGTAGAAACCATACCCATAATGTATCACCTAAGATTTCCAGTGTGGGCTTTTTAGGTAGAACAGGAACTCAGACTCTGATCACGCATTCTGACTTTAGAATTCCTTGTAGATCTTTGAAATATTTTTTTCCCAAATTTTTTTCTTTTACTATTTTCTTGCTTATACCTAATTCAACAGTGGTATCTCCCTTTTATTGATGCTTTCAGAGTCCTTCAACTCAGTCTTCCCTACCCCTCCACATTTCATTAGGTTAATTAACAGTTAAATCACATAGTTACAATAAAAAGTATAAATAACATGAGTAGTTTTGGAGGCTAACATAACTAACTCAGTAAAAGTATAACTCAACTGGTGGGAACAGAAGTATCTGGGTGTACTAGATCATTGGACCTCACATTTAAAAAAACACTTTTTTTAAGTTTCTTTATTTTGAGAGACAGCAGGGGAGGGACAGAGAGAGGGTGAGAAAAGATCCCAAGTAGGTAGGCTCCGCACTGTCAGCTGTGACAGAATCCGATGTGGGGCTTGAACTAACGAACCGTGAGATCATGACCTGAGCCAAAATCAAAAGTCAGACACCTAACTGACTCAGCCACCCAGGGGGCTCTGGGCCTCACACTTTTAAGTGCACATGTACATGGTCTACTGTATTAATATGCGTGTTGTAAAAGTGTAAAGTATATAAGGTTGAATTATATGACCATTGATGACCCGCAAAACATAGTAATAAATAGCAGTATAAAAGATAAATAGGCATCCAATTAGATAACGTAGACCATGTCACAATAGAGTATATAGATAACAATTAAAAATAACATTCTTAGGGGCGCCTGGGTGGCTTAGTTGGTTAAGCGTCCGACTTTCGCTTAGGTCATGATCTCGTGGTTCGTGGGTTCGGGCCCCGCATCGGGCTCTGTGCTGACTGCCAGCTCAGAGCCTGGAGCCTGTTTCAGAGTCTGTGTCTCCCTCTCTCTCTGACCCTCCCCTGCTCACGCTGTCTCTCTCTCTCTCTCCTAGAAATAAATAAAAAATATTAAAAAATAATAATAATAATAACATTCTTAAAAGCCCAAATGGTTCTCAGATTCTTTACAGGATGACAGCTATGACAGCCATGCATCCTTGGATTTCTGTTCCACTCTTAATATTAAATGTTGTATCTCTCTTTCAAAAAATGATTTAAGTGCCACTAAAATATCGGTCAAAACTCATTTCTTCTAAACTGCCTCTCGTACCTGAATTTGGCACAGAAATACTTTAATCAGTCCTTGTGTCTTAATTTTTGTTACTGTGGCTGAAGGACTGTTCATTGGGCAGATATTACCATGACGAAGTAGTCTAGATAGACTTAGAGGAGGGATGTGGATTGGGTTACGTTCCTCCTCTTTACCCACTATGATATATGCCATGTAGTCTTAAAACTTGTTGCATTTAATTTATTCTAATAAAGTATGGATTAAGTCCCATTGAAATGAACCCCAGGAACTGTTTCAATTATTTTGTTTTGTGGAGATCTTGTAACATACACTACTTGACATTAAGAGGGCCATTGACTATAGTCCTTAATTTTTTTATATATGTAAATTTTTGTAGAAATGGAATTTGACCTCTCATTTTCCATTATTTTGATTTATAGCTTATCCTGTCAGATATTTTTCAACAAAATTCTTTAACTTACAACAGTTATAAAACCAGTTTTAAATTATGATTGTCCTTGGGGCGCCTGGGTGGCTTAGTCGGTTGGGCGTCCGACTTTCGCTTAGGTCATGATCTCGCGGTTCGTGGGTTCGAGCCCCGCGTCGGGCTCTGTGCTGACTGCCAGCTCAGAGCCTGGAGCCTGTTTCAGAGTCTGTATCTCCCTCTCTCTCTGGCCCTCCCCTGCTCACGCTGTTTCTCTCCTGGAAATAAATAAAAATATTAAAAAAAAAGAAAAAAGAAAAAAGAAAAAAAAATTATGATTGTCCTTGGGGGAAGGAATGACTTCTTAGGAATTTGCTTTGGATTGTTGTAAGGACAGCTATGCAGGTGTAAAAATGTGAAAGCTTATAATGGATGATGAGCATGTATTCTAGAGTCAGTACATAAGGAATTTAAAACTTTTTAGTCCTGTGTAACTTTACATAAAACCCTAAAGTAATGGACTTACAAGTTTCAAAGAGTTTCAGCTAAATACATTTCTAGAAATTTAACAACAAAACAAACCAAAGAACCTCAAAACTGACATTGTAGATATTAAGATAGTTGAAATGCCTTCCTGATTCTTCTTGCATGGACTCATCTGTGAATCACTATCAGTATTTTTTTCTTTGCAGTATTACAGCCGCCCACATAGCATTCCCCACGTCGAGAAAAATCTACTTTCTATCCCCAAGGGATGTGGAAGCATAATAGTCTTTCTTTAAATTAGAATATCTTGTCACGATGCAGTCTAGCAACAGTCTCCAGGTTAGGAATGGAGAATTCACTCAGTTTCTTGCTCTATGAAAATGAACCACAGGTTCGGTGTTAGAAACAGCCTCTGTCACTGGGCAAGTCCACGCTTTCTACAGGCCCCGCCTGTTCATGCAGCTTATTAAGAACTTGATGAGGAGAGAAGTGGTTTTAAGTTTGGTTGCTTTCTAAAAGGGATAGTTTGTCAAAGAAATATCTTTAAATAGCTACAGAATTTATCTTATAAACACGGAGAAATTTTTGGCCTTCTTGACTACTGCTCTCCTGATGTCCACAGTGGCATAGTCTAGACCGGCATCCACAAACTTCCTCTTTAAGAGGCCAAACAGAAAACCGTTCAAGCTTCACAGGCCACATGTGGTCTCTGTCAAATATTTTTTGTGAATTTTTTGTTTTTGTTGTTTTATCCCTTTAAAAATGTAAAACCCATTCTCAGCTAGGGTCCATACAGAAACAGGCCACTGGCCAGATTTGGTCCTGGAGCTGTCATTTATTGACCCCTGATCCAGATCAATACCTTCCAGTAGAAATATACTTTGAACTATGTATGTGAGTTTTAATATTTTAGTAGCCACATTTAAAAAGTAAAAAGCAAGGGCACATGGGTGGCTCTGTTGGTTAAGTGTCTGACTCTTGATTTTGGCTCAGGTCATGATCTCACAATTCATGAGTTCAGGCCCTGCGTTGAGCTCTGAGTTGACAGTGTGGAGCCTGCTTGGGATCTCTCTCTCTCTCTCTCTCTCTCTCTCTCTCTCTCTCTGTCTCTCTTTCTCTCTCTGCCTCTGTCCTGTCCGTGCTCTTTCTCTCTCTGCCCCACACATGTACACACATGCACTCTCTCTCAAAATAAATAAATAAATATTAAAAAACATCATTCGGGGCACCTGGGTGGCTTGGTCTGTTTAGTGTCTGACTTTGGCTCAGGCCATGATCTTGCGGTTCATGAGTGTGAGCCTCACATCAGGCTCTGTGCTAACAGCTCAGAGTCAAGCCCACTTCAGATTCTGTGTCTCCCTCTCTCTGACCCTCTCCTGCTCTCACACTGTGTATCTCTCTCTCTCAAAAATAAATATTTAAAAATTTTCTTTAAAAGTAAAACGTCATTCACATAGGTGCCAGGGTGGCTCAATTGGCTAAGTGTCTGACTTCAGCTCTGGACATGATCTCTGTGCTGACAGCCCAGAGCCTGGAGCCTGCTTCAGATTCTGTTTCCCTCTCTCTCTGCCCCTTTGCAACTTGCAATCTGTCTCTCTGTCTCTTAAAAATAAATAAACATTAAAAAAAAAAAAACAAACTTTGGGGTGCCTGGGTGGCTCAGTCAGTTAAGCATCTGACTTCAGCTCAGGTTATGATCACATGATTCATGAGTTCGAGCCCCATGTCGGACTCTGTGCTGACAGCTCAGAGCCTGGAGTCTGCTTCAGATTCTGTCTCCCTCTCTCTCTGCTTTTCCCCTACTCATGATCTCTCTCTCTCTCTTACAAAAATAAACATTAAAAAAAGTTTTAAATAAGCTTCTGGCACTTCTCCTAAAAAAAAAAAACCTCATTCATAAAAAAGTAAAAAGCAGATGAAATTAATTTTAATAATATATTTGGCTAGTTATATTAAAACTATTTATTATTATAATATATGACACCAGCCACATTTCAGGGGCTCCATAACCCCACGTATTAGACAGCACAGCTCTAGATGGTGAGCTACTGTAAGGGCTGTGAACTGGGGCCAGTGTAGTTTGTTACCAGTCTGGGACAAGTTAAGTATAGGAATTAAACACAAGCATTTAAAATAGTTTATAGCTATTAGATAGTTATTTTATGTCTATTCAATCTAATAAGATTGACACTTGTATTTCATGTCTTTTTTCACATTTCACTTTTCTAACAATGTATTCTTAGAATGCCATACAAAGGAATCGATTTGCGAAATGAAAAACTGGCCTCTTCATTCTGGATAGTTTAAGAGGCACTGCTGTCGACAGTCTTTCCTGAGATTCCATTGGCCTCTTGTGTACATGGCAGAAATGAAAAGAGAAATGGTGATAAGATTGAGGTGGGTGGTGTACTTAGTACGGCTACAGAGCAAGTGCCCTCCTTCTTCCCTCTTTCACAGCTGCCATTGGAGCCCACGGCTGGAGTAGGTCAGTGGTTTTCCTGCTTCACTCTAGGATCACCCAAGAGCTTCTAAAAAACAGCAGTGTCCGGACCCATCTCCAGACCAGTTGAATCACAATCTCTTGGGAGGGGGCCTGTGTATCATGGAGTTTAAAGAGCTCTCCGGGCTATTATATCACGCAGCCAGTGTTTATTGTGTGGATCCTTCACCCCAGAAAAAAATTTTTTTTGCTGTTTCTCCATTTGTAAAGAATCACTGATCTGGATAGAGGTTTTCTGTGTGGTGTACTATTCTCTGTCTGTAATTGTGAAAAGAGGACTTTCCAAGTTAAATATGTCACTTTAACTTTATTCACTCCTGAAACCTCACTAAAATTAAAGGAATAAAAAAAGTATAAGGGGAGGCACCCAGTGACTCAGTTGAGCATCCGACTCTTGATTTAGGCTCAGGTCATGATCCCAGGCTCGTGGGATCGAACCCTATATTGAGAGAAGATGCTCTCTCTCCCTATTTCTGCCTTACCCCTGCTCGCTTGTGCACGTGCTCACTCTCTCAAATAATAAAAAAAGGTATAAACCCATAAGTAGAAAGCAAATGTGCAACAGAAGTAAACCTGATTGATCAACTGGTTTTCAGTAGAAGCAGGTAGCTAGAAATTAACAGAATGGAGAAAACTTATATAAATGTCTACAAACAAGGATATTAAAAATAAGCAAAACAGTATAGTGCTGGCTCAGAAATGAGAGGAACCAATTAGCTCAGAAGGTAAGGGTGAAGTATGCAGCTAAACACAGGAATGTTTGAAAGTCTGTATGTTTTGGACTCACACATGCCCTCCTTTACCCTGAGCAGTCAGGAAGACTACTGCTCTTTTTTACCCTGGATAAAACTAGAGGTTAGAGTTTGGAGAAATTAAATCTAAGAGGTCCAGTCAGAGCTGAAGTAGAGTATCTTTTGAAAATAAGGACACCTTTTTGAAAATAAGGACCAAGCAAAAGTCTGAATATTGTGGTGAAAACCCTGCTGTTCTCCTCCCCTGTTCTCAGAACATGGCGGGCAGGTGCCCCCATGCCCCAGAGGGGAAATTGGAGGATTTCTCTCCAGGATAAGGGGCCAGGAGACAAGACTTACATTTCCTGACATTTGTGGATTTCCTAATAAAAACCCAACTCCTTGCCTCCTCATCTTGTAGGGAAAGCCAGTCATTTGACAAGTACCTGACCCAGCCTCTGGCACCACCACATAGACAGAGCTTCTGTTCAGCGTGTTAGTGGCCGCCTCATCTGTGATAGACGGCTGGGACTCATCAGACACTTGTGGGAAGCCTCCAGAATAAAAAACAGACACCTGAAGACCTAGGGAGAAAAAAGAAAGGAAACAGATAAAAACATTTTAAGAGTTAAAAAAAAGAAGAAAACATTTGAAAAATTTGTATCCTCAGAGAAATGAGATATTCATCCAAGAAGCTAGAATAGGATGTTATTAAAAAGAACATTCAGAGAATAAGAAAAACATCTTAGAAATTAAAGCTGTGACAGGAAACGTTCTAACAGCAGTAGAAGTGTTGCAAAGTGATACCAAAGAAATCTTCCAGACAGTAGAAAAGGAAAAGAAATGCAGTATTGAAAAGAAAATAAATGTAATCAGGAGATGAATCTAAGAGGTCTGCTGTCTAATGAAAGGACTTTTCGGAGGGAGGATGGAGGCAATGGGAAGGACATGGAAAGGACACAGTGAATGTAAAAAAAAGAAAAAAAAAAAAAGTCCCAGGCTAAGGATAAAGAGAAAAACTACAACGTCTCACAAAATAAAAACAGGTCACATTTTGGGAGCCCCACGTTGAACTCTGTGCTGACAGCTCAGAGCCTGGAGCCTGCTTCAGATTCTGTGTCTCCCTCTCTGTCTGTCCCTCCCCCATTGGCACCGTCTCTCTCTAAAAAAATAAACATTTTTAAAAAAGGTTTTTTAAATAAAGAAATGAGGAGGAAATGGAGCTAGAAGCGACCTCTCGGATGTTGGAAGAATACATCTACAAAGGTGTTGGAGTCAACAAGGATGTGGCAGGTATTTATTGGTAGGCTCATATTTAACATGACTATGAGTGAAGAACAGAATCTTAATGTAAAAGAAAAAAAAAGAATAAATGATAATAACAAGGCATGTTAAGTTCAAATAGTGTAAACCTCAAAACAAAGAGGAGGGAAAATGTTCTGATAGAGTTCAATGAGAATAAAACTTTTAAATCTAATCCATCTAATAGATTGTACTAGAATTATCTATACCACCTACGATGCCAACTCCTATATACAACAGTATGCTTGTAATAAAGAATAATCTGACAGGGCATTTTATGATTTCATAGGCATAAATTCTCTATGTTGGCATCATCATTAGTCCAAGAGCCCTTTCTGTAAGAAACTGGAATGAAGATATATATAAAGTTTAGTTTTTATTGTTGTCTTGAAAATCCAACTATTTATCACAAAGAGCATTAGTCACAGTTAATGGAAGAATCAGCTCTAATGCTTCTCACCACTGTAAGAAAAAACATTCCAGCAGATTGTAAGTTGTGAAGAGTATTGCATAATGAGAAACATGAACAAAAAAAAAAATTCAGGGCAAAAAAGTACCAGGCTCATTAAAAGGCAAAATAGAAAGAGAACTTTTTAATAAAGTTTCTGCTGCCCTTTTGTGATAAAACGACTTGAATTTTTTTTTTAATGTTTTATTTATTTCTAGGAGAGAGAGAGAGACAGCGTGAGCAGGGGAGGGTCAGAGAGAGAAGGAGTCATAGACTGAAACAGGCTTCAGGCTCTGAGCTGGCAGTTAGCACAGAGCCTGACCCGGGGCTTGAACCCACGAACCGCGAGATCATGACCTAAGCGAAAGTCGGACACTTAACCGACTAAGCCACCCAGGCGCCCCTAAAACGACTTGAATTTTAAGTTTACATTTTTCCACTTCTCCTAATGTTTGACTGTTAGGTTATTGAATGAGGCAGCGTGACTGTTGGTGTTAAGAGTCGTAAAATAATCTGTAAAGTGTGATATCTACTTTTGATTTTTTTAAAGGAACAAAAATAAAGAAGCCACATTACATATTTTTGGTTTGGTTTTCTTAATTACTACTGCAATATCATAGCTTTTTCTGTTACTCTCTTACTTCCAGCCTTTTCCAGGATTAAGAATTGGGAAGCAGAAAGACACCTTTCTATTTATATCTCAATGTTCTCTTTCTTTCCTCCTATTTTCTTTCCTACTCAAACTGCTTCTTCCAAATCATGGATAAGATTCAATACATTGCAGAATAGGAAGAGAAGATACTGAATTTTTACAAGTAGTCTATCTGTAAGCTTTAGGATGCCTGATGAGATAATGAGTTGGTAAGCAAAGTCAGGAAGATTAGTACTCAAAGCTTTTTGAAGTAATTTTAATGTGTTACACAAATGTCCTGATTTCAACTTTGGAGTAGTTGAGTACAGATATGTTTCAACCATACAGAACATATCTTCCCTTTGTAATACTTGAGCCAGTGCCTGAATTATTTGTAGTCTGGAGACCGAAGTCAGTGTCCTAATGAACTTAGGTTAATACGTGGGAAAAAGAAACCAGCGTTTAATTGAGAGAGTTTGTTTTCTTTCCCATGAGATCTGAGTGTTCTGTCTGAAAGGAAATGGCCAGTGAGGACGAGCTTGATTAGTGTTGCTATGATTGTCACAAAAGGGCCAGAGACCTTACCACTCCTGGCATTGTTTGCCTCATCGCTTTAGCGAGCAGTGGAGGGCCACTTCGAATTCCGCATCACCGAAATGAAACGTCCGGCGAGAAGGGCAGGGTGCATGGGAACTTCCTGTTTTGTCCGCACACACCACCTAACACAGTTTTCTCTTCTTCCTATTTTGTCTTTAGATCTTATAATCAATGGATAAAGTGGGGAAGATGTGGAATAACTTCAAATACAGGTGTCAGAATCTCTTCGGTCATGAGGGAGGGAGCCGTAGTGACAATATGGACATGAACTCCAACAGGTATCTGTCTGTTAAAGAGAGAAACCTCAGTATAGGAGACTCAGCTCCTCAACAACAAAGCAGTCCCTTAAGAGAAAATGTTGCCTTACAACTGGGATTAAGCCCTTCAAAGAATTCTTCCAGGAGAAACCCTAACTGTGCCACCGAAATTCCTCAGATTGTTGAAATCAGCATCGAAAAGGATAATGATTCATGTGTCACCCCAGGAACAAGACTCACAAGGAGAGATTCCTACTCTCGGCATGCCCCGTGGGGTGGGAAGAAAAAACATTCCTGTTCTACAAAGACACAGAGTTCATTGGATACTGATAAAAAGTTTGGTAGAACTCGAAGTGGACTTCAAAGGAGAGAAAGGCGGTACGGCGTAAGCTCGGTGCACGATATGGACGGCGTGTCCGGCAGAACTGTGGGAAGTCGCTCTCTGAGACAGAGGTTGCAGGACACTGTGGGCTTGTGTTTTCCCATGAGAACTTACAGCAAGCAGTCAAAACCCCTCTTCTCTAATAAAAGAAAAATACACCTTTCCGAATTAATGCTTGAGAAATGCCCTTTTCCTGCCGGCTCAGATTTAGCCCAAAAATGGCATTTGATTAAACAGCATACGGCGCCCGTGAGCCCACACTCAACATTTTTTGATACATTTGATCCGTCCTTGGTTTCTACAGAAGATGAAGAAGATAGGCTTCGAGAGAGAAGGCGGCTTAGTATTGAAGAGGGGGTTGACCCTCCTCCCAACGCACAAATACATACATTTGAAGCCACCGCGCAGGTTAATCCATTATATAAACTGGGACCAAAGTTAGCTCCTGGCATGACCGACGTAAGTGGGGACAGTGCTGCAATTCCACAAGTTAATTGTGACTCGGAGGAGGATACTACCACCCTGTGTCTGCAGTCGCGGAGGCAGAAGCAGCGTCAGGTGTCTGGAGACAGCCATGCCCACGTTAGCAGACAGGGGGCTTGGAAAGTCCATACACAGATTGATTACATACACTGCCTCGTGCCTGATTTGCTTCAGATTACAGGGAATCCCTGTTACTGGGGAGTGATGGACCGTTACGAAGCAGAAGCCCTCCTTGAAGGAAAACCTGAAGGCACATTCTTGCTCAGGGACTCTGCGCAAGAGGACTACCTCTTCTCCGTGAGCTTCCGGCGCTACAACAGATCTCTGCACGCCCGGATTGAACAGTGGAACCACAACTTTAGTTTTGACGCCCACGACCCATGTGTATTTCACTCCTCCACTGTAACAGGACTTTTAGAACATTATAAAGATCCCAGCTCTTGCATGTTTTTTGAACCATTGCTTACTATCTCGCTAAACAGGACTTTCCCTTTTAGCCTGCAGTATATCTGCCGTGCGGTAATCTGTAGATGCACTACATATGATGGAATAGATGGCCTCCCTTTACCATCAATGCTGCAGGATTTTTTGAAAGAGTATCATTATAAGCAGAAAGTTAGAGTTCGCTGGTTAGAACGAGAACCAGTCAAGGCGAAGTAAACTCTCCTGCCCCCAGAGGGCATTTACTAGATCTGCTTTTATGTGCATCAGACAGTACACCTATAGCAAGCACACGTATCAGTGTTAGGTTTTTTCAGTGCAGTATGTAGTCTTAGTGTTAGTATCTGTCAGATGCGGTCTGCTGTTACTCAGATATACGTGGTGCCTATTGAGACAACAGAGGACAGAGCTACAGGTATTCGGTAAGGCTACCAAAACGCTTTGTCGATTGAGCTGACAGTTTGGTTTTTAATGACTGTAGTAATTGAGTGAGGCAACTTGGGGGCATTTGCTATGAAGAATTCTATTTCTTACTGAAGAACAAATTATTACTATTGGATGAGTATTTCAACAGTGTGACTAATGTTTGAAATTGTTATTTTTTCTAAGAACTTTTCTATAACCTTCCAAAAGTAGTGATGTTTGTAGTTACTATAAATCAAGCTTTGGAAGTCCAAAAAATAAAGACTGCCTTCCTTTGAGAATAAAAAAATGCAATTTTCTGGCCACAAGGGCATAGTGCAGTTCACTTAAGTGTTGATGTAGTTTATAGTCAGTCCCCTGTCTCTTTTGCAAAAGGTACTGTTAAATAAACCAGGTTTTCTAAATAGTTCTTAAAATTTCAGGCTTACAAAGTTGGTAGTAGAATATTATTTAAAGGCCTTAGGTATTAATTTTTTTTAATGAGTGCTTTAACTTAAAACACATTGGGAATAGCTGCAATGTAGTCCTGTGTGTGATTTTTTTTTTAAGTTAATACGTGCATTCTAATCATTCATTAGTTAAAGTTGGACCTTTCTGTGCCCATGATGAGGTTGTGAACCATGAAGAAAATGAGACTAGAAGATGCCCAACCAAGTCAGATAATAATAACTACAGTGGTTGCTGGTGTTGAGATTATTGTTAAACTGTAATGAACAATTTGGATGGCAGTATTTATCTTTGTTGTAAACTCTCGTAGCTGAATCGCTTAAGTACAATTTAGAGAATTTCAGTGCAGTTAATTTCTAATGGAAAATCTGAAACCTACATTGCAGATTTAAAAGGTACTGTACAACCCTGGTATCTGTAAATAACTTTACTTAGCACCTTTTTGTCACTTAGAATAGTATGCAATACTACTTGAGTGAGCTATTTTGGAAGTAATACCAAGTTCTAGTGTTTGCTTCTTAGTATTGAACTGAATTTACAGTTCTGTCCTAGACATTTTGCACTAGTCGAATCCATTCTTGTGTCTTTTTGTTAATGTGCTCTGTACCACTGGTGAGTGCTCCTTGGTTTCCTTACCTGCTGCTACGGAAAGTTCTTTTACATTCTGAAGGCTATTGCCAAGGCTACAAAAAAGAGAAGCTATATTTGTATGCAACACTAACCCTTTGACTGCTAATGTACGTTTCTGCTTGCTGTGCCTTGTTATGGCTGCTTTTTTGTGCTAATAAAGTATGTTTGGTGTTCTCCTTGTATATCTGCTGTTTTATACATTTGCAACAATTTCTCTTATAAATGGAATGGTATTGGGGTTTTTAAACAAGCATTACCCGACAACCTACTATAGTTAATGCAGAATTACTGTACAGTCTGATACTGACTTATTCTGAGTAAGCAGACTCTAAATTTAATGCTATTGGTCTTTCCAATCATATTCACGTATACTGTGGAACAGTATCTATAGTTACTGCACCTTACTGTACAGCTTAGATTATAACACAAATGGAACAGAGAAATATCGACTAACCTATTGATTTCTCTGCTTGTAAATGACCGTTTGAAACTATCAATGACGTGTTATAATAAGTGAAGATCTTTAGTCTCTCACTTCATCAGAAACAAGTTAAATGAAGTCTTGTGAACTAAAGAATATATCAGCGCCATTTATTGGTTTGGGGACCACTTTTATTAATCATAAATGCCCAAAATGTAGAACTTTAACCAAAGACTTGTCCATTTTTAAAGCAAAATGGGAATTGAAGGGACTTATAATTCCTGTTATTTCTAATACAAGTCCCTGAAGAACTTATACCAAAGTGTTCGAGAACGTCGTCCAAACCTACTTTAAAGCATTATGTGCAATTAAGTTGTTATGACATAATTATATTGCATAACTGTTGGGTCCGTTTTCTTGAGCTTATAATGTATCTGGAAAATAATCGCTTGGGGGGGAAAAAAAGTCCTTACTGATTATTGGAGAAAAATTATATATGCAAGCAAGATCTTGTTTTAAAGAGGAAACTTGAAACTCCAAGAAACACTTGATGTTTTATATGCTTGTAGCAAATTGATGTTCTAATTGTAGTTTTATAGAAAATACTAATGCTTTTATGTATCTCAGAACTTTCATATGTTAAATGGAAATTGTTTTAAATGTGTAAATATTTGAGTTTTGTGTGAGCATGTATACACTGTGCTAAAAGTCACATGTTCCAGTTTCTGTGTAATATGAATATGCAACCTTTGGTTTAAAATTTTTTTTCCTAAAAAATTAGTGGCTTACATTTTAAAAAAGAAAAATCACCAGCATGAAATTGCACCTTAGTCTATATTCACTGTGTCTTTTTCTGAATCCCACTGTAGCCTGTCAACTAAATTTTTGTTTTCATGGTCTTTTTGAAGTGCATTTTAATACAAACCAGGAAATTCTTTAGAGGTTTGGACACATCTTCATAGTAAAGTAATTAACCCAAGGAAAGGTTGGTCTGATTCCTGTCCATTCTCATTCATCCGTTGATTCATTCATTTTCTCTGTGTATGCGTACACACACAACACACACACGGATTATATACACATGCGTATATATATTTATGATGTTAATATTACTTTAAACAATAATATTGCCATCTGATTTAAAATCATTTAGAGGCCTTATTCATATATATATATATATGTGTGTGTGTGTGTGTGTATATGCACACACACACACA
This sequence comes from Proteles cristata cristata, assembly GCA_017311185.1. Taxonomy (NCBI): domain Eukaryota; kingdom Metazoa; phylum Chordata; class Mammalia; order Carnivora; family Hyaenidae; genus Proteles; species Proteles cristata. The sequence continues at coordinate 1,474,490 of JAESUZ010002322.1, forward strand.
CACACACACTATCCTTGTACCATTCAAATTTTACTATCTACACCTAAAGGTTAGTCTTGTTGATACAGTCTTACTTGTAATGCAGTCCCCTTGCAACGAGAAAGCGTGCATCAGTTATTCTCTGGCTAAACACAGTACAAAATTGTTGAAGAAGAAACAACTTGGTTTAAATACACTTATTAAAAGTCATTATTAAATTTATATTTCTTCAACGAAAATTGAGCCCCAGTAATCATCCTGCTCTATGTTCTTATGGTCCGTTGGAATGTTTGTATAAGATTTATAATGGCTTGAGCCATAAAAATTGAAACTTGAATTCTATGCTTCACTTTGACAAAATTCAGAGTTTATGAACCTTTTTACTTGACTCTTTCATCTGGTTGTTATTCATTTTTATCCCAAGCTTCCTTTGCTCCATGACACTAAACACTAGTTTGGTAACTTTTATTGAGATTGGTCTTTAGATCTTTTATTTTTGTAGCACAGAAAGCTATAAAGTTGCTTTTTGGTAGAGGCACAGAGGCTGTGGGTGAGTCAGCCGTCTCCTAGGAAAGAGGCAGAGCCTGTCTCCATCTCTGGGAGTGTGTTAACACAGGGGAACTCAAACCAGTTTCTCCACTTGCCCTGTAGCCCAACACATGACTTTACCTAGATGAAATTAGAATAAAATGCACACAAAGGGCTGACTTTTAAGGTGAAAAAAGGTCTCCAAAGGGGACAATACCGCACGGTGTGTGTGTGTGTGTGTGTGTGTGTGTGTGTGTGTGTGTGCGCGCATAAACACTGTATATCTATGAGGCTCAGGTTTTGTTTCATATTTTTGCAACAGCTGATACCAAACATAGGTATGTTCTAAGGAGATTTGGGGTTGGAATTTTTGTGGAAGGTACCTGGTTGGTGGGGTTTTTTGAGGGGGGTGGGATGGATGGAGGAGTTGACATTGCGAAGTGTGGATCAGTTGGAACAACTGTTCTTGTGCCCAGGAAGCTTGATTCAATATTTAGGTTCTTTTCGGCCATCATTCAACAATTATTTATTGAAGGCTCATGTGCCAGTTACCGTTTTAGGTGATGGTTATACATTGGTACGAGACAAAGCTATAGGATCACTAGGGAATAGTGATTTTGGATGGTGAGAAGAAAATAACCAAGATCAAAGCAAAGAGCATTTTGATGAAAGAAACCGTGAAACTAAAACTCTTAAAGCCTGAATGAGCTTATATGATGAGAAAGAGAATGGCCATAAGACCATAAGTCCAATGAGTGTGATGGGGAATGGCAGATGATAAGGTAAAGATTGGCAGGGGCCAGACTGCATCAGACTGTGGGCCCATCGAAAGGAATTTATATTTTATTCTGGCTGTGGTGGTAAGCCTTTGGAGGTTTTTAAGCAATGGAGTGATGTGTGCTTTCTATTTCTCTAGTAGATTGAAAAGAGGCTAGAGTGGGATAAAATAAAGGAGACTATCATAGTCATCTAGGTGAGTTTTGGTGAGAGTCTGGACTTGGGTAGTAGTTGTAGGGAGAACTCAGATTGAGGATGTCTCTTTTAGTGGTAAAGCTGACAATCTGGTAATGGATCAGATGGGAGGAAGAAAGAAAGAAAAAATGACTGATTTTGAGCAAAGGTGGTGATGCCATTAGTTGAGATTTCAGAAAACCCGTGTAGGAGCAAACTGGAAGGTGTAAATTAAATTCTGCCTTGGATATGTTGAGTTTTGAGATTTCTATTAATTACCCCCAACAGACACACTGAGCAGGCAGTTGTATATATGAAAGAATTAGGGGAAGAAATCGGGGTGGAAGTCACTATATGGGTAGTATTTCAAACCATAGGACAGGATGGAAATGGCTAGAAATTTTGCATGGGACTAAGTATTTCTTTGGGGAGGGTAACTATGGATACATTTACCTTAATTTGTCAATTCAAGATTCTTTATCATTAGATTCTTTGAAAACCTAAAGGATTTGGTAGAGGTGGAGGATTTCACCTTTCAAAAAGTTTTTATATACTGGAATCCCAAACCTTGCACTCAGTTTTAAAGTTTTATCCATGTCAAGTTGGATTGTCATGGTTCCTATGCCAAATTAGCTTGTGATTCTTTTTTAGTATAGATTTTTTTATGTGAGAAATCCAAGTTCATTATGTAATATTTAGGAAGGACTGAAGATTATAAAGAATTTGTGCCCCCCAAATTTAAAAACAGCCCATGGTATCATTTTCTCTATCATTTCCCATCACAAGCCATGCCCCTGCACCTCCTAACTCCTGTTTTTGTAATCTTCCAAGGGGTAACTGCTATCAACACTTATTATATACCCTTCCACTATTCTTTCGTGAGTTTTTACAGTGAAAATTTCAAAACTTTATAAGATACAGATAAGTGGTAACATACAGAAAGAGGAAGACCGTTGTAGTCCTTGAATTATTTTGAGAAGGGTGTACAGATTCAACCCATTATTTGAAACAGCAGGGACCTTAGATCTTCTTCGGTCCCTTCTGACTCTTGAGACAGATCATTCAGTGGGTTAGAGTAACTGACATTGCAAAAGCCCTGTCACTGATAGCTTCTTCAGATAAAATTTCAATAGGAGAACCCTCGCCACAGGGAACTTCTAAACTAGTGGGGACACAGACAAATACAGAAATGTGTAGTGATAACAATATATGAAAATAGACCAAGCAAAAAGTACTTTTAAAAAACCTGCTTGGGAAGCCTGGGTGGCTCAGTCGGTTAAGCGTCCAACTTCGGCTCAGGTCATAATCTCATGGTTCGTGGGTTTGAGCCCCACTTTGGGCTATGTGCTGCCAGCTCAGAGCCTGGAGCTTGCTTCAGATTCTGTGTCTCGCTCTCTCTCTGACCCTCCCCTGCTCAAACTGTCTCTCTCTCTCTCAGAAATAAATGAAAAAAAAAAAAAAACATTTTAAAAAAAAACCTGCTTACATGCTTGACAAGGAAAAACAGAAATGATCCAAGTGGAGGCGGGGTGATTTGGTGTCTTAGGTCTGTTTCATTACAAGAATGTCTAATAATTGGACTTAGCAGATGGTAGTGGAGAAGCCAGGTCTGGAAGGGTGATGATGACTAGCAACTGATGAAGGGCAGGACTGAGGGAGAAGAACCTGTTGTTTGTGGCATTTGAATGTGTCAGACTGAAGAGTCTGAATTTATCGAGGTTCTTAAGCAAGATAGTATTAGAAATTATGCCAGCACCTGTACAATGGATTATAACCGGGAGAGACTAGAGACAGGAAGCCCTGTGAAATTTGCCTAGATCAGACTTCTAGCACTAGAATTAAGCTGAGGAGTACATCTGAAGCTGCAAGAGAAGAAAAATAGCACAGTTGGGGGTAAAGAAAGGCAAGCAATTTGCTTGCCTAAGAGATTTCGAGTTAAATTTGTCATACTTTCTCCAAATTCATGCAAATCAAGGAAGCCAAGCTAGTATCTCCCATTTAATATAATCCACATCCTATCTGTTTTTAAATATAGCAAAATATAGATAGTATATTTTTGAAAGGCAGATTTTTAATGCAAAAAAATGGATAAATGTTTGATCAAATAAGGAAAACTTTAGCACTCTAGATGTACTTTCATAGAGAAAATGGGAAAATTAAGTAAAATCTAAAGGAACATCAAAAAATTTTTTCTCACATGACAAAAATGCTGTGAAAGCACAGCAAAAGGGATTGAAGAGGGGGTTCATGAATTTAACCCCCGAAATGCTATCGTGACTGACATAGTTTGTCTCATTAATTTTAATAAGTGAAAACTGCATTGAATTTTTATTTAATACTCAAGGTTACATTTAGAAATGTATAATATTACCACGTGACATTTCTTTCTCTTGGTGTTTAGTCACCCCTTTCTAACTAGAAACCCAAGATTTTAGGGTATTTTTTTTTTAACTTCAGGGAAATTCATCATTACACTAAATGGTTTACTCTTTTCTCATCTGTTTTAAAATACATACAGTCAAGCACTTCATCCTACCTTTTATTGCTTCTGTTTTTAGGGTGAATTATTAAAATGTTTAGGGCTTTTTTTAAAACCCCTTAAGATACTTTCAGAATTGAACTGTAATAACTGAACACTTTGCCATGTAATTTTATAAATATTTTGTAGGTGCTCTTGGGTGCTGTTGAGACACTATTGAATGTTAACGAAATCTCGGGGATAGAGAAATATTCTGGTATGGTAGTTCCAACACTGGATGATATCAATTTGCAAATCATATCTTTAAAACACTGTCTTAATTTAGAGCAATTTCTTTCTGAATGATGATAAAAGGATTAGATCACCAAAAATAATTTATAAAGTTTGGCTCTGCTAAATTTAATATCCAACAATCAGATAGCCTGAGAGGCAGTATTGGTGACATGAACAAAATAAATGGAAGGGGTCTACATCTGATCTATAAACACTTACATCAGAGGCTGTGTGATACACCTAAAATAATTGTAGCAGGAAAACGGTCAGAATAGCTTCTGGAGCCAGCAAGCCATATATAACCTGGAATCAGATGGATTATTCTGTAGTACATAAGATTTACCTGAGCTGCCTCGACGTGTCTTTGATACCTGACCTGGAGGGGTTAAATAACTTGTCCAAGGTCACAGAGAGTGAATGTCAGAGCTAGATTTAAACACAGGTCTGAGGCCAGAACCTAAGCCCTTTTCTGCTATATTTTTTGGATATTAATATTGTTGGCCGAATTAATGATTCTTCTACCACTGTCATTTTTTACTGACATCTCAAGAGGACAGTAGATTTTCAACAACTGGTAAAAACAGATTATAAACCTGCTATAACTCTGCTTTCCCATCATCCATTGGTAAAGTGTTGAAAGAACAGGCCAAGGAGAGTCTCCTTGTTCATATTGTCCAGTTCATTATCTGGTGAGTGCCCCCAACCATTTCTTCAACTCTTTCTAATACTTCTCTGCCCCTTGCTCACTACTCTCCTATCACAGTGGCCTTTCAATGGCTCTACCGCTCTGGTCTCTTTCCTACCTTTGCACATGTTATTCCCTCCTGAAATTCTCATCTCCCCATCTCCCACATAGCAAGATAGCGTCTTTTTATTCTTTACACCTAAGCTTAAATGTCACCTCCTCAGAGAGACCTGATCTCGCCATTTAAAGGAGATTTCCTTCCTATCGTTTTCTGTCTCTGCCCTGCTTTTGTTTTCTTCATAGTCTTTATTCTAAAAATTTGCATATATTTTATTTGAGTTTTTGGGTTTTGACTCTCACTCTTGAGAAACTCTGAAAACAAAGACCATGTCTATTTTGGTTGCTGTTTTATCCTCAGTGCCTAGCAGAATGCTTAACACAGATAGGTAGATACTTAATATTTGCTAAATGAGTGAACGAATTAATAATCCACTTACATTCATTTCTCCACTTTACTGACAGAAATATAGTAAAAGCCTTATTGTATGTCCTAAAATCTAGATTGCTCTACCTATTTCCATAATCTATTAAGTTACTTTATAATACGAGATGTTAGTCTGCCATGAATTGCTCTTGGGGAGCCCATGCTGGTTCCTAGAGATTACCACTTTCTTTCCTAAATTCTCAAAGGCCCTACCTTTAGTAATCCTTCCCAGAATGTTGCCCAGGATTATGTCAAGTTCATAGGTCTGCAGTTTGTGGAACCACCTACTTCCCCTTTTTTAAAGATAGGAATGGCCTCTCTCTGGTCTTCCAGTGTACCTTCCCTTTCCTCAACACCTCTGATGACTCAGCCTTCAGAGCCCTTATTTGCAGACTCTGAATTCTCAGGGGAAAAAATTAACCTAGGCCAGGATATTTGAACATGTTTATATCAACTGGGTTTTCTCCTAAAATCTCTTCACCCATTTGGACCATTGACGCTCTGTTGCCAGCATTTCTTCTGCCTTTTTCAGAAAAAAGGCAGTGTAGCAGGAATCAGATAACTCTGCTTTCTCATCATCCATTAACATTATACAACTGACTTTCTTTATCATCTACTTATTTCATACATTACTAAAACTCTGTGTGTGTGTGTGTGTGTGTGTGTGTGTGTGTGTGTGTGTGTGTTTAAATCAAAATATTTTCCTAGTAGTAGATTGGATATCTTCTTCAATGCATTGGAATCATCTTTAAATATGTCACAGCTGTGTAGCAAAAACAGGTGACTCTCAAATAATTCCTCTTGAAAAGCCCTCTAAGATGAAGTACACCAGTGTAGTAAATGCTAAAAGTACAGCTAGATGTTTAAAAGAGTGAAGAGTAAGATCTTTCATTAAAAGAGAAAGTTGGAAATATACCAACTCTGAAACTTTAAAAAGTTGTTTCAGAGTATAATACAAATAAGATAGGAACAAAAAATATAGATGGTGTTTTCTGCCTGAATATTCAGAATGCAGGACCCCGGGAATGATAAAACCAAGTAGACGCTGCTCGATTTTTTTTTTCTTTCATCTGTTTCCCTAATCTTGTTTTCTTACTTAGTGTCCACTTCATCTTCTTCCTACATACGTTCAGATTTTTTTTAAGCATGCATGGTCTTTTTTGTTTTCTTCAGTCTTTTGGGTAGCTTCTAGTGATTTCCAGTACAAAGAAGGTATATATATAAAATAACTACAAAAGGTAAAGAGTGTTTTCATACTAACACCTTAAAGCTATCTAGAACTTCAGTAAGGCCACAAAAGGACGCTGCTTTGAAATGGAGAAAGTTTCTAAGTATGGTATAATGTTTTCAAATGGATTGTGGTTAGAATCTCAGTTGACTGAACCAAACCTCTAGTGGACTGATTGCTGCAAGATTACTAATCCTTCAATCCTTGTTAATTGAATGAAGAGATTCAAGGGGACTTAAAAGCTCATGTTTGGATGAAATGCAGAGACTGTTCTCTCATGGTTTGGGCCCAAAGCTGGCCATCAAGGTAGCTTTCAAAAAAAGACAAGGAAATAACTAATGTGATGGCCTTGCGTGGCAAATGGGGAAACCCATGAATGAAACCCAGAACAAATGAGTGCTGGAAACACTAAGGCAATAATCATGGAGTTGGATGAAATTATAAGTGAGAATACAGACCTTAGTTACATGATACTGAGAGTCATTAAAAAAAGAAGAATGAAAGCGATGCCCTTGAAGGAACATTGTATGAGGTCTGATGAGGTATATAGGGAGTTGGCATGTGGTGGTGTTGGAAGACGTGTGTTCGGGCTCAGGAGCCAACATTCAGGTCATCTTGGTCAAGTCACAGTTCTCTCTTGCCTTTGCTTCTTGTCATGAACAAAATACTGTGGCATTCTTGAAGGGAGTTCTTCTTTATAAGCATTTTTCTCCTAAGGAACTAAAATTTATTTCATAGCTGTGTAGCTGTCATCAAACTACCCGGGATGTGCCTCAGCTCAGCTACCTACTAACAGGTAAGCTTCTTAACCTCTCAGGTGTGGTTTCTTCATCTACCTCATCCTGGTGTGGAAATGCTGCATAGAATAGTCCTTGAGACATGCATAGCACACACAGTGCCTGGCATGTAATACGTGTTCAATAAATGTGGTTGTTTTCCCGATCCTTACATCCATCATAATGATCCCATTAGTAGGAATGCAGGACTGAAATCTAGAGCTCCTTATCAAAACTGGTCTTTTTCTGCTGAAAGCATGGCTAAAATATAAATTCAGCCAGTAATTCTCCTATGTACTGTTGGCTAAATATGTGGTTTTATTGAAGGACGTAGTCAAAACATTGAAACATGATCTCTATATCTTCATGGGGAAGAAAATCTATAAAACTTCTTGGATAGAGAATTACTGGGAAGCAGATAGAATAAAGCCAACCATGATTCTATTCAGATTTTATTTCAGTGCTCATAAGGTGTTTCAGTCTTCCATAAAGCAAAAGAATTTATTCTTGAAATTAATAGAAGTGTAGTTATTATAAATTTAATTCATGTTTTTACGTTCTAGTAGAAATGTGGCAGTAGACCTAGAAGAGTTTCATTAATTCTTTTTCCCCAAATGCACCACTCTGTTTTATAACCTTGGCTGTGGGACCAGGACACACGCGCGCACACACACACACACACACACACACGGCATGGGGCACGGCTGCAGTGTGCCATAACACCTGTAGTAGCCATCTTGTACCAATACAAATGATCACAACTGTGTCATCCTGTAGGAAATCCACAGTGTTATCAACTGCTGCCTGACACTTTGAAAACCAATGTGGCTCCTTTCATGATTGAGATTTCTGGAAAAAATCCCTAGTGTCCCCTTCAGCTAATCTGTTTGGGACCTCCCCATTTTACATATGGAATCATTGCCAGTTGTTACTGTGGCCTTCTTGAGGGCAAAGAGTTTGCCATCATGTTTATAAGCTGTATCCCCAAGTGCCCAGCTCACTACTTGGCTCATTGCAGGCACTCAGTAAATATTTGTTGAAAGAATGAATTAATTTTCAAAAACAACTAAAGTATCTATTGTACATATATTTCAAAAGTACAAAACATGGTCTTCTCCCCTAAAATCTTATTCCCTTCGATTTGAAAGAATTGAAGAACAAGATGGCCTTGTGTGACTTCTTGTTTTACCTTGCCTTATGTCAAAAACCTTAATAATAAAAAGTCACTGTGCTTTATTCTAACTGTATGACTTAATTAGCGACTGCCTTATCACTAAAAGTCTCCAACTTTATTAACTTTGAAATTGAGATGCAACCTTTTTAGGTCTTATTATAAACCCCCTTTTCAACCATAAAGAGACTGCCTTCACATCTTTCGATTCTAGAAATGCTGGAGGTTTAGAAGATGCCAGTTTTGCTTTGAGTTGATGTGCCTACCATTTGTTGAGAAGTGGGGCTCATATGACCTGTAGGGCGTCTGTAAAAGGAGGGAAGGGCTTCTACCTAATTCACATATAGAGTTGTTTCCTTAAAAAGAGACCAAAGACAGTGGGGCATAGTTGAAAGACCGCAGAGCTGTCCCTCCTGAATGTTTCTGTGTATGTCTGATGGATATCCAGAAAGGTGCTTTCATTCTCTTTTTTTTTAATGTTTTATTTATTTCTAGGAGAGAGAGAGAGAGAGACAGCGTGAGCAGGGGAGGATCAGAGAGAGAGGGAGTCACAGACTGAAACAGGCTCCAGGCTCTGAGCTGGCAGTCAGCACAGAGCCCGACGCGGGGCTCGAACCCACAAACCGCGAGATCATGACCTAAGCGAAAGCCAGATGCTTAACCGACTAAGCCACCCAGGCGCCCCAAGTGCTTTCATTCTCTTAAGGCAGGATCTTGTCCTTGGGACCCACACTGGAGCAGTTTCTAATGGAATGTTCTGTGAACTATATTACACTTTTGAGGAATGTCGCTGAAAACCATGATTCAGATCAAGCCAAAGAAAGCAGTATTTTGACTTTAACGGTTTGTGACTTCCAGTGCTCATCTTGTCCTTGCATCCTGGCCTGTGTAGTGGCATGTGTGATGTGTGCTATTTCAGTGCAGGGGCACATATTCGCCCCAGGCCTGTCAGGATGTAAAGGAAGGTCAAGGTGAATGGAGTGTTGCTTGAGCCCATTTCCCTAAAATCCTAGACTCTCATCAGTTTAGGGAAGCAGTTCTCAAATTCTTTTGGTCTCCATCACACTCTCTAAAAGTATTGATGACCCCCCAAAACTTTTATTTGTTCATTTATCAATACTCACTTTTAGAAATGAAGACAAAATAAAATATGTACTTGCTATTTTAAAAATAATAATAAATCCATCATACATCAACATAAAATACATTTTGGGGGGAAAATAAGTATGTTTTGTAGGAATATAGTGAGAAGAGCAGCATTATTATAATATTTCAAGTCTCTTCAATATCTGGCTTAATAGAAGACAGCCGGCTATATTTATCTGCCTCTGCATTCAATCTGTTGCAATATGTTGCTTTGGTTAAAACATATGAAGAAAATCTGGCCTCACATAGATATGTAGTTGGAAAAAGGAGACGAGGAATTTAGCAGCCTTTTCAAATAACTGTGGCTATTCTTCAGTTTCATTTTCCCCAGTATCTTTGGACATAGAGGCTACGGGGCTGGATCAAGAGAGTGAGTCTTCTTATCTCTTGTTTTCAGGCCACTGGTCTATCCTTACAAGTAATAAAAATATCCTCTGAATTTTTTTAATCTTTGAATAAAATATGGAATTCTAAAGAAACTTTTTAGATACAATTTTTAAAATTTGAAACGTTTCTGAAAAAACTTAAATTATTGCAAAAAGGAACAATAAAATATGCTCATTTCTTGGTGAGTCTCCAGACAGGTGCAAGGAAAACTTTGGGATTTCACAACAATGCACTGGACAATAATGAAGTTATAGAAATCATGGCAGGTATAAGGACAGATAGAGTGTAGTCCAGGTATTGCAAACATGCTGAGTTAATGTCTGAAAATGCACATATTTGTACCCTCAACCTATCACCTTAGAAAGCTCTAGAAAACACCAAACACATATTCCATTAGTTGCCAGAGCAATGTCAGTATACACCACATGTCCCCTGGAAAACTCCACTATATGCTCGTGAGAAAATGAAAGTGAAAAAAGCAAATAATGTTCTGGTATTATTGTGAAATAGTTTTGACCTCACAGACCCCCCGGAAAATGAGAGCCCCACAGGAGTTCCACACTACACCCTAGGGAGCCAACAGTTTTGAATGAGTTTAAATTATCTTAAATATGCTGGGAAGGGAGGAGTATGCTACTTTTTATTTGTTTGATGTGTCTTGTAGAGCCTAAAATTGGATCACCGGAGTTCTGATTCTTTAAATGAAATAACTAGTGGGAGGCACCTAGGTGGCTCAGCTGGTTAAGCGTCTGACTTTGGCTCAAGTCATGACCTCACAGTTCATGGGTTTGAGCCCCACGTTGGGCTCTGCACTGACAGTGTGGATGGATGAAGCCTGCTTAGGATTCTCTCTCTCTCTCTCTCTCTCTCTCAAATATAAATAGACATTAAGAAAAACATTTTTACAAAAAAGAAGAGAGAGAGAGAGAGAAAGAAGAGGAGTGTCTGGGTGGCTCCGTCGGTTAAGCATCTGACTTTGTCTGAGGTCATGATCTCGTGATTCATGAGTTCAAGCCTGACGTCAGGCTCTACACTGATGGTCTGGGACCTGCTTGGGATTCTCTCTTTCCCTCTCTCTCTGTCCCTTACCCATTCATGCTATGCACGCATGCTCTCTCTCTCAAAATAAACTTAAAAAATAATTTTAAAAATTTTTAAAAAGAAGAAGGAAGGGAGGATTTTTTAAAAGGAAAGAAAAAGAAAAGAAAGAATTCATCAAAATAACATAATCCATAATCCAGAGTTCCTATTTTAACCTTCGTAACATCCAGGGGGATACAATCTCAAAGTACCCAACATACAAAGAACCAAGAATATGGAACACATTCCTGAGGAAAGAATATTCATGGGGGAGAGGGGAGCCTGAGCTGAACTGGATGTGGAATTAGTAGACTAGAACTTTAAAGCAACTGTCATCATAACTATTCTCAATGAAATGAGAGAAAATATGCTCACAATGAAACAAGATAGGAAATTTCAGCAGATAGAAACAAAATAGATACTCCATTATCTACTGGGCTTAGAAAATCTACTGGGTAAATTTAACAACAGAATGGACACAGAGGAACAAATAAGTGAACCTGAAGATAGATCAATAGAAATTATCTAGTGGATAAATTTAACAGCATAATGGACACAGAGAAATAAGTGAACCTGAAGATAGATCAATAGAAATTATCCAATATGGAACACAGGGATTTATTTTTAAAGATTGAAAACGTAAATGGAGCCTCAGAGATCTCTGATGGCATCAGTCTAAAATATGTATCATTGAAATTGCAAAAGGAGAGGAAAGAGAAAATAAGATAGGAAAAAAAATGCTTGAAGAAATAATGAGTAGAAATTTCCCAAATTTGATGAAAATAAAAATTTATAGATTTCAGAGAACTCCCAAGTATGTTAGAGTCAAACTATCATAAACCAAATATAAAGAACAAATCGTACAGAGGTAGCAAGAAAAGAACAACATTTTACATCCAGAGAACAATACTTCAATAAAGAGCTAACTTCTCATTAGAAACTGTGAAGGCCAAGAGAGAGTAGAACAATATTTTCGAAGCTCTAAAGGAAATCTGTCAGCCCCATACTTTGTAGTGGGCAAAAATATCCTTCATGAGTACAGGCAGTATAAGGACATTTTCTGATGAAAGAAAACTAAGAGATTTTGACACCAGCACAAAGAAAGGCTAAAGGCAGTTGTTGGTTTTCTTTTTTTTTTTTTTTTTCAGACAGAAAGAAATGATATCAGAATGCAGCTCAAATCACCAGAAAGGAATAGAGCAGATAGAGTGGCTAGGGGCCCTTAGAACCTGCTCCCTCTGGGGCCCAAACTGGCCTCAGAAGTCAGAGACATGACTGCCAGGTTTCCATTTGGCCAACATTAAAACTATCTGTTAAAACCTAATGCCACTTACAATAGAATAAAAAACATCAGGTACCCAGGACTAAATCTAACCAAAACTGCTCAAGAAAAACTGAAAACTACTGAACATTGCTAAGGAGGGGGAAAAAAAGAGAGGAGTGGAGGAGGCCATTGGAGCAAGTGTGGTGCACCCCCTCGACAGGGCTGCATGAGCTCTGTGCCCCAGGTCCGAGAGGGGGTAGAAAACATTGGCCCTTCTGGCTGCTCTCCAGCTCTTGAGTTTACGTTACACATCCAGCCACCAAGAGACGGTCTCACTGCTCTCTTGCTATGTTCATGTTCTAAATTTATAGCTAGTTATCCCACCCCTGAAATAATTAACCATAATCGGGGCCACGATCATGAGTTACTGCACACAGTAGCTAACAGGGCCAGTGGCTTTTACCCACTGAGTTGGTGGGAGGCAGTTTCCACAAAGTGAGGGGGAAGGCATCTCGTTTGGTATCTAGTACAGCAGGAAGAGAAGGAAGAGATGCCACTTGCATTTTTGTGGGCAAATGCAGTGGGTGATAAAATACATCCTCCAGGTTAAATGTCATTTCAGTAGGTGCTATCATTACATGTTTCAGTGCCTGGCTATTTATATAGCTCTTTCGTTTTACACTGACACAATGGTCTGGTGCAGTGAGTAAGGCAAGGGAGTCTTGTACTCCCATCTCTTGAGATACTGGCTAATGTGCCCAAGGTGACCCAGCTATAAGTAGCACCACCCTACAGGGGGTGTGTGGGGGGGGCTCCCAGAGCCTGGCATGTGGCTTCACTCACTCCATGCAGCATGGGGGGGAAGTGGTCTGCAGGCCCCTGAAAGTATGACCCCTCAGCTGGGGCCAGACTGAACTATTACAACAGAGGACAGTGCTGTCCCTCTGGGGGCAGAGATCAAGTGAATAGATGCAGCCACCTAAGGCCAATAAGAACTACTGTTCTCTTAGCTCCTTTTCAGGCCTTCAAGTTCTGAGTCTATTTTCACATGGAAACTTTTTTTTCTGTGGATTCTATAATATTTCAGTTGCCACAGAATTAACCACAAGTTTAAAGTTTGGAGAATATTGTGTAAAGGCCATCTCTGAATCTTCAGAAGAATGGCTTTTGTCCTCTCTGTTCCCACTGAGGAAAAGGATATCAGGTGAGAGGCCAATCTTGTTCACTCTCCTATAGCCCACTCCCACCAGAAACTGCCCCTCCTCCCACCTCAAGTGCAACTACCTACCAGCGTGGGCCTCTGACCTGAGGTTACGTCTCCTGAGCTGTGGCCTGGTGAAAAAGATGATCTGGGCTACACTAGGATGACTCTTTCAGGATGTAAGCAGGGGAAACTGAGAGGCTACTGACATTTAGAAATGGGAGCCAAAGCAGAAAGTTGTGGTGCAGAAAGAGGAGAGAAGTAGGTGCTCACCATGATGGTCACATGTGGGGTGAGGGCCTGAAGGGGCCAAGGGCAGAGACATGATCATGGAGCAGACACTCGGGCAACAGCTAGAGGCCCAATTCCTAGAAAGATGGGGAGTATGGCCTTAGCTCAAGATAGATTTCCCATCTCAGATCCCAGCTCCCATGAGAGCCAGTTGAGTCAAGGCTCCTGTTCTACTGGTCACCATCCCTTCCACACAGATCCTTGCACTAAACCTCCTTCCCTGAGCCACCTCGAGGAGGAGGGAGTGTTTCTGAAACCCATTTGTGCATCAGGGGAAAGAGTTTAGATCGTTTACATTTAATGTGATTATTGATAGAGTCAAGTTTATATCTTCCACTTTGCTACTTATTTTCTACTTGTCCCATCTGTTCCTTGTTCCCCTTTTAGTCTTTTTGTTTTCTTTTGCATTAATTGTGCATTTTTTAGTATTCCATTTTATCTCTACCATTGACTTGCTAAACTGTATTACCTTGTTTTATTTTTTTTTAGCAATTTCTGTAGGGTTTAAAATAAAATTAATATATCACAACCTACCTTCAAATATTATTATATGTGAATATAATACCAGAACATCCCAACCTTCCATGTTGCCATTCTCCCCCTCTGAACTTTGCGCTGTTGTTGTCATACATTTTGCTGCTCTATGTGTTATTAACGCTCTAATGTATTCTTTTGCTTTAAATCACTATTTTTTTCACAAAAATTTTAAATGAGAAAAAAAAAGTCTTTCATTTTTACCCACATACTTACCATTTCCTGGTCTCTCCAGTCCTTTGTGTTGATCCAAGTTTCCATCTGGCACCATTTTCCTACTGCCTGAAGAACTATAATATTTTTTAAGTTCAAGCTTACTGGCAACAAATGCCCTCATCTTTTTGTCTGTCTGAAAAAGTCATCATTTCACCTTCAGTTTTGAATTATATTATTGCTAGATTTAAAATTCTGGGTTGGCATTTTTTTTTCTTTCCACACTTTAAGATGCATTCCACTGTCCTCTGGAGTGCATAACTTGTAATAATAAGTCTGTGATGAATTTTCTCTGTTCCTTTGTACAAAATGTGTCTTTTTTCTCTGGGTGCTTTAAAGATGTTCTCTTTGTCACTGTTTTTCAGAAAGTTAATCATATTGTGTGAGACATTTGGATTTGTACAGTTATAGTTCTCATCAAATTTGGGGGAAAATATGGCCATAATTTCTTTATTTTTTATTCCTCCTCTCTTGTATCTTTCTGGAATTCCAGTTTCATGGACACGGAACTGCCTGGTATTATTGCACAGGTCACCGAGGCTATGCTGTACACTTAAAGTGTATGCATTTTCTTACAGGTAAATTAAAACTAAATATAATTGATTTAAATAAATAAGTTAAGGGGCGCCTGGGTGGCTTAGTCGGTTAAGTGTCCGACTTTCGCTTAGGTCATGATCTCGCGGTTCGTGGGTTCGAGCCCTACGTCGGGCTCTGTGCTGACTGCCAGCTCAGAGCCTGGAGCCTGTTTCAGAGTCTGTGCCTCCCTCTCTCTCTGACCCTCCCCTGATCATGCTGTCTCTCTCTCTCTCTCTCCTAGAAATAAATAAAAAATTTTAAAAAAAAAGTAATAAATAAATAAGTTAATTCCATCCAAGCCCCCCAGCACCATTCATGACACATGATCAGTGCTTAATAAATATTATTTGTCATCACCCCCGTCTCACCTCTTTAATCCCTTTCTGTGCTCCTGCCATTTTACACACTCAGCCTTTTACACTTTTCACATCCTTCTCCCTTTCTAAATTCCTCCTGCCCTTCAAGGTGAGGCTTAAATCCCTCCAACCCAAATGCCTCCCATGTTATTCTAAGTCACAGTTCAGAACTCTTAAAGCACTCGCTTTAAGTGTTTCCCCAGGGGCAGAGTGAAGCATGGTTGTGTGTGCCATGTGCCGTGCACAACTTATAGATGCACCTGTGTCTTGCCTCGCCTCTGATTGTGAATTCCTCAAGGCTGACTACTACCTTTTATCCCTTGCACCCTTATCACTGCCTGCCCCAACACTGCCAGGAGGTGTTGCCAGCTGTCTGTTACCTGGGACGGAGACTCCCCAGCTTGCTGGATCCCTGCGGGTCTCCCACCCCTGGCCAGCATACCCCTGGCGACAAAATGATGGTCTAGAGAAACTATGTAGTGGTCTAAGGAAAATGGATTCTGGAGTCCAGTCGTCCTGCTGTGAATCTCAGCCCTGCCTGCTGCTTACCTGTGTGACTCTGGCTAAGTCACTGAGCCAGGCTGACTCACATTTTCCTCATCAATTTTGTGGCTGTGTGTGTTGGAGTGAGATAAGAGAGAACCGTGTCAGGCACCTGCTTGTTATCTGCTGTCACTGAGAGCTGAGTGGACAGATGCAGGACCAGGCCCCCCACCTGGCTGGGGCTACATGGAGCTGGTACTCATCCAGAGAGTACCTAGACCTGTGTGGTTTTTTTGCCAGTCATGAACTCATTTCCCCAGGGAGGAGAGAACCAGGCCACATCAAAGGGCCCTGCATACCTCACAAAAATGTGCTGTTTCTTCAGCCCCATCCACATCTGGTTGTACTTACTGATCTAAAAATGTATCCATCCTGCTTGCCATGTTCACATTTCAGAACATGGTGTGGTCCCAGGAGGGACAAAAAACCTCGTAAATACCAGTGATTAAAAAACAAAATTAATGCCGTGCATTTACATCCTTCCAAAAGATGAAGGTCTGGGGCAAAGAACAGAGCACGCTGCAAGCGGCAGCACCCAGCCAGCTCTCTGCACACCAGACCCCAACAGGGTTGACCCCACCAAGGTCCCCAGGCCTTAGACCTAGAGGTCCTATGCAAGGACAACACCTCCAAGGCATGGAGGAGGACTTCCCAGCCAGGGAATCCAGGAAGTAAAAGATCTTTTGACTGCCTGGTAAAGGTTCAATTCCAAAGACGGTGGGAATAGCGAGGAAAGACCCAAGTTGGGACACTTGGTTTTGCCTTTAGACATCCTGAGTGACCAAGAGCATGCCACTCAGTGTCTTTGGGCCCCTCTCATGCATCTGTACTGATTACTTACATCCCCAGGGCAGCTGTGATTCCCCGAATGTCTCTGAAATGCACAGGGACATTTGTCTATGTTTGTATTTGCCCATGTTCTCAATACCTACAACAGAGCTTGGTGTATAGTAGATACTCCACAAGTGGTTTCTTTTTTTTTTAAGTAGGTGAATATTACAGGGTTGAACTCGTAAGCGTTTACTTAGATATGAGTTTTGCCCTCGACTACTATGACATCAGGCAAGTAACTTCGTCCCTGAGGCTCCAGTTTCCTCATTTGTAGGATGACTAATGAGGTCTACATGTGATGTTCAAGTGGAATGTTTGTAAAGTCCAGAAAGGGTGTCTACTCTGAAGGGGGTGCTCAATAAGCAGTGGTGACCATGGTTATTGTGGCATCTACCACAATTCTGCTTGTTTTGAAATCGCTATAGGGATTTCCCCTCTTCTTTTCTTTCTGTCCCCCACCATCCCACTCCCACTATAATGTGTAGAGCCTGGGGTTTCTCCCTCAATGGGCTGTCTCAGAGGATCAGACCAAAAGAACTGGTTTGTATTATAATATGAGGTTAAATTTAGGTTAGAGCTGAAGAAAAGATATCAAACATTGAGAGAAGTTATAAAAAGGGATGGAAGACTTTTCCCCCAAGATATCTGTTGGAACACAATGGATGTTTTCATCAGTGACTATCTCCTGTGTTGAGCCATGAGGAGCAATGTAGGACTGTATGACTTTTTACCTGATGGCCTCCATAGGCCATGAACAGCAGGTCAAGGACATTGTGATAAGGCCAGTGGGCTCAGCCAGAGATGCATGTCATCTGCTCCACAGTGACCCGCAGGTCTCTGAGGTTAAAGAGTTGCTAAAATGCATCTGTGCTGCTTGAGGACAGAATGAAAGGTTGTAGAGCCCTGCCTGCTTCCCAACCAGTGCTGATGCCTGGCTCTGAATGAGGGATTAGAGAAGGGCTCCACCAAGCCTGCTTTGCTGTGCGATTCACATGTGCTAAGTCCATAGGCTTTAAAACCAACCTAGGGAAGCTTTGGAGCCTCACTAGGGTTCCAGCA
The DNA here is from genome assembly GCA_017311185.1 of Proteles cristata cristata. NCBI lineage: Eukaryota > Metazoa > Chordata > Mammalia > Carnivora > Hyaenidae > Proteles > Proteles cristata. The sequence continues at coordinate 1,492,525 of JAESUZ010002322.1, forward strand.
CAACCTCAGTGACAGGTCAGGTGGGGCTGTGGGCCTACATTGAGGTCTTCTGTCCCCCTCTCCATTTCCCCATGGGCTCAGTTAGCAGGGGGAGAAGAGAAGTCACACTCTCAGCTGAACTGAGTGTCCTACAGAGGCTGGAATTCCCATCATGTCTGGAGACTGGGACAGAGTTTTGAAAGAGCCTTGGCAAATGCCGAATAAATGAATGAGGCTGTTATTCTAAGGGGCTCAGGAGGAATTCATTCCACAAAGCTTTATTGATCAATCTACTCTGTTAAGGTACTAGGAAGGAAAATATAAAAGTGCTTCAGTCCTTGGGAAGCTGAAGAGAGGGACTCCAGTACTAGCAATGGGTCAGTGTTATAGTGAAGTGCCAAGAACATAGAGGAAGGAGAGAGGAAAGCATCTGGGGGTGTGGAAGGGAGTGGCATTTGAATAGCCCCCTGAAGAGGGGCACCTGGGTGGCTCAGTCGGTTAAGTGTCCAACTGTTGGTTTTGGCTCAGGTCATCATCTCGTGGTTGTGTGGGCTCAAGCCCCTCATGGGGCTCTGTGCTGGCAGCATGGAGCCTACTTGGGATTCTGTCTCTCTCTCTCTCTCTGTCTCTCTCTCAAAATAAATAAACAAGCTTAAAAAAAAATTAAGAGACCTTGAAGAAATCATCAGGAAGAAAGGCTGATAGGCAGGAGCACCTTCCTGGCAGTGAGCTGAAGGCTGAAGATTTGGACAGGAACAGTGAATGGAGCTTTGCGGCCACAGCAAAAGAAAAGCAGGGTGATGAGGCTGTAGGGGAGGGATTGGAGACTCAAGAAGGCAGCAGAGTTGGTGAGCCGGCCGCCGCAGGGAGGCAGGGTGGGATGCAAGCACGTGTGGGCAAGAGGAGGTTTCAGATCTCTGGGCCTGTGGCCAGGTGCAGGCATGGCAGCACCTGAAACCAATAGATAAGCAGGATAGGGTGCCTGGGTGGCTCAGTCGGTTAAGCAACAGGCAAGCAGGGAGGTCAGGCACTCCTGGGAGCTCTGCAGGAATGGCTGAAGTGCAGTGTCTGGTCCTTCCCATTCTTGACGAGTTCCAAAGACAGACATGGCCAGGCGGGGACCCAAGGTCTTGAGGGTAGGAAGGAGGCCCAGGCCCAGATTATTCTCCTGCCCCTCCCATATGTCCAGCTCTTTGTACCTCAGTGATTCTGCACCTGCTTTGCTTCTGTGTGCAGGACTGTCCCTGCCTCTCATCCTCTGGATCCTAGCTTCCGTGTGCCCCCCCAGGGGCTCTCCTCGCCCATAGGTCCTTCCCACTTCTCTTTCTCTATATGGTCCCATTTGTTTCTTTTACAGCATTGACCCCAAGTTGTCCTTATTGGATTTTATCCTATCTCTCCCCACCAAAGTGTCAGTTCCATGGAAATAGGGATTTTGTCGCTTGCCCCAAGGTATCTCTGGTGCCTGGTACACAGTAGGTGCTGAATAACTGACTCATGATCTGGCTGTGCAGCATGACTTGAGGAGCATTGAATTTAAACATGTAGTGTCCTCCCTGGGTTAGAGTAGGGATCAACAACCTCCCATCGTAGAGATCAAGAAACTGAGGGCTCGGGGTGCCTGAGTGGCTCAGTTGGTTAAGCATCTTGATTTCAGCTCAGGTCATGATCTCACAGTTTGTGAGTTCAAGTCTCACATTGGGCTCAGTGCTGACATGTGGAACCTGCCTGGGATCCTCTCTCTCCCCTCTCTCTGTGCCCCTCCCCTACTCACGCTGTCTCTGTCTCTCTCTAAAAAAAAAAAAAAAGAAAAGAAACTGAGGGCTCATTTTCATTCTTAGGTTGTTAAAATTCACAGTAAGGAACAAGGAGAATCAGCAACAAAGCCCCAAGGATGAAATCCTTACTCTGTGTCCCCCTTCCCCAATTCAGGTACAGAGCATCATGTCCTAATCCTGAATCTTAATCCATCCTGATCAAGGGACACGCAGGCTTGCAGAGGGTCTCCCGTGGGGCCACAGCCAGTGACCAAGAATGGGAAAGAACAGACTTCACTGGGCAAAAGCGGCCATCACCGGACTTAGCAGTACGTGTGTTTTTTCAAATAACAGATTTAAATAAGTAATGCAAACTGTGAAAAATCTGTGGTTAAAAATGAAAGGGGAGGGGTGGGAATCAAGAATCTAACAGATGGTTGCCGGGCCTCCCTCGTTGACAGGTGGGACAGAATCATCTGCATGAGCACATCTCTGAAGGGCTTCTTTGTACTGGCCCGCTTTGCGGGGGACAGTGCATCAGGAGTCCTGCACGTTCAAACTGCATAGTCAGCCTGAGCCAGAGCAGCCCTGGAAAGGGGGCCTTCAGGCTCAGCCTTACCTAAGGCCACAAGGTTGCTTCTCACCCAAAGGAGGAAAAGAAGGAAGAAAATCATACATGCCTGGTCAAAAGTGTGGTCGACCAAAGTCCTTGGGAGAGCCAAGTCATCTCTCTCTCTCTCTCTCTCTCTCTCTCTCTCTCTCTCATCACTTTCTGCAGCCCCTTGACCCTCTCCCTGTCTGCTCTGCTCACACCTGCCCTCTGAGTGCCAGGACTTGTGGGGCCCTAGGGAAATCCTGCCTCGTCCACTCATTGCTTTGCATGGCAGAGCCCTGTGCCCCCAGCCAGACCATGCCCACTTGAAGGTGGGAACCAGCTGTTGTGCTCCAGCATCCCTGTGGCCAGTCACAGGCCACCCATGTCCGAGGTGTTCCCATGGGTCAGGACCAGCCATCCTCAACTCCCAAAGTGGCCATGGGTTTGGGGACAGGCCCCATGGGCGGAGGCACATATCATCAGCCTTTCGCTTTCTCTCTGTGGTCCCACTTTGAGGTGCAGGCTGGCCTGTGTGAGCACGGTAGGCTGGCTGCTGGACATGAGCGCTGAGTGAGCATGAGTCCCAGTGCGTCCACAAAGCCCAAGGCATGGTGGGAGCCCAGTTAGGAAACAAATCGTAGACTTGGGGACTCCTGCTATTCACCGAGCACTTGTGGGACCGGGCACTATGCTAAACCCCTTTTTGCAGAATCATATTTGACCCTCACAACCACCCTATAAGGGGTGCTGCCTCCATCACCATCACCACCACTATCATCATCATCATCATCTGTCTGCATTTAATATATGAGAAACCAGAGACACAAAAAGGATGAGGAATGTGCCCAAGGCCACGGAGTTAGCAGTGGTGAGCCCAGATGCAGTACCCCTCTGCACTTTCTGCTCTAACCCCCTCGGGTCAGGGACCATAGCCCACACTGACCTCACCTGTCTCCAGCTGCAGGCAGGCTCAGGTGGGAGGCTGCCTCTTGGTGGCATTACTCTGGCTCAAGTCCCCGGGCCTCTCTGGTTTCTCATCAGCAATATGGGGTTTGTGATAGAAGCTACTTCACGAGGTAATTTGGAAGATGACGTGTGCTAGTATGTGTAAAAAGGCTTAGAAGGCTGCCCGGCAGTGGACAGATTCAGGAAATGTGAGGCTTTGTCACTATTATTAATGCCATGATGGTTCCAACTGGAACATTCCAGGTCTCTGTCTGACCCACAGTCTCTTCTCCAGGAGATTTGCGTATGGACTTTTTAACTTGTCCCTCCATCTCGTTCCTCCACCTTCTTTTCTCTGCCTCCCAGCCCCGACATGCCACTGAATCTATTTAATTCATTCTAATGCTTGGAGCCCCAGATCCCCAAATGTGACAGATTGGGGGTGAGGGTGGAGGCGGAGAATGGAGGAGCTTGTGTAATAGGACATAAATAAGCCTTCACATGCCTCGCCTTTTTTTAATTGTAGATTCCATCCCATCGCAGGGCAATTTTTGCCTCGTCTTCTCTTGAATCTGTGGGAAGATGTTTTATCCACGTTTCTCTCCACAGCACGTGGCACAGTAGGTGCATAAGGTGTGCATTTTGCTCTGTTGGGCCAGCGTTTATGTCAGGTGCTGTTTGCTCTAAGCACTCACTCACAGAATGAGCTGACACCATCTTAAAGTCTCCACGCTGGGCAGAGGAATAGCGCTCAACTCTCTAGCTTGTGAAGGAAATGTGTTCAGTCCTGTCTTGATGGACACAACATTTTAACCCCCAGCTTGATATTCACGGCTCATTATTGTTCCCCATCACTTCTGGCATCACTGCCCTCTAACATTCAGGAAGGAGGTTCAGCACAAACTTTCAAGTTGGTGAATGGCCGGTAGCAGGTGACAGTGACAAAGCTCAGCACACACCTATAGGGACTAAGATGTTTGATCTGAGCAGCATGAAGAAACCCTTGCGAAGTGTCTAAAAGCATTCTCTCCCCACTGGAAAGGCGTATCGTGGGTTACCTCCCCAAGTAGCCGTCCCGCTATGTGAAGGAGCTTATTAACACATCACGCCATGCCATGGTCAAACAGGCCAGGGTTCAAATCCTTGTCTCAGCATTTCTTGAGCAAATTCCTTACATTCTGAGCCACAGCTGCCCTACTGACAAAACAGGGCTAGAATGCTACCCAACCGGGCTGTGAGGAGACCACCTGGTTCAACGGTGTGAACTCCGTGGGTGCCTTCCACACTCTCAGTGCCCACTGAACACAGGCCACTAAGGAAAAAGCAATTTTGAGGGATAGAAAAGAGGAAAAAGAAAGGGAGAAAGGATGCTTTTACAGTATGTCAGGGTCTGAGTGGGACAGGGTGGTGGGCGGAGGCTGGGAAGGGAGGGAGCCATTTACCGGCATAGTCAACAAACAAGGATTGAGAATATAAAGCAAGGCATTGTGCTAAGTGCTGAGGAAGTAAAAAGGAATTTTTATTTATAAGTTATACCCCCTCTACTTCCAAAGAGAATTTGAAGGTGACTCACAATGAAAACCACACATACAGCAAGATAACTAAAATAGAAAATAAAACCCATGGAAATGAAGAAAAGAAACCGTTATTACCATGTGCCAAGTTCTTGAGTGCATTCTGTCGTTGAATCCAACAACCCCATTTGACAGATGAGAAAACCAAGAACAAAGAGGAGCGTCAGGGCAAGTGCGGGGACAACAGGCATGGTGTCTGGGGCCCATGATACTTTCAGGAGCCCATGAAAATGTCTTAAAATTTCTTGTAAAATGAGAAGAAGGAGAAGGAAGAGAAGACGGAGATGAAGGAGGAGGGGAAAGGGGAGAAGAAGAGGGAGAAGAAAGCTTAGTTTGAAGAAATGTTTTAATACATAATATTAATATTTCTTTATAACAATATAATTGTAAAATACAGTTTTTACTTTTTTAATGGAGGAAGGAGCCCATAAATGTAAAAGTGCCTAGACTCCCCCAGAGTAATGCAGGCCTGTGCGGCAAACTCCGGCCTGCCTAACTCCAAACCTGTGTTCTTTCCATGCCTAAGTGAGATGATTTGCTGTCTTTGAATATAACATGCAGCTCAGCTCTAAGACTAAAAAGAGACCACAAGGAGATAAATAATTCTGTTTCATGAAAAGGATGTGTACTGAGCCACATGTACTCACTTTACAATGTGATTATAGGGGGGAAAGTGTAGTTTCCTCATTTGCTTTATAACTAATCTACTCTTTCTTATCAGTTCTGCTAGGGGTCTAGCCCAGAGTTGGGGGTCGGGGGGGGATAGAAACCAAATTTTGTCTAAATTGGTAATCCAATCTGACTCAGTAACTAAAGTGGTCTTTTTTAAGTAATTTGGATGACTCGGATGAATCTCAACCTTTGGTAGTCTGCTTTCTCTGCTTCCTAAACCTAACGTGAGTGAGTCTGACCAAGATCCTCATGGCAACCGGGAGAGGGTCCCTGAGTTCCTGTGACATACCCTGGATCCTCACTGCCCTCCTCCAGGAGAAACTAGACTAGGCTGCTCCACGAACTGATGACCAACACAGTAGGATGGGTCCCATCTGGCTTCCTGGGGTGTTCTGCTAGGATGGAGCTAACGTTAGAGCCCATGGTCTCTCCCAGTTGCCTAAGTGACCTCTTGGTCCCGTCACCAGGCCTGTCCTCTGCCACTCTGCTAACTCTCTCAGCACCTACTCTGCTGCTCTCTCAGGCTTCCCTACCTACCACCTCCTGCTGCACCCCCGTGCTGTCCTGCGGATGCTTCTCCTGGACTTGTGGTCTTCCCCCACATGTAAGGGCCCCCCTGGCTCTGACACCAACTGTCTCTTTCATACTTTTCTGGATGCTTCAGAAAGTCCCAGTATGCCAGGTTGTGTGTGGGGAAGGTGGTGGAGGCAAGAATGGTAGTGGCAGAGAAAAACCTTTGCTGCCTGATCTACCTGTTCCCTCTCTATCCTTTTCTCCTCCTCACAGTCTAGCAGAATAGAAGGAACAGGTGTTCTGCTCTCCGTTTTCTCAGAACTAGTCAGGCAGACCTAATTCTTGCTGTGTTAAATGAGAGTTGAAGGGATTTAGAAAGCCTGTTCTCTTAACGATGACTACATTCCATCCAAGAATCTTGCTACAGATACAGACAAAAATCTAATCTGAGTAAATTGAACTAGTATTTTATGTGCCTTCCTCTCACTGCCTGCCCCAAACATTGCTTCAGTGGACAAGAAATCCCAGAATAACAAGATTTACGGAATATGAAAATTCATCTAAAAGTTCTATCCCCATTGCAGAAACATAATGGTTCAACAGGTGAAACCAACTGTGCTGATATTAAATTTCACCAGAAATGTATAGTTGATCCTTGAGCAACAGGGGTTTGAACTGCACCAGGTCCTGAGGACTTTGTATAGTATAGTACTGTAAATGTATTTTCTTTTATGATTTTCTTAATATTTTATTTTCTCTAGCTTATTTTATTGCAAGAATACAGTACATATGACATTTAACATACAAAATATGTATTAATTGTCTGTTTATGTTGTCAGTGAGGCTTACAGTCAATGGTAGGTTACTAGTAGTTAAGTTTGGGGTAGTCAAAGTTGTTTGTGGATTTTTGACTGCATGAGGAATTGGCACCCCTAACCCCTACATTGTTCAAAGGTCAACTATATTCTATGCCTCCTTTCTATACAATGAGGATTGAACAACATGGTGAACACTAGTCTCAATGCTTATTTTACAAACCTTCCTCCAATAGCTGTTTGTTTTATCACCTTCATAAAAGTAGACTAGAATATTAGCCACTTCTGGTGAAAGAGGGCTAATCAGATGATTAGCTGTACCTGGTATCAGGATGTAGCTTAGACACCCCAGAGAAGACAGCACAGTGTAGCATGACTGGTCTTTCAGGCAGGGTTTAGACTAGGGAACAAAGTCACTATCTTCCTCTCCCTCCTTGAAGGACATTAGGGAGAATTTCGAAAAAGGAAGATGTGCACAGCCATCATAGTTTTTTTGAGTATTAGTCATGATTCAAAATTTGAACCAGAAATGGTTTGAGAATTTGCCGAGGAACTGACTTTTGAGAGGAAAGGACTCAACGAGTATGAAATGTTGGAGAATAAGAGCTCAAACTCTAGGATCTTCTAGACTCGGGCTGGACATATGGAACTATTAAAGGTCTGGATACAAATTATGACTTTTACTCTGGACCAGGAGAAAGACTCCAGACGGCTGAGTAGCTGTCTTATCCAGAAAGAATATGATCATGAGGAGAATCAAGATCTTCACATTGGAAGGCACTCAAGAGCTCGTCTTGTCCAACCACTGCCTTTGAGATGGAAAACAAGACAATCCTTCTTCTATCAACATTGTACTGGAAGCCCTTCCCATTTAAATAAAGGGAGGGGGGGAACAATGTAAGGGATAAGAAAGAAACAAAATTTTAAATGTACACAAATAATATTATATGAATAAAAATCCAAGAGTCAACTAATATTATTAAACCTAGTAAGAAAGTTTTGCAAGATTGCCGAGTATAAAATTAACATAGCAAAAATGAGACTTTTTTCAATACATGAACAAAGAGAAAATGAAATTTTTAAAAAGTGATCATTTACATTTTCAACAAAAATGAGGTATTTATGAATGAGTCTTAAAAAATGTATTTTTTTTTTTTTTTAGAAAATGATGAATTAAGCAGAAATTTCATTTCCAAGCTCATTAAAGATTACTACAAACACAAAGTATCCTTTTACAAGTGTCCCAAATTGGGGTGCCTGGGTGGCTCAGTCAGTTAAGGGTCTGACCTCCGCTCATCATGATCTCGGTCAGTGGGTTCAAGCCCCATGTCAGGTTCTCTGTGCTGACAGCTCAGAGCCTGGAGCCTGCTTCAGATTCTGTGTCTCCCTCTCTCTCTGCTCCTCCCCTGGTCATGCTCTGTTTTTCTCTCTTATCAAAAATAAATAAAAACATAAAAAAATTTTGTAAGTATCCCAAATTAAATCAAAGGCACATCATCAAAGTAAAACACTTGTGGCATTAAGAATTCATTTAGTTTGTAGTATTTCTCATTATTTTGTTATTACTCGTTGGCAATGTTGAGAAGATCACATTTAAACTTTTTTTTTTTTTTTAATTTATGTTTGAGAGGAAGAGAGACAAAGCACAAATGAAGGAGGGGAAGAGAGAGAGGAAGACACAGAATCCGAAGCAGGCTCCAGGCTCTGAACTGTCAGCACAGAGCCCCAACGCAGGGCTTGAACTCACAGATCATGAAATCGTGACCTGAACTGAAGTTGAATGCTTAAACAACTAAGCCACCCAAGCACCCCCTAAACATTTTTTAAGACATGAAATGATGTACTTTTTAAAAGATTTTTTTAGAGTTTATTCATTTTTGAGACACACAGCATGAGCAGGGCAGGGGCAGAGAGAGAGGGAGACACAGAATCTGAAACAGGCTCCAGGCTCTGAGCTGTCAACACAGAGCCCGACTCGGGGCTTGAACTCACAAACCGTGAGATCATGACCTGAGCGGAAGTTGGATGCCCAACCGACTGAGCCACCCAGGCGCCCCTGTACTTTTTTTTTTTTTTTAAGTACAACCACAACTATATAGTAGAGGAACTTAATACAAAGACTGAATCTTTCCAAAAAAATTTGCTAAGAAATGGCTCCCACGTTTAGTGTTACAAATAAGACAATCTTCTCATTTAGAAAAATCAAGACATCATTTAATTAATAAAGCTGCTTACCCCTAGTTTTATACTTGCTTGTCTTTTTAGAAACTGTTAAATTCATGAGAAAATAATAAGTTTTGTTATGGTATAAAAATCTTAGGAACAACAAATTAACAAAGTACTAATTTGTTAACAAAAATGTTTTCCTTCCCAAAATGTAAACATCTAGTCAATAGAACAAACATAATATTCCAGGTATAGAAACACTAGTAATTTTTAAAAAATTATGGCAACATTTTTGTTTGACTTACATATAAAAGCACTTCAGGCCATTATTATCTAAAGTCTGTTCCTTCACTCAGTTCCCTTATCCGAGTAGAAACTCATCAATTTCTGTAGAATTTTGGCCATAGGACCAGGCCACAAGACAGGCCTGAAATATCTAAAAGTCATTTGGCTGGAGAAAAGTGTTTTCTTGAGACTTGAAGCAGTCATCCATCACTTTATGCTTAAAAGCATTCCTCAGCAAACCTCTTCCCAGCCTTTAGAATAAAGTGCAGGATCTGGGTCCCAGAAAATGTTGCGTTCAGCTGCAACACCTAACAGCAGGGCATCCTTGCAGGCATTCCACATACAATACTGTTGAAGTTCCTTAGGTGCCTGTGAGACCTTGATCCTCTCCATGCTGGCCTCCAGCTTGAGCTGCTCCCACCAGACACTGCAGGACATCATTCACGCTGGCCCCAGAAGACATGGCAGCAACACAGGGCTCCAATGGCCCATATGTTAGACTTCTATTTAAAAAAAATCATTGAACTTGACTGAGAGACATTAAAGGATGCTCTAAGAAATGCAGGGGTATACTATATTCGTGGATAGATAGGTCAGCATTGTAAAGATGTCAGTTTCCACAAATTTATATGTGGATTCAATGCATTCCAATAAAAATCCCAACACATTATTGCATGTAGGATTTGGTAGGCTTATTGTAAAATTAATATGAGAGTGAAATAAGAAGAGGAAAAACAAAGTGAAGGAATTGTCCTATCAGGGATTGTTACCTACCACAAAATCATAGTAATTAAGCCAATGTGTCGTTGTCACAGGCATAGAGAAATAGATCACTGAAACAGAATAGAGAACCCAAGAACAGATCCATACATATAGGGTTACTTGATATATGATGGAGGTAGTGTTACAGAGCAGTGAGGGGGGAAGAGCAGACTTTGAAAAAATGATGCCGGAGAAAAAGAGTAATGGGGAAATGTGTCATAAAGGAGGAGAAAAGTACCTTGTGGGGCCTTTACAGATCACTCCAACATGGCCATGGACATTGTACTTGGAGAGGCAGATGAAATGAAAGGCTTTAGGGCACCTGGGTGGCACAGTCAGGTAAGCATCCAACTGTGGCTCAAGGTATGATCTCATGGTTTGTGAGTTCGAGCCCAGCATCGGGCTCTCTGCTGTCAGCACAGAACCTGTTTTGGATCCTCTGTACCCACCCCACCTCCCGTCTCTCCCGCACTCACACTCTATCTCTCTCAAAAATGAATAAACATTTTTAAAAAATGAAATAAAAGGTTTTGTTATACTCACATCCTAGAATAGGGAAGCATGGTAGGTTACACAAAGTCGATTAATATCTCAATTTATTTATTTTTTTAATGTTTTATTTTTTATTTATTTCTAGGAGAGAGAGAGAGACAGCGTGAGCAGGGGAGGGTCAGAGAGAGAGGGAGTCACAGACTGAAACAGGCTCCAGACTCTGAGCTGGCAGTCAGCACAGAGCCCGAGGCGGGTCTCGAACCCACGAACCGCGAGATCATGACCTAAGCGAAAGTCTGACGCTTAACCGACTAAGCCACCCAGGCGCCCCAATATCTCAATTTAAAAAAAAAAAAGAATGCATACAGTAAATGCTTATTTACCAAGCCTAAAGGTAGATTAACCACTAGCTTAAACTGTATAAAATTGCTGTTATCCAACCATTTTGTCTCCTACAGTTTACTCTAATATTTTTAGGGTGCATGCATAGAGGGTAAAACCATAAAGCAAGGTAATGACCAGAAAAGTCAGGAGAGTGTTACATCTGGGGAGGAGGGGAAGGGATTTGATTGGGAGAGGTGTGGAGTTCGGAGCACTTCACAGATACTAGAGATGTTCTAGTCTATTTCTTGATCTCATTGGTGGTTACAAAGATATTTGCTTTATAGGTCTTACGCATTTTTTAAATGTTTTACTTTATGTTTGAGAGAGAGAGAGAGATAGAACACGAGCAGGGGAAGGCAAAGAGAGAGGGAGACACAGAATCCAAAGCAGGCTCCAGGCACTATGCTATCAGCACAGAGCCCAACACGGGGCTTGAACTCAACAAACCACGAGATCATGACCTGAGCCGAAGTCAGACATTTAACCGACTGAGCCACCAAGCACCACATTTTCATGCATTTAAAAAACAATATTTTCTTTAAAAAAGTAGATGCCAGTTCTGAATCAGGACACACTAGCCAGACGGGTCATCTTATCCATGGATGGGTGGCAGAGAGCAGGGCACCCCCTGCTGGAAGTCAGGGCCCACGTTATAGATTATATATAACAGTTGGCTGGCACAGTTGATTTGTCTTGTTTTGTTTTTCCCAGATAAGAACTGCTAACATTCTTATTATTCCACTTATAATGATATATTATAATAAGTTATTTATGTGTGTTTACCCAACAGAAAGTGTTCCCCTTGAGGACAAGGCCTCAGTTTTGTGGTTGACCCAGTAAAGCCGAATGCCTGGCACACTATAGATACTCAATTAAAAATCCCTTGAGAGACGGCTGGGTGGCTCAGTCAGTTCAGCATCTGACTTTGACTCAGGTCATATCATGGTTCCTGCGTTCCAGCCCCACATCGGGCACTGCACTGATAGCATGGAGCCTGCTTGGGATTCTCTCTCTCACTCTCTCTCTGTCCCTCCCTGACTCACACTTTCTCTCTCTCTCTCTCAAAATAAATAAACATTAGATAGATGGATAGATAGATAGATAGATAGATAGATAGATAGATAGATAGATAGATAAAAATCAAAGTCCCTTGAAAGGGCAGACTCTGGATGAGTAGATGGACAGATAGAACCCTTAGTGGTTGCAGGTTTTTCAGCAGATTTTATTTTCAGAGCCAGTGAAGAGATTTCTAAAGCCAAACATGGTGAATGGAGTGGGTTTATACGTGTAAATGTGCTAGTATGGTAAAAACAGAGACAAAAGCATATTTAGTGATTTAGTGAGTGGGACAGTGCGTGCCGTATTTTGATACTCGGTTATGTGCCCGTCTAATTGTGCTGCTAGGACTTGCTTCTGGGACTTGCCAGTCACACCAGGCCCGCTACTCCCACAGCTCCAGAGCAGCTACTGACTTTGTATTTTAGGTAAACAGGGGGCTCCCAGAGTGGGGCAATGAGGAGGCTCGGAAGCGGCCTCTTCCAGGGAGGCCGCGGAGCGATGGGTGCCGCAAAGCCTCGGGAGAGGGATGAGGGGAAGGTGGCCCCACTCAGGCTGGACTCTCAGCACACCCGCCCCGCCCCCTTGGTCCTGGGGGATGGCCTGCAGCACTCAGATGACACAGTTTCGGAAACATTTTCCTTCCTCACTCTCTTTCCTTCTTTTTTCCTTCCTTCTTGCCTGCTTTCCTCTCTCTTTCCCTTCTCTTTTCTCTCTTCCTCTTTCCCTTCTTTGCTTCTCTCTTTGGCCCCTCGGCCTCTCTCTGGCTCTCCCTCTCCCTCCCAACCCCTGCGCTGGGCAATCTTTCCAGGCCTCTATTTCTATCTCCCTCTGTCAGCCAGATGAAGTCAGTGCTGAAGAAACCCAAATACGATAGCTATTCTCCCCTACCGTCCCCAAGAGACCAGCTCAGACTGCAGTTCATAGGCAGCTGAACTCCCTCTGGGCCCTTTGCCCTCCATACTCTCCACCCCACCCCCCTGCAGGCCACAGACCCCTCTGGGTGGCCTGGAATCTGCCCCACCAGGCGACCACGAAGCCCCCTTGGGCTGGCCCAGGACAAGCCCTTCCCAAAGCCGCAGCCAGAGAAGGGGCCACCTCTTACTCCTAAATGTATCCATCCCCAACTCCAAGAGCAAACGCCCCCCCCTTTCTGGACCCCATCATAGAAACACAGATCTTGGCTGCCCTTCTTTTCACCCCAAAGAAGGGCTGCTTTTGCAATAAGGGCATTAGAAGATTGTCATCTGCCAGGAATGCATGGACATTTTTTTCTCCAGTTGCTTGCCCTGGGCTGATCTGGCCTGATTGACAGGAAAGGTAGACAGGACAGGGCAAGGAGAAGGAGAGCAGGAAGGGGGCTGGAGAGGTGGAGTCTGGGAGGGTAGAGAGAAGCAGAGGCAGAAGGAGAGATCAAGTTCCAGAATTTTAGAACTGGCGGAAGAGACAGAAGACCATCCAGCGGGCCACCCTGACACACACCACCCATTTTTTGGAGGAGGAAACCGAGACTTCAGAGTCTCCGTGCAAAAGAAATGGCTTGCTCCCGTCCTGTGTTGATCATTGGCGGAGCCCGGACCAGCAGGCAGGTCTCTTGACTCGGATCCCAGCCCAGCACCGCCCCTCTGCCTGACTCAAGGCAGAGAAAATTGACTGTCTTGGCAGCAAAATGAAACCTTCTGATTTACGAGGAATTCTAAGATATCTTCCAGTTGACAGTCTTTGGAGAATTGCACAAGCCCACACTTTTGTGGGGGCAGAATTTAATGAAAGGAACACATGCGTTATTCGCTTTTCATTAAGGATGACATGTAGAGAATCCATATCTAAGGAGGGAGAAATTGGTCCTGGCCTGGGGCCCCCCAGTCCCGTGGTCCCAGAGAGAATTTGTCTCAAGACAGGGGAGGCCAGGAGTGGGGGCGAACACCTTCCAGACACTTACTGTTATGTCCATTGTCTCACGTAATTCTCACAGGGACCCAGAAAGCTAGATGCCCTTGCTTTACAGGTGTAGGGCGTTACAGATGAGGACACTGAAGCTCAGAGAGAGCAAGTAATAAGCCCAATGTCACCCAGCTAGTGAGTGACAGAGCCAACATTTAAATCCCAGCCTGCTTTGGATCAACTTCAATAAACCATCCGTGCAGGAATGGGAAGCCAGCTGGGCAGCCTAGGGTCCAGTTGTGCAGACACTCCAGATCGATGGTCCAGGGACGGAGGAGTCCTGGGGCCTGGCAAGGGCAACCTGGTGGCCAGCCAGGCCCAGCTGGATGGTGGCCGACCCTATGAAGTCTAGGGAGCAGTCGAGCCATGACAATGATGCCCGGCAGGCTCCGTTTCGGTTGCTCTCCGGATTCCCAGCCCCAGAGCAACCTGGCATCTGCATCAAGATACCCAGTTGGGCCTCCATCTCCGATGCAGACATGACAGGTGTGGGCCTTAGAGCCATGTAGACCTGAGTTCGAGTCCTGAGTCAGGCCCTGAAAAGGTGCCTAGATCCCTCTCAAGCCTCAGTTTCCATACTTGGAATAGTTACATACAGCACTTACTTCTCAGCATTGTCAACAAGTTTGAAAATAATATTATTATTACCAGTCGCAGCTATGTAATAATAATGACAACATTTTTGTGCCGTGCATTACGCTAATGAAGCACGAAGCATGTTACCTGAGTTCATCTTCAATATGATCCTCTGAAGTGTACTCTTAGGAGCTCCATTTCACCCATGAAGAAACAAGCTCAGAGTAGTGTTTCCTTGCCCAGACCACACAGTTAGCAAAACTGACAGAGCCAGAATTTGAACCCAGGTCTATGTGCACGCCCAACTCATTAACATGACTGCCTTTATAAGCAAAGTTAAGCAACACATAGTAAGCATTCAACAAATCGGAGTTCCAGTTCCTTCTTTTTCGCCTGAAAGCCCAGATTCCCATGGCACCCACAGGTATTTGCTTTAGGGCTTGCCTACATGGAGTTTTCTGGAAGTCAAGGGAAAGCTGGGGAGGTGGGGAGCAGGGAGCATGTCTCATTCCGGGCTCCCCTCCCTTCCCTGACTTCCTTATAGGGTTTGGCAAAAGCTGTTTCACCGAGGCCTCTTGTGTTGCTGGAAACAATGTGAGTTTGTTTTGGCACCGCGAAGAGGGCCCGATTCCGCCCCCTGGACGCTTCTGTGGGAAGAGGACCTAGAGAATGTGGCCCAGGCCCCGTCAGTCGCTGCTCCCCTCCCAGCACATCCACGGCACAATTACAGCCATCACATGTAGCTCGGAGGACATGGGATAGGGCTTTCTTTCCCGTCCTCTCCACTGTCCCTTTCAGAAGAACATGGGTCCCAGAGTAAGGCGCTGTGGTACCTGCCTTCTCTTAGCAGATCCTCTCTCAACGCTGTGGGCACTTGGTCTGGTGGCTTCTGCCCCTGGGTACTTGGTGCCTGTGGCCAGAGTACTGATAAGTAGACACCCTGAGTTGGAGGGCATCGGCACTGTCCTCCGGGCCAGCCAAGCCCCCAATGGCTTAGGTTCACAGCGGGTTTTTCGAAAACCAGTCCAGGGCCACGCCAGGAGTTCATTTGCATCTGTTAGCTTGTGCTTCCCAATCCTCACACCACCCTCTTTTAGGAAGGCCTCACTTTCCTATTTTCCCAAACGCAGGGCCCGTGGCTCAGGGGGACGAGGAGACCGTTGGTTCAAGCTCATGAAGCCAGGAGGTCAGGGTCGAAGCAGGTGGTGGCCTTCCAGCTCTGACATCGCTCCATCTGCCCCAGCCCAGGAGGTGTCCCTTCTGCCACACTCCCCAGAGAAGTCTTGTCTGCACAATGTTGAGCTCCGCTGGTATCCCCTGTGAGAGCCTGTAGGCTTTCCAGGGTTGAGCTAAAATCTGCCTCCCTGTCACTTGCTCCCACGGGCCCCACACGTCCTCAATGTAACTTCAGGCAAAGGGAGGAAATCCAGGTCTGTGCCCTTAGCCATGCCTGTTCTTCAGAGATGGGAAGATGGGCCCAGAGGACTGCTGGTCAGCTCTATTCCTGCCCTAGGACTGGTGTGGCTGTGGGCATGGTGTGGGTGCCCTCCCAAGCACACTGGCAGTCAGAACCCTGGCTCTGTGAGGCTTCTCTTGCCCTCTCTTCTGACCGCTGCACTTGGCTCCAGGTGGAAGTTAGAGGAAGCTGAGGGTGAAAGGTCCAGCCAGGTGAGCCTACCAGGCGGGCCCGTGAGAGAGGTGCACGGGGACCTTGGCCCAAAGAGCTGGAAAGGCCCGGCAACAGTGAGGAAGACACCAAAGCACTGAGCGGGCGGTGCCCTGTGGGTGGGAAGAGCCCTTGGACTGTAGGGGCAAACTGAGGGTTCCCTCTCCCCACCCACATACTCCACCTGCCACACCCCCTGGCTTGGCGGCCCGGGGCCGGATTCGCCAGCAGTAAGGACACAGGTGACAATTTTCAGGGCTCCTTCTCCACATTAGCCCCTTGATCCCACAACAACTTCTAGAAGGAGGTAGGAAGGGCGACCTTGTCTTACTTTACAGATGTGGAAACAGGCTGAGAGGGCTCCGAGGGGCAGAGTGAGGCCTGAATGCCGGACTTCTGGCCCCCACGCTCGGTGGAGATGTCCACTCTGCCGTGTCCCCCTCTTCCCTCTGTCAATGCTAGGAAGATTGTTCTGGGGACAACTGCAATGTCACAGAGGCAACTAAGCAGGCCCAGTTAAAGGGCAGGGAGGAAAGTGACTGATGGGCTGGTTGATTGAATCAAGGAGCCCTCATCTCCCAGAGCCGCTGTTGGGCTCTTCTTGGATTTCTCTGCTGGGGTAACAACCCAGCAGTGAACAGGGGAAGCAGCGGAGGCCAGCTCAGCTTCTCGGTCGCCTCCCCTCCCCCAGGAGCCCTTGGAATAGGAGGAGAGCAGCTCTGCACTTGGAGACCCTGCTCAGCCCGAGTTTGAAACACTTATGGTTCCTATTTAAAGCCACACCTCGTTCATCTTTTCAGCGCCGACCAACAATTAAACCTGATTCAATCAAGCACCAACAACTAATTTAAACCAAGCCTCGCAGTGGGCTTGTCACTGGCTATTTAAAACCCTCTCCCGGCCTCAGGGGCTCTTCGGAACCAGGATTGTCTGTGCTGTGGAGAGCAAGAACCCGCCCGCGGCCTTGGGGGATCTGACTCCTGTTGTGTGCTGGGCCTGGCCTAGGGTTCCTGGGTGGGAGGTATCTCTGCCACCTTGCCCAGGCCCAGGCTGGCTCCCTGGGGGGGTTGAGGGTTGGCTTCTGGAGGGATGCCAAGGGGAGAGAGACGGGGGAAGCAAAGAAAAAGCCCACCCAAGAGGGCCCCCAGTGCACATACTTCTGGTGCTCACTTGGGCTTTATTCTGGCCCCGAGCAACGGGGATGCCCAGGGAGTGTAGAAAGCATTAGAAACTCGGGTTTGAACCCTAACTCTGCAATCGACTACCCAGTCCTGTGACTGCTCTGTGGGTAGGTTTGGCCTTTCCTGGCCTCACTGTCCTTACCAGTCTAGTGAGGATAACAAGAATCTCTCTCTAAACCACCTCCCTGCATTAATAGAGCCCTCAAATCTGGCCACCCCAGTAAAAACAGCTGGGAGACGCTAAGTCCTAAAACCTGGAAGTCCTGCCATAGAGCAGACTTGAGCTTGCACCGGCTCCGACTCAGCACAGGCAGCATGACAGATGCCAACACGCGGTCCTCAGAGTGATGCCTGCCGTTCACATGTCTCTCTCGGGCTGCAGGGACACAGGACGATGACCCCTTCCGGCCAAAGACTTGGGCCACACTGGTGTACTTAGGGAGGACTCCCTGGAGGTAGTGGGCTTGAGGCTAGCTTTGAAGGCGGGGCAAGGCTCAAATAAGCCAAAAGCTGGAGGGGAAGTCCAACCGGGTAGAGCCACTTAGAGCTGGCAGTGAGCTTCCCCAGGGATTTCCCGTTTAATCCTCACAGGTACCCCGATTTTGTAGGATGAGGATGCTGGGGGTTTAAATGGCCACTGAGAGATTAAGACAACCAGATCCTACTTTGGACCCCCTGATGCCAGCTGCCTTGGTCCCACTCTGCCGCAGGCTGTCTCTCGCCTCTCTCTCCACAGAGCAGAGGATCCAGAGGGTGCCAGGGTGGGAAGGCAGAAAGACTCCCAGCAGAGCTCTTCCCTCTGGGATTCCTACTGCATCGCCTTCTCAAAGGCAGAACAGTACAAAAACATATGGTGTGGAGGCAAAGAGCTTATGGGATAAATTGGGGAGGGGTGCTGTATCGAGAGGCGCTGAGGACCTTGGGGTACTAACAGCTGCCCGTTACTGCACTGTGGGAACTGGGGCTGCCCTAACAGGGGGAGACGAGGAGGGTCTCCAAGTTCCCGTGTGTGGGAGGAAACAATCGTCTCTTTTCTGGGGCCTCCAGGGGTGAGGAGGAGTGAGATCATGTCTGGGGAGGGAGGGGGCGAGACGCAGGATATGAGTGTGCTCCCAGGGGAGCACGCGGGAGCCGAGGAGCAGGGCCTTAAGAATGGCTGCCTCCCTCCCCAAAGTCCCTCCACGGCCTCCACCCCAGCATCCCTCACTCCTCTGGTTTCCTGGGCCATAAGTCAGGACTATCTGACCCTGCTAGGATTCTTCAGGGGTCTCACGGACCCCACGGGACTGCAAGCCCCTCCGGGGCAGGTCCATGGCATCAAACTGAAGAGCTCAGGGCCTAGCGTGGGGCAGCCTTGAGACAACCCCCAGGCCCTGCCACTTCTTAGCTGTGTGATTTTAAGCCTGTCCCTTAACCTCCTTGAGAATCTCCTGTGCAACGAAGGTAAAAATAGGACCTCTCCCATGTGCTTGTCGGAAAATTAAATGAGTTAATCAGAGTAAGTGCTTACCAAAAATATCCTCATTTGGACCCCCGGAGCAGCTAGTACCCATCTCAGTACATGGGGTGGGGGTGGGGGGGCTTGACAATGAGTTGATGGAAAGCTCAGGACAGCAGCTGCAGCGGCGGGACCCGGCTCGGATCGGAGAGAACTCCCATAATGCCAAATGAAGGGCAGATGCTAGCCGGGCAGTTTTCTGCCTGGAAGCCTCGGGAACATGGCGCCCCCGTGTCAGCGCACCCTGAAGTGGGACGCCCCCATCTCATGGAGAAATTGGGAGCCCCCAGACTGTCTGTGGGGTCTTCTGCAAGAGTCTTGGCCCTTGGCCCTTGGCCCCATGGTTGGGTTGGGACAGACGATCGATCGGGAACAGCAGCACCCTCCTCCAGCTGATGTTTTAGCTGGTGAGCACTGGGTTGGATGCTAGCTTAGAGCAAGGGAGGAGAAAGGACCCCCTAATTCAGGACCCTGCGGAAGCTGTGTGAGGATCAAACAAGATGTCATACATCGGTCTCCAGCCCAGTATCTCCAGCTTTCTGTGAAGGACCAATTTTGTAAATATTCAATTGTCCACAGACCAGTGGTTTTGTAATAGCAAACAAGGAATTACTAGAAAAAAATGATCGCACACTTGGCTATTGTGGCAACATCAAACTGCCACAAAAAGTCATGTGTGTTCTCAGTTCCTAGGCTTACCAGCAACCAGTGACAGTTCGTACAGATGACAGTCGCACTGCATTTGGAGCAGACACTCCATAAAGGCCAATTTCCCTCTTTTCTTCCTGCAGTCTTACCTCCTCCTCAGCCAGATGGGAAGCGGGGTCCCGACGGCCCCTCACCATGTGCTTAGAAGCCTCCCCACCCCACCACCCTTCAAGGCCTTCCCTGGTCATCTGTGGCCGTACCCTCTGTTCTCCTGGGACAGTCCTGATTATACAATATTCTATTTCATGGCAATGTGTTCTTACTTTTTTTACTGACCGCCATACAACAGCTGTGCTACTGAGAAGGGAGCGTCAGTTCTGTATGCGATGCGAAGGAGGCTGAGGACAGCAGGGTCCTGGGGCAGCGGGGAAGCCCTTCCCAGGGGCGGGCATGGAAACAAAGAGTGTCTGTCCACTGGGGAACAACATATAGGCTTCCACCAGGAATTCGAACAACAGCAGTTACTATTTTAATTTGAGTACCTACAGTATGCCAGGACCTGAGTTCCAAGAGTTCCATTATCTGCTTTTTCCTGACAATTCCACAAAGTAGACATAGTTTTATCTGATTGAAAATGAGACATCTCAATCCTGTGAGCTCCTAGGAGCTCTGCAGGTGCCTGTCCTGAGTGGCTTCGGGGCATCCTGAGGGGCTTTATAAACATGCAGATCTCCAGCCTCAGATGCTAGATTCTGATGCCGGAGCCTGGCTGGTCCCCAGGGTCCCCAGGTGATTTTAATGATCGCCTGGCTCAGGCACTACTTTTCTCTAAGATACAGAGTCCTGGCCTGGTCAGCAGAGAAACTCAGGAGAAACCACATGATGCAGCCCTTAAAAACAAATAATTTAAAAAAAAATTTTAATGGTTATTTATTTTTGAGAGAGACAGTGTGCGAGCAGGGAAGGGGCAGAGAGAGATGGAGACAGAATCTGAAGCAGTCTCCAGGCTCTGAGCTGTCAGCGCAGAGCCAGATGCAGGGCTCAAACTCACGAGCTGTGAGATCATGCCTTGAGCCAAGTGGGACGCTCAACCAATTGAGCCACCCAGGCGCGCCAAAAACAAAGAATTTTTAATAACGAGGGAACATACTTATGTTTTATCAAGGGTACAAAGCAGGTAAGAAAATTGATATATAGTTTGACCTCAACTGTGTAACCAAAATAAAAAGTGCAGTTAAAAAAAAAAGACTGGAAGGAAAATTGCAAAATGTTGATGTTGATTATCTCCCATGAAGAGATTATGTGTGATTTTGTTTCTCTATACTTTTCCACAGGGAGCACGCATTACCTTCACAAATAGAAAAGCAATAAGCGCTGTTTTTAGAAAACTCCAGTCATCTGTGCTACCTCAACAGGCATGAGTCAACTTTTAACATTCTGGGGTTAGGCAGAAATTGCTGGAGTTTTGTTTTCTTCTCTCCGAAGGCAGGAAATCACTATCTCCCACTGGGTTTCCTGCTGGAGTTGGGAGGCTGAGAAAAATTCCGGCTGAAGAAGATTCAAGAAAGGTATACAAACTAAGACATGCAAGGTCCCTGTGAGTGGCTTCTACTTAGCTCTGCAGCTCCTTCCTCCTCCACCACCTGCTCTGGGAGTCACTTCTGGAAACGACCATCATTAGCCTTGCCTTCAGCCACACTGCCACTTCACCCTGGAAAGCTCATCCCTAATTAATCCCCCACCCACCCTCCAATCACTTTAACATCTTCAGGCATCAATTAGGTGTCCATGTTCCACGAAGAGCTTCCTTGACCTCCCCGACTGAGTGAGCACCCGGACACCCTATCCTCCCTTGTCATTGGAATATGTCACATTTGATTGTGAGCATGGCTTACTTCTGTGGTTCCCCACCTGCCTCCAGAAGCACCATGGTCGGTTGGGATTCTATATCCCCAGCCTGCACACAGTAGGCACTCAATAAATGCTTACTCAGTAAATGAAGGAGCCCTGCCTCGAGGTCCGAATGACTGCGGGGTCACTCCAGGCAGCTCTAGGTACCTGCCTCTCTCGAGCCCCTTGGAGTTAAATGGCCACCAGTAGTTCCTTCTGCATCATGAAGTTCAGCAACACCACTTCCTCAACCTGCTGCACAGATTGGACCACGGAGGAGACCACAGCCGAGGCCACCGCACCCAGGCTGGTGGGAGGCTCCACTCGGACGTCTCGATTCCTCCCAGTCCAGGGGCCCAATCCGGGGACTCTATACAGGATGGTGGCTAGCTGGCCAATCACGTAGCTTTGGGGAAAGAGGGTCCTAAGACTGCGGAGTCTCCCGTAGGCCAGGGAAGGTGACTCGCCCAGCCTGGAAGCCGTTGGCGGCAGAGCCCTTCCACCTTCCCACGCCTCAGAACTCAGGGCATCTCCAACCGTCTCTTCCCAGCAAACGAAAGAGCCTGCGACACAGGCGAGGGCAGCCACCCGCGTCGTCTCTCTCCTCCTCTGGCTGCTCCCTGGCCACCCTTTGGCCACTCCGCGGGGGCCCCGCCCTCTCGAGCGGGGGCGGGGGTTGCTCCCCGGCCAGGCCCAGGCCCAGCTGGTCACATGCCGGAGACGACCTGCACCCCCTGGACCCAACCCCGACGGGCTGCAGTCGGTCAATGAGTTTCGAGCCCTTCTGTCCCGTCAGCCCAGCGTCGCCCTGCCTGGGGCACCGGGGACAGAAAAATGTGACTGTCCGTCCTCACACACTCTCTTGAGAAGTGGGGGAAGCATTTGGCACACAGGCTCACTCTGGTGGGGTGGAATGAGTCTCACCAGGGAGACTGGGAAAAAATAGAAACATGTTGCTGATGCTGCAGGAAATGTGCTGGGGGCGGGGGGTCCCAAGAGGGAGGGAGGCTGGGCGGTAGAGCGGGGGCGGATGGGCGGGGGGCACTTCCAGGGTCTAGAGGAATCGACCCACGCTTGTCGCTTGTCGACAGGCAGCGTCCTTCCCAGGCCTGCACTAGTCGGTTGGAGTTGTGCTAGGTCGGTCTGGTCCCCACCCCACCCCCTACCCTTTCCACACTTTCCCCTCACTTCCCCTCCCCCTCTTCAGGGAAACAGTGCCCTGGGGCTTCTGGAAACCACATGTTTCAGTCTCTGAAGGATAACTCAGATTTAAAATATTCCTATCCCACATCAAACTATGTGTCACTGTGCCGTGGCCGTCCGAAAGCCTCCTGCCCAGGGCAGTGGCTGACACACGCACCCACACTGAGGAACAGAGGTGGTCCCGGCAGAGGGCGAGGAAGGGGGCATAGGTTTAAAGGAGTGGCTCCGGAAAACAAGGCTTCATCAAAGAAGCGAATCCCTCAGACTGGGATGAACCAGTCTAGTCAGGGCCACAGAATGAGAGCTCCACTCAGGTGGCCCCCTTCTCTGCCAAAACAGATGCTTGAGCGGGAAGGTGGGGGAGGGTGGCCTAGCCGTCAGCATGGCACAGGCCACCCCCACTGCAGAAGACGGGCTACCTGTCACAGCAGAGGACAGCCCTGAGCCCGGTGCCCAGGCCCCTCTCAGACCCGCCTTGGATGAGCCCTATGGCAACTCACCCACAAAGCCTCAGTTTCCCTGCTGGTACTCCTACCTACATCAGAGGGCTTTGGGAGCCCCACTGAGATAAGACCAGAAGGATGCAGGCAAGTTAGACCCAGGACACTGTGGAAGGGTCGTGAACAGACCATCGAAAGAAGGCTAAAGAAGATATATATAAGTGATCAAATGTCAGCCATTAAAAAGAATGAAATTTTGGGGCGCTTGGGTGGCTCAGTCCGTTAAGCATCCAACTTCAGCTCAGGTCATGATCTAACAGTTCATGGGTTCACGAGCTCGAACTCCATGTTAGGCTCTGTGCTGACAGCTCAGAGCTGGAGTCGGCTTCATATTCTGTGTCTCCCCAACTTGTGTGTCTCTCGCGCTCGCTCTCTCTCAAAAAAAAAAAAGAAATTTTGTAACGATATGGATGGACCTAGAGGGTATTGTGCTAAGTGAAGTAAGTCAGAAAGAAAAAGACAAGTACCATATGATTTCATTTATATGTGAAATCCAAAAGAACAAAACAAATGAACAAACGAAAAACAGACACAGACTCATAAACACAGAACAAACGTGGTTACCAGAGAGCATGAGTGTGGGGGAACAGGTGAAGGGGATGAAGCAGTACAAACTTCCAGGGGCACCTGGCTGGCTCAGTCGGTAGAGTATGAGACTCTTGACCTCAGGATCGTGAGTTCAAACCCCATGTTGGGCATGGAGGTGACTTTGGAAAAAAGAAAGTACAAACTTTCAGTTATAAAATAAGTAAGTCACAGGGATGAGTTATAAAATAAGTAGGTCACAGGGATGAAAAGCACCATATGGGGAAATACAGTCAACAATATCGTACTAATGTTGTATGGTGACCATACTTACTGTGGTGAGCACTGAGCAATATGTAGTTGTTGAATCACTATGTTGTACACCTGAAACTAATATAATGTTGCACGTCAGTTATGCTTCAATAACAAATAAGTAAACAAAACTCACAATGGTCTGGCTGGCCTTAGGCAAGTTCCTGCCCCTTTCTGTGCACTGAGAGGTGGACCAGCTAATCTTAAATGCCTCTTTTTTTTTTTTTTAATGTTTTATTTATTTCTAGGAGAGAGAGAGACAGCATGAGCAGGGGAGGGTCAGAGAGAGAGGGAGTCACAGACTGATACAGGCTCCAGGCTCTGAGCCGGCAGTCAGCACAGAGCCCGACGCGGGGCTCGAACCCACAAACCGCGAGATCATGACCTAAGCGAAAGTCGGACGCTTAACCGACTAAGCCACCCAGGCGCCCCTGATCTTAAATGCCTCTTGCAATTCTAGTGTCTCTCGTTACCCTCTTTGTTTTCACCATCTTTATCTTTCCCCTTCTTAAGGGATCCTTTCTGAGGAGGTGCTACCAGTTGCTTCTCCATTGTTCCTCAGAGCACCTGCCAACGGCCTTTGGTCACTGACCTTTCTGAGAACGTATGGGGAGCCTTGGGCAGAGGGAAAGAGGCAGGTCCTACCCTTCTTCTGCCCCCCAGGCCTGATGTCGCCTCCACTCCTTCCACACCCTCTGGCTCCCTAGGTGGGTTTTCCTGCCCTGGTCTCTGAGATCCCTGATGGCTAGCTCCCTGTACTCAACACACACACACACACACACACACACACACACACACACACACACACACACACACACACAGGCTGTCCCCTGCCCTGATGGCCACTCTGGTCGAGCCAGGTCTTGGGTCCTGAACCAAATTCCTAGGGTCTGGAGGTCCCAGCGGGTGCCAGCAGAGGCCAGTGGAACTTCTTTTCTAATAAAGCTGCCTCCTCCCTTCCTGCCAGAGTTAGACGGGGCCTTAGCTTGCTGGGATTTGCTCTCAGAGAAGGGTCTGGCCATGGACTTGCTTTGGGACTAGGCATGATTCACAACCATCTGGTCCGGGAAGACCATACTCTCTGGAAGGGAAGGCAACTGATAGCTGATGACGTGAATGTGTGATTTGCTTTCTTTCTTGACTTCCACCTTCAGCCCCTGATTTTGATTGCCTTTCCCTCCAGGCACCATGACAGCTTGTTGCTGTCCAACAGGCCCTGGAGCTAAGAGCAGCTCCTGGAGGCCACCATCCCCGCCCTCAGCCTACAGGCCTGGCCACACTGGACCTATCTGACCAGCCATGTTGTCAGCTAGGCCCCCTAGGCTTTGCTCTCCAATCTGGAGGTGAGGGGTTGAACTAGAGAGAGGACAGCCAGGCCAGGCCAAGGGAAGCCCCTGATGCCCAGTGAGCCACACAGCGTGAGCCCTGGCTCCCCTCTCTCCCTCTCCTGGATTGGGCTGGGGTGGGGAAGAGCCTCTGTCTGCCTCCTGCCTCCCAAGTCCCCTCCTCCCTTGGGCCCTGTTCCCCGTCCCCAGCTGCCCCCTGGTCCTCTGTATCTTCTAACACACCCCATCTCCCATGCGTCTCTCAGGATCTGGGCCACTTTGTCCTCTGTTTTCTCTCTCCTCCTGTGTCTTTCTTTGCCTGTCCCCATATCCTTGTCTTCACGTTGTCCTCACCCCTCTCTCCCCACTGTGTCTCTGACCCAGTTGGTGCTTCTCCTTGGCTGTTTCTCTGACTCTCCTTCCTCTCCAGCCCTGCCCTCTGCACTCATCACTGCAGGCTTTGTGACCCACTTTGCAGAAATCTCATGAAGAAGAGGAGAAAAAAAAAAGGAAAAGAAAAGGCACCGTTTGGTTTTCATCAGCGTAACGAAACCCTGGTGGCCTGGAATGTGGCTGCGGACCTGCCCACCTCCCTGCTGCGGCCTCCCTCCCTCCAGGACATCTGTGCTGGCGGGATTGCCTGCACATCAGCGGGGAAAGCGGCTCCGAGCTCCCACCTGATGCCTCCGTCAGGCCAGGGCGGAAACATGCCAGCCAGGATGCCAAGGAGGTACAGCCAAGCGTGGGGACACATCAGGACCCCCACAGGGCCCAGGGCCTCTTTCCAACAGCAGTTGGGTGTTTATTATGGACGGAATGTTTGTGTTCCTTCTTGTACTGAAGTCCTTACCCCCAAAGCAACAGGACTTGGAGTCCTTGGGACTTGGGACTTTGGAGACCTTGGGAGGTTATTGGGTTCAGGTGAGGTCATGAGAGTGGGCCCCCATAACAGGATTGGTGTTCTTATAAGAGGAAGAGAGACCAGAGGTGTCTCCGTTTGCCATGTGAGGGACGCAGCAAAAAGGTGGCCATCTGCAAGCCAGGAAGAGGCTCTCACTAAATGAAATCAGGCAACATCGGGCCCTTTGAGTTCTCAACCTCCAGAGCTGTGAGAAGTAATTACCTGTCATCCAAGCCACCCAGTCTAGGGTATTCTGTCATGGCAGCCCTAGAGGACTAAGGACTGAGACTCTGTTCTATCCCAGTTGGCCCTTCCGTGGAGAGGCAGTAGCCTCTGGTCAGACCTCCAGGCCCAACCTGGACCAAGGCCAGCCCCACCCTGCCCTCTCCACCCTCGCCTTCAGCGTTTGCAGCCTCTGGCTTCTTCCACAGGGGTCTGTGGGGATGTGAAGGAGGCTCTCTGCCCCCTTGGCTGGCCTGCCAGATACCTGGCCTCCAACTCAGGAGCCTGCATGGGCTTGGGGGACCCAGACTTGACCCCTGGCTAGCATAGGACACTGATCCACTGTGCTCCTTGATGGGGGAGAACAGCGGACAGTCCAGGGCAACTCTCCTGCATTCTTCCGGCCGCTGTCTCCCCTTCCAAGAGCATCTATGTGCCTTGTCTGTACTCCACTGAAGGCTCCTGTCTGCTTGTCTGCCCACATGCCCTCCACTCACCACTCACATCTCCCACCTGCAGCAGGAGACTGCTAGTAGAGGAGCTACCTGAGGAGGGGGTGCGCAGTGCAAATCCCTTCTCCCATTTCAAGACCGAACCTATGTCCTAATGACAGTCGCTGGTCTTTTTGAATATCTAAAGTGTATAGGAGCTTACGGTGCACAGAGGGCTTCCTCCTACCGCATTTCCTTGAATCCTCACAACAGGATGGTCTCTGTGAATGTTTTACAGAGGAGGAAACCAAGGCTCTGGGTGGGGGGAGATGACTCCACACTGATTACAGTCAGCACAGCACTGGCCCCTGCTCGTGGGGCTGGGGACCAGCGAGCCAGCCTTCCCCATACATGGCTGCTGCTTGGCCAAGGCTACTCTACTAACCCACAGGCACACCTTGTGCCTTCCTGTCTTCGGGCCCTTGTTTGGTCATTCTCCTGCTAGGAATGCCCTCACCCATCCTTTTTACTCATTTAAGTCCTACTCATCTTTCACAGCCTGGCTTTTACCCTACTTCCAATTGAGAGCCTTCCATCACCTCGACAGAACAAGCCTACTTACCGTGTTGTGCGTATAATCAGCACCAGGGAGTCTAAGAGTTGTGGCGTAGCCTGCTACTCGTCCCTCAGCATGCATTCCCCCGTTCTTCGTCAGTCATGGGACCTCTGAATTTTAGTGGCGTACATAGTTGCCTAGACCAAAAGCCTGTGTTTCCCAATCTCCATGTGGTTAGATGTAGTTAATTTCTAGCTGATGGACTATAAGCAGAGTCGCATTTATGACTTCGGGGAAGAATTTGTATTCATTTTTATGGCCTCCTTTCCTACTTCCTACCAGCTGGGATGTGAACACGATGTCTGGAGCTCGAGCAGCCATTTTAGACCTTAAAGGTGGATACCGCGTTCAAGGGCGGTACAGCATCATGACTAAAGAAACTTACAGATCTGTGGTCCCGTTGCTGTGCCACCATCCCCACTTTGTTTATCTGTGACAGTAATCAATTTTCATCTTGTTTCAGCCATTGTTGTTTTGTGTGTTCTACCAGTTTAGCCAAACACAATCCCACTGGTACCAAAACAACCACCGAGTAAACGGCACATTCTTTGTGCAAAGCACAGGACAAGTCGGGATTTTTTAAAGTTGGGATTTCATTGAATTTTCACTGCAACCTGAAAGCTGGGGGAACATGCTAGACACTAGATGAGGCGCTGAGAACTCGGCAGTGAGTAACATAAACTCCTTTCCTTCAAAATATTGACAGTCTTGTGGGGGAAATGAGTAAATGGGAATAACAACGCACAGTGATGATGGTAAGGCCACATCATTATTTTAAGATGCGATCACTTGTACGATACACTGTTTTTTATGTACCATGAAGAAAAATAATACTGCCATTAAACTGAGACATGATGTCTTAATAATAGTCCCATGTGACACATGAACCAGTCACACCAACCTCTCATTACTTGGAAATTTTTTATTATCTATTCCAAGGGATTTCACAATTTCTCCAGGCTCCACTTGCCTTGCTTCCTCTGTGACAGACCATCTTTTAGACATATCTCAGTAACAAAATATAGCACAGCTTAATCCACTGGTATCTTCCTTTCCTCTCCCATAACACACTTGGTTGTTGCTTTGGAAGAAGCACAGACTGTGGTTATTCCTCTGATGATGAATATTTGCTTCATTAAAATCTAATTTATGCCCTGCCACTCTATGTTGTATCTTTCTTCATACTCAAACAACTTTTCATTTCTCTGCTGAATCATAGCATCCTTGAAGGCGGTTTGGATGGCAGTTAAACTCAAATAAAATACCCAAGAATGCACAAAACTTTCTAAAGAGCTATGGTCAAGTCTCTGCTCATGCACTCAGTGACGCCAGTGTGGGACTGCCACCTGGGAAGCAGTGATCATGACACATGACTGTAAGCACAGCTTGGTCTTGGACGTGAAGACGTGAAGGAAAAAATAAATAGATAGAAGTATGCCTTCCAGGTCCTGGAAGAGAGAGGACTGGGGACTGACTGCTCAGTACGTGCAAGGTTTCCTTTCAGGGTGATGAAAATGTTCCTGAACTGGGTAATGTTGATGGCTGCACACACTCTGTGCTATATGCCACCGGACTGTACATTCAAAAATGACTAAGGTGCTCCTGGATGACTCAGTCAGTTAAGTGTCCAACTTTTGGTTTCAGCTCAGGTCATGATTTCATGGTTCGTGGGTATGAGCCCTGCGTCGGGCTCTGCACTGACAGCTGTGGAGCCTGCTTGGGATTCTCCATCTCCCTTTCTCTCTGCCCTTCCCATAGTGTCTCTCTCTCTCTAAAAAACATAAATAAATAAACATTAAAAATAAATAAATAAATTCCAGTTCTATCTTTAAAAAAATGACTAAAATGGAAAATCTTATTTGAGGTGTATTTTACCATAATTTTTTAAAGTAGGTCTTAGATTTAATGAAAACAGTAAAATTAATGAAGTTTCGAGCACTGTTCTAACTAAGCACATGACACCCAGAATGCATTGTGATCCCAACCACAACAGTCTATCACAGCTAATAATGATCGCTACCATCTATTGCTCATGGGCCCGTCAATGGCTTAGTGAGAGTTTTACACACAACAGTCCGCTCACCCATAACAGGCCCATCGTTCAGTCCATTCTGCCTTAATGCTCATTCTGAAAACACAAATGTGTTCCCATGCGACTGGGGTATTAGGGAACAGTGTGAGCCTAACGCAAGTTTCGCTTTTGCTCACGTGTGATTTCGTCCATGAGAACCACCCTCCCCCTCTCTGGGTCCAGGGCTAGCAAACCACAGCCCTCCGGCCCGCGGCCTATTTCTGTACATAAAGCGTTATTGTAGGACACAAGGACACTCCTTCCTTTATGTCTGGTCTTGGCCGCTTTCACACCACGACAGCAGAGTTGGAGTGTTGCAGTAGACACCGTATGGCTCTGCAAAGCCGACAGCATTTTTATCTGGCCTTTTAAGAAAAAGTTCGCCAAGCTTTATGCTACCTGAACCCTGAAAACTGCACCCCGCTGAATCGAGCCGTGCGGACAAAACACACCCGCCCTCTTGGAGGAGAGATGATCAGTTAACCAGTTACGATGCAGTGCAAGAGAGGGGACTGCTGCGCGCACAGTCACCAGGAGGACTGACAGGATCGGGCGAGGCTTCCCTGGGGCACAGAACCACCCCGAATGCCAGGCTCCACAGTCCGGGAACAGGACAAAGGCCCAGAGGTGGGGCCAGCCTCGGGAGTCCTCTCCCTGACCCCTGTACCCACCTGGGGCTGCATTTATTTCCCTGTGGCCCTGCCCCTGGTTCGGCCACACCGGCTATCACTTCTGGGTCCTGGAACACAATTCAACTCCCAACAGACCCTCTCTGCTCTGTTCCCTGGGATATATTCGTGCCTCCGTTCTCCCAAAAGACTCAGGAACTTCTGGCTGATCTCAGCACAGCAGCCTCTCCTTTGGTTTGTCTACTGAGCAGCTGACCAACCATCTCTAGCCCTTGGGGTTTCTCGGATGGGAGTCATGGGCCAGTCGGCCACCCCATAGTGCAGGGATCCCATACGCATCTCCCCGAGAAGCTCTGATGAAGCCCCCTCTAAGGCTTCCTGATGCAAGAGACAGTCACCTCACAGAGGGCATTCAATAAATAAATCCTAGGACACCTGGGTGGCTCAGTCGGTTAAGCATCTGACTTTGGCTCAGGTCATGACCTCACTGTTTGTGGGTTTGAGCCCCTCGGTGCAGATAGCAGGTCTGCAAGCAAATGGAACCACTTCAGATCCTCGGGCCCCTTCTCTCTCTCTCTGCCTCTTCCCCCGTCTCAAAAATAAACATTAAAAAATCAATAAATAAATCCTTTCCCCAGCATCTTCCCATTAACTTCCAATAAATTGACCCCCCAGCCACACACACACACACACAAAAGGCTGTAAGATTTGTAAAACAAGTTTTAAGATGTTTCCTTATAAAATTTGTCTTTTGCTCCAGTGACTATGAGAACTGCTACCCATCATTCTGAATCTTAGCAGAAACTTCCACCCTGTTCCACCCCCTCCTCAGAACTGAGGACCTGGAAACCAAACAGTCCTTCACAGACAGCCTTCCTGACTTCGCAGTCAGAGAGAGGACTCCAGGGTAAAGAGGCCTCCGGCATCATCCCCAACAAGGTCCTGCCTGCTCTGGGTGCGCCTCTTATGGTAGCAGAAACCTGTGTGGTGGGGAAGGAAGCATACTGGGCCTGGTGTGTGGCCACTTCCTCAATCTGTGACCTTACACAGACTTTTGAGCTGAGATTCATTTCATCATAAAATGGAGACTAAAAGTAATAACAACACAGTCCCAATTTCCCAGAATTAAATGTGTTGAGTATAGGGGCGCCTGCATGGCTCAGTTGGTTAAGCGTCTGACTCTTGATTTTGCCGCAGGCCATGATCCTAGGGTCATGGGATAGAGCCCTGAGTTGGGCTCCCACACTGAGCATGGAGCCTGCTTTGGATTCCCTCTTCCTCTCTCTCTTTCTCTCTCTCTCTTTCCCTCTGCCCCCCTTCCCCACTTGTACCCTCTCACTCTCTAAAAAATTTTTTTAAAAAATGTGTTGAGTATAACCCAAATGGATCAGTGAATTCATTCAGCTTGTGGACAAGTCTTAATAGAAGGCTCCTGGGAAGCCCAGGGCTTCTGGGAAGGATGGGGGTCTTGCCCTCACAAGGTTTGCCATCTCGTTGGGCAGAGAACATGCACATGGCTGAAAACAGACATAACAGCCCATGTCAGGTAAAGCCACAGGGAAGATCTGCAGGCTGGCCAAGAGTCCCCAGTCAAATCAGAAGCACAGTATAACTCAACAGAGGAAATAAATAATCCTGATTTGGGACCATCTCTTAGAGGAGGTGGGCCCTACCCTACCCGGTACAATTGAACTGGGGGGAGGGTGTGGGAGTGGAGAAGAGGAATGACATTTCTCTTGGTGGTCTTCCTGAGAAGAAGGCCTGGACAAGTGTGTATGGCAAACAGAGTTACACATTTGTCCCTTGTGTTTATGTATTTAGATTCGGAAACCAGATGGCAAAGTAATGCAGGGGCCGGTGGTCCTCTGAGCAACATTGGTAGCTCATTCAAATTACCCGGGGGGCTTTAAGAACTCCTGAGGTCTGGGTCCTCCCCCGAGAGACTCCCATATGGTTGTTTTGGGGTTTGATCTGGGCACTGGGATTTTAAAAGCACTGAGGGGATTCCAGTGTGCAGCAGCGTTCAGGCTAATGCTAGCCTCTCAAACCTCAGGGGGAGCAGTATGGCTTCTGTTTAAAAAAAAATGCTAAAAGAGAAAGCAACTTTATTTTTAAATGCCAAAATGCCAGGGTGGGGTGCTGGTGTCAAATTTCCGCACTACCTTTGCCTACCTCCCGCCACTGCCCCCACATTCTTCCAAACTGTTCCAATAAATCCAAGCTCCTGCTCAAAATGCTTCTTTCCTTTTCTGGAAACTTCTAACTCCCAGGAAACTCCCTCCCGACTGTGGAGGCATCTCGTTCTTAGTGCTTTGCCATGCCTGTCTAAGTGCTCTGCTCCTGCAACATCATGCAGTTTTGCCCAGATGTCGTCAAATTAGCAAAGAATTTTCCAAAAGGGCCAAAGGAGCCCTTCCCAGGGAGGCCACTGCAGCAGTAGACGCCAAGGGGAAAGTGCACTGGGCTTGGGAGCCAGGACCCCCTGGTCTAAGCTCTGATGTGACCACTAACTTGCCGCTCCTCTGAGCCCGAGCTTCCACATCTGTGAAATGGGGAGACCTGGGTGGCCCCAGGTTCCTCCTCACCGTGGCTCTTGGAGACATCAGAAGCTGTTCTAAGCTGAACACAGTGGGGCCTGAGTGCGGCTCACCTCCAGGCTCTGCTTCCTGGCGCTTCCGCCCAGCCCTGGGCCTCCTGCCCAGCGAGCAGCAGGCACAAGGGGCCTTCACAGAGTCTCTGTGCGGTTCTCCTGAGGGGGGTGGGGGGGCAGGGGCAGGCAGGCAGGGAACCTCACAGACCCAGCACAAGGCCCCATCTGTGTCCGGGTGGAGGAGGAATGGACTGAGCCGCCCACGGGGACGCTACCTTGCCTCTGGATTTTTCCGTGGCCTTTTTCAGAGCCTTTCATTTGATCATCAAACAACCCCTCAGCAGTGAGACCGATGAGGACAATTAGCTCCATTTCACCTATGAGGACGCCAAGGAGCCGAGGTGGCGGCCAGGCCAGGCGGAGCAGGAGGGTGCAGTGGGTCAGAGCGTCAGGAGCATCTGCCACTCTGACATGCAAACTGTCTTTAAAAATACCTGTATGGAACACCATGAATTTGTGTGTCATCCGCACGCAGGGGCCATGCTAACCTTCCCTGTGTGTTCCAGTTTTAGTTTGTGCGCTGCCAAAGCAAGCACTCCATTTAAACTTTCTAACCCTCAATTTTCTCACCTAAAAAAGTAAATACTCTAACACTCCACTCGGCCTGCCCACACTTTGTGGTGAGAGAGGCTCAGAGACACCTTTGGTCACGCGGTGGGACCCAGGAGTCAAGTCAATGCAAAGGCAGGGCCCTGAGAGACCCACGATAGGCCAAGGGGAGTTCTAGAACTTTCTATATTTCATCTCCTGTCATTCTCATGGCAGCCCTGTCAGGCTCCCTTGGCCCCATTTTGCAGAGGGAGAATGAGAGGTTGAGAGTCCACCAGGGGCCAAACTCGGGTTCGGAGGCATGTTCTCCCACCGCTCCCCCACCCCCCACCCCCTGCTGTCCTCTGCATGTGGGTGTAGCTCAAGAGGCAAGTTTGGATTCTGTTGTCCCGTCTGTCCAGACAGACAGACAAACAGCCTGCAGGACATGGTCAGGCTAGCCCCTGGTACAAATGCAGGCAGGGAAACCAGGGAAGGAAAGTGCTGAGTTTGAGAAACTTATGCTTCGAAATCATCTCTCTCCTCAGACCGGAGGGAGTCTTTACAGAGAAATTTTACAGAGATTAAAGAGTTCCATACTTTTTAATAACCTAGGAAAACGAGAGGAGGAGAGATTTAAACATGTATCAAATCTCCGGAGGGAGAATGTCTTTTATTAAACTTGGAAATCACTGATAAAATCACAAAGGAGAGATTAGTAGGTTTGACTAGAGAAAAATGTAAATTTTCTGCATTAAAAAAAAAATGAAAAGGGGCAAGTGGGGAGAAATACTGGCAGCAAATAAGGGAGATAAAAGATTACTATCTGTTTTTATGTATTTATACACTGCCTCCTTCCTAAAAAGTTTTGAGGGGGGCATATTAATAAAGAGCTCATATAACGGAAAGTTTAAAAAAAAAGAGCGGCTCCTGGGTGGATCAGTCAAGTGTCGGACTCTTGATCTCAGCTCCGGTCTTGATCTCAGGGTCATGAGTTCAAGCCCCTCATTGGGCTCTGTGCTGGGCATGAAGCCTATTTTAAAAAATAAAATAATGGGCACCTGGGTGGCTCAGTCAGTTAAGCGTCCAACTTCACCTCAGGTAATGATCTCATGGTTCATGAGTTGGAGACCTGCCTGGGGCTCTGGGCTGTCAGCACAGAGCTTGGACCTGCTTCAGATTCTGTGTGTCCCTCTCTCTCTGCCCCTCCCCCACTCACACTCTGCCTCTCTCTCAAAAATAAATAAACATGTTTTAAAAATTACAAAAGTAGGGGCGCCTGGGTGGCTCAGTTGGTTAAGCGTCTGACTTCAGCTCAGGTCATGATCTCACAGTTCACAAGCTCAAGCCCCGTGTCAGGCTCTGTGCTGACAGCTTGGAGCCTGGAGCCTCCTTCAGATTCTGGGTCTCCCTCTCTCTCTGCCCCTGCCCTGCTCATACTCTGTCTCTCTCTCTCTCTCTCTCAAAAATAAATAAAACATTAAAAAAATTTTTGTCATCACAAAAAAGAAAAGAAAATAGCAGGTAAAAATACACAAAATTAAAAGCAAGATAAATATTGTAATATTCATAATATATAATTCATAGTACGACAATAGCTATGTGAAAAAATACATGCATGCAAATATGAGAAAGGTAGGTCTGCCCCCAAGATGTGAAGATCCCGGCCAGGGGTGCAGACAGAGACCACATATCAAATGCCTTAATATTAAAGAAATAATTATTTACAAACTACTTATTAAGTTAATTTAATAACTGATAATTTACATTAATATAAGTTGAATGTAAATATGAGATATTTAAATTATATTATTTATTAACTAATAAATTATTAACTTATTCAAACTCACAAATCATCACATAAAATGTCAAATATCCTCTAACCTTGTGATAAGAATGCATATTGTCCCCAGAACAAACAAGAAGAAAATAACACAGTTTAAAAACCAACAAAGAAATTAAAATGGTATGCCAGAAGAATATCTATTTAACACAAAAGAAGTCAGCAAAGGAGAAACAGAGGAACGAACCAGACATGAGATAAGTCAAAAACAAATATCAAAATGGTAAATGTAAATCCAGTCATATCAATAATTACTCTTATGGGATGAATGCTTGTGTCCCCCCAAATCCATATGCTGTAGCCCTCTGTACAGATGTGGTGGTGTTTGGAAGTGGTGCCTTTGGGAGGTAATTAGATGAGGCCTTGAGGGTGGGGCCCCTATTATGGGATTAGAGTCTTCATAAGAAGAGAGAGGCCCGGATGTCTGGGTGGCTTCATCATTTAAGTGACCAACTTCGGCTCAGGTCATGATCTCAAGGTTCGTGAGTTTGAGCCCCACAACAGGCTCTGTGCTGACAGCTCAGAGCTTGGAGCCCGTTTCAGAGTCTGGGTCTCCGTCTCTCTCTGCCCCTCCCTTGCACATGTTCTGTCTCTCTTTCCTTCAAAAATAAACAATAAAAAAATTTTTAGGAGAGGCCAAATCACTCTCTCTGCCACATGAGGAGGGAGAGAACAGGCAGCCATCTACCAGGCAGCACCTTGATCTTAGACTTCCCAGCCTCCGGAACTGTGAGAAATAACTATTGTTTAAGCCGCCCAGACCACGGTGTTCTGTTACAGCAGCCCGAGCTACTAAAGACAATTACACTGAATCACAGCAGCATTCTTCACAATAGCGCCAACCCAGAAATAACTCAGCTAGTGAAAGGATAAGCAGTGGCATACTAATCAGCAATTAAAAAGAAACAAACTACTGATACATGCTGGAACACGGATAGATCTCAAAAACATCTAAGTGAGAGAAGCCCAAAGTGAAAGACTCCATATTGTATGATTCTATTTATATGACATGTCCCAAACAGGCACATCCAGAGGGGCTGGCTGGGGCTGACGGTGTTAACAGGAGGGGACCACAAATGGCCACATGAGGTTTTTTTGGGGGGTGGGGGGTAGTGACGGCAATGTTCGAAAACTAGATTATGACAATGGCTGTGGTGATGTGTAACTCTGTAAATTTACTAGAAAATCACTGAATGCAGCATTTAAAATGGGTGAGATTTATGGGACACAAATTATACCTCAAGAAGGCAGTTTTTTAAAAATATGCTAAAATTTTAAAAATTTGTGCTGCAAATGATACCATCAAGAAAGTGAAAAGGTAACCCACAGAATGGGATAAAATATTTGCAAATCATCAATCTGACAAGGGACCTGGATCCGGAATATATAAACAACTCTCATAATACAATAAAAAGATAATGCAATATAAAAATGAGCAAAAGAGCAAAACAGACATTTCTCCAAAGAAGACACACGAGTGGCCCAGGAGCCCAGGAAAGGACGTTCAGTACAGCTGTGCACACAACAGTGTGGCTGCCCTTCTGGAGCAGGTGGCAGGAGGGAGTGCAAACAAATAAATACATTACAGAAAGCATGCATGTCTGCCTCCTCGAGGGTAGAAACATGTCTGGCTTCTCCTCCTTCTCAGGCTTTCTCTGCCTTATACATGGAGGCGCCTATAGATCATGAATAGACTTGGTGTTTCAATGGATCGCTCCTTGAAGAAATCCACCCAAATAACACAGTAAGATTGGACTCCCCAAGGAGGATTCCTTCAGTAGGAGGGGAAAGACTTGTAGTCATACTCGCTCATGCATTCATTCATTCACTCAGTACATTGTTTGAGCATCTTGTATTAGTTAAACCATTTTTGTCTGCCGGTAATAGAAACCTAATTTAAACTGCCTTAAGCATAAAAGGGGATTTGTTGGCTAAAGTAGCAAAAAAAAGTACAAGGGTGATTTGATCCAGGTGTGCAAACAGCATCAAGAATTTCCCTCTGGGAACAGTCTTCCTCTGGTTGGCTCCATGCTTGAGGGAGTGCTCCCTTAGTAGAGGCAAATGGCCACTGATGGACCCAGAATCTCATCTTCCAGTTCAACACCCCATGGATAGTGAGCTTTTCCTCCCCAGCCCTGTCTCCTCCTTCTAAGGCTCTCTCTGCCCTTTCTCCCCAAAAGTCCTGCTTGGGCTCTTGCTGGATGGATGAGTCCTCACTTAGCATTGACTCATGACTGGGGTGGGGATCAGCCTTGTCCAGAGCTCAAGGGCTGAGAGCAGGGGAGGGAGTGTCTCCCAGAGGAAAACGGAGGTGGTAGAGCAGAAGCAGGAAAACAGATGCCACAGAAGCAACATATTCTTTGGTACCAGGCCCGTCCCTATATCCTTTGGTACCAGGCCCATCCCTATATCCTTTGGTACCAAACCCGTCAATCACATCTTCTCTTACATATGGAATGCATATAGAATATGAGGGAGAAAACACTGGAAAGTCAGAAGGTATGGGATTATCTTTTGGTAGAAGGGATCAAGGACCAGCTAATGGAGGAAGCAGTATATGAACTTGACTTTGAAGGATGAGTGAAA
The DNA here is from genome assembly GCA_017311185.1 of Proteles cristata cristata. Lineage (NCBI taxonomy): Eukaryota > Metazoa > Chordata > Mammalia > Carnivora > Hyaenidae > Proteles > Proteles cristata. Next base: position 1,530,265 of record JAESUZ010002322.1, read on the forward strand.
TTTTTAAAAAAATATTTTTATTTATTTCTAGAAGAGAGAGAGAGACAGCACGAGCAGGGGAGGGTCAGAGAGAGAGGGAGTCACAGTCTCTGAAATAGGCTCCAGGCTCTGAGCTGGCAGTCAGCACAGAGTCTGACACGGGGCTCGAACCCACGAACCACGAGATCATGACGTAAGCGAAAGTCGGACGCTTAACCGACTAAGCCACCCAGGTGCCCTTGGATGAGTGAAATTTTTTGTATGTATCCATGAGAAGGGAGCCCTCCAGACTCACCCAAGGTATGAAGGCAACACACTATAAATGGAGAAATTTAGTGTTTCTATGTGCAAACAGAGGCCTAGGCAGAGGAGGTATGACCTCTTCGAGAGAAGTGGGGTGGGCATCAGGCTCCAGAGGGCCTCAGGTGCCAGAATAAAGAGAAAGCAGAGAACCACTGCGACCACCTGGGGTATTAATCTGATTGGATTTTATTTAATTTTAAAAGGGGGGGCACCTGGGGTGGCTCAGTTGGTTAAGCGTCCTACTCTTGGTTTCAGCTCAGGTCATGATCTCACGATTTCTCAGACTGAGCCCCAAGTAGGGATAGCCTAGAGCTTGCGTAGGATTCTCTCCCTCTGCCCCTCCCCCTCGCACACATGTGCACAGATGCTTTCTCTCTTTCTCTCTCCTCTCTCTCTCTCAAAATAAATAAATAAATAAACTTAAAAGGCAGAGGAGGGGAAACGGAGAGCAACCAACTAAGAGACTCCAGAAATGATCTATGCAAAAGGCACAGATAATCCGAACTGGCACCTCCAACACAGCATGTCCAAGACGGAAGCCAGCTGGCTTCACCTTCCCTGCACCACTTCTCTGCCTGTGTCCCTTGTCCTAGTGAGTGGCATCTGCATCCCCGAGAGTCAGCCTGGACTCCTCCTTCTCCCAGATACCCAACAACAGACTTCTCTACAAATCTGGTCCATTTTCCCTCCTAAATGTTTCTGAATGCACTTGTCTCATTCCTCTACACCACCCTTCTCCTCGGGCCACCATCGTCTGTTGCTTGGGTGGCTTCTACAGCCTCTAACTGGCTTCGCTGCCTCTGCCCGGTCCCCTTTCAATGCTCCACACGGCAGCCAGAGCTATTTTTATAAGGTACAGCCAAGTGGGGACTCCCCACTGACCAACCCCTTTCAGGACAAGGTCTCGGGCCTCACATCTTCCTGCCCCCACCCCCAGCCATTCCAAGCTCCTTTTGGTGTACCAAATGCAGCATGGCCTCTTTCCTTTCTGGACCTTTGCATATGCTGCTTTCTCTGCTCTCCCATTTCCCCCTCTTTGTTCCTGCTGTGGGAGCTGATGGGAAAGTGCTGAGGAGGCTGGGGGACAATAGAAAGGGATTAGAAGAGCTGGGAGCCTCGTGTGATGAGCACAGTCCTGTCTGCCCAGCGCTTGCCCTCTCTTGGAATACTAGCCCCCCTTTTGTGGAACTGCTCCCCCAACCCAGCTGTGTGAGCCACCATCTTACATGGTGCTGCCTCCCCGCCACAGTTGTCCACCCTCCTGGCCCGGCTCTGCATTCCAGCTTGCAGGAAGGGGGGATGGAGGAAATGTAGGGCAAGCAAATTCCTTTTAAAGAAGTAACACAGAAGTTGCACACATCCCTTTCATTCCATTCCATCAGTAAAAAATGTCATCATACTTAGCTGCAAAATAGAGTCTCCAGTTAGTTGGATTTCTGCCATTACTAAAAAGCTCCATTCCTAAAAAGAAAGGGGGGAGGGTGGCTCACGTGGGATCACAGCTTCAGCCACACACCCCTGAGAGCCACCAGAGTCTGCCTCCAGGGCCTGACTCTAGACTTGGGGGTGCTGGAGGCTCATCTACGTGGGGACTGTAGCAGGTAGAGCGGAAAACCACCCCGAAATCTAATGGCTCAAAACAGCCGCCATATTCTTGGCTCAATATTCTTAGGTCGGCAGTTTGGCTGGGCTCAGTTGGTGGTTATTCCACTGGTCTTGCCTGGGCTCAAGCAGGCAGCTGTACTCCCCGGGTGGTTTGATTAGGGCTGGAGAGTCTAGCATGTTCTCACCACATATCCAGCAGTTGGCAAGCTTAGGGCTGAGATACTTCAGTTCTCAGTGTGGCCTCTTCGGCAGCTAGCTCAGGCCCATCCACATCATGGTCTCCACCTTCCAACCATGGCCAAAGAGAGGGCAATCCTCACACCCAAGTGTGTTTCAATCTTCTGCCTACGTTTGCTAAAGTCTCATTGGCCAAAATAAGTCACATCGCCAACGTGGATTCAAGGGAAGAGAGACAACCTTGCCTCTCGATGGGAAAAGCAGTAAAGTGACATTGTTAAGGCGCACAAGAGGAACGAGTCATAACATCTCCATGAACAGTCTTCAGCAGTGACCTCAAGCTCGACCCATAGAATAAAGAATGTCTTTCTCGTTCTTTCAGGCTCTTGTGGGGACCTGAGTGGGGGAGCATTCTTGTGGGTTGAATGGTAGACCTCCCCTCCCCAATATGTCCATGTCCCAATCCTTGGAATCTGTGAAAGGGACCTTATGTGGAAAAAGGGGACTCTGCAGAGAGGTGATTAGGATCTTGAGATGAAATCATCCCGGATTATTCAGGGGGGCTCTAAATCCAATAACAAGGGTTCTTATGAGAGACATAGAGAAGACAGAGAGGAGAGTCATGTGAAGATGGAGGCAGACATTGGAATTATGCAACCACAAGCCAAGGATCACCTAGAGCCACCAGCCACTAGGAGACCCGAGGAAGGATTCTCCCCTTGAGCTTCTGGAGGGAACGTGGCCCTGACACCACCTTAATTTCAGACTTCTAGCCTCCAAAACTGTGAGAGAATAAATTTGTTATTTTAGGCCACCAGGTCAGTGGTAATTTGTTACAACAGCTCTAGGAAATGAAAATAGGCTCAATGCTCAAAATATAGCCACCTGGGAGCAGAACCCAGTGTAAGGCAATTTCTCTGGGAAGGCCACGCCTCCTTCCCCTACCACTGAGTAGACGCTCTGCTCTTTTCCCCACAAGGCCTGAGGCGTGCAAGGCAAGAAGGCCTCCACACTAACACCCTGAGCCTTTCGAGAGGCCTTAGGAGTAAAAGAAGGGAGTGAGGGGAAGCAGTAGTTCAAGAGAGGATTTTAGGATCCTGGGAAGTGTTGTGTTTGGTTGTCTGTGTCTGAGGGAGCAGAGATCTGAGCCTCTGAAAGGATCCAGGGATGGAGAGGAGGCCTGAAGAGCCCCATCTTTTATGCCCAGCACACCAGTCTTCTCATGCAAATCAGAGTCGTGACAGGTTAGGACTCTGCATTTAGGACCTTTGCATTTAGTCCCTCACTTTGCAATGAAGAGGCAGAAGGCGGAGGGAGGAGTGACTTACCAGCGCCCCCCACAGGTGCCTGCTCACAATATCCAGTCCTGTCCTCTCCCCACTCCATGGTGTGCCCTGGGCAGAGAGAGAAGTATTTTATTCAGCTGCCTTTATTCATGCCTCCACTTGTTGTAAGATCACTCTCCTACTTCTCAGTTCCCATGCCCCTTCCCTTCTTTCCGGGACACAGTGGCTTATGAACCCCTTGTTCCTGCCAAGGGCAGTGGAGAAAGTGGGAGTGGCAGCTCAAGAGGCACTGGTCCTCTGGCCTGGAGGGACCATAGCACCCTGCCTGCCTCTTCTGCAAGGCCTCTGCCTCCAGCAGGGCCCCCGGGATCTTTAGCTCCCCGCATCCCTTGCAATGTGGTCCCAACTTAGGTTCAAGCAGCAAAACCAGAAGCCCAGGCAATAAAGAGCAATCCTTTTGAATATGGTCATTTTATAAGAGCTAGGAAGAAAAAAGTTTAAATTACCTGATTTTTATTAAGAATGGGAACTCTAGGGGCGCCTGGGTGGCTTAGTCGGTTGAGCGTCCAACTTTCGCTCAGGTCATGATCTCGCGGTTCGTGGGTTCGAGCCCCGCGTCGGGCTCTGTGCTGACTGCCAGCTCAGAGCCTGGAGCCTGTTTCAGTCTGTGACTCCCTCTCTCTCTGACCCTCCCCTGCTCACGCTGTCTCTCTCTCCTAGAAATAAATTTAAAAAGAAAAAAATTAAAGAATGGGAACTCTATTGTTAATTTTTTGTGACGAACCTCCACACCGTTTTCCAAAGGGGCTGCACCAGTTTACATTCCCACCAACCGTGTAAGAGGGTGCCCATTTCTCCACATCCTCGCCAGCATCTAGAGTCTCCTGACTTGTTCATTTTAGCCACTCTGACCAGCATGAGGTGGTATCTCAGTGAGTTTTGATTTGTATTTCCCTGATGAGGAGGGATGCTGAGCGTCGTTTCATGTGTCTGTTGGCCATCTGGATGTCCTCTTTGGAGAAGTGTCTGTTCATGTCTTCTGCCCATTTCTTCACTGGATTATTTGTTTTTTGGGTGTGGAGTCTGGTGCGTTCCTTATAGATTTTGGATACTAGCCCTTTATCTGATATGTCATTTGCAAAATAAGTCAGGCAGAGGACAGATACCATATGTTTGTACATAAAGGTGGATTAGGAGGAACCTAATGGAGGGCCATGGGGGAGGAAAAGGGGGAAAATAGTTGGGGAGAGGGAGGGAACAAACCAAGAGAGACTCTTGAATGCTGAGAACAACTGAGGACTGATGGGGGTGGGGGGGAAGGGGGGTGATGGGCATGGAGGAGGGCACTTGTGGGGATGAGCACTGGGTGTTATATGGAAACTAACTTGACAATAAACTATTTAAGGGAAAAAAGAATGGGAACAAATGTGGGGCACCTGGGTGGCTCAGTTGGTTAAGCATCCGACTCGTGATTTCGGCTCAGGTCATAATCTCACAGTTGGTGAATTCAAACCCCACATCGGACACTGTGCTGACAGCGCAGAGTCTGCTTGGGATTCTCTCTCTCTGCTCCTCCCTTGCTCACACTCACACTCTCTCTCAAAAATAAATAACCTTAAAAGAGAAAAGAATGGGAACAAATGTTAAGCATAATCTCTTAAGACAAATTACAGTTGATGTTTTGGATAAATTAATAATACTGCCTTTTACTGGACACTTTTCTATGTCTCGCCTGAAGTTTTACACATCATACTATTTAATCTTACCAACAATGCTGTGGTTAGCTTATGGTTAGCCCTGCCCTGTTTTGTAGACTAGAAGCCTGAGGCTCAGAGTTCAAAGCTGCCTGACCCCCATGGCACTCCCTTTCCACCATATCACCCAGCTCCTCTGACTAGAAAGGAGGAAGAGAGAACAAAGGGGAATGAGGAAAGCAGCGGAGGACAGGAGAGACCAAGGAAGAAGTGGGGAGAGACATGCGTTCAGGCAGAAAGCAGGGAGAAGGAGGGAACCCGCACAGGTGATGCAAAGTTGGAGAAACTCTCCTCTCCATCACCTCTGCGCACACCTGCAGAATGTGCCCCCCACCCCCACCCCCCGCCCGTGGCCACACCACTTAGCCGGCTAACCACTGTTCACAGCTCTTCAACACCTCCTTATCCTCCAGCCTTCTGAGACTCCGCTGTGAATGGAAAAAGCCACAAAACTCTACTGGGTAAAGAACTCTTTGGGCTGCAACATCCATGCTCAGAATAATGTTACACCAGAAAACAGATCAAATCACCAGCCCCTGGGCGAATGCTCATGGGATCACGTTGGCCCTTGTGCCACAGGGAGGCTGGTGAAGGCTGTCTTGTGCCTCTCCTTCCAGACTCTTCCCTAAGCACCCTCAGTCCCACCCTGGTATCCTACACCTCCAGCTACCTCTGGGATAACGGCAGCCACAAGACCCCCTGGCTCTGTGTCTTGTGAGAAATCATCTAGATTGATGAAGCAGGACAGGGGCAGGTCCCACCCTGCGTACACGTGAGGCCAGGCCAGGGCTGGGAAGACCAAAGGGGGTGTGTGATGGCTGGCCCACATCGCATGCTATCCGAGATTTCCAGAGCATAGGCCGGGCCCTCACAGGTCCTGTAAGCCAATCCCCTCATTAAACTGAGGAAGCTGAGGGTCAGAGATGAGGGCAGGAGCCCAAGGCCCCACTGTCCACACACTTGCCGGGAGCCCAGCGCCCAGCCCTCCCCTCTGGCAGCTGTGGTCTACCCCGGCCCCCTGCACCCAGCAAGCCAGCGGGCGCCTCACATGTGATTATAATTACCGTGGGCTTGGCCTGAGCCCAGCCATACCGTGCACACATCCAGGCCTGGTGGCTGGCCAAGTTTCCATCTGGGTAGAAAAATGAAAAGGTTCAAGGGATGCATGTTAATCCCAAACATCCAAGCAGGAAGGACTGGGGAGAGGGGGAGAGGGCTGGCCAGGATCTCTCAGGGCAATGTCAGCCCACCAAGAGCTCCTGAGACAGGCCCAGGAGGCAGAATGCTTCCCCCCACCCCCGCCAACCCCCCCGCCATGCCCCTGCCAGCAGAGACTAGGCTCTGTGCCCACCAGAGGGCCAGGACTGCCTGCTTGTTGGGCATTGTGGTTCAAGAGTCATCTCAGGTTATAAATCTTGCTGGCTCCCGGGCCCAACTCAGCTGGCAAGGTGCGGCCGGTGGTCCCCACTACAGTCGCCCTCCTCAAATGGCTTCTTCATTGTCCTAAGCATTTCCCACAGCCTTCGTGTCCCCATCCTTTCCTTTAGTATCAGCATCCCCTACCACAGATGGGAAAACTGAGGCACAGAAATGAAGGGGCTGGCCTGAGGCCAGGTAGCCATTGAGGAGCCAGGATGGATCGAATACAGGCCCCTGGCAGTTCGTCTGGCCAACAGCCTTTGTCCTGATGCTCTTGAGCTGCGAGGGCAGCCTGGGCTGTCTCTAGGACTCCCCTGCTTTCTCCTGGAGCCTACCACCATGCCTAGCCCTGAAGATTTATTTCATGAGCTCTCTGGCTTCATCTGCTCCACATCTGCTGCATGGCCCTGGTGGGGTCCCAAATTCTGTCTGGTTGCCATCTTGTGCCTCTCTGAAGTTGACATCCCATGTCCTCGAGGCTTCAAGACTAAAATTTCCCCATTTCTTCCACCCTCCAGAGAAAGGTCCCTTCTTTTCTTCCAGATTTGAAGCAGTCCTGAGCTAATACTCTCCTCCTAGCTTGCCTCATCTCCCAGCAACTATCATCTGCAAGCTGTGCTTGGTTCAGGCCTCAGGGAATGCAAGACATTTGAATTTTTTAATGATGATACACATACAACTATCCTTTCGGGGGCTTAGCATAGGTTAAACAGATATTAAGAGAGCCACCACTCTCTGCCTTAGAAGCAAAAGCATTAATATTTAGCTGAAATTTTGCTAACACCACATGACATGCTAAAAAGCCTATGAAAGACAGCAGCTCTCAATTAGATATCAACTGTCAGGTGGGAAAGAGCTGTGGCTCCCAAAGGGAACAATGGGCTTTTTGATTGCTGATGCCCCTGAGGGGATATAATTCCTCAGAAAACGAGGTCTGCCTCAGATAAATGTGCTTATTTATACCAGCTTCTAGACTGGCTGAGGACAGTCCAGGGCCTGCAGCCAGGCATCTGAGCAAAGAGGCAAGCTGCAGAGTGCATTTTCTTGCCGACTTGGGGATTTACGGGCTTCCTGGACAGGCCAAGCAGCCTCGATTTCAAGGCCAGCAGCTGGGCGAGGAGGTTGGCCAAGGTTTTTTAGAGGCTTTGCAAGCAGTTGGGCCCTTGGGGAAAATGACTTTGAAACACCGGGCTGTTATCTAGTCTTCCATCTCCTCTAGAATCAAAGCCACAGCAGGGGCATTTTCCTCACTGAGGCAGGGGCAGGAGTCATGGGGGAGAGATGGGGAGGCAGAACGAGGAAATGAAGCATTATTCTCAAAAGGTCACCTCATTATTTTTTCTGCTTTCTTTCAAAAGGCCCCAATGATCACTTTGTGTTTAAGCCAATCTTGCTTTTTCAAAGAAGTGAAGAAAGGAAAAGATGTTTTTCCAGGTCTAATTATAAAAACCATAAGGCTGGAAAGATCTGGAGAAAGCATCTGTCTCCTGGTGCTGCCTCCTGGAGGTACACCCCAAAGCTCATGGGCAGGGGCTGGTCTATGAAGAAGCTGTCCTGGGAAGCTCTATCTGCAGCCCCGGGGCCCCCAGTCTCAGGCCGCCCCCCACCCTCAGTCTGTCCACATCCCCGGTGCCAGGATTAAAGTTCATTTCTTCTTTTCAGTCCTCATGGAAAATGGCCAAGAGACTAGAAGAACTAGTGACTGGGGTCCTTAGGAAGGAAAGCAGGTTGGGGGTCTCTGTCACTGCAGAGCACTGAGTCCTTGAAAAGCCTGCACTGCCAGCGTGAAAGGGCAAACCCCAGAGCCAGGGCTGCCCCCTCCGGGCCTCCTAGTCCCCCTGCCCAGCAGGACTGGCCTGCACATCGCCATTGGGAGGCCTTCTTCCTAAGCAAATGGGGTCAGTCTTCTGGTCTTGAGCTGACCAAGAAAAACAGAGTGGGTGTCCTTGGATTTCCTGTTTAATTAGTGTCGGGGAGGGGAGGAGGAGTTGGGGTCTTGAGAAACCATCTCATTCCCTCCCCCATCTATCAAAGCTACAAATCTCAGCTTCCCCAAGGTGAGGTAGAGGTGGGCTGGTGGGGCCACGGAGCCGGCATCTGGCATGAGTGGCTGGTCTCAAGCGGCCCCCCTAGCTCTGACAAGCTCTGGGTGCTGAAACCAGGCCCCGGGGGACCCCCATCACCCCATAGCAAATCTCTCCTTGTTCTCATAGCAGCTCAACAGCCCTGGCCACTCAGAACGACATTTTCTAAACACTGGAAATAGAGATAAGAAGCAGGCAGGGAGGAGAGGCCTGAGAGCTGGAGCTGGGCCCAGGGAGAGAAGCAGGCTCCCTGCCGAAAGAGGCAGACCCTGCCGGAGCCTGGACATGATGGGCAGGGTTTGCCAGCTCTCAGCCTCACTTTGATACGGTGCCGAGTCCGGGCCCTTCACCTGGCCAGTCATTCACCAGTCAGAATCCACACTTCCCTGAGCGCGACCTGCAGGCCCAAAGAACCCCTGTAGAGATGCCCAGAGCAGGATAGGAGAGCTAATCCAATCTCCCAGTACTTGGAAAAGGTCGAGCACATGGCCTGGTGGCACTCGGTAAGTATCTGTAGAATGACTTGCTGTATTACTGCTCTTGGGTGAGCCCGTATTTGAGCCATGATCAATCCCCCACGGATGGGATCTCAGAGGTAGAAAGGGCAACCAGGAGTACCTCAAAGCAAACGTGGAAAGGTTTGGTTAGGTGCGGGTGGCCTGCATGGCAAAAATTGGATGACTTCAGCCCTTGACCTGTCTGGGGAGATTCCTAGGGAAGCCATTCAACAATAACAAGAAAAATAATAATGGGTACTACAGTGGGGAGAGGATGGCGAGAGTGTCTTCTGACAGAAGCTCTGGAAATTAGTTTCAAGGTCACCTCTGGGATCCCTTGAAAACCTTAATAACCAGAACAGTCCAGCCTGCTTCCCTGCAACTCAACTAAAAGTGTGACTTGACTGTTCAGGGGTTCTGGGTCAGACCCTCTCTGAAACCCTGCCTTTTGAACTCCTACCTCTAAAGACAATCCCACAGCCCCCAGTGGGATCGCACGCTTGGAAAGCGATCATCACACCTCACACATTCCGTGGATGATCCTTGGCTCCCCCCTCAGCCTGGACAAACAGAGTGAAATACGGCATCCGGCCGCTACCCAGTTCAGCCGCGCTGCTATCTGGGGGCAGAAACCTTGAGAGGAATCCCAGCTCCGGCCAAGGAAAACATGAGCCTGGGCTGGCTAAGCCCCTACCTTCCCTTCCCCTGTCCCTATCCTCTGGAGCCAATGGGTTGTTTGGGTAACCCCAGGACTCCACCCCCACACTGCCTGTGGCCAGCACGGGCTTCTTTCTGTGTCTCTGTATCTTCGTGTGGCCTGATTAATCCAGTAAAATCTCATTTTAACTTAACTAATTACATCTACAAAATCCTACTTCCAAATAAGGCCACATTTTGAGGTTCCAGATGGACAGGAATTTTAGGGGGACACTACCCAACCTAGTACAGCAATGCTGAATTCAACTTTTTATTTATTTATTTATTTATTTTTGAGAGAGAGAGGCAGCATGAGCAGAGGAGGGTCAGAGAGAGAGGGAGACACAGAATCTGAAGCAGGCTCCAGGCTCTGAGCTGGCTGTCAGGACAGAGCCTGACACGGGGCTCAAACCCATGAACCATGAGATCATGACCTGAGCTGAAGTCGGACACTTAACCGACTGAGCCACCCAGGTGCCCTGAATTCAACTTTATCTGGTCAGTAAAGTCCATGACCTCTTACCCATTGGACTTTGGCTTCCAAGATTCTATGGCTGCTATCTGCTCTTCTGTTGTCTTTGTCTCTATATTTTCATTTTGGAGGTGCTTGAGGCAGGACCCAAGGCAAAAAGAAACCAGAGAGATTAATTTTAATGGCAGTTCCTTTAATCCAATATATCCAAAATATTATTATTTCAACATGTAATCAGTATAGAAAGTTATTATTACTCTTCAAAAAGATTTTATTTTTAAGTAATCTCAATACCCAATGGGGGCTCAAACTCACAACTCTGAGATCTGGAGTCACATGCTCTACCAAGTGAGCCAGCCAGGTGCCCCTAGAAAATTATTAATGAGACATTTTACATCCTTTTTTCATACTAAGTCTTCAAAATCCCATGTGTATTTGACCCTTAGGGTACTTGAGGCTAGTGGCTACCCTATTGAACAGCACAGCTCAGGAAGTTAGAAGAGAAAGGGGTGAGGCCTGTGATGGTGCTGGGGACACCCCTGGGGAGGTCAGTGGATTCTGGGAGGTGGCATTTACTGATGACTTCACTGCCTTCAGGGGCACTCCTGATGATGGTTCATCACTGCCTCTTGGTGATGGAGGAAACAGTCACTCGGGGGCAAGCTCACAGGACCACACTATCAAACCCAGAAGGGGATTTGTTCAATAACCAGGAAAATGATCTCTATCTGATCACTCTCTCGTTTGTACCTGTAGTCCCACCCCGTCCCCAGGGAACATTTCTTGGAGAGCCAGCTCTCGGGAGCCTGGACTCAGAACCAGGAACAGCCCTCACTGAGTGTAGACTAAAAATCTCAGCAGCACCAGTGTGAGACACCCGCTCCTCCCCCACCCCCGGCAGGCATCCCCATCACTGGGAGGATGCAGCCAGGCCTCCCCTGCCTCTGCGAGGCAGTGTGAGCCAACTGTGGCCACATTCTGTGGCTTGGCTCTTTTCTCCACCTCCACTGCAGGCCTGGCCCCTTCAGATGGACATCCTTCCCTTTAGACCCAAATCAGTCTTACTGCTGTGGACCTATTCTCTCTTGTTACGATGACTTTGCCTCTGTCTGCTCCATGTCTGTGTGTCAGTATTTGGTCCAACTCTCAGACAGCAACTTGATTCCCCAGGGAATGGGATCCCTCATTTTCTTCCCTTGAAGTGCCCGAAATTCTTTTTTCACCTGGATGCTGTTCCACTGCCTCTGTGTTTTTCTGAGAAAACCGGAAATACAGGGCCTAGACCCAGAACTGGGCCCAGACATGTCTTCTCCATCTTTTGGGCTCTGGGGCCTGCACATCATAGGGGTGCAGCCCCAACCCTGGATGAGCAGAACAGGGGCATCCTACCCACACTGACCGGCCTGTCCCAGGGACCAGAGACAGCCATGCGGCTGGGTGACAGAATCTGCAAGCCTGTGCTCTGCAGCAAAAAAGTCACTTCTATGAAGGGGTAAAATTTGGATGCAAAAAGAAGTAGAGGGGATGGAGAAAAAGAACAGGGGATGAGGAATCTCTGAAGTTAATTCAGAGTTACTGAAACGCCCAGAGTTCGAGAGACCCCAAAAACAGACCACCAGAGACCAGAGTCAAAGCCAATCGGCAAGGTTGTTTATTTGCAGGTTCGAACCCGGACCTCCGCACACTCGTTGCCGGTGACGCTGAGAGGCCCTGAACAAAGCCTTTGCAGCCTTTTTATAGACAGGAGTAAACAAGTCGTAGGGAGGGACAGGAGATCTCTATGGTTACAGGTTTGTCATTGGTTAATATTTAAATGTGAACATATATCGTATTTGATTGGTTCCCGCCATCAGTTTTTTTGGTGGGATCCAATTACAACATTCAGGATACCTTTGAATTTAGCCAATTATAAAGCGAGTCTAGGGTCTTGTTCGGCGACTAACGGGTTAATCTCTTTCTTTCCAGGCCCTTCCTTCAGCAAGGCGGAGGGTGGTCGCTGGCCTTTTCTGATTGGCCGCCGCCAGGGTGGGGTGATGGAAGGAACTGATGGCTAGTCGCTTGGGCAATCCAGCGGCCTGGGGCCGTGTGTAGCCGCCCGGTAGTTTCAGGGAAGCAAGCCTTAAGCATTGATATAGAAGCAGAAAGAGCTGGTTAGGTAATAGCTTCCCGTTGCGCAAGCACTAGTACAGAAGCAGAAAAGCTGAGTTTTTGGTTTAGTTTATCTAGGCCTTTCATTCCCCCCTTTTCTTTGGTACCTGGGGAGCCAGTCTTGGGTCCCATTGACTAGAGAGACGATACGTCTCCGGTATCTAAGGGCTGGTACTGTGATCTCAGTACCATTACCTGGATTGTATTGAGCCTATCTCTGATAAAGTTTAACAGTTTGTTGAAGACAACGGGGCCTAGGGTCAGAAGTAGGAGGAGGAGTATGAGGGGGCCGGCCAGAGCCGAGAGCAAAGTGGTTAACCATGGGGATCCATTAAACCAGGATGTGAACCATCCCTCCTGCTGTTCCCGTTCCGTTTTCTCTTGGCGAGGCCCTCTCTGACTCTGGCCATCGGTTCTCTAACAACGCCAGAGTGGTCAGCATAAAAACAACATTCTTCCTTTAGGGCTGCACATAGGCCTCCCTGTTGGAGGAACAACAGGTCTAGTCCCCGGCGGTTCTGTAAAACAACTTCGGAGAGGGAAGTTAAAGATTTTTCTAGGTGGGAAATCGATTGTTCAAGTCTCTCGATATCCTCATCGACGGCAGCTCTGAGACTGCTAAATCCCTGATGTTGAGTGGCCAACGATGAGATTCCTGTTCCTGTCCCTACGGTCCTGAGACCGAAGAGAATGGCAAGCGTTAGGGTGAGTGCTTCACGTTTGGTTCTTATTATTTGTTGTGTCGGCGTTCCCCCGGCCCATAACTCGTATAGGACACTCTCCGAATGATAATTGATTTTCGGGAACACCAGTACCATAGCACAATACTCTGCAGAAGAGTTAAAAACCTGGGTGTTTAAGCAAGGGGTGAGTCCTGTTTTGGAACAGATCCACCATCCGCCAGGGGGAGGAATTATCCATTTGGATTGAATTTTAGGGTGTTTATTGAGATTACAGCCGGGGTGTCCCCCTGGGGGAACGGTTCCCAGGCAGGTATAGTTACCAGTGACTGTCTGGAGGGTAATACCAGGCTTTTTTGGTTCCCATTTGCAGTCTATTGGGAATGTTTCATTAGAGGTGTTGTAAGGGGCGTTAAGACCCACAGCTTCATAATAAGGGGGCCATATGTCATAGCACAGCCAGCAGGATTTTGTCACGCTGGGGTGTGATTGGTTTAGGGCTTCGTATGCCGCCGTCAGCATTTCCCATAAGGGGCTTGCATTTACTATGGTCGAGGTAGTATTTTGGGTATTGCTCCTGCCTATTATGTGGGTATTGTTCCTGCCTATTATGTGGGTGACTGAAGTTTTATCTTGTGGTTTGGACTAGGAGACTGGCATTAGTGGAAGGTCTAGTGGCCCTATTGCCCCCGTGGGTGGGAGTACTAGTTGTTTCTGAATAGAAAATAAAAATCCCATGTCGTAACCGGAGAGCCAGAGTCGAATGCCCCATACCTTTGCTACTAACCAATTTTCTGTTTTTCCTCTAGAAGTGAGCTGAATAGAAATCGGGTTTCTTTTGCATTCGCTAGTTTGGTTACTGGTCCGAACAAGGGTAATTAGGTCATTATTGGGTTGTTTGACCCATGGAGCAATAGTTTCGCATCCCAGGAGGCACAGAAAAACTGATCCGTGCCCCCACAGGTGTCAAAGTTACCAGTCTCAGGACATATATAAAAGGTCTGTCGTCTTAGGTTCTGATGTTGGCAGTCATTTCCACACCCGAAAGTAGTACCACAAGAAGTAAAGCCCCTTTTCCTGGGCCAGACACCAGCACCTAGATCGCACAGATCTAGGTGAAAGGTAGGGAATGTGATGGATGCTGGTCCGGTTAACGTTAGTTCTTGGACCGTCCGCCTTAAGTCTCTAGGCGTTGTCTGCGGCCCCCGCAGAACCCATTTGACAGTGACGGGCTGGTGGGGATTTTGGGCATGGTTTACAGATAGGATCAGTAGGATTATTACAGAAGCTGTTATGCTATGCATGTTTGTCTGGAAGGCAGCGCAAAGTTAGTTTAAGCGGGTTTTTCTTACTCCGATGTACAGTCCAGGTAGTGGTCGTGTTGGCATGTCCCACGAGGTCTGACAGCGGGTCAACTGGTTTAATGTGGACATGGTGGATCCAGGCCGGGATGTTGTCTACCTTGACTGCAGTGGGGGTCGTCAGGATGATCTGGTAGGGTCCCTTCCACCGGGGCTCGAGGGTTTCTTGCCGGTGCTGCTTTACTAGGACCCAGTCTCCTGGATGATACTGATGAGGTACGGGTGGAGGCCCCGTCTCGTATAGTTCTCTTAATTTGGGCCACACGGCCTCGTGAACCTGCTGTAAGGCCCTGAGGGAGGATAGGAGATTATCTTGTTCTGATTGAATGAGTTCTGATTTTAAACCTGGTATGATCGGTGGGGGGTTACCAAACATAATTTCAAAGGGTGTAAGGCCCAATTTATATGGAGAATTACGGACCCTATACAGAGCGTAGGGGAGTAGTTCTACCCAATTAGCGCCAGTCTCCGTGGTTAATTTAGTTAAGGTCTCCTTTAATGTTCTGTTCATTCTTTCTACCTGCCCTGAGCTTTGGGGTCGGTATGCGCAATGTAACTTCCAATTAGCCCCAAGTATGGAAGCCAGTCCCTGACTTACCTTAGAAACAAACGCAGGCCCGTTGTCTGAGCCTATCATTATTGGAAAGCCATACCTGGGCAGGATCTCTTCCAGTATCTTTTTTGCTACTATGTGTGCTGTCTCATTCTTGGTCGGAAAGGCCTCAGTCCACCCTGAAAAGGTATCTATAAACACTAGCAAATATTTATAGCCGAATTTACCGGGCTTTACCTCGGTGAAGTCTACTTCCCAGTGAGCTCCCAGTACAGTTCCTCTTTTTCGCTGGCCTTGAGCTGCAGCGTGAGGATGTGGATTCTGGAGCTGGCAAGCTGCGCAGGCAGCTACGATTTTTTTCTGTTTGGTCAGAGATGTTTCTTACCATAAGTTTAGAATGCCGGAAAAGATCTTGTAACCTTCGAGGCCCCAAATGGGTAGTGTGGTGTATTCTGGTCAAAACTTCATGGCCCAGTTTATCCGGAAGGATGAGGCAGTCTCTAGAGTCTTTTCACCATCCGTCTACCATTTGGGTCATGGGCAGTTTAAGCATCCAGGCGAGGTCATCTTCCGTATATTCTGGCTGTGGGGGTAAATCTCGGGGCCCAGGGTCTGGTAACTGCACAGGCAATGTTTGGACGAGTTCCTGCGCTACCTGACGTGCCGTCTAGTCCGTGAGGTTGTTTCCCCGTGAGACAGGGTTGGTTCCCTTCTGATGACCTGGACAATGCACTATGGCCAATTTCTTTGGAGCCCATATAGCGGCTAGTAAGGCCAATATCTCATTTTTGTTCTTAATGTCTCTGCCTTCTGCAGTGAGTAGTCCCCTCTCTCGGTATATTGCCCCACGTAGATGGGCGGTGGCAGAGGCATATCGGCTGTCCATGTACACAGTCATTTTTCAATCCCGCCCCATTTTTAAGGCCTGAGTTAGTGCAATTAGCTCTGCTTTCTGGGCTGATGTCCCTGGAGGCAGTGCTTCTGCCCATATTATTTTAGTTTCTGAGGTCACTGCGGCCCCCGCGGTTGGAAGTGGATTTGTGCCCCCATTTTGGTAAGTAAGTCCCTCCCCAACAAGGGGCAGGGGCTATCAGGGATCACTAGGAAGGAGTGAGTTACCTCCCCAGTTCCCAAGTTTACAGTCCTTTGGGTTGTCCAGGGGTATTTCTTAGTCCCAGTGGCTCCTTGCACCCAGGACGATTCTTCAGATATCTTTTTCATGGGGCTTGACTAGTACTGAATGTTGTGCTCCAGTGTCGACTAGGAATTGAACTGGGGTCCCCTCCACTTGCAATGTTACCCTAGGTTCGGGGAGGGGGTCCAAACCCCGTACTTCTTATTCTGAATCCTGTGTATACAGGATTGGGGTTGTCCTATTCTGCCAGGACTTGGGCTCCGAGTGCTGTTGTTTCTTTTTAGGATAATCCCGCAACCAATGCCCCTTCTCCCTACAGTAGGCGCACTGGTCCTTATCTAAGTGTCGCCTGGGGGTCGTACTGTGTGGCGGCCTCCCGAGGACGGTTGTTCTTTCTGGACTAAGGCAGCTAAGACCTTAGTCATTTCTCGCGTAGCTCTGATTTGTTTTTCCTCTGGGGCATCTCAATTATTATACACCCGCTGGGCGACTCGGAGTAGATCTTGGATCTGCTTCCCTTCGAAGTCTTCTAGCTTTTGGAGCTTTTTCTTAATATCGGGAGCGGACTGGTTTACGAAAGACATTACAACAGCTGCCTGATTTTCTGGGGCCTCAGGGTCCATGGGGGTGTACTGTCTAAAGGCTTTCATTAATCTTTCTAGATAAATAGCGGGGCTCTCCGTCTTACCTTGCATCACTGAATACATCTTGGTCAAATTGGTGGGCTTGCGTGCCGCTGCCCGGAGACCCACCATTAGTGTCTGGCGATAAATGAGCAGTCGTCCCCTACCTTCTGCTGCGTTGTGGTCCCATTCGGGCCGGGTTAAGGGAAAGGCTGCATTCCGCGCTTCTGATTGAATTCTTTCCCTTTCTTCCGTGGTGAACAGGATTTTCAGGAGTTGTTGGCAGTCGTCCCAGGTAGGCTGATGGGTAAACATGATGCTCTCTAGGAGGGCTATAAGATCTTTAGGATTATCAGAAAAATGAGCGTTTTGGATTTTCCAATTGTAGAGATCACTAATAGAGAAGGGCCAGTACTGAAATCGGGGGTTGCCTGTGTCGTCGGGGAGACGGGAGCTTGGCTCCCGCTGAGTCCGCCCGCAAGTACGATCAGCTGGCCCCCCGTGGCTAGTTTCATTTCTTACTAAACTCGGGGCCATCGTTTCACACCCCCTCGGCTCCGGCGCAGCCGCCGCCTCTCGCCCCTCAGGTACTTCTGGTGGGTCGGGCGGTAGGGCGGCAGCCATTTTCGGTGGAGCCTGAGGGGCGGAAGGGAGAAGAGGGTAGGGCGGGGGGTCCGAAGAGAGGGGGTGCCGGTGGTTCGGGTGGCGCCTTTGCTCCTCCTGCTGGGTCCTGTGGAGGAGGTTGCCTAAGGAGGGGTAGAAGTTAATTTTTCCTCCGTTCTGCCCTGTAAGAAAGGGTAGAGCGGCGCAGAGGGTTTAGTTTCCTTTTTCGGCAGCTCCAAGGCCCGGGAGGGCAGGTGTTTTCCAGCCACCGCCAGGATGTCAGGTTTCTGTGGAGGCAAGAAACTTTTAATCCAAGGGGGTGGGTTATCAACCAGATCAGCCCAAACCATGATGTCCGGTGGCCATCTCGTATTGAAAGTGGGCCATTCTGTGCTGCAGTAAGCTTAAAATGGACCCTTCCTAACAATCACTGAGAGGTTATGGGCTAACATTAAGTCTAGGGGTTTGGATGAAGTCTGTCTCATAACGTCAGTCTCAGTCACAAGGTAATAAACACCAACAAAGAAAATCGACAATTCGACACAGACATACACAGAAAGAGAGACCGATAACAGAGTTCGCTGCGCACAGACACAGAAGGCTAGCCAACAGAAAAAGACGCCGGCCTCACGCCGGTTCGCGGTAGCGACCCGCTCCGTCTTTTTACCAGATGGGCCAAAAAAAGACCCCAGATGGGCCGTAAAAGACCCCAGATGGGCCGTAAAAGACCCCAGATGGGCTAACTAGCCCCAGATGGGCGCCGGAGGACGTCTCCTCGGTCCCAACTGACCGCTTTGATTCCGTGCGGCAGAAACCGAAACAGATAGACAGAAACTGACGCTGAGACAAACAGATAGACAGAGCCGGCTCACTTACCGATCGGTCATAGGAACAACCCGTTGACTTGGGGTCTGGTGGGTCTGGGGGGAAAAATCCCGGACGAGCCCCCAAATGAAACGCCCAGAGTTCGAGAGACCCCAAAAACAGACCACCAGAGACCAGAGTCAAAGCCAATCGGCAAGGTTGTTTATTTGCAGGTTCGAACCCGGACCTCCGCACACTCGTTGCTGGTGACGCTGAGAGGCCCTGAACAAAGCCTTTGCAGCCTTTTTATAGACAGGAGTAAACAAGTCGTAGGGAGGGACAGGAGATCTCTATGGTTACAGGTTTGTCATTGGTTAATATTTAAATGTGAACATATATCGTATTTGATTGGTTCCCGCTATCAGTTTTTTTGGCGGGATCCAATTACAACATTCAGGGTACCTTTGAATTTAGCCAATTATAAAGCGAGTCTAGGGTCTTGTTCGGCGACTAACGGGTACAGAAGCAGAAAAGCTGAGTTTTTGGTTTAGTTTATCTAGGCCTCTCATTACCACCAGTGTCTTAAACTACAAATAACAAGGTCCTCTGTCTCTCTGTCTCTCTGTCTCTCTCTCTCTCACACACACACACACACACACACACACACAGATCTTGAGAGCCTTCCAATTTTTTTCTGCTATGCACGGACTTCACAAAAAGTGACTCAACCTTACATAAGAATCAGAGGGGGCCCAGGAGCACAATGACTCACTGCCTTGAAATTTCCAGTGGGTTACACATGTCCTCTTAGATGATTTTTTAAATTTTACCTTTAATGATTGTCAAAAAAATATTTTTTGGTTTGGAGGCAGATTTGGGGGGAGATCCTGCCTCCGGGCAGAAAAGAATAGTTATAATGGACAGAAAGAGACAAGTGCGGAGGACAGGGACCTCTCGGTGTCAGGCCTCAGGAGGCTCTAGTGAGAATCGGGAACGCTCCTCTCAGGACCTCGGGGCATTTCAAGAAATTCAGGTTTACAGTCACCCTAGCAAGAGCCAGTCCCTGGGTCTGCAGACAACACTTTGATTTGGGGAAGCTCCACAGGCTTCGGTGTCACTGAAGTCTTCCCAGCTCTGGTCACACACTAGAATTTTCTGGGGAGCTTTTAAAAATCCTGACGCCCAGGTCACACTCCAGGCCAACTAAATCAGAACCTCTGGAGGTGGGTCCCACATATTAGTACTTTTTTAGGTTTCCCAGGTGATTCCAATGTGCAGCCGATGAGGAGAGCCTGCTGGTTGGAGGGTCTGGGGCCATTTTACACCAGGTGGATAATTCCAGTTGTTGATGCCTCCCTGACTCTCAGAGGGTTATTATTAGCCATTGCCTCGAATTCTGGGTTCAACCAGGTGGTTCTCCAGGGAACCGGAGAGTTTCCTCCTTTCAGTCAGGTTGCAGAGTCCAAAAGCAAGCTATTCCCTGAAGGGAAGGTTGGTAGCTCCAAGGAGCTGATGGGTGGGTCAGGCTTTGGAAGGCAGTGAGCCTGTCATAAGATGGGGTATAAAACTCCCCTACAGGCAGTCCCTGGGGAAGCTCAGATGCAACCCCACCCCCAAGCCTCTCTCCCATCCCATCACAGGCCGGGGTTCCAAGACCTGCAGTCGCCTCTCCGCAGGTCAGTCCAGCCTGAACCACCAACGGCTCCCTCTGCAACAGGAGAAAGTCACAGGCTTCATGCCGGCACTCGAAGTCTTATCCAACCTTCCCCAGCCTTCCCCTCCGTCTCCCTGAGGCACAGCCACCCTGCCTTACCATCCTGCCCCCTCCCACTTAAGTGCCATGCCCACTCCTACCCCCAGACTTCAGCTCACACCCAAACCTCCCATGGCCCACAGAATATGCAAGGTCTTCACATCTGCAATGGCATGCATACGCTCTGGGCAGGAAAACCCCTGGTCATCCCACTGCTCAGTGGGTATCCGCTCACCTGCCCCTGTGCAGATGCAGAGAGCAGGTGCTCAGCCCCGATTGGCGACAGGACAGAAAGCACCCTGGCCACTTTCATCCCACCAGCCTTGTCCACGGATATGCAGAGCCCAGCTTCTGCATGTGGCCATTTGACGTGTGGCACCACCGTACCATCACCCACATCACCTCCATGGGCACGATGTTCCCCTGCCACCTTTGTGTCAGACTCAGTCTCCCCTCCAAGAGCAAGAAAGGTGGTCAATCACTCTGGGTCCCTCCCTCTCCGCGTTCAGTTACATACTGTATGTCTGAAGGCATGGCATTTCACCTTTCTTTCTTTCTTTTTTTTTTTTCTTTCTGAGACAGAGAGAGAGACAGCGTGAGCAGGGGAGGGTCAGAGAGAGAGGGAGTCACAGACTGAAACAGGCTCCAGGCTCCGAGCTGGCAGTCAGCACAGAGCCCGACGCGGGGCTCGAACCCATGAACCGTGAGATCATGACCTAAGTGAAAGTCGGACGCTTAACCGACTGAGCCACCCAGGCGCCCTGGCATTTCACCTTTCTGAGCCTCCTTTTATTCACCTATAAAATGGGATGCTAGAAGCACTAGCCACAGAGATTTGTGGAAGGCTTGAAAGAGGTGATACAGGGGCACCTGGGTGGCTCAGTCAGTTGAGTGTCTGACTTCGGCTCAGGTCATGATCTCATGGTTCGTGGGTTCGAGCCCCACGTCAGGCTCTGTGCTGACAGCCAGCTCAGAGCCTGTAGCCTGTTTCGGATTCTATGTCTCCCTCTCTCTCTGACCCTCCCCACTCATGCTGTCTCTCTCTCTCAGAAATAAATAAAAACATTTAAAATTTTTAAGAAAAAAAATGAAAAAGGTGCTACAGGTAGAGAGTGCAATGCCTGGTACCTGGTAAGCTGTCTCAGAAAATGCTGCCATGATCACGGTGTGATTATATATGTGATTCCATGCTGGACTGTAAACCCAGAGGGCAAGGACGCTGTCCACGTACATGCTGGGTACCTAGCAGGTGCTGACACCTTGGAAGAAGTCAGTGAATACTAGTTAAATGGGTATGGCAAGAATGAGTATCACTTGTGTTGTTGCTATTGTCTTCATTATCGGTATGGTTCTTGTTTTTGCCATCGATAGTATTATTCTTATGGAGTTCTTCCTTTTCTTTTTTTTAATGTTTATTTTTGAGAGAGAGAGTGAGCACAAAGTGGGGAGGGGCAGAGAGAGATGGCATCACAGAATCTGAAGCAGGCTCCAGGCTCTGGGCTGTCAGTACAGAGCCTGACGTGGGGCTCAAACTCGCAGACCATGAGATCATGACCTGAGCTGAAGTTGGATATTTAACGGACTGAGCTACCTAGGTGCCTACGGGGTTCTTTCAAAACCACTACCAGTTCTGAGGATACTACACTCCTATCCCTGCCCCTCCATAAGCCACGTGATCCTGGCCCTCTGCGAGCCCAGCTGCCTGACAGAATCTTCCCTCCCATCTCTGATTTCTTGGAAATCCTCTGGTTTGGCACACTGCTGTCCTGTCTCTCACTGTGGAGCATGAACTGGGGCCAGATACATATCTCCGCGACTCCCTGCACCCAAGTGGACAACTTCACAAGGAACCCCAAATGCACACAGTCAGGCTCTAGGAGGAGGAGCCCCAGGAGGTAACTTAAAAGCTTGTCCCCAAGAACCCTCTTGCACTGTTGGTGGGAAGGCACACCAGTGCAGGTCCTCTGGAAAACAGTGTGGAGGTTTCTCAAAAAAATTAAAATAGAATTACACTATGACCCAACAATAACACTACTAGATATTTATCCAAAGGATGCAGGAGTGCTGATTTGTAGGGGCACATATACCTCGATGTTTATAGCAACACTATCAATAATAGCCAAAGTGTGGAAAGAGCCCAAATTGTTCATCAAATGATGAATGGGTAAAGAAGATGTGATATATACATACAATGGAATACTACACAACAATGAAAAAAATGAAATCTTGCCATTTGCAACAATGTGGATTGAACTGGAGGGTATTATGCAAAGTGAAATAAGTCAGTCAGAAAAAGACAGCTATTACATGTTTTCACTCACATGTGGAATTTGACAAACGTAACAGCAGACCATAGGGGAAGGGAAGGAAAAATGAGTTACAAACAGAGAGGGAGGCAAACCAAAGAATAAACAGGGTTGATGGAGTGGGGAGGTGGGGAGAGGGGAAAATGGGTGATGGGCATTGAGGAGGGCACTTGTTAGGATGAGCACTGGGTGTTGTATGTAAGTGATAAATCACGGGAATCTACTCCTGAAGCCAAGGCTGTGCTATATTCACTGTATGTTAGCTAACTTGTCAATAAAGTATTTAAAAAAAAAAAAAAGCTTGTCCCCTAGCACCCATGGGTGACAGCTTTTGCATGCAGGTGCTGAACTGACACTCTAATGGGAAGCTGGCCGAGACGGGGCAGCTTTGTGCTCTGCTCAGCTGGGTCTGGCTGGAAATGCAGAAGTGGGCGCCCAGAGCAGCCACACAATGACCTTTTTGACCCTTTCTTTTCGCGCGGCAGATCTCGCCTGTCCCTCTCCCTTGTCCCTCCTTCTCTCTGGGGCAGTTTTGTCCCTCCTGGCAAGCAGACAACACCTCCCTTGCCGCAGGTCCAGGCCAGGCTTCGTCGAGAACTCAGTGGTTCCTGAGCCTGCACTCTCTCTCTCCCCTGGGCTCCAGCGCTGACCTTAGAGGGGAAGCTGGACTGCCTTAGGACGCGGTGGGAGTTGATCCAAGGTCACAGTTGATGGAGTCTCGTGACCATGCAGCGTCCTATTTGGCACCTGGGAAAACCATCTCAGGCAAGACTAAATGGCAATATGGGGCACCTGGGTGGCTCAGTCAGTTAAGCGTCCAACTCTTGATTTAGGCTCAGGTCATGATCTCACAGTTTGTGGGTTCGAGCCCCGCATCAGGCTCTGTGCTGACAGTGCATAGCCTGCTTGGGATTCTCTCCCCGACATCCCCCTCCCCCACTCACCTCTACTTGGCTCACACACACTCTCTCTCTCAAAATAAACAAACAAACAAAAAACAACTTTATAGACTAACTGACACTAAACTAGCAGCGTTAGGACCACCCACTTCACAGGTCTTTTTCTAAAGAGAATGGAGGGGCGCCTGGGTGGCTTAGTTGGTTAAGCGACCGACTTTCGCTTAGGTCATGATCTCGTGGTTCGTGGGTTCGAGCCCTGCGTCAGGCTCTGTGCTGACTGCCAGCTCAGAGCCTGGAGCCTGTTTCATTCTGTGATTCCCTCCTCTCTGACCCTCCCCTCCTCACACTGTCTGTCTGTCTCTCTCTCCTCTAGAAATGAATAAAACATTAAAAAAAAAAAGAAAAAGAAAAGAATGGAAAGGTGGGCCTGAGCCTAGGTGTCTGCCCTCCAGCTGTCCCTGTGCTGCTTAAACACGAGGATGCCAGGTTACTCAGTAAGTGGGAAATCTAAGAGCAGAGCCGCCATCCCCTAGCTCGGAAGCCAGTCTTCAAAGAGTAGTAGGGAACAGTTCAGGAGAGGATTAGGATTCTTCTACATTGATTTTTCTTCAAAAGATTCACAGCACGTCCCAAACACCCCTAATTCCTTCTTTTGTAGTTGTGATAATGCAACTTGTCACTCCAGACCTGACCTTAACTCTCCTTGACCTAATTTGTACCTTCCTTCCAGATTACTCTGCACACCCCAAGGCTGCCACTGGTTGGCCAGACCGAAGGGTGTCCTCCTGGACCCAGCTCCCCAGTTCAGTCTCATGTTTGTATCAGCAATTGTCACAGGATTGTAAAGCTGACCATCTTTGATAATTCTCCCTTGTCTTTCTCTCCGGAAGAGCCTTGCAGGCAATGTTTCTCTGGGCAATGTTTCCTAACGTCTGCTCCATAAACCTCGAGTTTTGTGAGATGTTAAATGGTGTTATGTAAAAAAAAAAAAAAAAAAAGTCTAACAACTTTGGGAAACATTGGCTTTTGAAAATGAATGTGATTTTTATTGCCTGATTCTGCGAATTTACTAAATGCATTAGAGGTGGAAAGAGTGTTTTCCAGACTTTCTTAACCACTCCACATTCTTCTTTTCTTGGGGGATGCCATGTGACTGGTGTTCCACGGCCCAGGCTTTGGGAAATGCTGCATTTGTTAGGCTCGACATAAAAGCAAGTGTTCTCGTTGGCTGGTTACACAGGCGGTAGGATTGTAACTAGGAGGGTCTGTAGAGCAAGTAGCAGCTATTACAATGTTTGGTGGTGAAGCTCTTGTCATAATTCTTTCAACACGGGCTCGACATTCAACAGGCTTGCCGACTGTTGCCTTTCAGATGAGCTCCAAGGTCTACAGGTTGCTTTTCTGGTCTTCGTGAGTCCCTCTCAATGGTGGTCCTGAGAGCCCTAAACCCAAGATAAGCACCACCAGCTCAAGATCTCTCAGGGGAAGTCAAAGCTTTCTGTGTGGCAAGATGATCCCATGGTGGAGCCTGCTTGCTATTCTTTCTCACATAATAAATGAAAAAACATTTAAAAAAACAACAACAAAGAACTCTAGGAGAGAACCAGCCAGATGCCTCACTTACCAGATGACTCAAGTCATGAGAGCAGCTCATACGCTTAGACACCTACCACGTGCCTGATCCTGAGTGCTTGCCATGTACCACCTCTTGTAACATGCCTGACTATTCATGAGAGGGATGCTGTGGACACTGCAGGACACAGTGGTCACCAAACTTGCATGCGGTCACACAAATAGGAATGGCACAGCCAGGATTTAGACATAGGTAGACTCCAAGGCTGTGTGATAAGTCACTGCTCTCAGGTTCCTTCTAACTGAAGGTAGTGCAGAAGGCACTCACCGCCTCCAAGAGAACGAGTTCCATTTCCAGGAAGAAGTCCTGGAAAGAAGTCCCCGTGATAACAGGACAGAGCACACGAAGTCTGAAGGAGCTCCCTGCCTTCTCTGTCCCCAGGTTGACGAGGTTGTCCCTGGAGAAATCAGATCGTCCAGACCTCAGTGGGACTCGGCTGGGCTCAGAACGTCTCCAGCCCTGCCCTCCCCAGAGTATCTACTCACAGATTCAACCTGGGCCTTACAGAACCCAGTAGGAGGGGTTAACTGTGGGTAAGAGCAAGGACAGTCCATGTCTGATCTCCCTGGTCCTCTGTGAGGTTGTTTGACTTGATCACTTGACCCCTAGTATTTTAAGCAGAGGCCTACTTGGTTAGGGCGCATTAGTCAAGTATGGGGCACAGGGTGGGAGTCTTCTCCAGCAGAAATGGACTCCTCCCTGACCACTGCTTGGCCCCTCAGCATTTCTGAAAGGGGCAAGCATCTCAATGGCCCCTGGCTGGGGCTTGGAGCTGTCAATAGCTATCAATAGTTGTCTGGCTTGGAGGTGTGTGTGGTGGGGGTAGAGGGTGGATGTAGGTCTTTAATCTTCCTCCTCTTGAGGAGACAACTGACCATCCTACATTAATCAGCTCTTCCCCAGACAAAGAGCAGAGATGAGAGACTCCCAGACGGGATAGCTCCTCCAGGATCCCTCATTAGAAAGCCAATCTCCAGCAGGCATCATGACATTTTCAGTCCTTAACTTTGCTTTCATTCAGGGAGCACAAGACCTTCTGAGGCAAGACTAGACTATGGGTGCTTAATAATTCACTAACACTGCATATAAAATATCTCATTATTCCAATTACTAGCACATACTGATGCAAGGCACCCATAACACATTTATCAGACAGGCACTTTCTAAGATCATTTTATGCCTGCCTGAGAAAACACACCCGCCCTAACGAGCCCTATCCAGAAAAATGGCCTGAACGTTGGAGGGGTCAAAGTGGTTGTTACTGTGAACCCATTGTAGGGATGTGTTTACATCTGCGGGGTTGACTTGTTTTCTGAAAAATTAAGAAAGAATGATTCTGCTGGGACCAAGCAACCCAGCTCTGGACCCTATAACTTGGGGAAGAGAACATACTTTTCCTACCCATTGTTCAGTGAAGCAAGAAGTACAGAGAGACTTAAAGGCCATTAACAGAAAACCCAACTCAAAATGCCTGGGAGCTAGATGCTTGCAGCGGTTGCTGGCACAACATTCAGGAGCGTAACACACCATCTCCTCCTCAGAGCAGGAGATGAGAAACCTTTCCCTGGAGCACCCCCAACAAGCTTATATCTCATTGACCAGGATCAGGTCACATGTCCATGCCTAAGCCAATCACCAGCAGAAGGAATGAGACCGTGATTGGCTTGAGCCAATCAGGAACCACCTTCTGAAGCAAAGCATGGTTCCCAGCTAAAGAAGGGAGCTGGGGGCGGGGGAGTTGTTTTGTTTTAAAATTTTTTTTGTTGTTCTTGAGAGAGAGACAGAATGTGAGAGGGGGAGGGGCAGGGAGAGAGGGAGACACAGAATCCAAAGCAGGTCCAGACTCTTGAGTTATCAGCAGAGAGCAGGAAGCAAGGCTCAAACTCACCTGAGCCAAGGTGGGACGCTTAAGGGACTGAGCTACTCAGGAGCCCCGGAGGGGAGGATATTTGAATTAAATCAGGTGTATTAGTCAGGAATAAGCTACACCCCCGCTGAGACGGCCAACCCCAAGAGCTGGCATATGGCAGGCACCGAAGTCATACATCCATTTATGTTTAAGTGGCTTGCCAAAGGGCACGGGGCTCTAAGTGGCAGAGCTCAAACCCAAACCCACAAAGAGGCAAGCGAGAGTACGGGAGATACGCTGGGCTCGCCCAGGTGTCCGCCAGGCCAGTCCCCACAAGGAAGTGCCCTCCTTCTCTGGGGGAACTGGCCATTTTGTCATCCTGAAGGTGAGGGCCACTGCAATAGCCCTCTGGGGCTGGGGACCCTCCCTTCCACGACAGGAAGCCACAAGTCCCACCTCTGCCAACATCCAGCCGGCCCAGCTATCACACCACAGCTGTGTTTTTCCACCTCTTCTGTACAAAATAACTGCACAAAGTCTGACGGTTTTTCCTCTGTCCACATTTGATTTATGGCTACAATTACAAGCTTTCCTTCGCTCTGTCTGCACGCCAACAGATATCTTTTGCAAGTCAGCAGGCCATCCCAGCTCCTCTATTGAATCACCAGCATGAGTGCTTCAGGGGACCCTTCCCTCCACATTCTGAGAAACCAGGCCCTGCCCACCGCACCCCCTCTTGCTACCTGTGTCCGTAATTGTCTGGGTACAAACATGGCCCAGAGGTTTGTCTGTTCTTAGAGATGGGAACCCTCTGAAGCATATGGTAAAGATCTTATCGGGGAGGAAGGCACCCCCCTCCCCACCCGCCTTGGCTGCAGATAGGGCTTCCTGAGCCATCCCAGGTGGATGTTGGGTGGAGAGAATAGCCTCTTCTATCTTTCAGAATCTCTATTGAAAGAGACCATTCAGCTTCTCACCCAACTCTGAGACACCCCAGGCAGCTCACACCCAGACACACTCCTGCCCTCCCTTGCTGCCCTTTCCTAAAATAACCACTCTGGAGTCAGGGCCTCTAGATTTGAATCCTGACTCTACTTCTTGAACAAGTTCCTTGCCTCTCTGTGTCCCAGGGTCCTTCTGTAAAATGGGGATAATGATAGGACCTACCTCATAGAGCTATACTTGGATTAAATAGAATTAGGTTTAAATCCTTAGCTTCATGTCTGACATATAAGTGTTCTCTAAATGTCAGTTTTTATTATCCCGTTATCTATGCGTATTTTCTAGCCTAGGGTAAACTGTCTCCTCTGAGCATTAACGCTGCCGGGCACTATCCAGGTGGTCCCCACATGGCATCACGGTGATTCTCACAACCCACCCCAGGGAAGACAACGCCCTTGTCTTGCAAATGAGAGAAGCCCAGGCCCAAGGAGCTGGGACCAACTCTGGCAGCCAGGAAGTGAGAGAACAGAGACTGCAGCCCAGATCCCCCAGAGTCCAGAGCTGCCACATTTCTACTACACCAGCTGTCTTATGATTACATTTTCTCTGAGTAAGAGACATATATATTGGCGGGGGGTAGGGGGGGAGGAGTTCGGAGAAACTGGAGAAATCTGAGATGTGGGAAAAGAACATCACTGAATTAGGACACAAAGCCACCGTTCCAGAGGTCGCCAGGCATCCCGGACCACCTCTAAGAAAAGAAGGCAGGCACTGCAGAGCCCTTGTGACCACCACGTCTGCGCCTATTGTTGTCTGCTCCCTGATTCCCCACAGTGAGCCCAGAAAACTCGGCAAAAAGAGAATGGCCTCCGGGATCACCACATGGAACCAGTCTGAAAAGAAAAAAAAGCCAGGCATGTTAGGGCAGGGAGGCACAGGTGTGACTGTTGGCCCGGAGAGGAAGAAGTCCTCCTTCGCCCTTCCCATTGCCCTTCCAGGCCAAGTCAAGGATGTCATTTGGGCAAATGTGCTCGTGGGTGGTCCCTATGCCTGTTTAAATGACCTGGTATACTGGAGCATGGCTCCTTGCAGGCCAAGCCAGAACAGTGCTGAGCTGGGGACTCAGTCCAGAGAGGAAAGGCCTATGGATGGCTCTCCCTTAAAACAGATGTGCCCTCACCCCACTAGTGGCAGGTAGCCCTAGCCAGCTCTTTCCTTCATCCTTTTCTTCCCTTGGCCCCACCTGCTCCATTCAGACAAAGTGAGTGTGAATCTGTCCTAGGACGGCCACCTGGACCACACAGGCCCCCACGCCAGGGCCCCCACTGCTTCTGTGCTGGCCTCTGTTCGCCTGAGACTTGGGTGTGGCATTAGGGGGAAGAGGGCCTTGGGTCCCGGGCTCTGAGGCCTGGGAAAAAGGTCATTTGGTGAGGCTGCTCAGGTTTGGGGTCAAAGCTCCAGCTAGCAGCAAAGCATCCTATTACTTTGCTTTACCTTTCTCTCTGAGAGGCTGGGAGGCTGGGAGAGCTTGGAGTACTTCTGGGTCCTCTGATCTAATATCCATCTTATGGACATCTCAACCTTGCCACGACCTCTAGAGTGGGTAGCGGTAACTATACTGCAAAAAGAAGAAAAAGAAATAGAAAAGGGAGGTTGGCTGTGTCCTTGAGCCTCTGGAGAGAAAAAGGTTGTGTCTTTGGCCCTTGGGAATTTGCAGCTGAAAAGCCCATGTGCTCCTTGACATGTGGTCCCCAACTCCAACAGCATTTAACTTAGTAGGGAGACAAGGCCAAGGAGGCTGAAGACAGATGACCGGGGTGCGGAGCTGAGCGATGGAGAAAGAGCATGTGTATCTTGTGCCCTGTGGAGCCAAAAGGCACCTGCACTTCGATCAGACCCTTTCCTGTCCTAGAACACCAGCTCTCGTCAAAGTGGCTCTGACAAAGCGCCTGGGGTGTCACACAGAAGACCAGAGCATGACTTCAGACCTTTGGCCTTTGTGGTGAGGCTGTGATTGCCAAGGCCAAGGTCCAGCTGGCTGGTGGGAATGGGTCCCAGGAGGGATGCAGATTTGGAAGCAGAGGCTGGACCTGCAGTAATGGGTGCCTGCATGGAGGTGGGGTGGAGGTGAACGGGGCTCTGGAGAGAGGAGGGGAGGCCTCAGAAAACACAGTGTTCTCAGGAAACAGCAGTTCCTGTTGTAAATCCTGGCTCCTCGCCTCCAACAAACTTCCTGATTCTGAACCGCAGGGCCTCAGTGCTGGCCTCTTCCCCGTGCAGAGCATGAAGGGAACTCGCCTCTATGAAGATCTGCTGGCACTGAGCTGCAGCATGCCCACTCTGACTCCCTGGGGGGCAGATGCCATGTTCCCCTTGTGCAGATGAGCACCCAGGAGGGCAGGGACAGAGACCAAGCCCTGGGCTACTCCTTGGAGAGGTTGGCTTGCTTTTCAAGTGACACAGTCTCCAGACTGGGATCAGAGGGACCTGTCTTCTTATCCCACCTGAGTCACTCACTATACCTGGATATGCTAGGGGAAGGCGTATACTTCTTAGGACCTCAGTTTCTTTGCATGTAAACAAGAATGTTGGATCTCAGGACCCCTTTCAACTTCAGATTCAAATTCAGGTTCCAGAATTTCACTTTGGAACCAGTTGGTGCCACATTAATACGTGTTGCGTATTCCCACATTGGTTTATATTTGGCTGTCCTACAAACTCTCATGGTAGGAAAGGGCGGCCTTTCTCCCTTGGCAAGTCAGACGTTCCTGGGGAAAGGCCTATGTTTCCTAAGGGGGCTGACTCTCCTTCTGCTTCTGAATTAAATTCACTCAATAAACATTTCCTGGACCATGCCATGTGCCCGGCTTTGCACTAGGCATTGCTGACCTCAAGGAACTTCCCTTCAGGAATTCTTAGTCTAGTAGGGGAGACAGACAAGAAAAACCTCACTGAGATAAGGATAAGAGAGCAAGTCAGGGAAGAAAACAATTTCCTGGGTCAGGGAGGTCAGGGAAAGTTTCACAAAGGAGATAGTTCCTAAACTGGGTTTTGAAGAACGGATAGGAGTTCAACTGGCAAACCAAAGCCCATAAATCAAAAGCAGGTCTGTCTCCAGGACATGGCTTCTGCCCCCTGACCGGAGCTCGCTTTAATTTGCTTGTACACACAGGGTGCCTGGGTGGCTCAGTCGGTTAAGTGTCCGACTTTGGCTCAGGTCACGATCTCACGGTTCGTGGGTTCAAGCCCCACGTCGGGCTCTGTACTGACAGCTCAGAGCCTGGAGCCTGCTTTAGATTGCACGTCTCCCTCTCTCTCTGACCCTCCCCTGCTCACGCTGTCTCTTTCTCTCTCTCTCAAAATAAATAAAACATTAAATAAAAAATTTGCTTGTACACGAAATGGCGCCTGCATCTGCTGTCAGTGTAACCCTGCCCCCCACTCCCAGCCCTTCCCTCCCTCTCGCCCCCACATCACTACTCTCACCCCCACCCTTGGACTCATGCCCTGTCCACCCCTTGGGCCCCTCACAACCCATCTGCCCCACTGGCCTCCTGTGTCAGGAGCCCCCACAGCACCCAGCCTAAGTGTGGCAGCATCTGCCGTGAGCCAAAGACTTGCCGGCTCCAGGGGAAACGTTCCAGGAGATCGGTTCATGTTGGGGCTGGAACAAGCCTAAGAGAGCCGAACTGTCAGGCTTGGAATCCAGTTGCCCCCTCCTGCCCTGTGACTTCCGGCAAGTCCTGTCCCCTCTCTGTGCCTGTCTTCCCCTCTGTATAAGGGGGGTGATATGAGGACTTGCAGCTGCAA
Source organism: Proteles cristata cristata (assembly GCA_017311185.1). Taxonomy (NCBI): domain Eukaryota; kingdom Metazoa; phylum Chordata; class Mammalia; order Carnivora; family Hyaenidae; genus Proteles; species Proteles cristata. The sequence goes on from JAESUZ010002322.1 coordinate 1,561,636, forward strand.
AGTACCAAGAGCAGAGCCCAGCGCAGGATAACGGTGGGTGGCTAGTATTATCAGTGGGACTCATTACTGCTTCCTTATGATGCCCGGCATGCAGTCCTGCCCTTGGGCCCACCAGGGAGTCTGTGCAGGGGTGAAGACCACCCCCCTTCCCTGCAGATGCAAAGCCAAGGCTTCCCTACTTGCCCCCCAGGGCATGGCCAGTGCTGACGAGAAAAGGTAGGGGACAGTTTTGGGGGCCACGGGCACCACTCTGAGAAAGAATCAAATAGCTCCTTGCTATGAATGTACAGTTCCAGGGGTGCGGTGGGGGTGCCCAAGCCTGGCCCCTGTGTCTGGTCCACTGCCCCGTTCCTGGAGCCTGGTTTCTATTCCCCAGGCCAACCCTTCTCCCTGCCCTGTCCCTACCGTTTCCATTGCTCCATCGGCGGCCCCTCAGAGGTTTGTGAGCCTGCCTCTGGGCAGAGGGACAGAGGCACCCCCAGGCTGAGGCTGAGGAGGCTGGCCTTCTGTCCCAGGTTGCCACGTTTGCCATTGTTTTCCCTTCTGCCCTCCCTGTCGACTACAAGTTCAGTCTCCCGCCATGGGGTTCATTGGTCAATATATTGGATTTCTATCCCCAATGTCCTAACTTTGTTCCACTCCTTCCCACCCCAGGACACAATACTGAGCCCCTTCCATCAACTCTGCCCCAGGAGGTACTGTGCCCAATTTTTCTTTCCCAATTCCTGGGGCTCCTATCCATCCCTACTCTGCCCACCCTCCTTCACCACAGGGGTCTGCCGCCTTTCCTTTATTCCTCTCACCCGTGGCTCCTGTTTTCTCCCTGGAAGCTGGCCCTGCAGGAGACTACGTGTTCCCAGAGTATTGGCCCTGGGTAACCATGTCTAGGGGAGGGAGAGATCCATTCGTTAGACCACTCCTGGGGTCTTGACATCAAGCCAGGGTGCCTGTATGTAGGCCCTGGTTTTTGAATTATCTGTAATTAACGTTGTTTTTGTTATTTGGCACTTTCTCATCGAAGGGCTCACTTTTCACTCGACACAACGTGGCAGTTAGATAAGGCTGGGTCTCCTTCCAAATCTGCTTTCTCAGGCTGCTCCCTCTGATCTCCTCCTCCTTCTGTCTAGATCAGTAGGTCTGAAGACAGGTTGTCCTTCAAGGCTAATGTCAGATCTCACCTCCTCCAGGAAGCCTTCCCTGATTCCTGCCATGGTGCTTCCACCCTTCTCAGAATTCTTGAGGCAAATAGAATCTGTACCAGAAACTGGGGTGCCTGGGTGGCTCAGTCGGTTAAGTGTCCGACTTCAGCTCAGGTCATGATCTCACAGTTTGTGGGTTTGAGCCCCGCGTCGGGCTTTATGCTGACAGCTAGCTCAGAGCCTGGAGCCTGCTTCAGATTCTGTGTCTCCCTCTCTCTCTGACCCTCCCCATTCATGCTCTGTTTCTCTCTGTCTCAATAATAAATAAACATAAACAAAATTTAGAATCTGTACCGGAAACCTGCTGCAAGCCATGTCCTCTGGTTGTGTGTGGTAGTTACTGGGACTGTTCTCAGGGAACAGAGAGCTCTGGCTCTCTCTCCTGGACACTTGTATATCCCCACCCATGTGAGTGGAAATGACAGGTGTCACTTCTAGCAAGATCATTTGAAACTCAGAATATGCTTTCCCATGATGACCGTCAAAGTTCCCAACAACGGCTGCCTGAGTCCCTGTCTGACAAAAGATCGAGCCCCTACAGACCTGTGATGACATGTAATTGCAGGCAAAAAATAAACCTTTGTTGTTTTTAAGCCACTGAAATTTTTAGAGCTATCTGCTACTGGAGCATAACCTACCCATCTTAACTGGTACAGTGTGTAAACAACGGGGATGTCCCACTTGCCCCTTCTGAGATACAGAATAAGTTCAAGGTTCCTTATAATTTTCATTCAAATTATTAAAACTTTTGATCCTTAAATCTGCTGGCAGCTGTGCTCACTGAAGCCCCTGGCTGGGCAGTGGGTCCTCAAGGTTACATAGGCCTCCAGAGTCACTGTGGGCCATGGGCTTCATGCCAGGCTGGACTTGAACACCTGACTCTGAGATCCTTTCACATCAGTCGAGAGCACGCTCATCCCTCCTGGCCCAGTGGACAAGCCCACTACTTTCATCTCCTTCTATCTTTACCATGACTTTTACCTCAGAGATATCTCGGTCCTTCCATGCTTCTGGGTCTCTATTCCAGAACTATCTGGAATAGATAGTTCTGATTTGTTTCAGTAACTTAAAACCTCAGAGAGAAGGGTTCAAGAGCAGATCTTCACTCTCCTGAAAGGGCCACAGGCTTAGTGTGCAAATTTAGCCACTGTCACCCTGCCACTGCAGCCACCACCACTTCATCAAGCAGCTGCCAAGCTCCCTTTTCTCTATGACCATAGGAGAAGGTGACACAGCTCCATGTGCCCACAGGGCTCCACTCAGGCCCAGATGGATCAAAATACCCAGCCACACCCTCTCCCAGATTCGTGGGTGGCTACTTACCTTACAGGGGGGCATGGGGCCGCCCAGAACTGTACAAGCCTGCTGTAGGATACAGCAGTGTCTTTCCTAAATGGAAGCTTGGCCCCCAAATGGCATTCTTCCCCCCGCACGTCCACCCCAGGGTAAGCACTTAAAGCCCCCCTTCCCGCAACATTCCACATCCGACTCTTGACTCCGGGCTGAGCAGCCAGCCTGTGGCATGTCCCCCTCACCCTTGAATGTCACAGGGCCTGTAGAGAATGTGGGGCAGACACTGGTGGCAGGGAAGGAATGGCCCTCTGGAGCTATGCTCTCAGGCACAGCTGAAGGGACTTAGGGCATCAGCAAGAGCCAGGGCAGCCTCTCCCGCGGTCTCCAGATGGGAGCCGGCACCAGGTGAGCTGAGACAGGGGCAAAGGCGGCTGGCCGGGGCCAGCAATGCTACTGTGCCCAAGATGGTGGTAGGACGTGCCCTCAACAGTCCAGGACTCTCTGTGGCGTTTCCTTCCAACTGGAAATGTCTGCCCTTCCCCCCCCGCCCCCCACCAGGATATTCCTCCCCACCCTCCTGACGCTCCAACCTCACTTTGCACAACCAGCAGATTCCTGAAAAGATGCCAGGAAATTGGGTTTTGGGAAATCATACCCTGTGCTGAATGCCCAGTGGGGAATGATGTGTTGAAATACATCTTCCGTGAATCCTTTCATATGTAACATCCCCCACCCCCAGCACAGATCAGGTGAGCTCCCCCAGGGTGCTCCTCCACCCCCTAAATTAATGAGCTGCTCCCTACCATGCTCATGTGGGATGGAGGTGGAGGCCAGGCTGGGGGGACCCTCTATCTCAGAGAACAGAAATGACAAATAATGAGCCATTTGCCCTTTGCCGACAGGACCTCAGGCCCCGCAGGGCTGTGAGTCACGGGCGGTGAGTCACCGCTCATTGTTTGTGCTGATGATCCTGGGAGGAGGCAGTCAGGCTGCAGAAGCTGACTTTTCTCCTCTTGTTGTGGGTATGTGAGGTTACGTGTGTGCATGCCTGTGTGTACGTGTGCACTTGGAACCCCCTGAGTGCACGTGGGACGGCACATACCTGGAAGATTACTATTTCGCAACACATCTGGGATAAGAATGTCCTTCAATCACAAGCTGGTGTCTTAAAGCTAACAGGGCTGTCAACTCTACAGGCATCAATCAGCCTCTGGGACTGTCCCTTCATGGTGAGGGGGGTGGGTGGGGAGGGGGGGGTGGGGAGGGGGAGGGGTGTGGGCCCTGTCCCCTCAGCACTGCACCCACCTGGGAACTGCCCTCTGCACGTGTCAAACTTGCCCATAAAGTGTGCCTCCTGCCCATGCACCCTGACGCAATTCACAAGGCCAGGAGTAGAGACGCGGGGCTCAGGAAATGGGAATTGGGATAAAGATTGCAGCTTTGGTCCAACTGCCCCCTGTACCAGAAGCCTAGTTGGGGCAGTGGGTGGCTATTTTCCCCACTTGGTGGGCTGGAAAGCAGGGAAAGTGGCTGCTAGAGAGTAGGAAGCCCAGAGGAGCTGAGAGGGGAGAGGTTTTCTAAAACACACAGCCCTTCGGTGCCTCTGCCCCAGGCATGCTGTTTTGCTGGCCCAATGCCCAGCCCCCACCCACACCATATCCTGACTCTACCAGACCAGCTCAGGGGTCACTTTGTCAGCGAGGCCTTTCCCAAGCCCTCGAAGCAGGGCACCCTCTTTCTTCTCTGGCGCACCCCTCTTCTTCCTGTTAGTCATTTTGATCCCACCCTCACCCCAATTATGCTCCTTAAGGCCGAGAACTGTGGCTCATTTATGTTTGTATACCTAGCTCAGTGCATTGAATATAATAGGTGCTCCATTAATACTCTGGGGTTGATGTCCCAAGGCTAGTGTTGACCTTGACTCTCTTGGGTCCCAAGAGAGTGAGTGGGGTTTAACCTTGGTGTCTTCTGCCTCTAGGAAACCTGAATTCTCCTTGGCTTACAGGGTTGAGAGTGGCCGTCTCCTCCTGTTGCCTCCCCCTGCCCTACCCTGGGGAAACTGAGGCAGGAAGTTGTCTGTTTTCTGCTCCAGGGAGCATTCTGAAGAACAGGAACCCTGCAAGAAGACGGGCTCGTCTCTGAATTGGTTGTGACACTACCAACAGCTATCGCCCCCTGGAGCTGGCTTCCGGGAACTCCGTTTAAGGAATCGATGGTGTCTTAAACGGAGGATGAGGGCCTTAGAAATCTCTCCCGACATTTTCTACACAAATGTGGGTACCTACACATTTTTACAAATGTGGAATCAAACTGTTATGTCCACTCTTTTGTAACCTGTTATTTTCATTCAACAATATATTGCAAACATTTTTTTATGCTAATAAACCTGGACCTAAGACTTCATTCATTGTTGGTAGTGTTTCCATCGTAAGGATGCGTCGGGGTTAGATGTATATGTGCTCCTGTTGGACATTTAGCTTATCAGTCATTTTTACATTGAAAACAACATGATGAATGCACTGTTGTACATGCATCTTGACTGATAATTTCCGTCAGATCAGTTACTTACAATAGCATTGTTGTACTAAAGGGCAGGCATTAGGGTTTTTTAAAGGTTTTTATTGCATAACAACCAACGGCTGTCCAAGAGCTCGTACCACCGAAACTCCCCCTTTCCTGCAGTCCAGAAGAGCGATATTCCCTCACACCTTACCACTCCCACGTTTCTGCAAATGCTTTTCAAAGAGCCAGTCAGCCGTAAGAAATCAATTTTTCCCTTCCTTGCTTAAAATATGCTTCACAGAAATCAGTCACGAGAAATAAACTCTTCCCTTCCCCGCTTAAAATACAGCTTCACAGGAAAAAATCCAAACTCACAAGAGAGGACGTGACACCTGTTGAACAGCCTCTACCACGTACCAGGCATGCAACCTGTTCACTCTCGTTTGATCCCACAAAGTAGATACTATTGTTCCCATTAGACAAATGAGCAAGTGAAGGTTCAGAGAAGTTGAGAGACTTGCCCAAAATCACATAGCCAGGAAGTGGCCAGAGTCAGGCTCTGACCCCAGGATTGAGGACAAGGCCCATGACCTCCATCCTCATGCATCCTGGAGACACAGAACAATGTGGCTCTAATGCATAGTTTCCAAACTCATCCTTTCCTTGCTCGGGTCAAGTCCCCATGCTTTAGCCACACTAGTCTCCTGCAAAGGGTGTACACCCTCTGTTAGCATGGGCACTGCGAGATGGTGGAATCGGGGACGATTTTTTTATTGCTTAACTATACTTTCTACCACAGCAATATCTTATTATTTAACAAAGGAACAGAAAAGCTTTTTTAATTTAAAAAAACACCTCATTGTCAGGATTCTCTTCAAGAAAAGAGTCCCCTCCAATGTCCCCAAATACACGCATGCTCATGCATACACATGCACACACGCTCACATGCTGTGAGCTTGAGGTTGGTGGGCTACAGGCTGTTGGTGGGAGGGAGCAGAGTATCTCAGAAGCATCCTGTGACCTTCCAAGGTGAGGCTGGGGTCATGCCCACCCACAGTCAAGTCTCCCACAACAAGACACTGGCCTTTAAGGACATCCCAGAGCTACTGCTGGCCTTTCTCTCCTCCAGAGACCTGACCTCCCCCGACTCAGGCCAGCTGTCTCTGGCACAGACCCCCCACCAGCCCAGGCCCTGGGGAAACAGCTGGACCCAAATGACTCCAGTGGCTGCAGCTAAATGGCCAGGCCTTCCAAAATAAGCAAAGGGAAGCTGAGGGAGCCAAGACTACCAGCATCGACGAGGGAGTCAGCTGAGGGCAGCAAGTGAGGGACAGGGCCTGGGAACATGTTGCTCAGGGGGAGTGAGGAAAGCTGCAGGGGCCTGGTCTAAGAGAAGGGTAGAAATGGGGACTTCCCCCACTATACCCACACCCACACAGTATACCAGAACACACTCTTTCTGGGACTCCTGCAATATATATAAGGCTTATAAAGGAAATGCATTATATACTGGATGGATGGATGGATGAGTGGGTGGATGGTTGGCTGGGTGGGTAGGTGGGTAGGTGGATGGATGGATGGATGGATGGATGGATGGATGGATGGATGGTTGGCTGGGTGGGTGTGTAGGTGGATGGGTGGATGGATAGATGGATGGATGGGTGGGTGGATGGTTGGCTGGGTGGGTGGGTGCGTAGGTGGATGGATGGATGGATGGATGGATGGATGGGTGGGTGGATGGTTGGCTGGGTGGGTAGGTGGGTAGGTGGATGGATGGATGGATGGATGGATGGATGGATGGATGGATGAGGTTGGCTGGGTGGGTGTGTAGGTGGATGGGTGGATGGATAGATGGATGGATGGGTGGGTGGATGGTTGGCCGGGTGGGTGGGTGCGTAGGTGGATGGATGGATGGATGGATGGATGGATGGTTGGCTGGGTGGGTGTGTAGGTGGATGGGTGGATGGATAGATGGATGGATGGGTGGGTGGATGGTTGGCTGGGTGGCTAAACAGAGCAATGAATGTATACATCTGGTGGATAATGAGTAAATATGTCTTGTTCCTTTGGAGGTCAGTACTACCAAGGTGAATCAAGAATCATAAAGTCTTTAATCCCATTCTTGAGAATTTGCTGTAAGGAAATAATTCAGAGGAAAACAACTGTCCTAACCCCCAAAGGCTGCAGCAGCATTGCAAACCAGAATTGCTGATGTGAGTGGTGACCCAGGCTGGTGAGCAAATTATGGTAAAATATTATATTGTGCAGCTATTTAAATGAGAATAACTGAATGATAGTGTAAGGAAACCATATTTCTGAAATAGTATTAAGTAAGAAAAGAATTAAAAATGTGTAGGTTTGCAGAGCCGCATTACAAGTCAGGAGGAAAGGTATTTTGGTGGATGGAACAGCACAGGCTGGGATGTTAGATCCATATTCTCGTACGCTTGCATCTCAGGCCTGTCATTTAACCTCTTGAGCCCCACTTTCCATATCCCTACGGTGAGAACAATGAGCAAACTTCCTCTTCTGGTTGGGAGGACTGCATAAGCTCTCACATGTGCGGGTACTTTGCAAACTGTAAAGTTCCTCACACGCTAGTCAAAATTATGTATGCCTCTGGGTTGAGGAAGGAAAGCAAAATAAATATAGCAGTGGGGTTAGAACTGGAGCAAATGCAAACTGAAATGAAAATAATACAATATTTCATCCATATCAGATTTCACCAAACAAATATACAACAAGAATGTCCTCAGCACCTGATGGGATTAAACCTGAACATGTCTTTGTTGCCCATCTTGATCAGGTAGAGCTCAGCCAGGGCCTAGGCAAGTGGAATTGTGGGAGGGTCATCCAGAGAAAGAGGGCTCTACAGTCCCCTGCTCTCTGGAAAAGGACAGAAAAATCCAGAATCTAGATTCACTGAGCATAGGGAATCTTTGGTTGCAGGCGATTTGTGAAGGAAGCAGCAGTCAGGTGGCTCAAAAGAACCCCCACCCCGTGGGCTCCAGGTTTTCATACTCATGATCCCCAAGAAGTAAATGCAGTCACCTTCTTTTACAGACAAGGAAGCAGAAGCCATTGCAAACTTCCCCTTCGATGCTGGCCTGCTGAGCACAGTTTGGGGGAAGCAGGATCAGTGGTGGGAGGAACAGTTCTCCAGGGACCAGGGTCCCGGCTGAGTCACTGGGCCTGGGGATCCACTTTGCAGCCTCTGTTACTCACTGCCGGAGACTATGACTTAATTCCCTGTGGGCGATGCCACCAGGCACACGGGGAGATGGGAGATGACTGTGACACAGAAGCTAAAAGCCTCAATTACCCTTCATGACAGGAACATAGGACATTTTTATGAGGAGAGAAATTTTTGCCTCATAAATCTCAGCCTGAGCTGCTGGTGACCATGGTTACATACAGAGGCACATCTGGAGGCAGCCTCGCCAAGGCAGGGGATCACCCCGGACTCTCACCTGTTCGCTAAGACCCAGGACAGTGCTCTGGGGGAGGACTTAGGGGTCGGCCAGGATTAGGCCAGGGTAGGCAGCAGGAAGGGCCAGAGTTCAGGTAGCTCTGGCTCCTAGCCTTGGCTTCCGGTGGGAAAGGGGGGGGGGGGCTTTAAAAGGTGCTGCCACTGGGGTCCACCCCCAGAGATTCTGATGTAATTGGTCTGAGGGAGCCTGGGCGTTGGGAGCTTTAAAAGCCCTGTAGGTGATTCTGATGTACAGCCAAGGTTAAGAGCCAAGGAGATCTTGCACTGCCCTGCTCTGCCCATCAATGAATCCAAGGGGAAGCTTTCAGCAAGTGCAACCTGGTGGGAAGAACCAGAAATAGAACACAGCCTCTGCCCAGGTTCATTTACATGAAGGCGTAGCAGCTGACCCTCTGCCCAGTAAGCAGCAGATATCCTGGGAGGAGGCCCCTGTGCAGGATACGTATGGTACTTTGGGGCTGAACCCATTCTGGGGCTCCCACCAATGTGCACAACCCCTGCCCTTCCATGCTGTCACCACACATGCATGCATCCTCCAGGTGGTCTACTGTCTGGTCCCTCTGCCCCTCACCAAGGGTCCTAGTGCAGGAGACCCTGCTGCCCAAGGATTCCCCTCTCATTCTCCTTACAAACATTTGCTGGCCACGTCAGGCACGTAACAAGCACCAGGACTGTGCCGGGCCGTGGGCTAATAGCAAGCAGGGACACGGGCATCAACGAGGCTCCCTCAAGGACACAGCAGTCCTGATCACTTAACAAGTAGAATCCAGGCATCTGATGAGCTGCCTCAGGAGGGTGCAAGCAGAGCCCAATGAGAACCTCTAGCAACTCCCAATCTGCCAACAAAATCGCAGGCAGCTTCCATAGCTTTCCATTTACTCTTGAGCATTAATAAACAATCCCATATTCTGTAATAAAAAGCCTAGTTCACTCGAACATCAAAACCCCAAACTCTCACCCATTTGAAACGACCATCCTCCCCTCTGCCAGTCAGCTCAGCCCTGAGGCGGCTCAGGGTATCAGGTGTGCCTGGAATTCACCAGTACCTGTCGGGGAAGATTCCACACACAGAAAGACTCCCCATGGCTGGGGGTCCCACGACTCAACAATGGTTCCTTCTAAAATGACACAACAGCATAAGCCCTGTTCTACATTTGGCTACTTACACAATATTCAGATTTCTGTGGGTTGTTGATGTTGTTTGTTTTCAAATAAGGGCATTTAAGGATATGAATTTTCACCAGAGTGCATCTTATTAACATCTATTGCTGTCTCTGCCCTTCAATACTGAAAAAGTAATATATGCTCATTGGAGAGCAACTCATATAGCCCAGAAAAGCATTCATTAATTCATTCAACAAATATTTACCCAGTGCCTTCTGTGTCCCTGACATGGTTCTTGGCACAAAAGATACATCAAGAAATACATCAGACACAGACCCTGCACTCAGAGTGCCTACAGTTCATCAGAGTTCAGATAGAAACTAATAATTATGATGTCACGTGATGCAGAAAGATATGAAGCCCAAGTCTACCCACCATCCCAAAGCCCAGAGAATTCCATGATTCCCATTTTAGTCCATGACTTTCTGGTATCAGCATTATTATTATACATAGCATTACATTACGAATATTTCCCCATATCAACAGTATTTTTCAGCCAAGTGATTTTAATATTTCAGAATGTGAATGAATCACAAATACCTTAGTCATAGAATCTTTAAAGCTGAAAGGGTCCTTAACAGGCTCCTATTCTGTGGGTGTGTGAAATGGGTATAAAACTCAGGAAATGGTAGGAATGATGAATGGCATGCACATGCACATTGTGGGAGGGGAGGAGACATTAAAACCCTGTGTTGGCCAGACACATCTGTGTAAGAGTCAACCCCAGCCCTCCATGTGAAAAGCCACCCCCCCCACCCCCCCCACTGACAGATAAGGGCTTGGAGACCTGGGTGGCTCGTGTGCCCTGGTAGCCTGTGGGCAATGTGGTCGGGACAGCTGATCAATCACGACCGTCATACTGCAGCATCTCCAGGAACTAGTGGCCAGGTCTCCCGGGCTCCCTCTGGATTTCTGAAGCATTTGAATAATTGCGTCTACCTTTTCAGCAACACCCAAGGTTGACGGAATCAACTTTCAAAGCTAACTTTTCCCCCTTTGGGCCTCAAGGCTGACCCTTTTAACACCTTCTTCATTTGAAGGCTGAATTTGGCTCAAACCCCCTTCTCTCAACTGCAGCCAACCTGCTGCCGAATTTCAACTTGATTTAAACTTTGGAAGTCTGGTGCGTGTCTTTAGTTGGGAGAGGTTTTCTTTTTTCCTTCCTTTTAATCAGCTCATAAGTCAATAAGCCGAGTGGGCAATAAAGTTCATACTTGGAGAAACCAAAGACTAAATTACTGTCCACATTCACACCCAGGGTGGACGGTCTCAACTTTCAAGACTTCAGTGTTTGTATTGGAGAAAAAACTGAGAGCCTAACTGCAGCCAAGGGAAAGAGAAAGAAATGCCACTTCAGCCCTGAGCTCTGCTTCCCCTGCACACACAGGAAGGGAAGGTTGGTAGCAGAACCATGATGCTGTCAGGAAGCAGTCAGGGGAGATGTCTGTGCGGTTTTGCTAGTTTGAAGGTTCTGAGATGATCTCGCACTGCCCTCCACATGTTTGTGCAAGTGAACTCACTAGGGCATCTGCTGATGGCACCTTCTGTGACTGCTTGGTCATCATTCCCAAGTGATCCCCTTGAGGGCGTTTAAGTTTTCCAACTGAACTTCAAGATTTGGGCAGGAACCTTGTGGGGCCTGGGGGCTCAGGTTGTTTCAATGCCACCCACCCAGAGATCTTCATACAGGTCTGCTGTGATGAGAAGGGGAAGAAAAAAAGGGACATCAAAAGTTGTGGTTCCTGCCTCACTGAAAGGCCACCTGGCGTGGAGCAAGTCACGTAGCTTCTGTGAGTCTTGGTTTCCCCATTTTTCAGATGTCTGCCCTGTGAGGTTATGCCACATTAAATACAGTTTGTTGGGCTGCCCAGATGGCTCAGTCAGTTAAGTGTTTGACTTTGGCTGAAGTCATGATCTCAAAGCTCGTGAGTTCAAGCCTTGCATCTGGCTCTGTTGCTGACAGCTCGGAGCCTGGAGTCTGCTTCGAATTCTGTGTCTCCCTCTCTCTCTACCCCTCCTCTGCTCACGCTCTGTCTCTCTCTCCAAAGTAAATAAATACCTAAAAATATTTAAATACAGTTTGTTAAACTGGGGAAGGTTATATAAAGTTAGTTAATACCCTTACTGTTAAATGCCAATTACCCACATGGAGACTTGAATTGTATCACAAAGAACATCATTCATCTCATTTTATTCTCTTCCCCACAAGATCCCAAAGAGAAAACATTATAGGAAACTTCTGAAGCAAAAGAATAAACCTCAAATTGATAGAGCCTAGCACCGGGCTAGAGGCTTTCTCACGAAGACCCATTTATTCCCTCACAAGGCTATGAGGTGAGAAATCTCATTGTCCCCTTTCAGGTGGGCAGACAGAGGCTCAGAACGATTTTCAGTGATATTCTTACTCAAGGTCACCCTTGAGGTCAGCCAGCTAAGGAGAAGAAGTCACACTGGTATGCTGGTAAACTCTCTGAAGGAAAAAGAAAACAAAAAAGGAGTCTTGACTTGTGGGGTTTGCCAATTGCTATGGTGTAAATACTGCCACCATGACTAACTTTACACCAACCATACTAGCCAGCTTCAGCATGCTACTTGACCAATAGCATCTGAAAGCAAACTTAGGTCTCCTAGTTTCAGGTAGGGATCATTTCCTGAACCCGAGAACTGACATGCTGCCCACAAGCAGAAAATCCCTGGGGCACCAGGAAGGAACCAGGACTGGCAAAGTCACCTGGGACTCCACCCTCACACCCACCACCCAGATCCTCTGGGGCAGGGCCTGAAAATGTGTATTCTGCACACAGACCTGTTATGTGCACTGGAGTTTAGGTGCCACCCAGCACTCAGCTGCCAAGTAGGTTATCAGTCCAGTCATCCCAAAGGCCCCCTTCCACACCCGTCTCCCACATCCAGTGAAAGCCCAGGTGAGAGATGACAGCTTCCCCGGTGACCTGTACTAAAGATTCTGATCTCAATGTCTTCACTGGGGCTGGATCATGGTGGTGAGCTCCATAGCTCTGTCCTTATAATGATCTGTTTCACCACATCTAGGATTCCACTGATTACAAGTCACACCATTGTTTCATTTACCACCAAGAAAGAAAAAAAGTGTTGCCAAATTATTTTAAAATACAAAAAGGCACATTTTAGAATCAGTGAACTATGATCTATGCAGTGTATGTACATTCACATACATATTTCACTTCACAACAGTTAATTTAATAGTCAGCCCGTTGGGGCACCTGGGTGGCTCAGTGGGTTAAGCATCCAGCTCTTGGTTTCCACTCAGGTCATGATCTCATGGTTTGTGAGCTCTACGCTGACAGTGTGGAGCCTGCTTGGGATCTTCTCTCTCTTTCCTCTCTCTCTCTGCCCCTCCCCCATTCACACAGGCATGCTCCCTTTCTCTCAAAAAAAAGAAGTCTGTTCTTTGTGGGCGAGGCTGGATCTTACTCTTCTTTATTTTGTCTTCTGAGATCCATCAGGTTTGGATGAATGAATACATGCCTACCAGCATATCATTATACACAATTTCTTGATCAGTTATCAATAAATGCCCCAGGCTCTGCACCAACACAGTACATTTAATCTCTGCAACCATCCTATGAAACAGGCATCAGATTCTTGCCACTTTATATAGGAGGTCACTGAGATGCAGGGAGGCCACATAACTCGTAAGAATCCCACCTGCAGATGAAACCCCAGGTCTGAGACTCCTGACTCCATTCACAATACTGGCTCCTCAAAGATGTTAAAAAATGTTCACTGAACTGAACTGCAGAGAGTGCCTACCTTAGTCAGTTTCTCAAGGCCCGACAATAAATAAACCAGATTGATTTCTCTTTGGTGCTCAGGTTGCAAAAGGACGAATAGCATTCTGAAAAGCAAAGTTTTCTCACTTCTGTTGGGATTTCAGCTTTCTTAGACTTTGTGAAGAGAACTGGCAGGCGGATTTTCTGAGCTTTGGTAACGTCTGGAGGGCTTACTGGAATTAAACCTTAGGATGTAAACTCCAGAGCACAAGGCACTGACAAAGCTCCCCCGACTCCTCCCTTGAGGTTTGGTTCTTGCAATCTACCCTGTTTCCCAAACCCAGGTTGTGTCCCATCAAGTCCCATGCCTCTCCACCCCCACCTCCACATGGCTACAGCCCGGGGGTGGCCTTGCCTCCCTGGAAAGCCATCCTGATGAGTGTAGGGAAATCCCTGGGCTCCTCCACTCAGCTGCAATCAGGTGGGGATTTTTTCAGAAGGCATTCATATTAGGAGAAGAAAGCACAATAGCATAGAAGATGAAAAAGCTTAGATTGCTTCACCAAGGTGTAGACACATACTGCTTTGGCCAGCTCAGAGTTTATCCTGGGTCCACAGTATCACCACTGCCCTTCCTCTTCCCGGACATCACTTCCATTGTTTGTGGCAAGCTTACAAATGCCTTTCTCCAAAGTAGTTCAGTCCAAGTGGGTTTTATTCAAGTTCTTAATTTCCTTTTTTTTTTTTTAAAGATTTTATTTTTAAGTAATCTCTATGCCCAACGTGGGGCTTGAACCCCCACCTCGAGATTAAGAGTTGCATGATCTACATACTGAGCCAGCCAGGCGCCCCTCAAGTTCTTATTTCTTTTGAACGGTTTTGTTCTTGTTTTTACTGTGTGCAGGTGTGTTTTTTGTCATTGTTATATGTGAGCGTGGGGTGTTCTGTGGGGGTTTTCTGGTGGCCATTTGACACAGGGTGGAGAGGAGCCAGCCCATCTTTCTGCCCATGTGAAGGATCCTGTGCAAGGGAGGGATGGTCCCCTCCAATTAAGGAGACCATGCGATTCAGCAATGCCTCTTTGGAATATATGGAAGCATGTGAAAAGTGTCAGCCTGCCTCTTGAATCTGAAGATTAAAAGACTGTTGTTCTACCTTGACGTAAACAAAGTGGTCAACTCCACATGGAAGCTCTCTGTGTTCCTGCTGATTTTCAGCATCCCAAACACTATCTATAATAAGGTCTCACCAAACCTGATTTGTCTGCTAAGAGCATGGGCAATAAGTTTGGGAGCTAGCTTCAGGTCTACTTCTACTAGCATCATTCATTATATGTTTCTTAGTGTTTTTTTTACAAAAATTATATCACAGCAATATGACAGAACAGTTTGTACAGAGAACATTCATCTAGATCATCATTGTTCAGCTGCACCCCAACTTCTGATTTCATGTTTGTGAGTTGCCTTTGGGCTTCACCCACCTACAAATTTTAGCTTCACTGCAGTCACAGAGTCTGCTGCAGCTTAAATTTCTCAGGTGGGGTGAACAGCCCGGTGAGCTTTACTGCTCACACCAGCACCGCTTCTCTATTGCTGCCCTAAACCTTTCCATTCCTCCAAAGACTCAGCTACTCTTCCCCTCCACTATCAGTACGGGGTCACACACCCATGACAGGGGCAGTGTATCCATGTAAGTGAAGCATGGCATTAGGTCTGACACATAGTAGGTGCTTCGTAAATGCTGGGAGGAATATGAATCTCCAATGCAGACCAGTCAGATCATTTTTCTAAGTGACCTTGGAGGGTCTACCTAACTACCCATGCTCTTCCACAACCTCCCTACCAGAGGAACAAAATAATACAGTGCTAATTCTGTCTGGGAAATTCATGTGGGTGGGAGGTAGCGGGAAGGGAAATGAGCCTGAATTTTCCAGGAGAAAACCTGAGTCTTAAAAAAAGAAAAAAAAAGGAAGTATCCCCTGGATTGGATTCGAAGGGCAGGGAAAGGACAGTCTGTGGAACACTGCTGCCATCTAGTGGCTTACATGCAAATGACAATTTTTATACTGAGAGACCAGAGGCATTCAATAGGATAATAAAATTCTCAGAACCTTCAAATATTGGCATTTAAAGAATCGTCACAGGCAGAGCGTCAACAAGGCTGATCAAGTGCTCCTTCTGGTCCCAGCCCTTGCCGTGCACTGGAGTGGTGCTGGTGGTCCAGGGGACAAGAGAAGATAGACTCTGGGCCAGTAAGCGCAGGACCCTGCAGAAACGACATCCCGCAGAAAACGAGCAGACTCTGGTGGAGGGCAGGGGACTGGAATCTCACTTTATATACATGTATTTGGCTTGTGTTTTCAAAAGTACTCCTTACTTCAGTGGTTATAATGAATCTGTTGCACATTACTGACCATGTACTCCCAGGGCAATGATTCTTAACTTATGACCCTTCTTACATACACTTCAGATTACCCATGAACTTGAGTGGGAAAAAAATTCTTTATTTTCATGAACCTTGAACTGAAATTTAGCATTTTAAAAAATTATGAATCAGGCAGCAAACCGTGAGGGTCATTAGCAGAACCTGACTTCATTATTCATAGAAATTATAAAAAATTTTCCTATCACAGTACAATTCTTGCCCATATCTCAAATTATTTATTCATCACTCCTTTGAAATTATGGTGATTATTGGACCTGCTGCTAGATCTTAATATTAATTAGAAAGCATGTGATTACTAAATCACTCACTCACCTTTTAAAATATATTGGTACGTGTATTTCAATATAATTGGCTACCAGAATGGCCACTGGCAAAACTCTTCAAAGAAAGTCCAGGGACACCTGGCTTAGCACCCCTGTCCCTTCAGACACGGTCACCTTATTCCCATCTCATGCCCCACAGAGCGCACAGAACTTAGCTGTGGACACCGAAGCCTGCACTCTGACTCTCTTAACATCCATGAAGTTCAAGGCTTCTCCCCTAGATCTCAATTTGGACACCTACTGGATCTCTTCTCTCAGGCTCACCAACTATAGCCACACCTCTTGTCATTCCACTGTCTTTGGCTGTAGCCACAGCCAGGGACAAGGGCACTCAGCTTCCTTCAGTCCTCCAGCCTCCGCGAAGGCCAACCCTGCCTATCCCGCCCCCACCAGGGCACAAGGACCTCTTCAACCTCTCTCTCCCGTCTCTGGGCAGCAAGGCCTTCTAGCCTTGGGGGACATGACCTGCACATCCTTCCCCAGCCACCCAGTGGGAAAGCAATTAGAAATTCATGAACAGAAAATGCCCGGCGCAATGTTTCCTTTCAATTCTGCCAGAGCGAAGCAAATTCTCTGAAAGCTCCTGAAAGAAGACTATAATTGTGAGCACTGCCAGCACAGCCCCGGGGCTGTGACACAAAGCCACAGGCCTGTTCCAATACTGTCCCAGGGGTCCCCAGTTTAAAATGGCCACTGGGTGTTGAGAAGACAATGTCTTTCAATACTAGGTTTTTAAGCTTTTGTCTCGAGATAACTGTAGATAATTCACATGCAGTTGTAAAAAATAAGAGGGATCCTGTACACCCTTGACCCAGTTCCCCACAATGATATCATCTTCCCAACCCATAATACAATATCCTAACCGTGATATCATCACCAAGTTAGTCAAGATACAGATCATTTCACCACAAGGATGCCTCGTGTTGCCCTTTTATAGACATGCCCGCTTCTCTCCTGCCCCCATATCCTCCTTAATCCATTTCTATGATTTTGTCACTTCAGAAATCCTTCACTCAGCATAATTCTCTGCAGGGTCATTCAGGTGATTGCTCATTATCAACAGTTTGTCCTTTGGGTGGTGGGGTGGTATGCCATGGCACGATGTACCACAGCTTGTTTAACTATTTACCTGTTGATTGTTTCTGATTTGGGGCTATTGTAAATAAAGCTGCTGTAAACATCTGTGTGCAGGGTTTTGGGGAAACGTAAATGCCTGGGAATGCAACCGCAGAGCCATATGGTAGTTACATACTTCTTTTTTTAAGAAGCCGCCAAACTGTTTTCCAGGGTGGCTGCCCCATTTCACAGTTTACCAGTTTGAGCGAAGAATAGGAATCTTGCTTTTCTTTATGTTACCCTATCTTCCTCCATTTGTAATATAATTGTCTTATATTTCCTCTACTTCAATTCCAAGCCACATCTGACTGTGTTGTCTTTTTGCTTCAACAATGAGGCATAACTTACAAAATTCGAGAGAAGGGAAGTCTATTGTATTTACCTATTTTTTTGTTTTCCATGGTCTTTCTTCCTCCCTGTTGTTCTAAGTTTCCTTCTTTCACTGTGTCATTTCTGTTAAAAAAAAAAAAAAAAAAACTTCTTTCAGCCATTCTCTTAGGACAGGTATACTGATGACAAATGCTCTTTGTTTTCCTTTATCCAAGAATTCTCTTGATTTCCTCTTCATTCTTTTTTAAGTTTATTTATTTATTTTGAGAGAGAGAGGGAGGGAGGGAGAGAGTGCATGCACCCAATTTGGGGAGAGGCAGAGGAGAGGGAGAAAGAGAATCCCAAACAGACTCCCATGCAGGGCTCAATCTCACCAACCAGGAGATCATAACCTGAGGCAAAATCTAGAGTCATTGGATGTTTAACCGACTGAGCCACCAGGCACCCCTCCCTTTCATTCTTAAAGGATATTTTCTTAAGATCTAGAATTCTGGATTGAGGGTTCTTTCCTTTCAGTACTTGAAAACTACTGGAGGGCGCCCGGGTGGCTCAGTTGGTTAAGCATCCAACTTGGGCTTTGGTCATGATCTCACAGTTTGTGTGTTCAAGCTCTGTGTTGGGCTCAGTGCTGACAGCTCAAAGCGTGGAACCTACTTCAGACTCTGTATCTCCCTCTGTCTCTGCCCCTCCCCTGCTTATGCTCTGTCTTTCTCCGTCTCAAAAATAAATAAAACATTTTGTTAATAGTTCATTGTCGAGTTGGTTTCCATAGAACACCCAGTAAAACATTTTTTAAAAAAGAAAAAAATTATTGGGCCTTTTCTTTCTGGCTTCCGTGGTTTCTGATGAGAAATATGCCATCACTCAAGTTGTTTTCCATTATAGGTAAGCTGTTATTTCTCTCTTGCTGCTTCTGAGATAGTTTTTTCTTTGTCTCTAGTTTTCAGAAGTTTGACTAGGCTGAGTCTTGGTAGGTTTCTTTGGGCTGATTCTCTTGGGGGTTTGCTCAGCTCATGCACCTACAGATTCATGTCTTTTGCCAAATTTACAAAGTTTACAACTGTTATTTCTCTGAGTACTTCTTTAGCTCCAATCTCTTTCCTCTTCTGGGACTCTGATGACAGGAAGAACATTGGGTCTTTTGTTATGGTCCCATATGTCCCTGAAGTCTGTACTTTTTTTTTGGAGTCTTTTTTAGTGGGTTGGTCAGATTAAGTAATATCGATTGTTTCATCTTCAGTTTACTTATTCTTTCCTCTGTGCCCTCCATTCTGCTGTTGAGGTTCTTTTATGGTTATATTTTTTTAGGTCACAAATTCCATTTGGCTATTCTTCATATCTTCTATTTCTTTGCTGAGACTTGGTTTTTCCATTGGCTTCATGTTCCTAGTTGCTCATTCTAGTATTTTTATCATGGATACTTTAACACCCCTGTCAGATCATTCTGAAACCTGTTATGAAGGGCACCAGGGTGGCCCAGTCAGTTAAGTGGCTGACTCCTGATCTCAGCTCAGGTCATGATCTCACTCTTTGTGTGTGTATTTCAGTCCTGTGTTGGGCTCTGCACTGACAGTGGGGAGCCTGCTTGGAATTCTCCCTCTCTCTCTGCACCTCCCTGCTCACTCACTGTCTAAATAAATAAATAAATAAACTTAATTAAAAAAAAAAAACACCTGTTATGAGTGCTGGCATCTTTTCTCCTTGAGATCTTCCTGGTTCTTGGTATGATGAGCAATTTTTGACTGACACCAGGACACTTTTGTATTATGTAATGAGCCTGGATCTCAATTAAACCTGCTTTAACTGGTTTTCCATGATACCACTGTGGCAGGGGAAGGGCAGGCACTGCCTCCTTCCTGACAGGTGAAGGAGAAATGTATTCCCCGCTCAGCCTCCGTCAATACCCAAGGTTAGCAGCTTCTCCTTACTGCTGGGCGGGGTCAGGAGTTTGGATTCCCCACGTGGTCTCTACAGACACTGTGGTGGAGGTGACACTGTTATCCCCGGGTGGTGAAAGGACTGACTCTTCATCAGGCCTCTGACACACCCTGCAGAAAGCGGGAGGGGAGTCTCACTGCAGCCAGTTGGGAGATCTGGGGGCGGAAACCCAGGTTTCCTGGGGTTCTCCACTGACCTTGAGGGCAGGAGAGGGGCCTTGTTACTGCCCTGAGAGTGGGAGGAATGAAAGCCCCAGCTCCCTACTTGGCATCGTCTGGCATCACCTCAAATAGAGGAAGGAGGACGATACCTCATTACGACCTGGCAAGGATGGAGGCCTAGGCTCCCCACTCGGCCTCTGCTGGCAGGGCCACAGCTCTCCCTGTGGTGTTTGGCAGGAACAGAGCAGCTATTGTCTACAGGTTTTCTGCCTTGTTAGATTGCCCTTTTCTTCATCCCCTGGCTAGAGAGAGCAAGTTTTTGTTGGGGCTTTTAAGTGTGCTCTTTTTGGGATTTCTGGGTTGCTGGCTTCCTTAGCTCCAAGTCTGGGATAGATTTGGTGAAAAACAAAAGAACAAAAACAAAAAACAAAAAAAAAAAACCCACAAAACCCACACAAGACAGAACTTACCACCATGTTGTTGCTTACATCCCAGTGTCCCTAATCAGTCTGCTTTCTTCTCTCCACCTTCCAGAGTCTTCTTATGTTTGTTTTACAAATAATTTCCTGGGTTTTGTTGTACTTCATTAGAGAAATAGACAGAAGTGTATCTACTCCATCTTCCCAAAAGGAGAGGTCCTGGGTTTTTTGTTTTTGTTTTTGTTTTTTTTGTTCCTTGTTTTTAACATCCAAAAGTTCAGACATAATGTTCATAGTTCCTGCTACTAATTCCCTAGTTGAAATGTTAGATTGGTTGGGTCTTTGATAAAATGGATTTCCTCTTGAGGTAGAGATGTGATTTAGCTCTTGTTTTTATTGGGAATGCCATGTCCTGTGATGATAACACCTTCAGGGGAAGTCTGGAATGGGACATAAAAGCTTTTTTCTTTCTCCTCTCTAGAAGGTATTGGAATCTGAAGTCTAGATCAAAGAGGTTACATGGCAAACACAACAAACACTCAATGAATGAATCAACAAATGAACAAATGCAGGACTGACCAAAAATAAGTACTGATGTCTCATCATTCTGTATTGAGAAACTTGTTGGGTTATGCCCTGCATCTAGCTAAAGGCAATAGGCTCTTCCTATGCAATAGAGATGAAGTATGTATGAATTAGTACAACTCTTTTGGATAGCAATTTAGCAATACCTACTAAGGTTTACTAAGTAAGCCCTACTTCTTTACCGGGTTCAAACCTCTGTAATCCACTTTCCTCAACAAGTAAGAGTATAGAAAAGATTTCTGCACACATTATCACAATGTAATTGTTAATACCGTGTAATAGGACACCCTAACTTACTTCATAGTTCCTCGACAGACAGATGGATTGACATCCATGGTCTATCCGTTCAGTGGAATAGAGAACATCTTGTGACCCCTGCTCCTGAGAAGTCATCAATCCCTTTACAGCCCCTCCAACGCCTGCAATGATGTAGGAGCCCA
This sequence comes from Proteles cristata cristata, assembly GCA_017311185.1. Classification (NCBI taxonomy): domain Eukaryota; kingdom Metazoa; phylum Chordata; class Mammalia; order Carnivora; family Hyaenidae; genus Proteles; species Proteles cristata. The sequence continues at coordinate 1,582,793 of JAESUZ010002322.1, forward strand.
GGCTCTCCAGCCAGTCTGAGGAACAGGTGACCGAGTATTTATTATCTACTCTGTGTGGTGTCAGGCACTTACTAGGTGCTTTCTACATTTTCCTTCATTTTATTAACCCTCTTATCCTCTCTGTAGGTAAGTTTTATTGTAGTAATTTTTTAGGTAAGAAACTAAATTTCAAGTTCGCAGCTGATGAGTGGCAGGCCTGATTTGGACTCAGGTCTGAGTCCAAAGCTTATGTTCATATAAAGCTGCCTCTCCTGGATAGATTTATCTCTGTTTTAGAGATAAGGAAACTAAGGTGCAGAGATGTTCTTGATACATTCTGAAAAATCCTTCAGGTGGGCTATGAGGAAGGAGGAGGTCAAGGGTGTGCAAGGAACATCGCTGTATCTCTAATATCACAGGCCCCTTTCCCCCCAGGGACATTTGCTAAACAGGACCACAAAGGCTAGCATGAAATAACTGCAGAGCCCACACATTAGATCCATCCAGAAGGGCAGCTCTGGATGCAGAGTCCAGGGCAGCATCCAAGGATCTTTGGGGGGCAAGGGACGGAGAAGGCAGTGGTTACCTTCCTTCCTTCCTTCCTTTTCAAATGGCAGAACAAGGTGTCATTCTCAAAATGCCAGGAAGCCTGTGCTTTTTGCCTGGGCCTGGGGGGCTTTCAGAAATGCTACCTAATTAAATTTTCTGGCAAAGAAAAGACAGTCACCAGACTCCAGGAGAAAACACTGTTATTTTCCTAAGCTAGACAATGCTGTCATAATCTGAACGTGGCCAGAGAAGAAAGGTCCAAAAAGTGATTTCATTCAGAAGAAGAAATGCATCAAGGCAGAAAGAGACTGATTACTGGGAGTCTACCCCCGCCAAAAGGAACAGGGCAATAGCCAGGCAGGGTCACAGGACCTATGGTGGGGCAGGCGCATGGAAACGTCTGTCCTAAATGAACAAAACCTTCACGTCGGGGGGAGCAGAGCCCTATGTGGACAAAAATCAACGGCTCTTTACTTTGTTTCATCAGTTTTATTGGTCATATATCCAGGATTCAATATATAAATCTTTCAAAATAACTAGATATTACAAGAATAGTTTACAATTCAGCTCCGATTGCACAAATACTTGACACAGGAAACCATTTTTACAAATACATACGTTTTCTTATAAGAATACTTTAATAACGAAAATAAGTCTCTATGTGTCTTACAGCAAATCCTATGCAGGTTTTTCCCCCCATTCAGCCATCATTTCAGGTTTTCTTTCACAGCGAGTCCACCACCTCCAGGAGACTGAATTACAGTCTGTTGCTGCTTCTCATTTTCAACCGTTACTGAGACGCGTGCTCTTAATCAAGAGTTTCTAGACTTCTTTTTTTAATCTTTCCTGATCTGAAAGAATTCACATATTTAAGCTAGAAGAGGTCATTTAAACCCCATGCCTTCTAAATACAGCTTGCAGCAATATGGGTGCTTCTCACTCCTCACTTAGGCGGGACCAGTGAGTGGCTTTATCCCAATGTGCCAAGCAGGAGGGATAAAGTCCTTGCATTCCTAATAGTTTCTAAGTCGCAAAAACAAACCCTAAGAATAAGGGTTAAATACTAATATTTAGAAAGCTAAAACATTTGCTAACGATTAGAATGCAGAACATTTTAAATTCAAAGTCTCCCCTCAGATGAAGAAGACATAAAGAAAGGATATGGCAGTAGTTTTATAAAATACTGAAAAAAACCAAAAAATGCTAATCACATCAGTTGTTCCTCATTCCCAACGTGCCAGAAGACAGAGAATCTCGGACTCTCTGGCTAGCTGAACTCGGTATCTGGCATCCTTCTTATGCCTTGAAACAGCCTGATACTCACTTGCTCGGGGTGATGACGTGGAAGACGTCATCATTCAGGCCAGGGGGAAGTCTGCAGAATATAGACCACCTTTACCTAAAGACACAGGATTCACCAGGAGAAACATCTGGAATTTATGCCATTCCCTCACTGTTACTGAAAACTGTGGCTACTTGGCAAAGCTTGTCTTACTATTCAGGTAGCATGAATGAAACCAAGAGACTAGCGGTATTCTACAGTCAAGTTCCTGAGTACTATGCTCCAATTAATTATCCAATATTCTTGAAAGGATCCCTTAATCAAGCCCTTGTCCAGTAAGAGATTTAACAGCACCTGGGGACTACGATATGTCCTGCTTCTCTTCTATTTCTCTTGATTTCTCTTTCTCACCCCAGTGTAACAAACTGCTGTAGGTTTTTACCAAAATGCTGTAGCAGTAGTTGGGAAGGAGTTATTTTGCATTACCCAAAGTGTTTCATCACATTACGACGGGTCACATTTGTATACAACTAGATGGCCAAACAATGTCTACTGCAGTGATTTTGCAAATTCCGCATAGTCAATGTATCCATCATTGTTTTTGTCATCGTCTCTCAAAACACCATCTATTAGATTAATCAGTTCAGCTTCACTCATTGGTGGTGCCTGTTCATTCGCTTCCTATAAAATACAAATTAGACAACGATGAGTCGCACATTTACTGGAAGTGCTTAGCTTAGGTCTAAAATGTCCATACTTGTGTGTCCGGAAACTTCTTCAATGTAGTATGTGGCTACTTCTAGGAATCCACAAACCATATATCAGATACAGAGTCAATTCATAACAATCCAGTTTAGAAATTATATTCGCCAGTTAAAAAGAAAGATGCAATCAAAGCAGGTCCTTGCTTATTTGTTTTAAAAATTACTATTCCCTCTTTTCTAATTACACAAGTAACACACGTTCACTGGAGAAAGCTAGGTCTGGCTTACACAGAATTATAAGGTTCATAATCCCACAAACTCATCTTAGAGAAAAGCTGAGAACCCATGCTCTCCCGAGGGACAACTCTGGGTCCAATGTGCTCTTTAGAGTGCAAACTGGACAGTGTCCTGGGGTCAGAACAAGAGGAAGGCACTGCCAACCAGGAGGATGTGTTACAATATAAGACAAAGGTGCTTCCCCTGCTCTGGAGGGAGCCGTAGCAGAGCTCACAGTGCCCAGTGCTACGCTAACGCTGTTCACGTCCTGGCGATTCTACCTTTGCTGCCTTTCCCACGTGAACCCTTTGCCCTCCTGTCGCCACCACCAGCTTCGCCTGCCAGGACTGCTGAACCCCAGGTCCTCTCCCTGATGCCAAGTCTCCCCATGTGCATCCGTCTGCCTCCCATGGCAAAGGCCCTTCCCGCGACACTGCCATTCTTCTGCACACAGCCACTGTTAGCGCTCTCCACCGCCTTCAAAGCAAACCCAAATCTGCTCTCCTGCTAGCCACCAGGATCACGCTCGCATCACCAGCTCTGCCTGTCCTCCTCTGCATACTACAGACTGCAGTGTGGCAGGGCAGGACAGACACCTGACCTGGGCACATCTGGGTTTCAGTTCCCTCACCTGAAAAATGGGGGTAAAAACAGTACCTGCCCGGGCCACTCACAGGCTCACCAAATGAGCTCTCTCACCCACCCGAGAAAGTGCTGTATTAACCACTTCGTACAGAGCACTGTAGTTATTACTGAGTTCCTTGATCCCTCGGTTCGCCACCCTATAGTAAAACGGCTTCTCCCCTGCTCTGCATTTTAATGTGGTCTATCCTTCAGGTGCTGGTTCTCAAGCTCCGGTGTGCAGCGGGGACTCCTGGGGCTTCTGCCTCAGGAGGCCACCTTGTGTGAGAAGCACCTCCGAACAGGAAAAGAGGCAGAACGGAGCGGTGGGCAGACAAAGGAGACACCGCAACACAGCTGTACAAGGACTGCATAAGTCGTCAAGACTGGGAACTGAACCTTTGGCGGGTGGCACTTTCTGAGCAGCTGCCCCCTGAGCTACCACAGACCTACCTCCTTATGGACGTGAGTGATGGCTGTGGAGAGCTCCAGGCCATCAAGCAAATTATTGCCATCATAATCATGCATTTTGAAATAATGGAGCTGCAGTTCTTGTGGGGACATCTCCGCCTCTGGTTTGTTGATGACACCTTCTAGATGCTCCATGATATGCCTAAAAACCGATAGTTAGACTCAGACCACTTGGCAGCAACCCTGGGATCATGCCGAAATGTTAAGAGCTGAAAAGTTCAAGATCTCAAAGTTCACTCACCCCAGAAAAACCAAGAGAAAGAGTGGCAGAACACACGCATGATGACAGATGCAGGCAAGGCCATGCAAGGCAGGCAAAAAGTCAAACAGTTCACCTGTTAAGCTGGCAAGATTATGGGTGTTTTCCCTCTTTATTATTAGAATGTTGTTATAACATTATGGAAGACGAGCAATTCAAAACATTTTTTTGATCCAATTCAAGGATAACAAATTATGTGTGAGCCTGACTGGCCCAGGACAAAAGCTGCAACAAATTCAGTGTTCAAATGTGCCAGTAAAGAAAGAAAAAGCTCTGCTCAGTCCAAAAACCTCAGTCCTATCCTGGATTCTGTCATTCTGTCACTACTCTGTGTATGTGTGTGTGAGAATGGGTGTGTGTGCGTGTGCACATGCATGCATGCACACATGAGCGTGAATGTGGGAGGCGGCTTGTCTGTACATCTGCGGTGAAAGAGAGAGACAGAAAGAATTCAGGCAAGTCATTTCTCTCATCTGGGCATCAAGATCCTCCATCTATGAAACGATGATGGAAAAAGACTGCCTGATTTACAGGTGGCTATAAGGAATAAATAATCATTCTTTTTTTTTTTTTTTTTTTAATATTTTTATTTATTTCTAGGAGAGAGAGAGAGACAGCGTGAGCAGGGGAGGGTCAGAGAGAGAGGGAGTCACAGACTCGAAACAGGCTCCAGGCTCTGAGCTGGCAGTCAGCACAGAGCCCGACGCGGGGCTCGAACCCACGAACCGCGAGATCATGACCCAAGCGAAAGTCGGACGCTTAACCGACTAAGCCACCCAGGCGCCCCAATAATCATTCTTGGAAAATGTCAAGGAGCTGTACAAACAATAAAAGAAGAGTGGGTACCGACTGCAGCTGCAGGGGGGAGGCCCTGGGACCCCAGCCCTGGCTGGATACGTACTCTTGGTCGTGCACTGTATTCTTATCCAGGCCCATGCTGCCAGGATGGGAGAAGCTGGCCCCAGGCTCCTCGGCCCCGGCACCTGGAGCACAGATGGCCCAGAGCAGGCCACACAGGAAGGGGGTTCTGAGCAGCCGCAGAGATCTCATGGTCACCGGCACCTGGGAGGTGGGGAACATAGAAGGTTCAGGTGAAAACCAGGGCTAAGGTTCTTTCAAAACGTGACAGTGTGCTCCTGGGGAAGGAACTCCGTGAAAGGAACAAAGTTGGGGAACAGAACATGTCCAACTGGACCTAAGGCCAGCTCTGCCACTACACTGGGATGACCTTGGGCACTCCAAGTCCCTATCAACCAAACAGGGGGTGGGAAGGCTCCATGACATTTCCTGGAGCTTCTTCAGAATGCCAAACAATTCAATGAGAGCTTAAGGGATCTGAAGATTATTCCTGCCTACAAGAGGTTTACAGTCTGGTGAAACACTTCCTGTGGAAAGCACTAATTAGGCAGAAAGTGAGGTGTCCTAAAGAAAAATTTAAAAACTGAGAGTTCAGAGCAAGAAATTTCCTCTGGGCGAGGGAAAATCAGCAAAGGCTGACAGACCTGGGGACACCGGAGCTGCGCCTGGATGGACAGGCGTGCCGTGGACGTGCAGGAACTGAAGGCAATGCTGTGAGCAGAGAAGCAGGTCAGACAAGTGGGAAAGACTTCAAGTCAGGGAGCCTAGAGGGTATGAAGCAGCCAGAGCGGTGGACAACGGGACACAGAGGTCGACCAGCTTTGCATGCTGGGCCAAGGAGGCTGAAGTTTCCAGAGGAAAGATGGGGAGCCATTGAGGATTTGCGAGTGGGAGATGAGATCAGAGCTTGGCTTCGGAATGGCTCATCCAGCAGCACAATGAGGGGAAGGTATTTAGTAGAGCGAGACCAGAGCTACGAATGTGGCAGTTGAGGGGAAGCGATGAGGCAGGTCGGATCAAGACCTGCAGTAGGGGACCCAGGAAAGATGACATTAACCCCTGCCTTGTCCATGTCTCAGGACTGTGACAGGTAACCCGACCACTGTGAAAAAGCAGCGGAAAGGACAGTTACACAGACATTAGGGTTCCATCAAGTACTCCTGGAGTGTGGCTAGCCCTGCATTTGTGGTCAATAAGACATAGCTACACAGTAAGTTCCTGAGGGCAGGAATGCTTCGTTCCCAGGGCTCCCCACCAAGGCTCAAGCAGGCCTCTACGACTGGTGAAATTCAAAAGCCCAGTCTTTCCGGGGGCTTATAGACCAATCTCAAAAAGGAAGGTGAAGGACTGCCAGACCTCCACACCAACACAAGGACTACACATCCATCTCCCGAAAGACAGCACAAATTCTGCTGGTGACAAGGGTCAGTGATTTCTAATGGGCCAACGGTAGCCACCAGCCCAAACCGACAGCAGTAATGAGAAAGCTTTAGGGTACTGGTCATTCCCTTACACCCACCACACACAGAGCTCCCTCCAAAGCCCCTGCTCCCTCCATTTCCGGTACTTGGGGCTGGCCAGGAGCTGTGTGGCAACCCTCTTACCCATCCCAAAAGGGGAGACTCTGGGCGAATGGCATCCCCACGATGTTCAGGAAAATTTCCCAAACCCATTTTGCCTATTTGTGGTAACCCCTTCAACAGTTACTGGGGTGTAACTTCCAGAGAGCGAAAACGCAGCATCTAATGTTACAACTGCATAGGGACATCATAATGCAACGTCACACTTAACAATAAGAAATGATTTTTAATATTTAATGAAAAAGAGCAGACTGCAAATCTGTGAAGAATAATTTTGTAAAAAAAAAAAAAAAGTGTGGGGGTGCCTGGGTGGTTCAGTCGGTTAAGCGTTCGACTTCAGCTCAGATCGTGATCTCACAGTTCATGGGTTCAAGCCCCGCATTGGGCTCTGTGCTGACAGCCAGCTCAGAGCCTGGAGCCTGTTTCAGATTCTGTACCTTCTTCTCTCTCTCTGCCCCTCCCCTGCTCACGCTGTCTCTCTCTCTCTCAGAAATAAAGAAAAAACATAGAAAAAAAAAAGAAAAAAAAGTGTGTATATTTCATACATAGAACAATGACTAAAAAATTGCTAAAAGATTATTTTCTGGGTTTTTTTTAATGTTTTTAAGTTCATTTATTTATTTTGAGAGAGTGAGCAGGAGCTTGAGTGGTTGAGGAACAGAGAGACAAGGAGATAAAGAATCACAAGGAGACTCTAAATTATCAGTGTGGAGCCCAATATGGGGCTTGAACTCATGAACTGCAAGATCATGACCTGAGCTGAAATCAAGTCAGATGTTTAACCAACTGAGCCACCCAGGCGCCCCAAAAGATTATTTTCTGAATCATGAGGTGTGATTCTGATTTTTCTTCTTTCTATTTCTCTATGGATTCTAAGGTTCCTACTATAAACATATTTTTCTTTATAAATATGTATTTAAGCTAATTTACCCCATAATTTTGTTCAAATGTGTATGAATGGAATAAAAGTGGGGGGTGGGGGGGGCTTTCATTTAATTCTCATCTGTAGAAAATAACTCAGGACCGGAAACTACATTTCCAGTTTTACCAAATAAAAGTGTCCAGACCCTGACAGGGCCAATGCCACTGCACCTGGTACCTGAAAACAAGGTCTCAAGTTACTCCCAGCAGTGACTGCCCAGGCCAGAGCAGAACAGCTTGGTCTAAGTACACATCTTGGAGTTCTGGGACAGGAGAGATCAGAGAGGGAAGCAGGTTCCTCCCAAGCCTCTTAGACTCATGCACAGTGGACATCTCTTTCTCCAGCAAGCATTCTTCAAATCTGAGTCTGGCTTAGGCATTCTTCCCATATGCTCCTGAGTGCCTCCCTTCAAAAGGGTCCAGTCTGAGAAAAGCTGTGAATGCGACCTTGAAACTTGCCTGATTACTTATAAGTGATTACTTATAAGTGCTTCCTGCTGGACTGAGCTCCATGAAGGCAGGGAGTGAACCACATTTCCAGCATAGGTCGGGGCGGGGAGGGTCCCGCACCTTCACAGATATGCTACCAAGTTCTGATGTCAGTGTAACTAAGCATAAAACCTTTTTGGTGATATCGATCAGATAGTTGAGTGATCAATGAAACCACAGCACCATTTCCTATAACTATGTGTTGGAAGGGATAGGTAATATAGTAACTATATTCTCCACATTCTCTCTTCTTCATGGGAGGCAGAATAAAGGCCAAGAACCAGTTGCTGTGAACATGTCCCATTATGATTTGTTGCAGCAGGTTTCTAACAGAACAGAACAGAACAGAACAGAACAAAAGCCCAATCTACAAACTCAGAGGAGAAACTTTCCCTCAATTGCTACAGGGAGAACAGGGAATCTACCACCTAACAAATTAAACTGTCACATTCAAAAAGAAACATAAGCAACTCCCCTTTGCCTGAGGAACATGTTGCATCACCCATACTCCAACGATTTAGTTCAAGGCCATGAGCAAACAGGCTGGTAGATAAGCTCCGGCAGTTCCTAAGCTCACTGCCTTCTTTGAGAAATTATAGAGGCCAGACTGGAAAAAAATCCAAAGGAGAGACTTCTGAAAGACCCTTGCTTTCAGACATCCTTCACAAGGAGAAGCCTCAGTCCTGGGAGGGAAGGAGCAGACCAGGCTCGGTAGCCGTCTCCTGCAGTGCCTGGAGTGTAACAGGGCTCCCTTCACCTTACCGCTCCAGCAGCCTCTTCCAAACCCAGAGCCTCCTCCTTCCCCCCAGGTAACCAGTCTGCCCTCCTCCTTCCAGGCCCAGTTCAAATGTCATCTTGGGATTCTTCCAGCCACACAGATAGGTTCGTTCTCTCCTCCGACTTTAGTCTGCAGCCTCTCACAACATATAGTCTTCCCTCCCTCTGTGAGGGCCAGGAGCCTATCACCTCAGTGTCTCCCTTACTCTACTAATCACAAAGTGTAAGCTGAATGAAGAACAGCAGACCATCAGGTCTGATGCAGGGCAGTGGGTTTTGGCTCCTAGATATGCTGTTTCCTAGGACAGAAGACGTGGCCTAAGCTGGAAAAATAACCCCTTTGGAGCTCTCCCATGAGGGCTGGCCTGGCCAGCTTGGTCCACCCCCTCCTCCCATTGTGTCATTAGCCCTATCAGCATGTAAGAGTTTGGAGCCAGCCTTCCTCCCATAAAGAATGCACCAGCTGTTAGCATCTTTCTCTCATGCCAGGGGCCCTCAGTTAAGAATTCAAACTCAGGGGCACCAGGGTAGCTCAGTCGGTTGAGCGTCTGACTTCGGCTCAGGTCATGATCTCGCAGTTCGTGGGTTCAAGCCCCACACGGGGCTCTGTGCTGAAAGATCGGAGCCTGAGGCCTGCTTCAGATTCTGTGTCTCCCTCTCTCTGCCCCTCCCCTGCTCATGCTCTGTCCTGCTCTCAGAAAAAAACATTAAAAAAATTTTTTTTTTAGAAAGAGTATTCAAACTCAAAGCAGCCACAATCACCAATATCCAGACATCCTGTACCCAAAGTCAATGCCAAAGAAAAACTCTGAATAGTACTTCCCCTTTATCACTGCTATGGTCCTGGACTAAAGGCAAGAATAGAACTAGCTTCCCAGGCCAAAGAAACTGCTACATGAGTTGGGGATTGAGAATTGGCGCTGAAAAGCAGGGCATTTAATAACCTGATCTATATGTTTATTTGGGGAGCCCAAGGAGTGGCCAGGCTTCATTATGCATTTAACCAACACACTCCTTACTAACAGCCTGGTGCCACAGAAGGTATTAAGGATAGGACAGCAGCCCAGATAGGCCCCTGTCACACTGATTCCAGCCTGATGGAAAAGAGAGACTAGTAAATAGATACCTATGGACTACCGCAGAAACCCCAACCCACACCTGGAGTAACACACAAGGGAGAAGGGGATTTTTTTTCAACTAAAGGATAGTACTTCAGGCAGACCGAAAAGATTGTAACCAACACCTAAGCCTGTAAGAAACTTGGTCCAATTCAGGCACTACAAAAGGTTCAAAAGGGTTGAAGACACAGTAGAGAGGGAGAGTTGGATGGAAGCATATGGTTAGCTTGTCTGAATAATTCTGCAGGCTGGCAGAAAACTGAAATCTGCTACTTTGGGTTAAGCAGGAACTATACCTGGTCCATTTGGTAAGGAGGGTTGGTTGGCCAGGGGGCCTAATCCATTGGAACACAGTGAGGAAGAGAACTAGAGTAAGGTAAAAACAGGACAGGTCATGAAGGGCCCGTATAAGTTCTGTTCAAGAGCTCAGGACTGCCTTTGCCACATCCCATAGGGTTTGGATTGTTGTATTTTCATTTTCATTTCTTTCCATATATTTTTTAATTTCTTCTTTAATTGCCTGATTGGCCCATTCGTCCTTTAGTAGGGTGTTCTTTAACCTCCATGTTTTGGGGGATTTTCCAGACTTCTTCCTGTGATTGACTTCAAGTTTCATAGCATTGTGATCTGAAAGTGTGCATGGTATGATCTCAGTTCTTTTATATTTATTGAGGGCTGCTTTATGTCCCAGTATGTGATCTATCTTGGAGAATGTGCCATGGGCACCTGAGAAGAAAGTGAATTCCATGGCCTCAGGTTGTTAAGTTCTAAATGTATCTATCAAATCCATTGTTTCTTTAGCGATTTTTCTGTCTAGCTGATCTATCCATTACTGTAAGTGGAGTATTAAAGTCCCCTATTAGCACATTCTTATCCACAAAGAAATGGAAAAACATTTCATGCTCATGGGTTAGAAGAATAAATATTGTTAAAATGTCATTACTACCCAAAGCAATCTACACATTCAATGCAATCCCAATCAAAATTGCACCAGCATTCTACTCAAAACTAGAACTATTCTAAAATTTGTATGGAACCACAAAACCCCCCGAATAAGCCACAGCAATATTGAGGAAGAAAACCAAAACAGGGGGCATCACCATCCCAGATTTTAGCCTCTACTACAAAGCTGTAATCATCAAGACAGTATGGTATTGGCACAAAACCAGACACATAGACCAATGGAATAGAATAGAGAACTCAGAATTGGACCCACAAATGTATAGCCAACTAATCTTTGACAAAGAGAAGAAGAGCAGCCAGTGGAAAAAAGACAGCCTCTTTAACAGATGGTGCTGGGAGAACTGGACAGCAACATGCAGAAGAATGAAACTAGATTATTTTCTCACACCATACACAAAAATAAACTCAAAATGGATAAAGGACCTGAATGTGAGACAGGAAACCATCAAAACCCTAGAGGAGAAAGCAGGAAACAACCTCCTTGACCTCAACCACAGCAATTTCTTACTTGACACATCCTCAAAGGCAAGGGAATCAAGAGCAAAATGAAATATTGGGACCTCATCAAGATAAAAAGCTTCTGTATGGCAAGGGAAACAATCAATAAAACTAATAGGGAACTGATGGAATGGGAAAAGATAGTTGCAAATGACATATCAGATAAAGGGCTAGTATCCAATATCTATAAGGAACTCATCAAACTCCACACCTGAAAAACAAATTATCCAGTGAAGAAATGGGCAGAAGACATGAACAGACACTTCTCCAAAGAGGACATCCAGATGGCCAACAGACACATGAAATGAATGCTTAGCGTCCCTCCTCATTAGGGAAATACAAATCAAAACTTACTGAGATACCACCTCACGCCAGTCAGAGTGGCTAAAATGAACAAATTAGGATACTCTAGATGCTGGCAAGGATGTGGAGAAAGGGGCACCCTCCTACACTGTTGGTGGGAATGGAAGCTGGTGCAGCCCCTCTGGAAAACAGCATGGAGGTTCCTCAAAAAAAAATTAACCAGAGGGGCGCCTGGGTGGCTTAGTCGGTTAGGCGTCTGACTTTCGCTTGGGTCATGATCTCACAGTTCGTGGGTTCAAGCCCTGCGTCGGGCTCTGCGCTGACTGCCAGCTCAGAGCCTGGAGCCTGTTTCAGAGTCTGTCACTCCCTCTCTCTCTGACCCTCCCCTGCTCACGCTGTCTCTCTCTCCTAGAAATAAATAAAACATTAAAAAAAATTAAAAAAAAAAAAATTAACCAGAGAACTCCCTATGACCCAGGAGTAGCACTGCTAGGAATTTACCCAAGGGATACAGAAATGCTGATGCGTAAGAGCACATGTACCCCAATGTTCATAGCAGCACTCTCAACAATAGCCAAAACATGGAAAGAACCTAAGTGTCCATTAACTGATGAATGGTGAAGGTGTGGTTTATCTATACAATGGAATACTACATGGCAATGAGAAAGAATGAAATCTGGCCATGTGTAGCAACATGGATGGAAATAAAGGGTGTTATACTGAGCGAAATAAGTCAGGCAGAGAAGGACAGATACCATATGTTTGCACATATAGGTGGATTAGGAGGAAGTTACTGGAGGACGAAGCAGGAGAAGAAGGGGAAAAATGGCTGGGGAGAGGGAGGGAGGCAAACCATGACTCTCGAATGCTGAGAACAAACTGAAGGCTGGGGGGGGGGATGGAGGGGAAGGGAAGGGGGGTGATGGGCATGGAGGAGGGCACTTTTTGGGATGAGCACTGGGTGTTATATGGAAACCAACTTGACAATAAACTATTTAAGGGGAAAAAAACCAGCTCAGAACAATGAGAATCCACTATTAACAGAAAGGGAATGCGGGAAGGGACCTGGTGACACTATCAGGTCTGTGTTTTAAGGTTATCACTCAGGTTTTCCAGTACAAAACAAAGTACAAAGGATCAAAAGACCAGGCAGGAGGCCCTTGAGGTAGGGCAGGGGCGAAACGATGGTGGCTTGAACTAGCTGCAGCAGAGGGGCTGGGGATCAGGGACGAGGTTGGAAGTATTTAAGGGAGGTCTGTGATGGATTCGACTGGGTGGGTGAAGGAGTACCGAGCCGGGGGAGGAGGGGTGGTGGGTAAGAGTGACGCCCAGGTTTCTGGTTTCGGCACCGGGTGCATGGCAGTGCTGTGCCCAGACAGGGAATACAAGAGGAAGTCGGCTACCCCCGTCTTCCCACTCGCCTGGCCAGAAAAGACCTGTTTGTTGTGACCCTCTCTGGGACACAAAGTACCAGCGGTAGACGGAGAGTAACGCCCCAGGCCCGCGTGCAGGTGTCCCAAGAAGGCAGACACCGGCCCCAGCCGGACCCATCTGGCTTCAAAGGCCCTGGCGGCCTCTGTTCCAGGAGAGTGGCTATGCTCCCAGCAGCCTAAGCTTCCTGAGGCAGTTCAGAGGCCGAGACCCCTACTCAGGCTGCTCCCGCCCTCCACCCCCCGACCCGAGCCGGAGGCCCCGAGCCCGAGAGAGGTGCCGGAATCCCGCTCCACTGCGGACCCCTGAGTGCCGCCCCACCGACCTCCTTGCCCAGGGTCGAGTCACAGACCTCAGAGGCCGAAGGTCGGGCCTCGGCTCCACCCGCGTTCACTTACCTTGGCTGCACCAGTTTCCAAGCAGTTGTCTTCAGACGCGAAGCCCTCTAGCATGAGCCTCGCCAGCCCCCGTCCTCACAACACTATCCCTCGGCCCCGCCCCTCAGCCCGACCCGCCGTGCGCATGCGCGCCCCATCTGCCCGCCCGTTGGTGCCGCAGAGTCCCGCCCCTGCCCGGCGCGAGGCAGAGTGGACCGCTCTGGTGATTCCACGTGTAAAGGGCTCAGGACGGGCTAGTCCCTGGCAGGCGCAGTTCCTTAGTCTGCCTCCCCGAAGGCGACAGTCGGTTCGGGCCTAAGCTGGGCCCCTTGAGCTTTCTGGGGCCCAGCAGGTTGCGAGGAATGTAGTCGGGCGTGGGACGTAGGATGTCTAATGGGGATGGGGCGGATGCTACAGTTGGCTTCCAGTCTGCCTCCACCTTTTCAGGTTCCTAGGTTCCTCCAACCTAGGAATCCTAATTCTTTTCCTAATGAAATGTCTAGAAAACACTGGAGACAGCCACGGATCCTGCGATTCCAAGATTGTCCTACTTCCAGCCTCCGCTTGCTGCAGTCCACAAACCGCTTCAGCTGCAAGACCTATTCATTTGTATAGAGTCCCACCCAAGATTTTATCGGCAGTCCAGTTCAACAATCACCTTACCTGTGCAGTTTGTGAAATCACCTGCTATCCCAATAAAAAGCGCTTCAATGCCGCCCCCCCGCCAAAACAGACCCACGAACAAAAGAAACCATAAGCCCCACATATTCCTGCCCTTACATCTCTCTCCCTATACAAGACTATGATTCCATGAATATCTATTGATCAGATGGATAAATAAGTGTGGGACCGTCGTTTTGTAAATCCCTTCTCCCATTTGTGTTCATAAAGATCCATAATAATTTTTCATATGAGTCTGGATTCAAAAAGGGACAGACTGGGGAAGAAAGGAAGGGGTTAAGTAGATGATCCCAGAATCCTCCTTGCACTCTGCTTTAGCAGATCAGCGTCTTGAAAGTTGGCCAAGGTAACTGCCATTGACAGTACACCATTCCTCCTCCCATCTTCATCGGAGACTGAATGTCAATCCGCTCCCAGAGAAAATTCCCAGGATCCCAAAGTCCCTGAAGAAACCCTATTAGATCAAGACCCCCTTCTTTCCTTAGTGTGAAGCTTAGGTTAGTTTGCTCTAGTTCATTCTTCAGCCCTGTACCTGTCATCCACCCTTTTTTACATTTGCTCATTTATTCATTGATTCGGTAACATTTCTTGAGTACTTTCTATGTACTAAACACTGTACTAGGAGCTACTAGATATACAAATAAGACATAGTCTTGTGTTCTCATTCTATATAACCCATGCTTCCACTTATTCTGTGGATATTACCCTATATCATCTTTCTCTAGAATTAACAATTGCTTCCTCTCTAATAAACCATTCTCATCATTACATAAGCTTACCCTCGGGTTTCTACCCCATCATACCACTGAAACTGCAATTTCCATGCAAATCCAGTGGTCCCTTCTTTGTTCTGTTTTTACTTGCCCTCTCAGTACTATTCAACATAGTCAACCACTCCCACTTTGAAACACTTTCTTCTCATTTTCTGACATCATGCACTCTTAGCTCTCCTATCTCATTGGCTATTCTTTCTTGGGTTCTTTTCTCTGGCTTCTCATCTTCTGCTCAACCTATAAATATCAAAGTGCCCTGGGTACTATCCCAAGTCTCCTTCTCTTCTCTATCTACCCTACTCTAACTCCTTATGTTATTTCATTTAGTCCTGTGGTTTTATGTACCACTTATAAGCAGGTGGCTCTGAATTTTCTCTAACAATGACCTCTCCCAATAATTCCTAATTCCCTAAAAAAAGTGCATACTTGACATCTTCACATGAAAGTCTAACTGGTATCTCAAACTTAACGTGGCCTCCCCAAATATTTTCATCCCCAAACAGGTACCTCTCTGTTTTGTCCATTTTAGTGAATATCACTGCCATTCATTTAGTTCTTCAAGCCAAAATTCTGGGAGCTATTCTTGGTTTTTCCTCAGCTCTACTGAGGTATATTTGGTATCCATGAAACCATCATCTGCTACCTGTACTACTGTGAGAGCTTCCTAACTGACCTCCCTGAACCCATTCTTGCCCCCATTCTAGTCCATGAATGAGAGAGCACACATTTATTTAAGCCATTTATAGGTGAATGTTCTGTAACTTGTAGCTAAACTAGTTCCTACTCGGCAAGTAATTTGGTACCAGAAGTAGGACACTAAAAACAGACACTAACATGTGGAATTAGCTATTTGAAAGTTAACATGGCCAGTGGTGAAGACTATCTATTCCATATTGGAAAGGTGGTGGCCGACTTGTTAAGCAGTAGTGAAACTGTCAAACTGCTGTCACTTGCTGGGCCTTGAATATAGACTGCATGCCAACCAAAGTTGTCTTGTAGGAGAAATCTCAGGTACAATATAAAACATTAGTGGTGTTGGCTTTTTTTTTTCTTTAGTAGCTTTCAGCAAGTGAGTGACAAATCTAGTTTAGAGATACCTTATTTGAAAGCAGAGATTAAAAATAAGGCCTTGGTAAGAGCAGAACTCCTTATCTGCAGCTTACAACCTAAACTGACCTAGTCCCACAACTTGGAATGAGTTTGAAATAAATAATTTTCTTTGTATACCCAGCACAAGTGGAAGCAGGGAAGAGGCAGCTTTATCAGGAGATAAGACTGAGGCCCAAGGTAGCAAAGGTAGCAAAAATGGACTACAGGTGGCCTCTCTACCTGCAGCTGTTGTTTTGAATTGCCTCAACTGTAACTGAGCCCATAAAAAGCAACCCCTAGAAGACTTAAATATTCTTATATTTGGTTTGCTTGTATTGCAAAAGTAAGCACTTGAGGTATGCACAAGAAACCAATAAAAGAGAACAGAGGTGAGAATAAGACCTTTATTATTATTTTTTTTTAAAGATTTTTATTTATTTCTAGGAGAGAGAGAGAAAGACAGTGTGAGCAGGGGAGGGTCAGAGAGAGAGGGAGTCACAGACTGAAACAGTCTCCAGGCTTGAGCCGGCAGTCAGCACAGAGCCCGACGCGGGGCTCGAACCCACGAACCGCGAGATCATGACCTAAGCGAAAGTCGGACGCTTAACCGACTAAGCCACCCAGGCGCCCGTATTATTATTATTATTATTATTAAGAGAGAGAGACAGGGCACAAGTGCACAAGTAGGGGAGGGGCAGAGAGAGAGGGAGACACAGGATTCAAAGCAGGCTCCAGGCTCCAAGCTATCAGCACAGAGCCCATCTGGGGCTCAAACTCACAAACCACAATATCATGACCTTAGTCAAAGTTGGGTGCTTAATCTACTGAGCCACCCAGGTGCCCCAATAAGAACTTCATTTATTTCTTTTTGTATTGTTTTTTTTTTAACCAAGAAAAATGTCACCTATTTGGAAAAAAAATTTTAAGTTTATTTATTTAGAGAGAGAGAGAGAGCACAAGCACATGAGTGGGGGAGAGTCAGAGAAAGGGAGAGAGAATCCCAGGCAGACTCCCTGCTGTCAGCCCATTGCAGGGCTCCATGGTGGGGCTGGATCTCATGAGCTGTGAGATCACAAACTGAGCTGAAATCAAGAGACGAACACTTAACCAACACTGAGCCACCCAGGAGCCCCATGGGAAAACATTTTTTAAATCTTTAATTAGAAAACCATTTAAAGACCCCCTAGGTAAGTTATTTGATTGCTATTACTCGTGCACGGAACTGACCAGAAGCCTAACAAATGATTGAGGGAATCATTTATGTCCCTAAAATTTCAAGCCTGGTCAACATCGGTCTGTTACTGTTTAACACTTAGGGCAATCCCTGGATTCCTGAATCCCCTCCAACAGGAAGTGGGATACAAACACTGGTGTTCTGCACAACCAGGGCACAGAACAAGTGAGGGGCTGGCAGATTCCCCAATCAAATACTTAACATACTGCTCCAGAGGAGATCCCTTACTATATCTGTCCAGCAGGATTGGATGTGGTTTACTAAGGGTTTGGGAGAGGGGAGGACAAAGATATATTACGCTTTGCATTCTTTTTTTTTTCTTTCCCTAAAAGGAAGTTTTCATTGTTTCTTCACACTGTGCACTGAAAGTGTTTTTATGCATTTTATTGTTGTACAGTTGTAGAGGAAAGACACACTCTATTGTCCTTTACTTACAAACACAATACCTCTGACATCAGATGTGCAGATTTTCTCCCCACACCAAGCAATTCTCTGCAACACCAGCTTAGTGTACTACAATGCTATTCAATTCTGACACTAACTGTAGTACAGACACCATAGCTTAAGAGCTCCATCCCATAAGACTGCCCCCCACTTCAGATGACAATTGTAAGTAGTAGGTCCCCAAGTTACCCACACTTTCTGTCCAACTTGGCTACAAATTTGAGGTTCCCACAACCCCCTCCTTGGATTTGATCATTTGGTAGAATAGCTCTCAGAACTCAGGGAAATGCTTCCTTATGTTTGCCAGTTTGTTACATAATAAAAGACACAGTTGAAAACAGCCAGATTTGGAAATACAGAGGGTGAGGTCTGGAAGGGTCCCAAGTGCAGGAGAGTCTGTCCCTGCAGAGTTGGGGTGCATCACCCTCCCAACATAGGGTTGTGCTCAACAACCCAGAAGCTCTCCAAATTACTATTGCAATTTTTATGGAGGCTTTCTGACATAGGCATGATTATTAGATCAATCTCCAGGCCCTCTCTCTTTCCTGGAGGATGGGGGCTGGGGCTGAAAGTTCCAAGCTTCTAATCATGGCTTGGTCTTTCTGGTGACCAGCCTCCATTCTGAAGCTTTCCAGGACCCCACCAAGAGTCACCTCATTAGAACAAAAGACACTCCTATCACCCAGGAAATTCCAAGGGATTTAGGTACTGTGTCAGAAACCAGGGTCAGGACTCAAAAATCAATTATTAGACCAAAAACATTCCTAGTGTTCTCATCACTTGGGAAATTACAAGGGTTTTAGGAGCTCTATGCCCGGAATTAGGTGTAGAGACTAGTACATGGATTTTCTATTATTTCACAATAGTATACACAAAGAGAAGTACACATACAGAAAAGCATACAACTCCATAAATCTTCAGAAATTAAACACACCCATATAACCATCACCCAGATCGAGAAATACAACATTACCAACATCCTGGGAGCCCCCCGCCTTGTGTTCCCCCCCAAGTACCACCCTCTCCCCAAAGGGTAACTGCTATCCTGACTTCTAATGGCACAGAGCCATTTTACCTGTTTTTGTATTTTCTATAAATGGGATCACACAGTACACACTCTTCTGACTCTGGCTTCTTTGACTCAACGTTATTTTGAGATTCGTCTGTAATGTGTGTGGTTTTAGACCATTCTCATTTCTGTATGCTATTCTGCTCTCTGTGCACATCTAGGTAGTTCCCAGTTTGAGGCTATTATAAATAATGCTGCTTTGAATGTTGTAGAACGTTTCTCTTGTTGCACATCTGTTCGCATCTCCGTCAGGTATTTACCCAGGAATAGAACTGCTTGCTTGTAGGGAACACAGATATTCAGCTTTGCATTCTACTGCCAAAAGTTTTCCCAAGTGGCTGTGACCATGTATGCCCCAGCAAGAGCATGTGACAGTTCCGTTTTTTCCCATTCTCCCAACACTTGGTACTGTCATTTTCATTTTTGCAGAGAATTTAACCTTCAGTTTGAGTCAGCAGGCCACAGCAGGCACCCCATCTGGACCTGGAAGGGGGGCCTGTGTGCAGAGTACCTGGACTCCATGCTGTCTGTAGGAGGTGACTGACATTTTAGGACTAGCTCCTTTATGGAGGAGTGAGAACACTCCATGCAAAATGTGTATGTGGGAAAGCGGGGTGTGCAGGGATTGTAGGTAACCAAAGTGCTGCACCACATTGACTCTGGTGAGTTAGACTGGGTGGTAGGCCAGATTCAATTTTCCACCCTCTGGCTCTGGTCTATCCCCATAATAGAGGCTAAACAACACTAACCACTCACTTTTCTGTCTTTTTTGCAGCTACATGGCCACATGACACAGTTCTGGGCAATGAGACCAAGGGGTGCTTGGGAAATCTGCATTTCTAAAAAAAAGAGCTAAGTGACTGGTGCTGATCTTTCCCCATCTTCCAGCAACAAAAGTGGGGAGGTACCACCTCAACAGTAATCCTCAACCATGAAGGCAAGTCAGGGAGAGTTTCAGAAAGGCCACCCCGATGCTTTGGACTACTGAACCAGCACGAGCAGCTGCCTGCCTCCAAATATCCTGCTATGTGGGGAGAACTCCTATTTAAACTACTTTCAGTCACTTGCATTCCTCAGTGATACTGAACTGATCAAGGTGAGGTCACTGGGGGCTCAGGAAGCAGCTAATGTGGAATGCTGGAGAGCAGCCAGATTGCAGTGTGCGACGAGCGCCTGGTACGGAAGCACAGGTACAGCAAATACGGGCAAATCCTCCAAGCACTGGCTATGAAGGGAATGGAAAGTAGCTAGAGGGGACACAGGACCCAGGAAGGGTGGTCTTTAAGACGGAGTGCCATGTGTACGTCTACATCGTTTTGGAAAGGAGCCAGCAAAGACGAGACTGAAGAGCCAGCAGAGTGGAAAAAATTGAAAGGCTAAGGTTACTGAGGAGGCAGGAGAGAGTGGATCCAAAGCCCAGGCGGGGACAGGCCCGAGATTTGGGAAGCATGGCTATTTTCTGACAGAGTCGTGGTTGGAGGAGGGGCAGGGAGACTGAGCGGGTCAAAGTTTGAAATCATCATGGTGTAACTGGGAAAGCGAACTGCCTAGGGAAAACAGAAGGCTATCTGGTCTGAGTTGAAGGTCTAGTTGAAACTGGAAGTTGTTCATTTATGATGGTATAATGGTACAGTCCTCATAATTATTTGATTGTATACAATTGGGAACGTACATTTCTTGAAATTTAATCTAAAAACATTTTTTTTTGCATGTGGCCAGAAAAAGTTAGAACATAAAATTGTCTCAAAAACATTAAATTCCTCTCCCTCTCTCAATCACTAGCTATTCCCTCTTGGGCTAGCTGCCATTTGTGAGCACATCAGGGCTGAGTGGGGAAGGACTGGAGAGTGGTAGCAGGATAAGGATGTTCCTACCTGACTGGTACAGTTAAGTCGGCTCTTCCCCCACCTTCTCCATTTGATACGGATTCACTCAGAGTGTTTTTGTGTGGCTTCCCAGCTGGAGCCCTCACTAGGGACACCAGCAAGGGCTCAGAGGATGGATGGAAGAAAGACGTTGATTCGACTGACAATAAGCCCCCAGTGACCTCCCCTTCATAAATCCAGTTCACACTTGAGTCCAGTGACTTTTACGAATTCCAGATACTCAGATTCACTGAATTGCAACTAGATTCCCCTATTATAATCCCCAAGGTCTCATATGTTCTTATTCATTGCCTTAACTTTCTCATAAGGGACATGACTGGTTTATAAATTCATCTTCTGTTGTTAACATGGGTTCCCACAGTATCAGACACTGTATCTGGATTCTAGTTGCTTATGTTCAGGAGCTCTAAGACAAAAAAGACTTTTTATTTTTTTTATTTTTTATTTTTTTTTAATTTTTTTTTATTTTTATTTATTTCTAGGAGAGAGAGAGAGAGAGAGACAGCGTGAGCAGGGGAGGGTCAGAGAGAGAGGGAGTCACAGACTGAAACAGGCTCCAGGCTCCGAGCTGGCAGTCAGCACAGAGCCCGACGCGGGCTCGAACCCACGAACCGCGAGATCATGACCTAAGCGAAAGTCGGACGCTTAACCGACTAAGCCACCCAGGCGCCCCTAAAAAAGACTTTTTAAAGACCCTCCCACAGGCTCTGACTGTGATTTGAGCTAAGAATTTAAAACTCTGGGTTTGTGATTTTTTTTTTAAACTTTTCAACAGGTCTTTTAGGCTGAAAACCATTAGAAGCCTATCTTGTGTTGTGTTCTTCATTCCTTCACAATGACCCATCACTGTTCCCAAGGAGCATGAGTACCTCAGAGAGTTACATGCAGACATTCCAAGGGGTGCTCCGGCAAGGGATGTTTTAGAGATTACTTTCAGGCCCTTTGTTTTCAGATGCACTGTTTGCTAAAACTGACCTGACTGACAAGGACTTGCCTTAGAATACGAAGCCACTTCTCTTTTCCAGCCTTCCCTTTAGCAATCATTCTCCCTCTCCCACTTTATTTATTATGTATTATTATAAATAACACATATATTATTTATGTATTTACTTTTAATTTAGTGATTCATCACTTACATTTAACACCCAGTGTTCATCTTCACAAGTGCCTTCCTTCTCCCTCCCTAACTTTAAACAGCTCTGCCCTGCATCTTATGAAGATGCACTGTCCCAGGATTCACCAAGCTCAAGATAATCTCAAAAGGGGCAATTCAAACTACTGATGCCAGTAAAATCTGCTTTAATCAAGGCACCCGGGTAGGGCCTCATTTATCTCCTCCTCTTATTCTCATTTTTGATAAGAGTGAAACAGACTGGGGCACCTGGGTGGCTCAGTTGGTTAAGCATCTGACTTTGGCTCAGGTCATGATCTCAGTTTGTGGGTTCGAGCCCTGCGTCGGGCTCTGTGCTGATAGCCAGCTCAGAGCCTGGAGCCTGCTTCAGATTCTGTGTCTCCCTCTCTCTCTGACCCTTCCCTGCTCACGCTGTCCCTCTTTCTCTCTCAAAAATAAATAAAACATTACCAAAAAAAAGAGTGAAACAAAGTGGAGTTTTAGTTTCTATTGGATGTTCTGAATTTAGGCACACCGACATAGGGGTGGTGGAAATGATGTCCATCAGGATTTAATGACCTTGCTTCTTCCATCTCTGACTATTACCAAAGAACTCACGACTTGGGTGAAAAATCCCACAATTGTTGATCTCTTAAACTTTTAAATAGATATACCTTCCCCTGTAATAAGTCAAACACATTATTAGCATTTCTTAATATTCCTTTTTATCTCCTTTCCTTCCCTATCATGTTGTTTGTGTTTGGGATTTGTGTCAATCTTAGGCTTTTTTTTTTTTTTAACAGCAGTAGATTTATCGAAATATTAGATTGCCCTGACATCCCATATCTTTTAAAGGTTTTCCTGGATTTGTTTCTCTTACTTGGACACTTCCATTAAAGGTATTTTCAACTGTAGATTTTAATGTGGCAAACTTCTGAGACCTTGTATGCCTGAGCACATTTTTATTACTCTCTCATTGAAATGAAAATTTGGCTGTGTATAAAGTTTAAGGTTCAGGGTTCTTTTTCTTCAGTACTTAATGCATGATCATAAGAAAACCTGTATGATCATCTAAAAAGATGGGGGGAAAGGTAATCAATACCCATTCATGATAAACAAACAACCATAACACAAAACTTTCAATAAACTGAAAATAGAAGGATAGTCTCTCAATCTGATAAAGGACATCTATTCAAAACCCTCAGTTAATGTTTTATAGTGGAAGACTGAGTGTTCTTCCCCTAACATCAGGAACAAAGCAAAGATGTCCACCTTGGACTCTATCCACCATTACACTAGAGCGCCAAGCCACTGTGGGAAAAGATACCCAAGGTGTACAGATTGGGAAGGAAAAAGTGAAACAGTCCTTGTTTGCAGACAACGTGATCATGCGCATTGAAAATCCTAAACAATCTATAAAAAAGCTACTAGAATTAAGTGAATTTAGCAAGGCCACAGGCTACAGGTCAATATATGATAAATATTCAATGGTATTTCCATATATTAGCAATGAAAACATGGAAAATGGAATTTTACAATAGCATCCCCAAACAAAACACTTACAGATGTCTTTAACAAAAAAGTACACTTATTTTTTTAATAGCCTGGGAACTTTATTATCTACAGTTATTGTGGTCCAGTCCTGCTGCTATGTCTTTCCATTTCACTCTGTTAAAGTGTAACTGAGAGACATTTAGTTACCTGCAAGCAAATGGTATACTCACTTATCTTACTTTTATTTCTCAGAAAGAGAGTCTGCATGCATTATCCAGAGTGAAGAAGGGACAGAGGGAGAGGGAGACAGAGAATCTTAAGCAGGCTCCATGCCCAGTGTGGAGCTCCGCGGGGCTCAGTCTCACAGCCCTGAGATCATGACCTGAGTTGAAATCAAGAGTCAGACACTTAACTGACTGAGCCACCCAGGTACCCCTAAACTCACTTATTTTAAAGAGAACAGTTAATAGACTGTTAGCAAGAAAGGATTTCAAAAAGGGAGGAAAAAGCCCTGATAACACTCTGGGAACAGTAAGTGTGTAGATTGTTTGGTTTGATGTTTCATGAGGAAGGCACACGGATCAGCAGGTACCTGGCAGAGTCTAGCCTGTGATGTGTGCTTTTGAATAAGCTCAGAAAGGAAAAGAAACAGTTTTAGCCTCTGACAGATTCCTCTGATGAGTTGGAGATTTTAATTGTGGAATATTCATTCCAGGCTGACACTTTTAGATCAGGTCTGTACCATTTTCCACCTTAGAATTTCTTCTCTCTCATTCATTGTGATTACACCCTCCTGCATTTTATAATTTTAGATGATGAGCTCATCTTTTTTAAAAAAAAAAATTGTTAATTTTTATTTATTTTTGAGACAGAGTGTGAGTAGGGGAGGAGCAGAGAGAGAGGGAGACACAGAATCTGAAGCTGGCTCCAGGCTCTGAGCTGTCAGCACACAGCCTGACTCAGGGCTCGAACTCACAAATCGTGAGATCATGACCTGAGTAGAAGTCTGACATCCAACCAACTGAGCCATCCAGGCACCCCTTGATTATAAGCTCATCTTTAGTGGGGCTTTGTATCTGGGAATTCTGTGTGGCCCAGATGGAGGGTATGTACCTTCATAGAGATTTTGTTTGCTTCTATCTGCTTGATATCCATTTTTAAGTTAATTTTTCAACTTGTGGGCCCCCAAGTTTCCATAGGTAGTATAAGATTGAACTCTAGACCTGAATAAGAGCAGACTGAAATTATAACTTCTTCAGAGAACATTTTCCCCCAATCAAGAAGCTAGGCCAAGAGATACAACTTCACTGTTTCTCTGTACATGTCTGTACATTTCACTTTTGGTTCATATTTTCACCAAAGGTACAGCCCTTTGAGAGTCCTAGTTTTATGTCGAAGTATCAGGTCTATCTCCTTACTTTTGTTAACCCAAGGTCTCTTCTTTTGTTGCTATGGGTCTGTTCAAAAATACCTTGGTTCCTGAGACCAGCAAACCCCAGTTGAGGGGCTCTGCATCAGCTCAGTCAACATTCCCCTGCCCCTTAGTTGAGCTCCCTCTTAATTGCTGACCACTGAGAATTTTTGCTACTTTCTGTGAGCTTAGCTCTCCAATCAACTCAAAGCTTAATTTATTTTACCATGATTTCAAGATGTTTTCAAAGAAAGAGAACATGCATGGAATATATTCATGTATAAATGTAATATGAATGGTAGGAAAAGGCAATTCACAAATCCATTCCTGACTTTTCTCCCACCTTCCCCCAAGGCCTCCCTCATTATGCTCCATTCTTCTCTAAGCAACATTAATAATTGTTTTCCCTTCTCTGCCCAACATCGAACCACAGTTTTAGTAACAGCAAATGAAGGCATGGATGAGTGAATGAATCAGTTAATTAACTTTATAAGAACAGTAAGCTTTTTAAATTTTATTTTTCACAGTGATACCTACTGAGCTATGCTTGGAATTCTGATTAGTATGACTATACTAAAGATTGCAATAACAGAAACATGGAAAAGAAGGGAAGAGGTAAAAGAGGTATTTTAAACTGTAGTAAGTTAAGGGGGTGCCTGGGTGGTTCAGTCAGTTAAGCATCCGACTCGATTTCAGCTCAGGTCATGATCTCATGGTTGGGGAGATCAAGCCCTACATGCAGCTCTGCACTGACAGTGTGAAGCCTACTTGGGATTCTCTCTCCCATTCTCTCCCTGCTCCTCCTGCTCTCTCTCAACAAATAAACTTTTAAAAATTAAAAAAAAAAAAAAACTTAAAGTGTATCAAGTTGAGAATTGCATCTCTTAAAAAAAAAAAAATGCCTTGCAGGGGCCCCTGGGTGGCTCTGTTGGTTAAGCGTCCGACTTCATCTCAGGTCATATCTTGCAGTTTGTGGGTTCAAGCCCCGCGTTGGGCTCTGTGCTGACAGCTCAGAGCCTGGAACCTGCTTCAGATTCTGTGTCTCCCTCTCTCTCTGGCCCTCCCCTGCTCATGATTTGTCTCTCTCTGTCTCTCAAAAATAAACAAACACTTAAAAAAAATTTTTTTTAAGCCTTGCAGGATTTGACATTGAAAGTGAAAAGAACTGAACTGTAAGATACAGCTCATGTTAAAACTGAGTTCATATTCATATTCGAATGAACATGAATGAACATGAACCCTAAAACCTGACAGGTAGGGGAAGGCTTCACAGTGTAGGCGGAGGTGGGCTGAGCTCCT
This sequence comes from Proteles cristata cristata, assembly GCA_017311185.1. NCBI lineage: Eukaryota > Metazoa > Chordata > Mammalia > Carnivora > Hyaenidae > Proteles > Proteles cristata. The sequence goes on from JAESUZ010002322.1 coordinate 1,608,740, forward strand.
GGTGTTGAGTCATGAAACTGGGATCCCTGCAAGACATTGGCTAAACACATACAATAAACTATGGGCTGCAGTCTGTCTACTCACATTATCCAAGTCTCTTAATAAAGAGGACATTTTCTTTATTTTTTCTTTTTTTTTTTTTTATAAATAGTTTATTGTCAAATTAGTTTCCACATAACACCCAGTGCTCATCCCCACAAGTGTCCTCCTCCATGCCCATCCCTCCTCCCCCCCACATCCATCAGTCCTCAGTTTTTGTCAGCATTCAAGAGTCTCTCATGGTTTGCCTCTCTCCCTTTCCCCCACCATTTCCCCCCTTCTTCTCCCCCTTGTTCCTCAGTTAAGTTCCTCCTAATCCTCCTATACGTGCAAACATATGATATTTGTAAAGAGGACATTTTCTATGGTGATTACTTCTACCTTCCTAATAGGATTTTATTTCTAAAACTTTAACTGGCGTGTTACTTTTCGGCCTCACAGACATTGCATGAACTGAGGTCATTAACCTTTTCTGGAGTTTTTCCAGCCAGTGTTTACTCCAAGAATTAGCTCAAATCCTCTGCTTAGTCATCAAGCGGTTCATTATTCTTTGTGAGTGATTAGAATTGTTCTCAGGGTTTACCATACACTCAAGGACCACGCCTGACAGGGAGAAAATTAAAATGAAAAGGACTTCTTTTGACAGTGTATTCTTTTTCAAAAAGGGGTAAAGATGGGGTGTCTGAGTGGCTCAGTAGGTTGAGCATCCGACTTCAGCTGAAGTCATGATCTCACTCACGGGTTCGAGCCCTGCATCAGACTGTGCTGACAGCTCAGAGCCTGGAGCCTGCTTCAGATTCTGTGTCTCCCTATTTCTCTACCCCTCCCCTGCTCATGCTCTGTCTCTCTCTCAAAATAAATAAACGTTTAAGAAAAAAAAAACCAAAAAGGGTTAAATTTTAACAGTAGAAACTGATCCTTTTGGAAGCATATTTTATTTTAGGAAATGCCATATATTCACAGAACAATTTAGATGAACCTCTCTGTACGGAACGATGGCTCATCCTCTCCTGTAAGGAGGTAGAGTGGGGGAAATGGAGGATAAAGTGGGTGATTTTTTTTGTTCATTTATTTTTTTTAATGTTTATTTATTTTTGAGAGACAGACATAGTGTGAGCAGGGGAGGGTCAGAGGGAAAGAGGCACAGAATCAGAAGCAGGCTCTAGGCTCTGAGCTGTCAGCAGAGAGCACGATGCAGGGCTAAAACCCACCATCTATGAGATCATGACCTGAGCTGAAGTCGGCCACTTAGCCAACAGAGCCACCCAGGCGGTCCAATTTATTCATTTATTTTTAACGTTTATTTATTTTTGAGAAACAGAGAGAGACAGAGCAGGGGATGGGCAGAGAGAGAGGGAGACACAGAATCCAAAGCAAGTTCCAGGCTCTGAGCTGTCAGCACAGAGTCCAAAGCAAGGCTTAAACCCACGAACCGTGAGATCATGACCTGGGCCGAAGTTGGACGCTTTAACCAGCTAGATGCCATGCTAGGGGTATATTACCAGACTTGCCAAGATCAGGCTTAAAGCAAACAACCCTCTCCCTCCAAGTTCAATGAGAGAATTTATTGTAAAACATTTTGTCTTCTTTTTCTTGCAAAGTCCATATAAAATTGCTCCAAATCTGCTCCAAATGTGTCTTAAAAAGCTCACCTACCCTTTATCCTTTATAATCAAAATCTTCCCCCCAATGATGTAAGTGGCTTGTAAGAAGCCCAGCCCAGAGGCCATCCGGAGCATCTTCTATCTACACGTGCAAGCTGCCGTGGGCCACACACAGTATCTGTGTGACTGCTGGTGCCATGTACAAGGTAAGTGTGGGTATGGGGCAGGGCCGAAGGAGCTTCAGTCTTTCGGGGGGGCAGGCAGCAGAGGGCTGGACACCCCCAGGTGCTCAGAGCCAGGCATGGGGTCTGTGGCTATAAGGCCGCAGCCCTACTTGCAGGAGGCCAGCAGCACCGGCCTGGGTGAGATCTCTGTGTCAAAGGGAACCACTCCTTGCCTCTGTACATCTGTCTCCCCTAGTCGATTCAGCCTGTCTTGGGCTGAATTGACTTAATCTTTACAACTTTATTCCCACTGCTCACAAGCAAATCCTTTCCAAATCTCTTAGTTGATCTCCAGAAAGAAGACACTGGTTGAGCCCATCTTTTTGTGCCACTGCTGTCTGGAACAGCTAATTAATTGGTCCATGGGTAGCCTGGCCTCCCTCAGGGCAAGAGTTTGGTCTGTGGGGTCACTCGTGTCTAAAGGGATAGGGCAATGAGATAAGGCTCAGGCACAGTCTGGGGCTATGAGTGAGTGATCGATTCTCTAAACATGGGGGGACAGATCAAGCCTGAAGCAGCTCTCATGCTGGCCTCCAGGACTCCTTCCACTTTTACTCCCTGAGAGCCATGTCCGCCCTGGGGCTCAGGAAGGGGTTAGGCCTCTTTCAGTCAGAATCTGATGCAGACCTGGAGCTCATTTGTTTTAGCCTGGGTTCTTTAAAACCTGAGCCTGGGCAAAGCCTATGAAGATTTTACTGGGATATCAAAATAGACACTTGGGCAAAGGGAGCACTGGTAATGAGCAAGTGTCCTATCCTCATGCAAAATTTGCTCAATATTACTTAAAACCAAAGAAAGGCTTGGGGTGCCCAGGTAGCTCAGTCAGTTAAGCCTCTTGATTTCAGCTCAGGTCATGATCTCATGGTTACAGCCCTGAGTCAGGCTCTGAGCTGACAGCGTACCACATGCCTGGAATTCTCTCTCCCCCTCTTTCTGCCCCTCCCCTGCTCGTGTGCTCATGTGCTCTCTCTCTCTCTCAAAATAAATAAATAATCTAAAAAAATAATAAGAAGGGCTTAATTATTATTATTATTTCACCTAGGAGACTGAACTTATTTCCTCCAAAGCACCCATCTTGAGATAGGAAGTGAGAGAAAACTAAATTTAGTCTACTCCACTAAAACCCGTTTAATTCAATACATAAACTGACCATTTAGATATTCAGTCTGTCAAGATCATTGCCTGGTCTTTCATCAATTCTTCCACTTCAACATGGGTTTAGGCACATAGCGGGCGGGAGGGCTTACATGTTCTACGGCATTAGGGAAAAGGCTCTTTGGAGTTCATATATGGTACAATCCCATTTCCACTATTAAAAACAGAAGTACAAGTGTGTCACAGTGTGTCAAAGAAAAAAGTCTGGAAAGGTAAAAAGCAAAGTCTTATCTTTGAGTTATCTTTGGGAGGTAGAATTGCACTGAGCTACTACAGTTTTTAAAAAAAATTGTTTTCAATGTTTATTGATTTTTGAAAGAGAGAGAGAGAGACAAGAGCATGAGCAGGGAAGGGGCAGGGGCGGGAGGGAGACACATAATCTGATGCAGGCTCAAGGCTCTGAGCTGTCAGCACAGAGCCCGACATGGGGCTTGAACTCACAAACCGTGAGATCATGACCTGAGCCGAAATCAGACACTTAACCGACTAAGCCCCCCTGGGACCCCCTACTACTGTCTTTTACATTTATTTGTTTTGATTTAATTTTAGAAGAAGCACACATTCATTTCATAATCAGAAAAAAACAATAATGATGTTTCATTCCGATGAAAAACAAGCAAATCCAACAGGATGTTGACTTGGATTTTGATTGAAATGCCAAGATAGAATAGTATTGAGCATCAAAGTAAGGTACGAGCAGACCACAAAGATTTCAAAGGCGATTTTCAAAATCTGGTTACCTGCCTGCTTCTTGGTCCTTGGCATAAGGAATCCTTCACCCAGAGAGAGGAAATGAGAAAGTCAGAAGAGGGGAGATTCAGAGGTGATTTTGTGGGAAGGATTTCCCTGGGAAACGTAAGGGGTCACCTTCTCCCTCCCCTCCAGTCTTGTGAGAAAGGCATCAGGGGGACAGACCACTCAGGCAGCTTGAGGTATGGTCACTGCTCTAGGGCACATACGATGGCCTGGTGCTATTTGTCTCAGGAAGGCTAAGCAGGCTTGGCTGACAGAAATAGGCCTGGGTGAGAATTGCTCAACCAGCTGGGTGCAGGTCAAATGAGACAAGAGTCCTGGGGACCATTTGAGGAGGAGACAGAGGTAAGTCTCCCCAGGGTGAAGCCCAACCAAGAGGGTAGCCAGTGAAGACAAGTAGGTCCCAGCAGTTAAAGGCCGGGAGGCAAGTCCTAAGGCGGAGACCGGGGGTGGGGGGCAGGCAGGAGGAGCCTGCTGAAGGGAAAGGGACAGGGTCAGAGAAGCCCAGCAGGGAGTCTCCCAGGACTTCACAGAAAGCCCCAGGATCAGCATTAAATGTCTGCCAGAGGACCTGTGGCCTATGGGTCCCCAGGTGTAGAACCCATAAATCTAGGACTACCCCCTTCCCTCATTTCAACCTTAAAGGTCAGAAACAGCAGCAAGATGGGGGAGACGAGAATAAGAAAGAAAAGGAGCTAAACACAGCTCCCTCCCAGGCTACCTGCCATGGGCCCTAGCTTTGAGAGAGTGGGAGAGAAATCCTATCTATGAATGAAGACTGAAACATTGGTTAGTACACTGGGCTGAACCCTTTTAGTTATTTAATTAAGCCTGCATTTGTGACTTAAAGTGATTCCCTGGATTTTTACACTAAAGATGCGGAGAAAAAGTTATGAGCTTGGCAGGATTTTTATACGTGGTCATGGAAAAGACCATCCTAACCTCCACTGGAAGGGCTTAAAAGCAGTGGAGGACAAAAACTAAGTGGCTCTTGTGGATATAACCCATAAATCCTGCATGTCCAGCATACTGGTTATACAACATTCCTTTCTTAAAAGCCACTCTGCCTTGAGTTTCTAGATGCACTACAGAACAACCCAGATGTTGGCTAGGAGCCCCTTAGTCCTTGGAGGTTCGGGTATAATGGGATCAGATCCAGCCAATTCCACAGCCTGGAGAAGTTGAGCTTGCCCAATAATTTCTGCTCCTTCTCAGAGACTTCCTCACCCGAGGTCTCCCCAGCCTCTTATTTCTGAGTCCGTTTTGCTTTCCATGCTCTCCCCTCATCAGTCTGGATGCAGAAAAAGCATCTCTTAGCATTCCCTCTATAGAAGAATCTCTGGACACAAAGAACAGTTGTGAGTTGTGAGGCTAAACGCTGGAGATACAAACTACATGATGTCCACGGTCCTCAAGATATTTACAATCTAGTTGGGGAGAGACTGAAAAGAATATGGTAAATGTCTGTCGGAGCCCAGGTTGCCATGGGAGCACATGGGGGGTGGCGGGGGCAGAGGGCATGTAAATAGGCCTGAGGTGAGGATGTGGGAAGTCAAGGAAGACTTCCCTCTATGATAAAATAGCAGATTAGATAAAGAATCAAATAGAATTTAAGAACAGAGAAATATAGTTAGAGGTGTTAAAAACTCAAGAGAGGGATTCAACAGTTTAGATGCATCAGAAGAGAGAGTCAATGAATTAGAAAATATAGCAGAAAAGGGGCGCCTGGGTGGTTCAGTCAGTTAAGCGTCCGACTCCAGCTCAGGTCATGATCTCGCAGTTTGTGGGTTCAAGTCCCACATCAGGCTCTGTGCTGACAGCTCAGAGCCTGGAGTTTGCTTTGGATTCTGTGTCTCCCTCTCTCTCTGATTCTCCCCTGCCTGTGCTCTGTCTCTCTCTCTCTCAAAATAAAAAAAGTTAAAAATAAAGAAAAATATATAGCAGAAAAAGAAAACCCTATCTAGAATAAAGTAAAGAGACAACACAGAAAATCCAAAAACAAGGGTAAGAGATACAGAGAATACAATAAAAAGATCTTTCTTCCATCTAGTTGGTGTCACAGGAGGAGAGAGAAGGAGCTGAGACAAGATTTGAAGAGATAATAGCCAAGAATTTTCCAGAACTGATGAAAGACTAAAGTTCAGTCACAAAGAGCAACAAATCCCAAGCATAATTAATTATTTAAGAAATCTATTCTTGGCACATTAAATAATTCTTCAGAAAACAAAAGAAAAAAAGACAGGCAGGGGTGGGGAAAAGATTGTTTTTTGTGTTTGTTTTTTTCTAAATATATATATTTTTAAAATATTTATTTACTTTGGAGAGAGACAGAGTGTGAGCACAGGAGAGGTAGAGAGAGAGGGAGACACAGAATCCAAAGCAGGCTCCAGGCACCGAACTGTCAGCACAGAGCCCGATGCGGGGCTCAAACTCACAAACTGTGAGATCATGACCTGAGCTGAAGTCAGACGCTTAACCGACTGAGCCACTCAGGCGTCCCAAAAAGATTGTTTTCAAAGGAGCAACAGTTAGGGGCGCCTGGGTGGCTTAGTCGGTTAAGCACGCGACTTTCGCTTAGGTCATTAAAAAAAAAAAAACAAACAAAAACAAAGGAGCAACAGTTAGACAGATAATTGACTTCTCAATAGCAAAAGTGGAAACCGGAAAACAGTGTAGTATCTTTAAAGGCTAACGTAAACTGTTAGTCTAAAAATCTACATCTTCCAGGCTGGCTCAGTCGGTAGAGCATGTGACTCTTGATCTTGGGGTTGTGAGTTCAGGCCCCACACTGGGTGTAGAGATTAGATAAAAACAACTTAAAACAATTTTTTAAAAATAATAAAATTCTAGGGGCCCCTGGGTGGCTTAGTCCGTTAAGCATCCAGCTTCGGCTCAGGTCATGTTCTCATGGTTCGTGGGTTCGAGCCCTGCGTCGGGCTCTGTGCTGACAGCTAGCTCAGAGTCTGGAGCCTATTTGAGATTCTGTATCTCCCTCTCTCTCTGACCCTCCCCTGCTCATGTTGTCTCTCTTTCAGAAATAAATAAAATGTTAAAAATAATAATAATAATTTCAACAAATAAATAATAAAATTCTACATCCAGCTAAAATCTCCTTGCGTAAACCTAAGAAGATATTTTGGGACAAACAAACAAGTGATTTGTCCACTTGCAGAAACACTATATTAGTTTCTAATCTATTCCTATGCAATAAATTACTACAAACTTAGCAGCTTAAGATAATACCCGTTTATTTTCTCACAGTTCTGTAGATCAGAAGTCCAGGTAAGGATCAGTTAGGCTCCCTGCTCAGAGTATGACAGGACTGAAATCAAAGTGTTGAGTGTGGCTGGGGTGCCATTAGAGGTTTGAGGTCCTCTTCCCAACGTCATGTGGTTAAAAGTGAGGTCTAAAAAAAGCCTAAGATTTAAAATTATGTGAAGTATATTCTCTGATACAATGAAATTACAAGAAGAAAACTCAGAAAACTCCACAGTTACATGGAAATTAAGAAACACTTCTAAAGAACACATAGGTCAAATACATATCACAAAGAAAATTAGAAAATAGTTTGAATCAAGTGTTAACAAAATTTCTATGTATCAATTCCTATGAGATATAGCTGAAAAAGGGAAATTTGTAGCCTTAAAAGCACATATGTTAGAAAATAAGAAAGAATGAATATTCATGAGCAAAGATTCAGTATGAAAAAGTAAGAAAGGGGTGCCTGGGTGGCTCAGTCGCTTGGGCATCTGACTTTATCTCAGGTTATGATCTCGTGGTTTGCAAATTCAAGTCCTGTGTCAGGATCTGTGCTGCTTCAGATTCTGTGTCTCCCTCTCTCTCTGGCCCTCCCCTGCTCATGCTCTTTCTCTCTCTCTCTTCGAAATAAATAAACATTAAAAAAATTTTTTTTTCCAAAAAGTAAGAAAAAGAAGATACTATATTATTATTCACAACTATTCACTAATCCGTCTCTGGGCATTGGCATCAGCTTAGCTCTATCTCTTGCTCTAGTCAAGGGAAAGTATATAGGAGTATATACTTCTAAAACAAAAGTTTTAAGAGCCAACATATGGTTCACCATACTGTCTCTTTTCCCTCTGCAATGACTGTAAGTGTTCTAGACAGTGGCTGTTCTGTCAGCTCAAGCTTCAGAGTGAAAACAATGAGAAGAAGCCAGGCAAACTGATTGGAACAGGTAGCACAAATGAGAAAAGTGCAAAGCCCTGAGATTATTTTTTTCTGGGTTGTTTGTTACTGCAGCATAACCTAACCTATTCTGACCATTACAAGAGTACAAACAAAGCCCAAAAACATAAAATAAATGAAATAAGGATAACGGGAAAAAATTAAAGAAATGGAAAATAACATGCCATACAGAAGATCAATAAAACCAAAGTTAGTTCTTTGAAATGACCAATAAAAATGATAAATCCTTAAAAAATTATCAATAAGATTAAGAAAAGAGAATGTGCAAATAGCCAATACCAGGAATGAAAAAGGCAGATATCACTATGAACTCTACAAACATTAAAAAAATGATAAGAGGGTTTTATGTGGGCATCTGGGTGACTCCAATTGTTAAGTATCTGACTTCAGCTCAGGTCATGATCTCACAGCTTGTGAGTTCGGGCCCTGAGCTGGGGTCTCAGCTGTTAGCACAGAAGCCTGTTTTGAATCCTCTTTCCCCTTGCTTGTTCTCTCACTCAAAATGAATAAATAAACTTAAAAAAAAAAGAGGGTTTATGAATAATTTATGCTTAAAATGTGAAAAGCTAGATGAAATGAATATATTCCTAGAAAAATACACCTTTCTGAAAATTGTTCAAGGAACAAATAGAAATTTTTAGTCCTGTGATTTTTTTTTTTAATATTTTTTTATTTATTTCTAGGAGAGAGAGACAGCGTGAACAGGGGAGGGTCAGAGAGAGAGAGAGACACAGACTGTGAAACAGGCTCCAGGCTCTGAGCTGGCAGTCAGCACAGAACCCGACGCGGGGCTCGAACCCACACACCGCGAGATCATGACCCAAGCGAAAGTCGGACGCCTAACCGACTAAGCCACCCAGGCGCCCCAGTCCTGTGATTTTTAAATAAATTTTATCAGTACTTAAAAAAACCTCCTATCAGGGCGCCTGGGTGGCTCAGTCAGGTAAGCAACCAACTCTTAATTTCGGCTCAGGTCATGACCCTACATTTCATGAGTTCAAGCCCCACGTCCAGCTCTGTGCAGACAGCGCAGAGCCAGCTTGGGATTCTCTCTCTCCTTTCTCTCTGCTCCTCCCTCCCTCCCCCTCTCTCTTTCTCTTTCAAAATAAATAAATAAACTTAAAAAAAATTCCCGTAAATAGCTCAGGAAAAAAATAATGCTTACTGTATACAACCTCTTTGGAGAATAAAAAAAAAAAGGTATATCCTCAAATTCATTTATAAGGCTAGCCTAACTCTGATACTGAAAGCCAATGAAGATAGTTTCAGAAGAGAAAATTTAGCCAATCTCACTTATGAACACAGATACAAAAATTCTAAATAAAATATTGCACCAAACAATATATAAAAAGGAAAATACATTATAACCAATGTGGTAGACAATATAATGGCTCCCAAAGATGTTTATATCCTAATCCTCAAAACCTGTGAATATGTCATCTTACATGGCAAAGGGACTTTGCAAAGTTGACTGAAAATAAGGCCCCTGACATGGGCAGATTATCCTGGATTATCCTATGAGCTCAATGTAATCACCAGAGTCCTCATGAGAGGAAGGCAGGAGGGTCAGAATCAGAGACAAGATGTGACCCTGGATTGGCGTGATGGCCTTTGAAGATGGAGGAAGAGACCACCAGCCAAGGAATGTGACTAGCCTCTAGAAGCAGGAAAAGGCTAGGAAAAGGCTCCCCTAGAGCCTGCAGAAGAAATGCAGCTCTGCCAATACCTCAATTTAGCTTACAGACCCACCCTGGACTTCAGACCTCAAGAATTGGGAGATATTAAAGGTGTGGTATTTTAAGCCACTATGTATTTGGGGATTTGTTACAGAAGCAACAGGAAACAAATACAACTGAGTTGATCTTATTCTAGAAATGCAAGGATGGTTTAGCCCTGGAAAATCAAAATAGTTCACCGTATAAATAGATTTGAAGGAGAAAAATCATATGGCTAGCTCAATAAGTGAAAAAAAATTGTAAAATTCAACTTTAATCATCATTAAATAAAACACAAACCTTTAACATCCCAGGATTGAAAGGGTCTTTCTAAATTGGATACACTTCACCAGAGGATGAAGTAAAATTAATATGTTGTACACCAGAACTCATATAACATGGTACGTCAATCATACTTTAATAAGAAAGGAAGGAAGGGGGTGCCTGGGTGGCTCAGTTGAGTATCCAACTCTTGATTTCAGCTCAGGTCATGATCTCACGGTTCATGGGATTAAGCCCCATGTTGGGCTCTGCGCTGACAGGCCAGAATCTGCTTGATATTCTCTCTCTCCCTCTCTCTCTGCCCTTCTCCTGCTCATTCCCTCTGTCTCAAAATAAACTTTAAAAATAAAAGGAAGAAAGGAAGGAAGAAGGAAAGAAGTGAGGAAGATAGTGGAGGGTGGAGGAAAGAAAGCAATGGAATAATTGCCATAAAAGGCCAACGGTTACATTTAGGAGGAAGAGGTTGTACTTGGGAAGGGATATATATTGGGGACTTCTGGGATGCTGGTAAAACCTGATTTCTTTCTAGGTTAATGAAAGTGCTTCATAACAATTGTATTTTATGTAACTTCCTCTGTGTTATTTGTTTGCTATTCAGCAAAAATGCTATTAAAACAAAAATGTTTTTTTAAAGGTAGAAAAGAAAAAAAGATTTGAAAGCACAGAAAGCGAAGCTATGTTTTAAGGCCTAAAACTGCTATCATCATTGAAGGACAGATACACAGTTGGCCTTAGGAGTGGTGGAACTTAAAATCAGGCCACCTAACATGAACTGAAAGGCTCTCACTGTTTCTGGGTTGGACTGACTTCTCTCCTCCAGGATAGCAGTATCTGGGCAAAGAATCAGCACTGGCAAAGGCTGGGAGAAAAGTGTGAACCCCCACTCTCGGGTGGGCACCATTGCAGCAGTCCTGCAAGATGACACAGAAGCCACGGAGGAGAAGCAGGAGTCACCTGGGACCCCGGGGGAACAGAAGGGACCCAGATAATGGGAGGGAAGTCAATGCATGGAAGAACATGCTAGTATCTCAACCATGAAATGGGCGGCGGGGCGGGGCGGGGGGGTGGATAGGAGACACCCCAGAGCTCTCATCTCCCAGGACTGGGAAAACCTTTAATATTATAGGATTCCAAAATTAACATAGTAAGTAATTACTGAGTGCCCACTATGCACAAGCACAAAGAATTCATGGTTTTGAAGCTTGCCTTTGTGGCACCGCATCCCTCACCTAATGATTACCTGCAGTTTTGCTGGCAGCTGTCAAAGGGAAAGACTGACCATACAGCCACCTCCTGGCAGAGTGTTCATGGCAGTGTTCTAGGAGGGCCGGTTCAGCTGGCCAGTCCACAGTACTGATCATTAAGTAAGACAGGAGACACCAGGGGCCAGAAATGCTATGAGCCAACAACCATGGTCGTAAGTAAAAGCTGATTTTCAAATGTAAGAACTGCGGGCCATGGGTTTACAAGAAGATTGGGCAGGCTCTGGGTCATACATACTGATGATCTGAGTGCATGAAAGCACTCTTGGCTATGAAGGAAAGGTTTAACTGTATTCAAATTTAGGGTTTTTAGGATTCCTGTTGGGAACACAGGGCTCTGGGGGGCCCTGAATAGCAAATACAAGAGTATGAGAGAAGAGAGGAACAGAAGGTGGGAAGGACATCTCCCATCAGGCGGTTCCCACGTCTGGATGGCCTAATTACTCCCAGCATTGTGACAGTTAGTATAAACAAGAGTGATTTGATGGGGGGAGGGGCTCTGGTAATAATCATACATAATCTCTTTCTGCATGAGTACACAGGAAGAATCAAAACCACCTGCACCCAGCTTACTGTTGATGTTGACACAACCTTTTTATTATATAGGAAGTTTCTTCCCGTGATGATAACAGTTGTAAGTAACTATTGTTTTTGCAGAAATTTCAAGAAGTAACCTTGAATGAACTTTGCAACTTTTCAATAGATTGCATCCAACCACTGTTTATTCTCTAAGACTCCGTGAAACCCTTGTTTCAAAACCCTCACCTCGCCCTGTCCACCAATCCTCAACTACTGTTCTCATGACTCTTGCCCAGTCTTCACCAAGCCCCTCATTAGAAAAGCTGCCTTCAAAGAGACCCAACCCTTTATAAATATCCCGCCATGGCCTCCCTAGTACAGATGCTACTATGACTTTGCACAGGTGTTTTCCTTCCTGCGATCAGAACGCAGCTTTGCATTCTCACAAATTTGTTTCGAGGATATTTTCAGGGAGCAGCAATTATTCAATTACAAGGCCCACTGAGAGCTCCTTGCCACTGTGGCCAAGACCCCGACTCAGAAAGTGTGCTCCTCCAAGACCCTCCAGCCCCTCAGGAGTCTTTTAGACCACAGCAACGAGAGATGTTAAGCCTTGCCCTGGGCTTGAGTTCCCCAAGTATACAGTCTATTTGTCTCCAGTGATAAGGAACCCCTTTCGGCACTCCTTTGATTATCTGACCATATTTGAACATCTTTTCTCCTTGGAAGATAGCTGCCTTATTGTTCATAGTAATTCATAATATTATTGTCTATATGATATATAGATCCCTATTGTCTATGTCCATCCTCGTCATTTTTGGTTGTGCATCAATCAGAGCAAAGTTTATAGTTGTAAGGACAGATATGGGACCCAATAAGTATGCCCCTAACCTGGCCCGGGGACAAATTTGGTCTTGGGCCACTTAATGAGAACTTTGCTCAGACTTGCTTTGAGGTTCAGCAAAGATGTCTCCACACCGTCTATCTGCCAGAAAGTATAAATTCATCAGAGTTGTGGTTGGATAAGGTCTAGCTGTGAGGCTGGGGGGCTCTGAGCCAGAGGATGCACAAGGAACTCTTGACTGATCATCTCCAGGCCTTCAAGGCTCTGTCTTGGAATAAACCTCAGTCCATGCCTTCCATGTATTTATGCTGTACCCAAATTTGTGCACTTATCTTTCTTTTTTTTTTTTTTTAAATAGTTATTTCAATGTTTTTATTCCACATAACACTCATGCTTTTTCTCCTCCATGCCCATATTCATCCCCCCCACATGAGTCCATTCACTTTTCCCCCACCATTTCCCCCCCTTGGTCCTCTGTTAAGTTCCTCCTAATCCTCCTATACGTGCACACATATGATATTTGTCCTTCTCTGCCTGACTTATTTCGCTCAGCATAACACCCTCAAGGTCCATCCATGTTGCTACACATGGCCAGATTTCATTGTTTCTCATTGCCATGTAGTATTCCATGGTATAGATAAACCACATCTTCTTGATCCATTCATCTGTTGATGGACACTTAGGCTCTTTCCATGTTTTAGCTATTGTGGAGAGTGCTGCTATGAACATTGGGGTACATGGTGCACTTATCTTTCTAAATAGCATCATTTCACCAAGGATAATTTAGAATTACAGTGCCACTATGAGGAAGTTTCGATATGAACAAAGTTATTCACTGGAGAGGTGCTGAAGAATGTAAAGGCAGCACAATTCTAAGCATCCAATGGTCTTCATTATTTTTCTTTAGCATGAGAAAGCATCCAAAAGAAACCAGGTTCAAAAATCACTTCCTTCATGGATTGCTTGGCCAAAGCAAAAGAAAAATGCGAACATGTTAAAACTATTTTTTAGATTTCCCAAACCACAACTCAAGCCTACTATCTTCTTCCCCCATGCTATGCTCCTCCATCTCCTGCTACTCCTCTGCATCCTCCCCTGAGGCATTGCCCCTCCTTGCTGGCCAGCTAGCTACCCCAAAGCTCACTTACCTCTTTTTTTTTTTTTTTAATATTTTTATTTTATTTCTAGGAGGGAGAGAGAGAGAGAGAGAGAGAGACAGCGTGAGCAGGGGAGGGTCAGAGAGAGAGGGAGTCACAGACTGAAACAGGGTCCAGGCTGGCAGTCAGCACAGAGCCCGACGCAGGGCTTGAACCCATGAACCGTGAGATCATGACCTAAGCGAAAGTCGGACGCTTAACCGACTAAGCCACCCAGGCGCCCCGCTCACTTACCTCTTTAAAGTAAACCTCCTGCAGGACAGAGAAAATCTCTTACGGTGGATTTTAAGCTCTGGTTTCATTCTCAGCTGAAAGTCATTGTCAGAGACTCTGCAAAGCCTAGACGAGAGAGAAAACATGGCTGAGGAATTTAGAATCATTTGAGGGACACATAGCCCAGATCAGCCACCTAGATACTAATCCCTTCGGATGTTAGTAGGAACTTCAGATGCATGGAGTTCAATGAAAAAGTCAGAATGGGAAGACCCTCAATGGTAACTTAAACAGCCTTCATTTGCATAGGAAATCCTTGGGGTTTATAAAAGCTGGAGATTTGGTCAAGGCCTTTGGAGGCTATCCTCTGTATTTTGGGTAAAAATAGACTGTGCTCTGGTTCAGTTCTTCAAACCAAAAAGGAGAAGTCTGATGGAGACTTCAGGGAAGGTTCATACCCTGCAACTGCATGCAGGAGTTGATCCTGAAGCAGACATGACCCTGGCTCATTCTCTTTTCGTGAATGGCCTTGAATTATACATAGAGAAGTCATAATATGCCAGCAAAAAGTAGGATGGGAAATAGCCCCAAGCCCAGACCTCCAATACTTGGCTGAATATTTGTCAAGAGTTCTAAAACTAAGAAACTAAACAACAACAAAGATACCAATGAAGGTGTTTCGTTTCTCATTCTGTTCTTTTGAAAAAACTTTTTAAATGTTTTATTTATTTTTGAGAGAGAGAGAGTCGGAGTATGAGCAGGGAAGGGACAGAGAGAGAAAGAGACACAGAATCTGCAAAGGAGACACAGATTCAGGCTCCAGGCTCTGATCTGTCAGCAAAGCCCAACGCGGGGCTTGAACTCCCAAACCAGGAGATCACAACCTGAGCAAAAGTTGGAAACTTAAGTGACTGAGCCACCCAGGTGCTCCTCTCATTCTACTCTTAAACCCACTATGAAACATTTCTCTAAAAATTAAAGGACAGCCTTACAAATGTTTTGTTGATATAGGCATAATAATACTAATCTTAAACCCAAACACTATTACACAGCCTTTTCCTTTGAGCCAACAAACTACTCTGGTCACACATCTATCTTCACTATGCCTTCCCCAAGCCCCAGCCCATAACCATCAGCCTCAAACCTTTAGCCAAGGAATGTTCTTTTAACTTTTGGGACACCACACTCATTAACTTAATAGCAAGGGATTTACTGTGCTAATATGCCACTACTACATTAGGTGCTCTCCTGATGGTCCCTTCCTTCTGGACCCCGAGGACCTCCCTATTCATAATAAGATCCTGGCTCATTTGGATATGATTTACCAGCACTTTTGTGTATAAATCAGGCAGAGACTGCAGCCCTCTTAACAGCAAAACTTCTACTGATATTCTACTGGAGCTAAACCCATCAAGGTTAAATCTCTACCCAAACTTGCATAATAGCCTCTAAAACAAGGGGATAAAGAAGGAATAAAACTAATAATCAAAAGCCTTCAAAACTAAAAAAAAAAAAAAAAAAAAAAAGACTTAAAGAGAAAGGAGTCTCATACCTTGTCCCAGTCCTTGTAACATGCTCCTATTCTCAGTTGAAAAACCCAGTGGGCAGGAATATATAGATTCGCTTAGTACCCCAGGGCCACAAATAAATTGGTCACTTGCTGCTTCCCTTTAAGATCAAACTCAAATACACTACTATTCTATCTTCAAGGCTTAAAGAGACTGACTATGTGTTTTACAGTTGTAGATCTACACTTTGGTTTCTCTGTAAATCAAGTCAATACTTGTGTGTCTTCTCCAGGGAAAATCAAAGATAGTATCTGGACCACTGTGCCTCAGTTTACTGAGGTCCCCTCCTACATTTCACAAGTCCTCAATCAGAACCTCAAGAGCTTTCCACTGCCCTGTAATTCTATTCTTATTCAATGTGTGGACAATCTTTTGCTGTGTTCCAACGATGAGGTGAGCTCTAAGGCTGATTCATCTACTGCTTTCTTTTAGCTCAGAGAGGGCACAAGGGTTCTATAGAAAAGCTGACAGTTTGTCAAAGGAAGTGCACTACCCAAGACAAAAGATATCCCATGGAGGAAAATCCCTTACTCCAGACAACCAGCTGTGCAAGGTGTTTCTGGCCAATCTCTAAGATAATTATGAGGATCCCTGGGTCTCAATGGCTACTGCAGGCCATACAGCCCCAACTTTTCTGAAATCTCCATGCCATTATTTAACCTATCCAAGTCCTTGCTGACCAAACCTTTTCTCTGGGAACCCAAACATGAACAGACTTTTTGTGAGTTCAGATTAGCTCTTCAACACCCTCCCATTCTGGGCCTAAAAGCATAAACCTTCAACCTATAAGTACATGAGAGCTCTTTCTAAGGCCATAAGTTCATGAGAATTGAGACCAAGAGCTAACTACAGCTTCTCTTGTGATCCAGCGGTAAGAGCCTCCCTACCTAGAGGGAGTCAGCCCCTGAACTAGTGGAATCTCCCGTCAGTCTGCGGGTAGAGGTCCTTTGCTTGGTACCATCTTTGTTGCTCCGTAAAATTACACATTTCTTGGCAGGTTGGTTTACCTCCTGTGAACTTCAATACCTTCTCTGAGATGCCAGGACTGTCAGGCAGTGCTCTCCCTCACTCTGCTAAGCAGCCAACCCAGCTTCTCCCGATCAGCAAGAGATTTTTACAGCATTCTCCAGTTGGCAAAAAAATGGCAATCTTTATCAGAACTCACCCTAAACTTTCATCTGAGAGATTTCAGATCATTAAAAAATAAAAACAACTGCCACGCTTTCTACCCGCCTTTTATTTTGGCAAACATTACTAATAACAATCGTGGTTGCTCTTTGCTCTTGTTCCTACAGTCTCTTACTCTCCTGAAAAAAAAATGCGGTCACTAGCAGGCTAGGGGCTTGACTCTGCGAGAAAAGAACCACAGAAGGGTCAGGAATTGGTTGCAGTGCTGAGGAACAGCTTGTTAGAACTTCTGACCACAGTACTGTGTTCCTCTCCCCCCTGCGCCATGCCCACACAAATCTTGGTGCTTGAGTCAAAGGAACAAGCAGTAATTCTCCAGTTAGTTCCCTGGAGTCCTGCAACCTGGGGGCAGGGTTGGCAAAGGATTAGGGAGAAAAAAGGGAGGAGGGGATGTTTCCGTATTTCCATCAGGGCTGCCTTCTGTCCTCAGCTCTGCTGTCCTCCGCCTGCTGCAGGGCTGACCCTGGGGCTTATCACAGGGTGTTCTCAGGCCACCCTCATCCAAAGAACATGCACAGCTCTCTCCAAGTGAAAGGTGGTTCCGGGGACCAGCAAGGGCAGCCAAAGGCTAACCAGATGCCAGCTAGCGGAGGTGACAAGAGTAGGCACAGCTTTTGTGTAAATGGAGTAGAGAGTCCCTAAATTCCAAGGGCAGGAGCTGTCCCTGTTTTCTGCACCTACTTTCTGGCCTCTAGGAGTCCAGAACAGACCCCAGATGCTCCCAAGTTCGGGAAATGCTGTCCCCAAGCATAGAATGGAGCTGCATTTGGAACCTGGAAAGGAGAGTCTCCATCTTGGAGTTGTGGGGTTGGAGTGGCGGGGAGCAGAAGATGGCATTGCGCAGACAACCCCAGGTAGCAAAGGGCTGGTGGCACTAAGCACCTGGGGCCCAGGCTCTGCTTGGCAAAACACCTTACCACGGTTACAGTTATCCAGAAGCAGGAAGGGCTGAGTCTGCTAACACTGAAAGTGGTCAGGTGCACTCTCACAGCCGCGTGTCAGGCAGTGGTGAAGCCCTTCGTGTTGCAGCAGGAAAAAAAAACCAAGTGGACACTTAACTCTTAGGAGTCTATACTACACTTCAAAGTGTGTCCTGACCCTCCTGTGTTTTGGAGTCTTAGATCTGCACTGTGCAATATGTCGCTTACATTCAAGGGAGGTTTTTTTTTTTTTTTGTCTCACCGTCATTTCTTGCATGATGGCCTCAATCCCCACTGTAAACCGCCCCTGAGGCAGGGCCACCCTAACCAGTCCCTCCACCTTCAGGCCACCTTGTGATCCCTTGAACCTCTTAGCACCCCACAAAGCCAAGCTAAGCCATGCTGTGAGTTTTGATCACAGTGTTGAGACACCAGAAGAAAAAAATACCAAGTTAGAAAACAGCTTAAAACCTTTAAGAACTCCAGGGTAACGGGATTCCACAGAGGACATGCCAGCCAACTCGTGCGGGGTTGTCAAGTTGGAAAGAGGAACTCCGTTGTTAAAAAAAGAAAAAAAAAAAAGAAAAAGAAAGAAAAGAAAATGAGAAGTCTCTCGGAGTGCAGACGCCCAGGGAGTCGAGGGGCTCCTATCGGGCCAGTTCCGCCCCGCAACACGCCTGTCCGAACACGCGCGCAGAGCGTCCCCGCGGGGTCGCTCCCGGGGAGGCTCGCTCTCGAAGGTGGGAGCGACCGGCCGGCCGGCCTCTCCCCGGATTTGTGACGTGCGGCGGTGGTGACGAAGCCAACACACAAAGCCGGGGTGTCGGGGCAGGGAGCCCCCAGGCCAAGAGCCCCGATGGGATGGGGAGGGGGCGGGGAGCGAGGCGCCCCCGGGCGCGGGGGCCCAGCGCAGCATTAAAGTGAGCGCCGAGTCGGCGGCGACGGCGGCGGCGGGGACCTGGCGCTGGCGCAGGGCTTGCCGCGAGCTCTCCTCGTGCGCCTGGCTGCTGGGGCCGCGCTGGCCGCCTGCGCGCCGGGCTCGCCGAGGCCGCGCCACGCCCCCGCGGAGGTGGAGCCGCGGCCAGGGGCGGGTTCGCGCTTGGCAGCGCCCCGACCCGGGGCGGGGGCTGTGGCAGCAGCTGCAGCAGCGGCGGCGGCGGCACCGCCGGGAGTTGCTGCAGCAGAGGCGGAGGTTGCTCCTGGGCGCGTCGGGGCCGCTCAGCCGGAGCCCCAGTCCGGAGGCGCCGGGCGGTGCTCTGGGTGCTGCTGCTGCCGCCTCCCGGCCGCCGCCGCCCGGGCCCCCGTTGCCGCCCGGGCCCCGACCGCCGCCCGCGTCCCCGCCGGCCCCGGCCGCGTGTGCGCCCCAGCCGGGACGCCGCCCCCGGCCGGGTCTCCACTTCTCGGCCGCACCTCCCATGACAGCGCCCGCGCGAAGATGGCTGCGAAGGGCGCGCACGGCTCCCACCTGAAGATGGAGAGCGAGCTGGAGCGCTGCCGCGCGGAGGGCCACTGGGACCGCATGCCCGAGCTGGTCCGGCAGCTGCAGACGCTGGTAGTGCCCGGCAGCGGAGGCAGCCGGCGAACCAGCCCGAGCGCCGCGTTCACCTCTCTGGACGCTGGTGAGTGAGGGAAGGGGCTGGCTCACGAGTACCCAGCGCGCGAAATGCACCGCCTCCTCCAGGAAGCGGGTCCCGACTGCCTCCCGGCCGCCAACGGCCGCCTTCGGTATTACCCTTCCTGTAGTGCTGGTGTTACCCTAGTGTTACCCTGGAGCAACCAGGGTAATTAGGAACGTTCTTATGCCCCAGGAGAAAAACCACTTGCAGGTTTGGGAACTTTGGGGCAGAGAGAGACAGAGAGACTGCACTTGCTCTCTGTCCTTTGGGATCATGTGGGCAACTCCGTCTACCGTGAAATGGTGGTGTCGACACGACTCAGCTCGGGGCAAGGGCTGGACTCTTGCACCGTCCCTTCACCCCGCATCCGGTCCTAAACTCCATCAGGTGAAGGCTGTGTGTGTTTCCCCGCCCTCCACTTCTTTCCCCCAGGTCGTTGACAGCTGAGCTCTGTCCACAGCAGACAAGGTTGGAGGGGCTGACGAGCTCCGAGGTAGGGTGGTGAAGCAAGAAAGTGGCCCGGTAAACCTCAGTGTCCTCATCTGTGGTTGGACTCAGGACCCATCTAGCCCTAGCTTTGGCAGTGGGGCTGGTTTGGCTGGGCTGCGCTCTTGTGCTGGGGTGGGAAGGCACCCTGATGGGGCAGTCTCAGGGACGGGACGGGAGGGGAACACCCCGCCCCAGTCTCCAACCTCAAATCGTGTTCCTGGTGCCCTCAGCTGAGCCTGGAGAGCCTTCCCGGAGCCCTCTCTGTGCGCAACCAGATTAGAGCCCTGTGGAAGGAGGCAGGGAGTCAATGAATGCAGATATGAAGAGGTTTAAAGACTGCCCAGCCTGTGAAAGGTTCTGTGGGGGAGACAGTGGTGGTGGTGGTGATGATGATAATAATAGTGATAATAATAGCAGCTACCACTTACCCAGCACTCACTGTGTGCCAGACACTGCCCAAGCACTTCAGTCAACTCAGTTCCTCCCAACAACCCCATGAAGCCTGCACTTTTGTTTGCTCTGCTTGCAGATACCGAAGCAGGATGATCAAAGGTTAAAAAACTTGATCATCCAATCAATAAGGGTTAGAGCCAGGATTTGAACTTGGGCTTCTGAGTATATCCTTTTAACCTCTTGCACTGTTGCCTTTAATGAGATGTAGCACAAAATCTCAGCCTGAGGAGTTGCCAAAATGGACGAGGAGGCAGAGGAGTGACCAGAGGACAGTCGTGCAGTAGATGGTGGAGCTCAGAGAAGTTTTGGGGGAGCCACAGAATGTGTGCTGGCCTCCGACTGGTATTGGGAAGAGCAGAGTGCATTTGCCAATCAAGGAGGAAGGATAGAAGGACACTGAGAGGGCCAGGTGACACGGACGGACGGTCAGGTTGAGGCTTTGAGATGGGTGTGGGCTCAGCAGTGAGGGGACTGACCAGAGCAATAGGTGCATGTACGGGAGAAGCTGGTGGGCCCTGCTCTTCCAGGGCAGAATAGAGAAATTGCAGGTTTTCTTCTGCCCCCGCATGGGGCGATGTGGTGGGGTGGGGCTTCCTAGAGTGGGAGTGGATATGGACCTACACAGAGGGCACTGGGGCCTGGGTGAGTTATGGGAATATGAGTAAAGTGGGCCCCACAGAGAAACATGCTGGGCCAAGATAGGAACCCAACCTCCTCGAGTCCAGTTTCTTTTTAAAAAAAGTTTTTTTTTTTTAACATTTATTTATTTTTGAGAGGCAGAGAGACATGGGAGTGGGGGAGGGGGCAGACAGAGAGGGAGACAGAATTCAAAGCAGGCTCCAGGCTCTGAGATGTCAGCACAGTGCCTGATGTGGGGCTCTAACCCATGAACCATGAGATCATGACCTGAGCCGAAGTCAGGCCTTTAATGGACTGAACCACCTAGGCACCCCTTGAGTCCAGTTTCTTAAACTGCTATGTGGAGGTCTCAAGAAGGTTATGTAATTAATAATTGGTATCTCAAGAGGAACAAGTTTAGGGAGCCGAAAATTAAAGAAATTGGACCTAATAGATTCAATATTGTTATACAGACTTTTTTTTTCCTTCCACTGTAGGACTTTTCAGAGCCTTTAATATGCTCACTTGCCTGTGATGTATAAGCCAAGGTTGGAGTATAAATAGCACATTTCTCAAACTTGCCTTGACCATATTCTATGAGGCATTATTGGGAAACACTGGTATGACATAATTTATAAATGGTATAGTATGGTTATAAAGTGCTTTCCCTATTTTTTTTTAATTCTTATCAACAACCTTGTGGCTAGAGAATGAGTTATTGTCTCCATTTTACACATAGGGACCCCAAGGCCCAGAAAGGTCATGTAATGTATATGTGGCAGAGCCTGTGTGAAAGTCTGAGTTCCTGCCACCAAGTCTACTGCTAGGGAAGGTGGGGGCGGGGTTCAAGGGCCTGGCTTGGCTTCACCACGGGGACAAAAGGAGGGAGACTGAGGCAGGCGTTGGGGTTTGGCTCTATGAGTGATTTCTCTCCCCCTGTTAAATCTGGATACACTGTCCCAACACCCAGGCAGGCGCACACGCAAGTGCACACTAGGAAAACAGAGGAGTCCTAAAACCCAAGTGTAGAGCATTTTTTGGATTGTCTGCTTTTTCTGGTTTTCCCTCCGCAGGGTTCCTTGGTCACTCAAGGGATTGAGGGCCTGTTTTTTTAGAGTGGTATAGGCACTGCCCCCCTCCAGCCCAGGAGAGAGATTCTTAATGTCCTACTTGGCCTGTTACACTCGTACCATCAGTGACCAGAAGCTTCAACAGTTACCTCTCTTCGGAGAGGGAGGGAATGTATGGAGGGGGGAGGCAAACCCCAGTTGCATCCCATTTTATAGACTGAGGGCCTTTGCCCGGCTATCTCTGCAAGGTTTCCTACAGAAACGAAAAGTTGCTCCCAGAGCATCTACTTCAGCCCCAGGGGCAGCGGGGGAAGACTGGCTGTGGGGGCCTCTGTAGAATCTGGTGGGAGTGAAGGGTCAGAAGAATCTCAGGCAGAGGGGCCCCTCTCCTATCAGGGGAGGCTGCTCCCCATCACCCACTATCAGGGGGAAGGTGGCTGCCACTGTTTGTACATTTTCTTTCAAACTCACATCCGGTTTAGGTTGGGCCAGGATGGAGCAGGGGAACCCCAGAGTGTAGCTGGCTGTGCTGGAGTTTGTTCATGTAAAAACAAAGAGCCCATCCAAGTGGTCAAAGAAAAAGAAAAGAATATTATGAAAAATTTCCAAAACATCAAAAAAAGCTGAAGAATGGATCCCATGTATCCATTAACCAGCCTCAGTGATCATGAACTCATGAACTACCCCAACCGATGTCTTCCCCACACTGAATATCATAGTAGGTACTTATTAATAAGAACTCTTGTTTCTTTTTTTTTTAATTTATTTACTGTGGTGTGTAAGTGGAGGGGTGCCTGAGTGGCTCAGTCATTGGAGCATCTGACTTTGGCTCAGGTCACAATCTCGTGGTTCCAGCTGTCCTGGTTGGGGCTGTCCTGACAGCTCACAGCCTGGAGCCTGCTTCGGATTCCGTGTCTCCCTCTCTCTCTCTGCCCCTCCCTGGCTTGTGCTGTGTCTCTCTTTCAAAAATAAATAAACATTTTACAAACTTACTTAAAAAAAAAAAAAGAAGAAGTCGTGACTATCAGGAGACAGCATGGGAGCCTAAAAAAAAGGGGAAAAAATCATTTCTCTTAATTAAGATTAGATGTCTGCTACACAAAAGGAATTCTAGAGATAAATCAGGATTTTAGGAAGTCTCTTAGAATGTCATGGACAGGATGATTTGGTGTGAGATAGGATGATGGTTTAGATTAACAGGTTGAAATTTCATTTTTTTTTTGTTGTTTTTTTGCAGCTTTCTATTTTAATGTAATCAATCATATGATCCTTTCTTTCTTTGCCGAAGAAGAGCTCTTTTGAAAAGCAAAACCACCATACCATTATCACAACTCCCCCCACCAAGATCTAATGATTTAACTTTACAGTTCATTTGCTAGAATCAGGATCCAAATAAGGCTACACATTGTATTTGGTTAATGGCTCGAGTGTCCCTTTTTTTCCCCTCAGTATTTTATTATGAAAATTTCAAATATAACAGCCAAATTAAAAGAATGTTTCAGTGAACACCTGTATACCCACCACAAGATTCTGATATTCTTAAGCTGTGCTTACTTTATCACGACTGCCCCTCTATCTATCCATCCGTCTAGAGTCTCATAATCCGTAGGCACCCCCGTCTTTTTTTTTTTTTTTCTGAACTGGAGATTATTCTGAGCATTTCTTCAGTTGGAGTTAGAGGGGGTGTGTTTGAGGCAGGTGGCCTCTCACTGGTCTTGGCCTCTTCCCCCTCTCGCTGTGGTTAGAAGTTCCCAGCCCTCCATGGTCCTGTGTGGTGAGCAGCTGCAGCTACCACTGTGTCCCCATTTGACTTAGTGGGGAAGGGCCCGCCTGGCCGGACCCAGGCTTCCTGTCTGCAGGCTGGCAGGCTGTGGGGAGGAGGCACCGCCCTGCAAGTGTGGTTTCTGGGGAAGGGGCAGGTATCCTTGAAGTGGGTCCCTGTGGCCTAGCGCCCTGAAAGAGGCCTGGAGAAGCGTGGGAGCAGACGGGAAGCTAGCTACCAGAGGCCTTCAAACCCAGGTTGGTGGGCAGACTGAGGGACCATTAAGTGGGGGTCTCTGCCCAGGGCAGGGGGCTGGGCTGGGCTGCTAGAATCTGTGTCACTGTCAGGAAGGTCTTCCTAATGCCTCTGGGAGGGGAGAAATTGAAATACTTTACCCACATCAGAATAGGGAATAGGTTTCAGACCAGAAGATGATAAAAAGCCATGTTTTGCCTTCGGAGAAGGAAGGACGGGAAAGCCCCTAGTCTATCTGGGTTCTTATTTAACAACTGAAAATCCAGAACTTTTCATTCTAAAATAGCCTTCAGTCCCCACAGATTGGCCAGTTGGGAATGGTGGGATGGATAGGAGAAAGGGAAGAGAGGCAGAGTTGAGAGGGAAGAGATGTGGGCAAGGAAGAAAATAAAGTTCAGTGCCCAACACCTACTGTGTCTACTAAAAAGAAAAACAAAGACCTTGGGTGGGATCAAGAGGTGGGGCAAAAAGGCTGGAGAAGGACCTTAAGTGTTAGTTTATAGAACAGTTCGGGGACATCTGGGTGGCTCAGTCTGTTGAGTGTCCAACTTCGACTCTGGTCATGATCCTCAGGGTTTGTGAATTTGAGCCCCACATTGGTCTCGCTGCTGTCAGCTCAGAGCCTGGAGCCTCTGCTTCTGATCCTCTGTCCCCACCCCTACCCACTGCCACTGCCCCTTACTCATGCTCTCTCAAAAATGAATAAACCCATTTTTTAAAAATTAAAAAAAAAAGAACAGTCTAAAACTCACAGGTGTATGAGATGAGAACAATTCTTATCCTACTACTTGGAATTGCTATTACCTTTGAACCTACTATTTATAGCCCTTAGACTGTCCTTTATTTCTAAACTACCAGAAGCTCTGCTGTGCCCGGGATGCAGGAGAGACAGTCTGTTCTGTGGCTGTGTTGTGCAATGTTGTGTTATTATTGTGGGCTGTGACCATGGCAATATTGCATATCTATATTATCATCTATAAAATGGGAGTAGTATCTACCTTTTAGGGCTGTGCAGATTAAATGCTACCGTATAATAAAGTACTTGGCACTCAGGAGGCCATCAACAAATATTGGTCTCCCTCATGCAGTAAAAGGCATTCTGGTTCGCAAGCTACCTGAGGTGAAGGATTACTTTCATGTTTTGGGTTTGTTTGTTTTTTTTAACTCCCATTTTTTTTTGTGCTCTGATACTTTCATAAGATACGCAAACTGCTACCTCCCATTTTTTTAAATGTTTGTTTATTTTTGGGAGACAGAGTTGGGAGGGTTGCAAAGAGAGAGGGAGACACAGAATCCGAAGCTGACTCCAGGCTCTGTACCGCCAGCACAGAGCCCGACAGGGGGCTTTTTCTTTTTTCTTTTTTTTTTTTAATTATTCAATTCAACAGATTCAAAATTATTTTGTCACATTATTATCAACGTTTCAAAACTGAACTCATGTCCCCAGGATTGGGTGACAAACACAGACCCATGCTAGTCCCCTGACCTCACTCTGAGCAGCAGGTATCCAGAAGACACTCCCACCTCCCAGAGGGGAGGTGTTGTGCCCTGGGGAGTATTTCCAGATTAAGGGTTGCTGGGAAGGAATCTCTGGGCACAAAAGGTACAACAGAGCCAATGAGTCCCTTGGGGGAGCTCCAGGCAGGCAGCCGGATGGCGGAGGCGGGGCCTGGTAGGAGCTGCAGGTGCACTCTGACTGTGGAGAGCCAAGGACCAGTCCAGGAGCGACTCAGTTCCTTCAGAAGGAGCAGGTTCCTAAACCTACCTCTGGTTTAACAGGTGCAAAACAGGTTGGAAGGGAAGAACAACTTGCCCAGTGGCCCACAGCTCAGGCATCCACTATATAGCCTGCCCCTCCTCCTAACTGATACTGAGAAACCGAGAAGATTGCCTTTCATCTTGATTTAAATTTTAATGTGTCATTTTTTGTTTTTGTTATTTTTTTGAGAGACAGAGCATGAACGGGGCGGGGGGCAGGGGGAGGTGCGGTGCAGAAAGAGAGAGGGAGACACAGAATCTGAAGGAGGCTCCAGCCTCTGAGCTGTCAGCACAGAGCCAGATGCAGGGCTCGAACCCACAAACTCCAGATTGTGACCTGAGTCAGATGTTCAAGTGACTAAGCCACCCAGGCGCCCCATTGAGTTGATTTAAATTTTATTTTGTTTTATTTTTTAAGTAAACTTTTTTAAATTTTAAAACGGTTTTGGATTATAGAAAAATTGCGAAAATAGTATAGAAAATTCATAATAACCCAGACCCATTTTCCCTGTTATTATATGTTAGTATGGTAGATTTGTCACAATTAATGAATCAATATTGATACATTTGTTCTTTTTTTTTTAATTTTTTTAAGGGGTGCCTGGGTGGCTTAGTCGGTTAAGCGTCCGACTTTCGCTTAGGTCATGATCTCGCAGTTCGTGGGATCGAGCCCCGCGTCGGGCTCTGTGCTGACTGCCAGCTTGGAGCCTGGAGCCTGTTTCAGTCTGTGACTCCCTCTCTCTCTGACCCTCCCCTGCTCATGCTGTCTCTCTCTCTCCTAGAAATAAATAAAACATAAAAAAAATTTTTTTAAATTTTTTTAAATTTCATTTAAATACAGGTTATTAAAATGTAGCGTAACAGTGGTTTCAAGAGTAGAATTTAGTGATTTATCACTTACATATAACACCTAGTGCTCATCCCAACAAGTGCCCTCCTTATTGCCCATCGCCCATTTAGCCCCCTCCACATCCCTCCAGCAACACTCAATTTGTTCTCTGTATTTAGGCATCTCTATGGTTTGCCTCCGTGTCTGTTTTTATCTTATTTTTCCTTCCCTTCCCCTATGTTCATCTGTTGTATTTCTTAAATTCCACATATGAGTGAAATCATATGATATTTATCTTTCTCTAATGATTTAAATTTTATTTTTGACTAGATAAGATATTCACATGGCTCAACCTTCCAAAGGGACCAAAAAGTAAAGAATGAAAGGCCTGTCTCCATCTCCGGCACCTTCCCTATAAGCCAGAAAGGCCATCAGATATGTATCCTGTCACGTTTTCATACATAAAGGCACATTTTGGTCTACTGTCACATTTCTGACCACTGTGCACGCTCTGCTTTCTTACTGATGTATCATGGAGTTCATTCATTCACAGCACAGAGCGTCCTCATTTCTTTCCATGGCAGCGTGGTGTCCCCTTTTATGGAAGGCCCATGCTTTATTTAATCAGCCTCATGTCAGTGGACATAAACGTTGTCTCTGATTTTCTGCTGTTATAAATAACACTGCAGAAATCACCTTATAAGTCAGTCATTTTGCACACACACCAAGATCTCTGTAGGGGTGGGATTGTGGAATCAGTGGGTTGCACAAACACAATTTTCATGTGTGTCGTCAAATTGCCCTTTATAGAGGTCCTGCCGACTCCTGCGCTACCAGTGATGGAATGGAGTTTGAACTAGGTACTGTCTTGGCCAGTTCCTCTGAATGTTAATTTTGAAATCCTGAGGTCGATACCTAAGGATCACTAAGAGGCTCTGGTACCCTCAGAGGAAAACGCTTGTATGGCTGTTCCCTGGAATCTGGGCTTTCAGGGTGTCCTCTTGGGCGGGAAAAGCTTTTCAGAGGCCCGCAATCCTGGGTCCGTGGCTTTGAGTTGTGAGCAAACTGCAGTGGTCCTGAGAGTAAGCAGTGAGTGGCATTCCCGAGTGGGTCTAAAAATGCCATCCTGGCAGTAGAAAGAGCTCTGCGAAGGCTTGGAACCAAGCAGACCTTCCTGGAGGCATTTTGGGTTGGCACATAACTCTCTGAGCCTGGCAGCTTCCTCATGCAATAGTGGGGAGGGTCTGGTTCACCCAGTAGCTATTTAATGGGTGCCTGTGTTGAGTGGTGGGCCTGGTCCTCGCCCTGGGTGCAGGCGAGGGGCAGTGAATTAGTCACACCAAGCACAGCCACCTGATGCTGATGGTGAAACCACACTCAACCTCTAAGCCCCCACGCTGAGCACTGGGACCCGCCCGTTCCCTGGGTCTCCTCTCTGTGGTGGCAAGAGGGTCACAATCCTAGAGTGTTCAGTGCTGCGTGGGGAGATGGCAGATTGAACCAAACAGTATGAATTCCCTTGCCAGCTGGTGAGGTCTGACGATGGGTTAACCTATGTGAGAGAACTCCAGAAAGTGCCAGAGCTAAACACGTCCAAAGATTTGCCCTGCTACACCAGTACATCTGCTTCCTGGCTAACTCTTTGCTGTTGTTGCTAGATTATCCCTGGTTACGTTAAAATACCTTAAAAATGGAAAAACCATGGTTTTCTGGTTACATGGAAATTAGGAGCTCATGAAAATGCATCAAGCCACATCATATATTTTTCCTCTTCTGTTATTTGGGGTAATTTCTTCTCAGTTTAAGAACTCATTACCCACGGGGTGCCTGGGTGGCTTAGTCGGTTAAGGGTCCGACTTTCGCTTAGGTCATGATCTCGCGGTTCGTGGGTTCGAGCCCCGCGTCGGGCTCTGTGCTGACAGCCAGCTCGGAGCCTGGAGCCTATTTCAGAGTCTGTGTCTCCCTCTCTCTGACCCTCCCCTGCTCACGCTGTCTCTCTCTCCCTCTCTCCTAGAAATAAATAAAAATATTAAAAAAAAAAAAACTCATTACCCACAATTGGATGTGGGTGTGACTTTGTCCTTCATTTTAAATTCTGAAATTCTGGGAGTTTGCCCCAAGTCTTGGAAACTTTTCCTCCCCAACCACTAAACTACAGAAAATAAACCCAAAGGGCCAATTTGTATTGTGCCCATGTGTGTCTGTTTTTTCTTTAAAGGCCGTTTAACTTTATGAAAACAGTGTCTTTATTTTCTCAGACCTGGGCTATTTGTGTGCTGGGGCAGGGGTGGCTGGCTGGGTACAAGGACAGGTACCAGTTGCAGGGGGTCACTGCTGTGTTTTTCAGATGACTTTGGGAAGCTGCTGCTGGCCGAGGCCCTGCTGGAGCAGTGTTTAAAGGAGAACCACACGAAGATAAAAGACTCCATCCCTTTGCCAGAGAAGAATGAGCCGAAGATGAATGAAGCCAGAAACTACCTGAGTAGTATCCTTAACCACGGGAGGCTGTCTGTAAGTAGCTGGCCCCGTGTGTCCGGGGCCTCCCCTTCTCTCTTCTCTCAAGCCCTCTTCCAGGGTCATTTGGTCATTTAAGCAGCAAGTCTCCCTTAAGGGTGGGCTTTGTACTGTTCATGTGGTTCTTGAGCCCTTGAAATGGGGCTAGTCCAGGGGTACCTGTGTGGCTCAGTCGGTTGAGCATCCAACTTTGGCCCAGGTCATGATCTTGAAGTTTGTGGGTTCGAGCCTCGCGTTGGAGTCTGTGCTGACAGCTCGGAGCCTATAGCCTGCTTCGCATTCTGTGTCTCCTCTCTCTGCCTGTCCCTGCTCACACTCTCTCTGTCTCTCGAAACATTACAAAAAAATTAAAAAAAAAAAAAAAAGAACGGGGCTAGTCCAAACTGAGCTGTGCTATCCAAGTGTAAAACATATACTGGAATTTGAAGACTTAGCACAAAACAAAGAATGTAAAATGTCATTAATTCTTTATATTGCCTACATGTTCAGATGATAATATTTTGGATAAATTGTGTTAAATAAAATATCTTATTAAAATTAATGTCACTGGGGCGCCTGGTGGCTCAGCCGGTTAGGCACCTGACTTCAGCTCAGGTCATGATCTCATGATTTGTGAGTTCGAGCTCCACGTCGGGATAACAGCTAATGGTTTGGAGCCTGGAGCCAGCTTCAAATTCTGTGTTTCCCTCTCTAACATCTCCATCACTCACACTCTGTCTCTTTCTCTCTCTCTCAAAAATAAATAAACATTAAAAAATTTTTAATAAAATTAATATCTTCTATTTTTACATTTTTTAATGTGATAGAAAATTTCACTAGAAAAAGTCAAATTACACATGTGGCTTAAGCCATATTCCTATTAGACAGTATTTAGTTGACCTCGTATGTGGCTGGTCCTTTGGACCCCTTAGGGATCTCAAGGAAATAAGACCTCAGTGAGCCCGTGATCTAGTTGGAGACAGGCAAACATGCGAAGTTGGCTAGCGACAGAAGTACTCGGTAACAAGGCAAACCAGTTTAAGTCTGTGCATTTATTGAACACCTACTGTATAAAAGGCACTGAGACGAGGTATAGAGGGAAGCGTAGTCAGCTCTCTCCAGACTTTGCTGCTTAAAGCATGGTCCACCCACCTACAGTATGGGCATTATCTGGGGAATGCAAAATCTGGATCAGAATCTTTGTTTTAATAAGTTCTCCTGGTGATTCATGTGCACATTAAAGCTTGAGACTATTCTAGATTACAGTGTATCCTGAGCTATAATAGAGGTATGGGTATGTCATTAGAGACCCAAAGAGGAGGTGATTTTTCAAGAGATGCTCCAAAGTAGTATACTTTCTGACTTAAACACTTTATGGTGACCAACTCTGTGCAAGGCTTTATACTCTGTGGGCAGTAAAGATGAACTGATTCAACATGGACCCTGCCCTCAGGGAGGAGGCTGCAGGTTTACTGGGAAAATAAGTCTTTTTTTTTTTAATGTTTATTTACTTTTGAGAGAGAGAGAGAGAGAGAGAGAGAAAGAGAGAGTGAGCAGGGGAGAGACAGAAAGAGGGAGACAGAGCATCTGAAGCAGGCTCTGCGCTGACAGCAGAGAGCCCTAGACAGACCTCGACCTCACAAACCGTGAGATCATGACCTAAGCTGAAGTCAGACCTTTAACCGACTGAGCCCCCCAGGTGCCCCAGGAAAATAAGTCTTACTGGCAAATTGTCCTAGGTGGACTATGACACATGCCACAGGATTAGTGTACATGAGGAGGCAAGTTCAAGGGGGATACTCTCTGGGGTGAGGTGGGGAGTCAACCCAGGATGATGGTGGCGTTAGAATCAGACTCTTTACAGGGGGTAGGGGGTCCAGACCTGGAAGGGGGGGAGGATATTGACATATCATATCATAGGATATGACATTCCAAGAAGGAAGCAGCGTACACTTTAATGGTTTCTCTTTGTGATTTTCATTCAAGTATGTCACTTAGCAGGAGCACAAGGGAATGGTGTGAAATGAGGTGATAGAGGGACTTTGGGGCCAGTGAGCAGGGACTGAAAAACTAGGGCAAGAAGGGTGGGGCTTTTTCTGTAGGGTAAGTATCCTGGAAGTTTAAGTATCTTGTCCTTAGATTCCTCAGCAGGGATTATGGTAGCTCTGGGAGCCTTCGTGTTGCAGTGAACCAGCTGTTTGACCCGAGGCATGTCATCTGACTTCTTGGACCCTCTTGTTCTTCATCTGCCAGTCAAAGGGGCCCCAGGCTTTCCCCACCAAGACCCCTTTGAATTACTTCCTTTGCCAGACTCCATTAAATATTTAAAAATTGTTTTGAAAGTAAAAAATGACTCAGGGTCACTGTTAAAAAGCCATTAAATAAGCAAGTAGTTTGACTAATAAGTAAAAGTTTTTGTTTGCCAGCCCACCTCCACTCCTCCCCAGAGCTGAGCGCTGGTCACCATTTGGTGTCACGTCCCGCACGCTTTCTCTGTGCATTAGCAAACACATGTGCACACGTATCGGTTCTCACCACAGTCCTTGGACCCATATTTGACAAGAACTTTCACTTAGAGCTTTCCCCATGCCAATATTTCATTCTCTGCACTGGCTGAATAGCATCCACATGTATTATTATGAAAACTGTTTGTATGCCAAATCACACTTAGGAAGAACAAATTTTACCATGCTCTAAAGACATCCATAGCCACCAATAACACTGAGATAGTCAACATTATCTAGGCCAAAGCAAAAAACTTGATGTTGATTAGGCAAAATGAAATATTAAAAGTAGTTTGTGGGCTACCTGGGTGGATCAGTCGGTTAAGTGTCCGACTCTTGATTTTGGCTTAGGTCATGATCCCAGAGTTGGGGGATCGAGCCCCGTGTTGGACTCCATACTTAGCGGGGACCCTGCTTAAGATTCTCTCTCTTCTGGGGCATCTGGGTGGCTCAGTCAGTTGAGCGTCTGACTTTAGCTCAGGTCATGATCTCACAGTTTGTGGGTTTGAGCCCCATGTCAGGTTCTGTGCTGACTGCTCAGGGCCTGGACCCTGCTTCAGACTCTGTATCTCCCTCTCTCTCTCTGCCCCTCCCCTGCAAGCACTCTGTCTCTCTGTCTTTCAAAAATAAACAAACATTTTAAAAAAATTGTTTTAAGATTCTCTCTCTTCCTCTGCCCCTCTCCTGCTCACACTCTTTCTCTTTAAATAAACAAACAAACAAGTAAATAAATATTAAAAGAAAGATAATGACTCATGCTCTGTATTTATCTAGCTCCTTTCCAAAGAAAAGTTCAAAGCTCTTTTCTGGAATCACACTGCTCTGATGCTGTTGGCATTGCTCTGATGGGAGGCGGGGGTGGATGTTAGTTATTATCTCGCCCTTACCCATGGTGAAAATAAGCCCAATCAATGAGAAAATGTGCCTGTGGCTCAAAACCAACATGGGGAACGGCAGAATCTTTGACCAACTAGGAGGGACCATGGGCTCCGAGGCTCTGGAGTGTGTCATCTGTGGCCCTGGCATAGGGAGTGGGTGGCCTCTTTGGGGTGACTAGCAGATACACTTGAAAATTCAGCCTTGGGGTGCCTGGATGGATCAGTCGTTTGGGCGTCCTGCTTCAGCTTAGGTCATGATCTCCCGGCTTGTGGGTTCGAGCCCCGTGTCAGCCTCTGTGCTGACGGCTAGCTCAGAGCCTGGAGCCTGTTTCAGATTCTGTATCTCCCCCTCTCTCTGACCCTCCCCTGCTCACGCTGTCTCTCTCTCAGAAATAAATTTTAAAAAAACATAAAAAAAAAAAAAAAAAGAAAATTCAGCCTTGGAGAATTAACTGATAGTTGGAAATGGAAAATGCTGAGCATATTTGGGCTGAGTAGGTCTGCTTGGTGTAGGCACTCTAGAAGTTCAGGAAGGAGCCCTCTGGTACTCAGGGAGGCTTCTAGAAAGAGCTGAGCCTGGAGCAAGTTCCCAAAGGATGGAAGAGGATCCAGATAGACTGTTCTAGAGAGGAAGCTGTGTGAGCAAAGGCAAGGGGAAAATTATTTACAGTGACCAAAACACCAGTGCGGAAGGAGAACTTGGCTTTGCTGTGCTCCATATCTCTTAGTTGGCTTCTGAGAGGGCAGTAGGTGGTAGAGAGTGGTGGAGGCTTTCCCTGGGGCTACAGGTTCCCCAGACTCCGATCTCTCTGAAGGGAAGCAGGGGTAGCACATAGGCCCGAGGTGGGGCCCAGCACTGCATCTCCAAGGAGCTTTGTGGACAGAGCTGCTGCTGGGTGGTAGGGGCAGTGCCAAGAGCCTGGCCCAAAGGGGTGGTAGGCCTGCTGAGCACAGAGATGGAAGCAGAGGGCTAGAGCAAATGGCCACAGAAAGTGGGAGATCTTGGAGCGGAGCTGGGCACATGTCCAAGAACAGGACTTTGGGGCAGAGCTGAGCAGACCTCCTGAGGGAGGCCCCAAGAGTCCTTGTATGGGGTTGAAGATTTGGGCATTAGCAGTACTAGAGAGAGAAAGGGAAGAAAACCAACCAGCTTGAATTCAGGGACTTGATTCTGCACTTGAGCTGAGGACGGTGGCCCAGCAGGCCTTGGCTTTCCTGCTTTCCTGCCCCACTGCTGACAGGGCCCTTCTTGCCGCAGAGGTCTCGCTGTTGGGACTAGGGCTTCAGCTGCTGGCCCCTTACCTGCACGGCTTCTTTCCAAGGCCTTTCCCCTCATTGTATGTTTGTACAGATGTGCCTGTAAAGAGGATCCCCCAGTTATGTGAGCTTTGGGCCCCCCAAAATTTGGCTGGGTCTGTGACTCCCTCCTTGTTTTGAGAACAAATGCCTGAATTCCTGAGTGCCAGCCTTAGGTCAAAGCCTCTGGGGCTTCAGGAGAGAGAAGACAGAGCCCAGTCTGCAAACAGCCTGGGGGCTGGTTGGGGGCATAGGACACACACATGAAATAAGTGCGCACTCGTGTAAGGATTTCAGTGAGAGCCCTAGTGTAGCCCACAGACTGCAGGTGTGGAGAAAAGGGGAACGTCACATGTATTGAGGACCAGGAAAGGCTTCCTGGAGAAGAGGGGAGTTCTGAGGAGAGTCTTAGGCAAGTCGTCATGGCTCAGTGGGAGGGGGTGGGGTGGGGATGGGGTGGGAGCTTTGAGGCAGAAGCCTGCTAAAGTATTTTTTGTCCTTTTAGCCACAGTACCTGTGTGAGGCCATGCTGATCCAGGGCAAGCTGCATTACTTGGAGGGCTCGTACCGAGATGCCATCAGCATGTATGCACGGGCTGGGATTGATGACATGTCCATGGAGAACAAGCCACTGTATCAGATGCGGCTGCTGGCAGAGGCCTTTGTCATCAAAGGTGGGTGTGGATGCAGCTGGGGCGCTAGAGGACACAAGCCACGGCTCCCCTCCACCATGTTTAGCTCCTTACACTCTGGCCCCCAGGTGCCAGGAGCAGGTGGTGGCTGTAGGAGAGCAGATGCTATATTCACAGCTGGCCTGCAAAGTCAGTGTCCAAGATACATGACCCCTAGTAGCGTCCAGGTGCTGACCAGCAAGGTGGACACCATTGGCAACCAAATGCACCAGTGCATGCTGACTGACCGCAGCCACCAGGCCAGATGTCAGGAGACTCAGGTTCTCACCTTGACTCTGTCGATAACTAGCCGCCCAACTGCATGCCCCTGGGCAAATTACCACTTCACCTTTCCTGGCCTCCGTTGACTTCTGTACGAAACAGAGTTATATAATACCTGCCCTCACAGGGTTACTGTAGCCAAGAGCAATCCGCTGGGTCATGACATTGAGAAAGGCTTAAAAACTGCCATCCTGTCGTCAGGCTGGTGCTGGGAACCGACACTGGCTATTATAGGTCAGGGGTTCTATGGTATGCATAGAGCAGCCTGTCCCTCCTCAGGTATTTGTTGGGCACCCGTGAGAGGCATAGAGATCAGTGATGGGCAGGTCAGAACCAGTTCCCAGCGTGAGGGGTGTTCTGGTGAGGGCCCAGGCACACAGGGTTGGGGGTGTAGAAATTCCATGATATGGAGCTGTGAATGGTGGCTTGCCTGGGGCACTGTTTAGTGCCATTGAACTGACCCTGAAGGGGTTACATGTTAGTAAAAGCCTGACCCCAGACCTTGTGCTTCAGGCTTCTTCTTCCCTGGATCCATGAACCCTGGGGTCACAAGCCTGAGAGATGGCTCTTGGTGGCAGTGAGGTGTCCCAGGAGCACCTCCCCTACCCCCCTCCCAGATTGTTGTCAGGAATCTTACATGTTTGGTCATCTTATTCCAGCACAAACCAGCCCCCAGAGAAAAGTCTAGACATATTTATGGCCATATGGAGATGGGATGTCTGAGATGGTAGAGTGTTTGTCACGTTCTTCTCTGTTATAGATAGGGACATTCTCTCTGTCTTGTATATGGGGAAACTGAGGCCCAGAGAGGATATGTACCTCACCCAGAGTTGCCCAGAGATTTATGGTGGAACCAGGGCTGGAACTTCCGCTCTGTGGATCCCAGGAGATTGACTGACATCTGTGCAGAGCATGACCTCCTTTGACTCTGGCTCCTGGGTTTCTTGAGGGCTATTTGTCCACCCCTGGGTCCCTCTCCCTTTGAGGGACTATTCACATCCTCCCAGGAAGTCTGCCGAGAGGGTCAAGCAGGCCAGATGCAACACCAGCATGTGGGAGGGCAGGTGGCCATCTGGGATGACCCAGTATGTGGGGTCTTTTCCCTTGGCCCTCGTCCCTTTGTGCCCCAGCGTAGGCCGGTCTTGGGGGTGTTTTTCATTTAGTATTTAGGTCTTTTGGGCCTTTTGAAAATCAGCACTCTGCCATGGACTCCCCAAACCTAACACCCTTCCTTGGGGACCCTTTCCAGCACTTTTTCCTGTAGACCTGGCTCTACCTACTGCTCTCTGTCTTCTGCTCTCTACTCTTTCCAGCACGCCTCCAGCTTCTTGGGGGAACACAGTCCTGGTGGTCAGAGGTCCTGCAGGGGAGGTAAGGAGCCGAGCGCCACCGGCGTGGGCTGCTCGGTCGTGGCCTGTGCTAGCTCCCCACCCTTCGCTGACTGCACGCGGCCTCCCACTTGCCTGCCCCCTCTCTGCTTGTCCGTTCTGTTCTGTTGCAGTGCCTGCGTCCTGCCTGTTGCTCGGCATGCTGAGTTTCACCTGACCCTGTGTGTGCTTGAGATCATGCATGAGGCCCCCAGGGTGTGCATGATGTTGAATTCCCTGGGTTTGGAGGGTGCCTGGTGGGTCTCCCCATGCAGAGAGAAGGGATGGGGATGGCTGGACATGGGGTTGTCTTAATCTGCTGGGCTACCATAGCAAAATACCATAAATTGAGTGGCTCAAACAGCAGAAATTGATTTCTCAGAGTTCTGGAGGCTGGGAAATCCAAGATTGAGGTCCTAGCAGGGTTGTTATCTGTGAGGGCTCTCTGCTTGGGTTGCAGATGGCCACCTTCTCGCTGTGCCTTCACATGGCTTTTCTTTCATCTCTTTATCTCCTCTTTTTGTAAAGTCACCAGTCCCATCACGAGTCCCTACCCTTGTGACCTCATCTAACCCTGACTACCTCCCGAAGGCACCATCTCCAAATACCATCACACTGGGGTTAGGGCTACATATGGCATGTGAGCTGGGGGAAGACACAAACATTCAGTCCATACAGAGGAAGCCAAGACTGATGGAAGTGGAGCAACTTACCCATGACAGTAGTCAGCTTTGTTTGAACTAGAATGTTCCACCCGAGGCAGTCTTGCAGCTTTAGGCCCTGTCTCCAGGTAGCCACCCCCCCAGGAATCTGCCTTCCCTACTCACAAGCACTGCCGGGCCAGGCCATTACATCACAGTTTATTTACTGTTTTGCACTAGGTTCTGCTTCATGGGTCCACTTGGTGCCATTGGGGCAGGGAATTTTCTCAGCATACCTGGCTGGAGGGAGGAAGATGGGACCCTGTGTCACGGGGGTGCCTGAGGACATGTGTCATGGGCCTGGAGGCTCAGTGGGGGTGCATGTATGGGTATCTCCAACATGGAGCTCCTAGTCTTGTTAGAGGAGTCAGGAGCAGACTTGGGGTCTCTTCACCACCAGCCCCCAAAGACATAAAAGTACACTCAACTCATCCACATTCTCCTTCAGGGCAGAGGGACCTGGAGATGTGTCCTTCTGAGGCATCACTCACAAGGACTAGGCCTTCCTCTGAAGTCAAGGGGATGTGGATGAGACCAAAAAATGCTTTCTGATTCTCAGGGAGGGCTCTAGACACCAACCGAGAAACTTGAGAGAAGGGGCTCCTGCAGCGGTCTTGGGTTTCTCTTGCCTGAAATGCAGAAACACACTTGCATATGTGTGTACACTGCCTGCGGGTTACGTGACCTGCCAGCTTCTGTAAGGGGATTCATCTTCACCCCTACTCTATAAGGTGGGGGTTAATTGGTATGCCTACTCTCTGCATGAAGTAACTGAGGCTTGCCCAAGGTCATGCAACCTGTAAGAAGCAGAGCTTAGATTGATGGCCAGGTGGTTGTCTCTCAAGCTTGTATCCTGCCTGTGACAGAGGACCTCCCCTGGGGAGCAGATTGCAGTTACCTCCGGGACAGGTTCACGCAGATGAGAGTGTAGTGCATGGAGCCTGGAGAAAGGAGAGGTTCCTGCCAGTTACTGCAGAACCCAGGGGCCAGCCAGGAGGAACGATGCCTGTGTGCACTGTCATTCTCTTCCTGAGAGGAGCCCACGGTGGGGCTAACTGGGAAGATGGGAAATTTTACCCTCTCCTGGCTTCCATCAGCCCTGGGTTGCCCAGGAGCTGCAGCCACCGGTGAAGCCCTGCATCACTGTCCCATGGGTCTACTTAGTGTGGAAGCAGCCCAGGCAGCGGTATTAGTGGGCAAGTTGTTCAGAAGACTACCTTTTATATGTCAACATTGGTTACCTGGTCTGGAGTGGGAAGTCTGTCTGCTCCCACCCTGTTCCCTAGGCCCTGCAGTGGCTCCCGTGTGACGTCTGCCAGCCCACCGCCCCCTGGCCAAGCTCGTCAGACCAGGCAAAAGCCTTGGGAAGGGAAATGTTCCCAGCCCATTCCAGGTACAGATGGTAGCCATCTATTTTTGATGGTGTTGCCCCTCCACCATCTTGGTTTCAAGGGAACATCTTCCATTTACTTTGTATTAAAAAAACAACCCAGGGGTACTTGGATGGCTCAGTCAGTGATATTAGCTCAGGTCATAATCTCACTGTCATGGGATAAAACCCCATCCCTCTCTCCTTCTTTCTCGCTGCCCCTCCCCCACTTGCATGCAAGCACTTACATGCACACTGTCTCAAAACAAATAAATAAACGTAAAAAAAATTTCTTTTTAAAATCTAGAATAATTTGGTTTCAAGCCCTTCTCAGAAGGCCTGTCTGCAGTGCCACTCACCCTCATGAAGCCCTAGGCAGGGCCTGCTTGTTTGATCCTGCCTGCTCGTGGCTCCCAGCCCTGTCTTCCCGCTGAACTTGAAGCCCTTGGGGGACAGGTGGTCATTCCTTCTGCAACCCCAGTATTCTTTCCCTCTTGTCCCTTCCTGGAGCCACTCACATTCCCGCTGAATGAGGTCCCCTCCTGGTGTCCAACATGATATATAGAGGTCTGTCCCTTTACTTTTTTTGAGCCACTGCTTTTGCCCAACATGCCCCTTTTGTATTTACTACGCACAGAGATAGCCCTGACACTCCCTGCAGGCACAGTTCAGGTGTCTCTTCCACCAGAAGGCTTCCCTTGCTTATAGCTGCAGCCTATAGCATTCTGTTTCTCCTTCAACTTCATTTGGACCTTGACCCAGTCTCCCCAGTTAGAAGTCAGTATGTTCCTCCTGCCAGGCATCTGGCCCCTGGCCGTTGTACCCCTCAAGGTCCCTGGCCCTGTGTCTTACAGGAGGAAGTAGGATTTCCCAGCAGCTGATTCAGCAGGCACCTGCCAGGGTTGCCAAGATGAACAGTTGGGGTCCCTTCCCTTGAGGGAGTAGCAGTCAAGTGAGCAAAGCCTGCTTCTGGTGTGATGTGGCTCTGGGAGAAGCAGCTTCTCTGGAGGAGGAGCTAAGCAGGCAGTAGCTATGGCCAGACTGATGAGTCACAAGCTACCTGGGGCCACTCTTTCCTGTCCAGTCCCTGAATCGACAGGCCACAGTGTTAGTGGAGCCTACGGTTTGGAAAAATCAGGAAATGGCAACTACCCCAGAGGTGGCTAGTCTGTAGCTTATTTCTGCAGCCTGTTAGGGGCAGGAGATTGGACTTTGTGCCTGGCCTGGCCGCCCCAGCCATCGGCTGTTCCCAGTGCTATTCTCTGCCTTGATGCCTGAGTGGGGTATTTATTTGCAAAGTACCCTCTGGGGCTGCAGCTCCTTAGCAGCCCACTTCCAAATGGGGGTAACACACCTGGGATCGCTTTATGAGTTGAGTGGTCTGAGGCCTTGTTTTCCAAGTTTGGGGTCTGTCTGGCTCTAAGGCTCTCCAGAGCAACTTCATAATAAGCCTTTGGACATTTGGCATCAGATCATCTCCATGGGTAAGAAACTAGAGCTAGAGATTTTGTTGACTCAGAGCCCTTGGCTCTAGAGCCATACCTAGAAGTTTCTGTCTCTACAGCAGGCCTCAGGGCCCTTCGCAGCCCCCAGGCTTCAGTTTAATGGTTAAGCGATGGGCTGGGCTGCGGGGTGCTCACACCTCTTGCCCCCAAGCTGCATCTGGCTCTGTACCAGCATAGGGTCCTTGTGAGACCCTGGGGGGAGATCAGGCCTTTCCCAGGCCCCCGCCTTAGCTCTTGATACGGTCTGGTTTCCCTGTCTCCAGGAGCAGAAAATTTCCAACCCTGATTTTCTGACTTGACCGTCAGCCACCTTGGATTGTTGTCCACAGGCAAAAAGGGCCCCTGGCAAAGCTGCACCATCCAGAGGGATTGCTGGAGTAAACCTTGCCCTTTTCATAGGCCTTGCTGTGGGCCCTAGGAAGTACCCAACATAGGCTAATATCCGGAAACCTCCTACCCGAGGCCGTGAAGCTCCAGCCTTCACCTCAAGACAAAATAGGCTGTATTTCAATAGGCACTACTGCTGCTGTGTATCTAGGGCCCCAGTTTCTTAATTGCGAGATAGTCTGCCCTCACTCTCGTATCTGACCTGAAGTCAGCCAGGCTTGCACTTCAGAAATTGTACCCTCTGATGTCATCATGCTTCTGGGGACCAGTTTCCAAACAACCAGGCTTAGGGTTGTAATGACCAAAACGTAACTCCAACTAGCTGGAAGAGCGACAAGAAAAAGGAGGGAGGCACTGGAAACGTATGACCCCATGTGGCTAGAAAGTCCTCAGAGGTAGGTGGCATCAGGCATAGCTGGATCCAGGGGCTCCGTGTGTTGATGTCTTAGCACCTCCGGGTTTACGTGGTTCTGGACATAGCACTTACAATCTCAGGAGGAGAGAGTGCCTCATTGACCTGGCTCAGTGTCATGCCTACCCTGGAATCAGCTGCAGTGACCAGCATCCAGGACTCTGGGTTGGTGCCAGGGGGTGTGATTTCTCCACCTGAATCTGGTGGACTGAGTTGGAGGAATGGTTCCTCAAAGGAAAATCAGGGTGCTGTTACCAAAGTAGGTGAAAGGTATGGAGGGCAGAATCCCAGAGCTCAGGCAGAACTGACTCACCTCAGGTTACACCACTGTGACCGGGCCAGCATTTGAACTCGGCTCTCCAGCCTTTGGCATCATCCCTGATGCCCAAAAGGTACTTGGGGATTGAACCACCCTGCTGCAGAGAGCGAAGTGAATGGAGCTAGTTAGGAGCTTCTGCAGGTTAGCTTGGAGGTGAACCGGAACTTAAGGAGGAACCGTCTGCAGATAAATAGAAGAGGCGCCTGCCAGGTAAAGGAGAAGTCCAAAGAGAAGCCCCAGGAGAAATGGAGGTGACTTGTTTAGTAGGGGGGAGGGGGTGGTGGTGTGGGGAGCGACTGAGCATGAGAGCCTTTCAGTAAAGCTCAGGGTGTCTCCTTGCTGGTGTTCTAGAACTTTGGCCCTAGGTAATCATGCTTTGATGGGCACGCAGGAGCTTCAGGGCCTGCACTTGCAACATCTCAAGCTTACTCAGGTCAGCCCCACAAGCCGCGGCGGCATCGTTGTCCTCCTCTCAGAGGACTGTTCGTGGCAAACGGCTGCCTCTCCCCTCAGGCCTGTGTCACTTCCTGTTCTCCAGCGCTAGCTCAGTGTGGTAACATGTCAGGGAGGAATGACTCCCCGTTTCTCTGAAAAGCCACGAGTCCTGCCCTTTCCCCTCTTGCTTGCAGCCCATCACCAGGGAGGTCACAGTCCATGCCTGGACAGGCTTGCCCTCCGGCTACCAGTAGGAGATTGGCCTGGCAATGGAGAAAAATGGCCCCAGTTAGCTAGGCACTAAGTGGTGAACAGGCTGTGGAAAGTAAAAACGTAAAAAAAAAAAACAAAACAAAACCTTGAACAGCTGTGAGAATTAGGATCTGCAAATTCTCTTCTCCTCACTTCTCGAGTATTCTCTTTTTTTTTTTTTCCCTTCTGTTGTCTTTCGGTCATTTCAATCCCAAGCTCATCTGCTCTCACCTGGGAACTTATTGGAGTTTGAAAATAAAAGTACCAGCCTGCTTCTAGGGCAGGACATAGTGGCATATTTGGTTTGGGTGGGTTTTTTGTTGGGGTTTTTTTTTTCGTCCTGGTATGGCAGGAATTAGTTGTTTTTGGCTTCCTTCTCAGAGGGGCGTGGGTCGCTTGCCCTGTGGGGAAGTGGGTCAGCACTGTCGGCACCACTGCCCTGTCCCCAGACTGCAGTCTGCAGAGCAAGGGCCAGACTTCCAGAGGGAGAGGGGCGCTGTTGGGGCATCTTGGAAGGAGGCTGAGTGTGTTCATTGTGTGTGCAGCTGGCCTTCACTGAGTTCTTTCCTGGGCTGGGGGTGTGGAGTGCAGGCAGGGCTGTGAGGGGTACATTTGAGGGGCCCATCCCCCTGCAGGGTGGACAGCTCTACCTCAACCACCAGGGGCTGGCCAGAAGCCTGAGGTTTGGGAACCCCTGGGCGTCACAGCAGGTAGGGGGAGACACAGGGCATCTGGGCTGTGACAGCAGACAGTGTTGAAGCCTAGAGTTTGGAATCTGGCACTTATAACAGAGATGTTGGAAGGAATCTCTTCTCCTTGAATTAGAGGTTTCATCTGTCATTCTAGGGAAAGACCAAATTCCTTCCAGAGAGATCACTGTGAGCCTCACTCAACATTCTCTGAGAGCATGCATGCTAATGCATGCTAATCTGTATAATACCATCTAATTTCAATTTCACGGGCCCATATGAGTTGGGCATCAGTGGTAATCCCATTTTGTGTTTCAGGAAACAGAGACTGAGATCTCTATAAACATTTTGGGATATATCATGGTCTTTTTCCCTATAGGTTTATATGTGGTTTGTTAAAAACAAAAATAAGCTCATACAATCATACTTTATAATCTCTTTTCTAAAGTGAATATTTAAAAAAAATAAAGTGAGTACTTTTATGAGACATTTTCCAGTACATATCCACATTACTGTTTAAAGCTTAATTGCATCGCATTGTCAGAATCTATTGCAATTTAGCAAACTTGTCTCCTGTTATTGGACCTGTAGGTTAAATTTCATCTTTTTGCCATTATAAATAGTGCTACGATTGATATCTTTCAAACTAAATTTTTGCTTATGTCATTAATTTTTTAAAGATATATTAGAAGCAGAGTTAGTGGGTCCAAGAGCATGCACTTTTTGGAGATGGGTCAAGTTGTCTGCTTTCCTTTTTTTTCATTTTTATAAACTGGTAAGATGTACAGACTCATGAAAAGATACTGAACATCATTCATAATCAGGGATATGCAAATCAAAACCATAATGACATATCACCTCACACCCGTCAGAATAACTAAAATCAACAACACAAGGACCAATAGGTGTTGGCAAGGATGCGGAGAAAGAGGAGCTCTTTTTCACTGTTGGTAGAATGCAAACTGGTGCAGCCACTGTGGAAAACAGTATGGAGGTTCCTCAGAAAGTTAAAAACAGAACTACCCTATCTATGATCCAGTAATCACACTACTTGGTATTTACCCAGAAGATACAAAATCACGAATTCATTTTTTTATGTTTTTTTTTTTAATTTATTTTTGAGAACGAGAGAGAGGGAGCAGGAGCAGGGGAGGGATAGAGGGAGAGGGAGACACAGAATCCGCAGCAGGCTCCAGGCTCTGAGATACTGTCAGCACAGAGCCCGAAGTGGCCTAAGCCAAAGTCGGATGCTTAACCGACTGAGCCACCCAAGCGGCCCACAAAAGCACTAATTCAAAAGGATACATGGACCCCTGTGTTTATAGCAACATTATTTACATAGCCAAGATACCGAAGCAGTCCAAGTGTCCATGAATGGGAAAAGAAGGTATGTTGTGTATATACAAAATGGAATATTATTTAGCCATAAAAAAGAATGAAGTCTTGTCATTTGCAGCAACATGGATGGAGCTAGAGAGCGTAATGCTAAGCGAAATAAAGCAAAGAAAGACAAACACCATATGATTTCACTCATGTGGAATTTAAGAAACAAAAAGCACAAGCAAAGGAAAAGAGAGAGAGAAACCAAAAAACAGACTCTTAACTATAAAGAACAAACCGATGATTATGGGGAATGGGTGAAGTGGTAATGGAGATTAAGGAGTGTATTTGTTGTGATGAGCACCGGCGGTGTGTGGGTGTGTTGATCACTATATTGTGCACCCGGAACTAATGTAACCCTGTAGGTCAAAAAATTGGCAAAATATATATAACCTAAATTTAGCATCTTAGCTGTTTTTTAAAGGTTTTATTTTATTGTGATCAAATACGCATGCCATAAAATTCACTATCCTAATCATTTGCAAGTGTACGTACAGAACAGGAGTGTTACATACATTCACATTGTTGTGCAGCCAGTCTCCAGAACTCTTTATCTTGTGAAACCCCAACTCTATACCCACCAAACATCTCCCCATTTGCCCTTCTCTGTAGCTTCTAGCAGCTGCTGTTCTACTTTCTGTCTCAATGGCTCCTCAGAGAAGTGGAATCATACGCTGTCTTTTTGTGACTGGCGTATTTCACTCAACATAATGTCCTTAAGATTCATCTATGTGGCATGTGGCAGGATATCCCTGTCTTTAAAGGCTGAATAATATTCCATTGGATGCATGTATCACATTTTCCTTTTCCATTCATCCATCAAGGGACACTTGGGTTGCTTCTACCTTTTGCCTATTGTGACTAAGGCTGCTGTGAACACGAGTGTACAAATATCTCTTTGGGACCCTCCTTTCAATTCTTTTGGGTATACACCCAGAAATGGAGTTGCAGGTTCATAAGGTATTTCTGTTTTTCTTTTTTTTTTCTAATGTTTTATTTATTTCTGAGAGAGAGAGAGAGAGAGAGAGAGAGTGAGCAGGGGAGGGTTAGAGAGAGAGGGAGACACAGAATCTGAAACAGGCTCCAGGCTCTGAGCTGTCAGTACATAACCTGATGTGGGGCTTGAACCCATGAACTATGAGATCATGACCTGAGCTGAAGTCAGATGCTTAACCGACTTAGCCACCC
Organism: Proteles cristata cristata; assembly: GCA_017311185.1. Lineage (NCBI taxonomy): Eukaryota > Metazoa > Chordata > Mammalia > Carnivora > Hyaenidae > Proteles > Proteles cristata. The sequence continues at coordinate 1,653,370 of JAESUZ010002322.1, forward strand.
AGGCGCCCCTGTTTTTCATTTTTTTGAGGAACTGTGAGGCTGTTTGCCACAGTGGCTGCACCATTTTCCGTTCCCGCAATCGCCGGCTTTTTAAGTGTGATTTATAAGGGTTGTTCCCTACCTGGCATTGAGGCTCCCTCCCTGAGGGCTGAAGCAATGACTTGCATTTCTTCCTCTCCCGCCCTCCAGCCCAGAATACCTAACTCTGGGCTTAGCCTTCTGTGGATGCCGGGTGCCCTTGGACCAACTGGGTAAGAGGGAGGGAGGGGTCCACCCAACTGGAAAGTTCCATTGCAGAGGAAACGTTGTGCTCTCCACCTCTGCATCTAGGGCCCAGGGCTCCAAGGGTGGGGCTTCTTGGAAAGGCGCCTGCCTGGGACGGGATGACTCATCTCAGCCTGAGGAGGCCGAGACCAGCTTGGGTATTGAGCCTGGGCCTGAACCAAGCTTGCCTCCAAACCAAAAGTTTGGACTAATGAAAAAGCAAGCACTCTTCTTGAAAGGGGCCCTCCCTTGGCTTGTAAAGCTGGGTGTTTTCACAGAAGGGCACCTTTGCCAGTGAGAATCAAGAGGTGGTGCCCAGGGCTTCCTGGCAGCCCCTGGCTTCCTGCCTCCTCACAGGGCTGTGTGACAACCACTGGGGTCCTGTGGAGGCCGGGCTCAGGAGCAGCCCGTCTCATCTTGGATCTGGTGCTGTGGTTTGGCCGCTTGTACAGAAGCGCTCAAGGAGCAGAGGATGAAGGGACCCAAGGAGTCCCTAGTGGGTTTCTAATCAGATGTTTATGGACAGAAAAATGGACCTTCATGGGAGTCCAAGAGCAAATGTAAAGTAAAGAAGCCCTAGGGCACCTAGACAGCTCAGCTGGTTAAGTGTCTGATTCTTGACTTTGGCTCAGGCCATGATCTCAGTATTCATGAGATGGAGCCCCATGTTGGTCTCCGCACTGAGTGTGGAGTCTGTTTGGGATTCTTTCTCTCTATGCCTCCCCTGCTTCTGCTCTCAATCTCTCTCTCTCAAAATAAACAAACTTAAAAAAAAAAAAGGAAGATCAAAAAGCCCCTTTTTATGGGCAGAACTGGGTGACCAGACTGACCCTCATTAGAAGCCATTGCCAAGCTCCAGGAAGCTTTTTGGTCTTATGTATATTGGAAGTTATTTCACAGAGGACCAGCTTTGTGACCATAGTCCTTCCACTTCCAGCTTTTAGTTCTCTGCTGTCACAACTGCTTCCTCTGGAAAAGGCCTCAGATCCATTATTTTTGATAAATGTTCATATAGTGAGATATACTAATTTTTTTAAATTTTTTTTTCATGTTTTATTTATTTCTAGGAGAGAGAGAGAGACAGCGTGAGCAGGGGAGGGTCAGAGAGAGAGGGAGTCACAGACTGAAACAGGCTCCAGGCTCTGAGCTGGCAGTCAGCACAGAGCCCGACGCGGGGCTCGAACCACGAACCGCGAGATCATGACCTAAGCGAAAGTCGGACGCTCAACCGACTAAGCCACCCAGGCGCCCCCTGAGGTATACCAATCTTAAGGGTATAGCGGCTTGGTGAGTTGGACAAGTGTTAATGCCCACGTAACCAACACCACAGTAAAGACAACCTTGCCACTAGCCTAGAAGTTTCCCACAGGCCCTTTTCCAGTTGGTTCTCTCTCTACTCCCAATGCCTGGTGGGTTTCTGTTAATACAGATTATAATTTTGCCTTTTTTTCTGAATGTAACTGCAACCCTGTAGCATTGTACTTTTTTGATACCTGGCTTCTTCACCTCATTTCTTGGAGATTCATTCATGTTGTTCATGTATTAAGAATCTGTCCTTTGTTGGTCTATGTTCCGTTGTATAAATACATGCCAGTTTGTTTATGAATTCAGCAAGAAGCGTTTTGTAAACGGAGCAGGAGAAAGCATGTGAGTGACTATGTGCAGGCAGCTCTGTGTCCATCCACTCACCAGACACCGGGCCCTGCTCTCTCTGGCTGCTGGGAGCAGTCAGGAATGGGCAGAGAGGCTGGTTACATACAGAGTGGGGAAAAGGCATTTGCAGGGGAGATGCGGGTAGAGCGTTCTACTGGTTTGGAAGTCAGGAGGCCTAAGACGGCCTCCAAGAGGAGGTGGTTTTGCTGTGAGTTTTCCAGGAGGATAGGACTGGAATTCCCGGAGAAGCCTGGTGAGAGGCCCCTGCCTGGAGCAAAGGGAATACATGAAGCAATGGACAGCAGAGGCCCCACAGACGCGTGTTACTGAATTCACCGTTTGCAGTGGCCAGCCCGCTGGAGGCTTGGGACCGGCCGTCGGAGCAGGCCAAGTGGCTGGCATCATCTATCCCAGGTCTGGGCCCAGCTGGGGGACAGGAAGGAACCCAGCCAGCAGCATGTGTCTCAGGGAGCCACAGAGTGGCGGTGTCCAGCCCGATCCAGCCCGGGTCCGGGCCTTCTGGAGTGTCTGCACCCTTCTGCCGTCTGCAGCTGGTCTCCCAGGCCAGGCCTCTGAACCACCTTCCTGCAGGGTGGGCAGGCCACGCAGCTGGGATGGAGGAAGCAGGGCTGGCACCAGCAGTGAGCGGTGGCACCTGCCTCCTGCCCGCTTCTCCAGGGCTCCCACTCTTCCTCTACCCCGTTTTGTGCTCTTGAGTGAGAAGCTTCCCCTCCTGGTCATGAGTCATTTGGCAGGAGGCACGGTGACCCTTGGTGACCCCGGTAACTGAGTCTTTGCATTGAGCAAGGGCCACCATGTTCTCTGCCTGCCTTACCCCTGGCCGAGTCACCCTGACCTTTGGACCTGTTCACGCCCCAGCCTGGCAGAGGGCAAGGTCACAAAATCCATATGAGTTGGGATCTAGCCAAGAAAAACAATAATTCCTTACCTTGTATTTTCAGGGTACTTTGTACTTTGTCAGACATGATCAGGCTCTCCATTCCTTCAGCTGGCCGCCAGGGCTCACAAAGTGCCTACTGTGCACCAGTTTATAGAAAGGTGAACGTGCTAAGGTTGAGGCCTTTATTTTTATTTTTTTAAAAATTTTTTTAATGTTTTATTTATTTCCAGGAGAAAGAGACAGCGTGAGCAGGGGAGGGTCAGAGAGAGAGGGAGTCACAGACTGAAACAGGCTCCAGGCTCTGAGCTGGCCGTCAGCACAGAGCCCGACGCGCTCGAACCCACGAACCGCGAGATCATGACCTAAGCGAAAGTCGGACGCTTAACCGACTAAGCCACCCAGGCGCCCCAGGTTGAGGCCTTTAGAAGCGCACGGTCTGGCTGGGTATCCGTGTGAATAAATATGTATATGAAATGGTGGGGCAGTAGTATGTAAAGCATAGACTGGGGCCCCAGGAGGGATCGGTTGGTTATACCAGGGTGTATTAGGAGGGGCTTGCTCCATAGAGGGGGCGGCCCTCAACAGAGCAGAAGGTGAGTGGTAATTTTGGGTGGACCTGGGAGATTGGGCAGGGCCATGCATTCCAGGCAGGAGGAAGGACTTGAGCAAGGTCAACACTGGAAACAGGAGGTTGGGTGTGGATGCAGCAGTTGTGGTGTTGTAGCTCGGGCTGCTGTAACAAAGTGCAGCCTGGGACACTACAGACATTTGTTTCTCATGACTCTGCAGGCTGGAAGTCTGAGGTCAGGGCACCAGCATGGTCAGATTATGGTGAGGACCCTATTCTGCATTGCAGGCTGCTGAATTCTTGCTGTGAGATCACGTGGCAGACGGGACGAGGTAGATCTCTGGGGTCTCTTTTGAAGGCTGTTAACGCCAGTCATTCCCTCCCAGACCCCTGCTTTCTAATACCATCACCTTGGGTACTAGCTTTTCAACATATGACTTGGGGGGTGGAGGGCACAAACACTGAGCCTATGGCTTATGGTGAGAGCCAAGGCTGGGCAGGTGTCAGGGATGGAATCCTAGAGGCCCTGTTGTGGAGTGCCAGGAGTTTGGACCATATCCTGTAGCACTGGGGACCCCAGGAGGATTGAAATGGCGAAGTTCTAGGATGATCACCCCGGGAACAGTGTGCAGGGTGGAGTAGAACAAGACATGAGGCAGGGAGGCCAGTTAGGAGGCTGATGTGGTCATCCACAGGAGGTAAAGCCTAGGGGCGCCTGGGTAGCTCATTCGGTTAAGCATCCCACTGTTGGTTCTGGCTCGGGTCATGATCTCCCAGCTTGGGAGATCAAGCTCTGAATCAGGCTCCACACTGATGGTGCAGAGCCTGCTTGGGATTTTCTCTCTCTCTCAAAATGAATAAATAAACTTCAAAAAACAGAAAGGTCAAATCTAAAATGAGGGAGGAAGAGGAGGGGAGGGCATGGCCATCGGCTGGAGGTGAGGGCGGGAGAGAATTGGGGGTTCTCTTCCTACCGTTCTTCCGGGAAGTTCATCCTGAGCACCTGTTGCGTGTGAAGTCCTGTGAGGGACACCAAGCTGGGAGCGACCCGGATTCTGCCCATTAGGAAGCAACAGTCCGTGACAGCACTCTCTTGTCACGTCTGTGTGTTAGTCCCATGTGACAGAAACATACTTGAAGCTGACTGGACCCTACAAAGGGTGGAGGTGTTATGGGCTCATATACTGGGAGGTTTCAGGGGGTTGAGCTTCGGGCAAGACGCTCAAACCATGTCATTAGGAATCTGCCCTCTTCATCTTGACTCATCTGTACTCTGTAGATTTTTCTCCCCATTACTAAGAGTTTATTCAGTCTTTTTCTTAGAAAAACCCAAAACGGATGCAAATATAGTTGTTTTCCTTTATGGCATTAACTGCTAATGAACATTAACTGTGCTCTCCCTTCTGGGCGTCTTTGTTGTTGTTGTTGTTTTCATTTTGGTTTTGTTTTGGGGTTTTTTGTTTTGTCGGTTTTTGCTTTAGAGCCATGATTTGGTTTTAAAAAATGTGACTGGTTTTTAAAAAAAAAGCGTACCGTTGCAAGTGTTTGCAGGTGTACAGCTCAGTCGTGTTAACTGCATTCACCTTGCATAGCATCACTTTAAAGCAGGCCTTCCCCAGCATTTCAGGCTGGCCTCTTCCCAGCCCCAGTGAAAGAGTTAAAAGTTCCGGGCCCTGGGCTCATCCTTACTTAGCCAGTCGCTGTGGTCCTGATGATGGGTCTGCCCAGGAGATGGAGTGGGTGCCTTGAGCTCTAAGGCTGCAGCAGGGGTGCTCCCCGGGAAGGCAAGCCTCTGGGGCCTGAGACTGGCCGTGGCTGCCGGAGAGCAGGAGCAGCTGCTGTCTACTTCGGGCAGATTGACCTGTGCGCAAATAACTTAGGGGAGGCAGAAACTGGTTCCGTGGAGGGGTGCCCGTGAAGTGCTGTCCGGCTGGGGAGTCTGCTGTGTGCAGGTACTAGGGACTGCGGTGGTGCAGGGAAGCTCGCATGTTGCCTGCATGGAGCTTTCAGCTGAAGGGAGAGAGGAGAGCTGAGTGTAAATAATCAGTGTAGAAACAGTGAGTGCCTGGGGAGTGGTGGTTTTCATCCTGCAACTTGGAGGAGGGTCCAGGAAGGTCCTGCAGGAGCTGGCCTGGAAGCGCAGGCGGGAACGGTGCCACGGTGTAGTTCCCTGTGTGGGGCGTGGGTGTCCCCGCCATCGGCCCACAGCTTGACCCCAGCCACCACCAGTACCGCCGCTGCTTTAGCCTCCTCCTCCCCCGCCGCTGCAGACCTTGCCCCTCGCGGACTGCTCCTGAGCCTAGGTCTCCCGGGGCCCCGTGGGCAGGGCCTGGGGTTGGGGGGCCGGGCTGGGCACATCTGAGGTGCCGTCTTCCTCCCGCAGGCCTCTCCCTGGAACGCCTGCCCAACTCCATTGCTTCCCGCCACCGCCTGACTGAGAGGGAGGAGGAAGTGATCACCTGCTTCGAGAGGGCCTCCTGGATTGCGCAGGTGTTCCTGCAGGACTTGGAGAAGGTGAGCACTCAGCTTATAGCTGTCTCCGCAGAGCGCCTGTCATGCGGGGCCCCCACTGAGCCTGTGGGCCGCCCTGTGCATCTTAGAAAAAGGCACCTTGCACCCCTACAACGCCACTCCACCTTGTTGGTTGGAAAGCTCATCTCGGTATACCTCTTCTGTCAGAGTGAGACCCTTTAACAAGTAAGTGAGTCCATACCGTCTTCAGTGGGAGCCCAGAGCCTCCTTGATGAGCTCAGCTTGGACGACCAAATGTGATAGCCCTGTCTGTACCTGTTACACCTGTGTAACCCCCACAGCAGCTGTATGAAGTAGATACTATACTTGTTCCTCACAGATGAGGTTTAGCTAGAGGAAACCATTTGCCCACCACAGCCCCTTCGGGAGAGGTGTTGGCTGGTCCTTGCACTTAGGCATCCTTCCCTGTCCTCCCGTGGTCAGGAAGCTCCCTACTCGATCCTCTCGGGGAGGGGAGGCCTTGGGGCCCATTGTCCCAGCCTTTCAGAGGCCAGCAGAGAGCCGGACAGCCAGGGCCTGGGAGTCCTCGGGCCTCCTCTTCTCCCAGCTCGAACTATTAGCAGGACAGTGGTTCTGGGTTAGCAGTATACTGTGATGTCACCCCAGTTCTTCCCCTCAGCGGGGGGGAGGGTGTTGGGGGGCTGTCTTGATTTAATGGGGGGAGGGCGGACAGCTGTATTTAACAAAGATACTGCCCTTGTGTCAGACAGTAGTCCTGAGTACTTGACCGTCATTCTCGAACTTAACCCTCACACCCATTAGCTGGGATAGGCCCTGTTCTATTTCCCAAGAGAGAAACTCCGGTTTAGGAAGGAGTGAAATGGCTTCCCAGAGCTCAGACAGTTCCTAAGTGGCATTGGCAGGACTGGATCCCTGGGAGTGTGGCTCTGGTTACTTGTGGGGGAGAATTCGGGGGTGGTGCTTAGGCATTCTGTTCTGTAAACGGTTCATAGGTGCTAGAAGGCAGGTGCTATGGCAGTGTAGACCTGGGTTGGCATCCTGAAAGAGCTGGTCATGAGCTGAGAGTCAGCTCAGGGACGTTTGAACCTTACCTACTTTGGCAAGTGCCAAAATGTCCACCCAGCACCTGTTTTGTGACAGGCCTTGTAGGAGGAGTCGTCCAGGCCAAGCTGATTCCCCCACGGTGGGATTTCTCAACTTCAGTGCTACTGATGTCAGGGCCAGATCATTCTTTGCTGTGTGGGGCGACCTTGTGTATTATAAAATACAAGTTGTGACAGCCAAAGATGACTCCAGATATGCCAGATTTCCCTGGAAGGCAAAATCACCTCCCTGTTGAATGTCACTAGCCTAGATTCCCTCCACTTGATTGGATTTCAGGAGGAAAGGAGAAGTGACTGGGGGACTCAGCAAAAACAGGACTCAAGCACATTCCCTGGCAGAAGCCCACACAGAGACTGGCATGGCTGGGTTGACCTCTGTCGAAGTCACATGGATCACTGCTAGACAGCAGAGTTTTAGGAGCTCCCCACACTGAAAATGCATGTGGTTTGGGAGAAAACTTTCATGAAAAATGTAGACTCCCATTTAGCCAGAAGCCTAGGCCTTGGACTCTTAGGCTGATGAGCTGTAATGGTGTGCAGGGCTGGAATCAGTGGCCTGCGGCAATGGGCACACCAGTGGGCCCCGGGAGCTGGTTATCTAGGGTCAGGGGAGGCCAGGCTGTGGAACCCTGTGCACTCTCAGAAATGGCACCGTGTCCCTCCTAAGACCCAGCCCCAAGCTCCAAGAACCTCTCTTAAATCCACTTCAACTTCTGGAAGACAAGGTGGATGGCTTATTGATTTTTTTCTTGGATCAGGGAGGGGAGGTGGCATGATAAAGGCAGGCCTACTTCGCTGGGGCTGGGTGATCCTCTTAGAGTTGAGGCTTAAGGACAGCTCACTTAATCCCACAGTTGGTCCTCAGGTTCCCCTGGAGCCAGGGGTCTTCAGCAGTTAGGCTGTTCTGACATTCCATGGTTCTATGACAGGGACAGTGCCTGGGATATGGTAGACACTCCAGTGTTTGTTGAATGACTGAACCAGCCAGTAGCAGAAATAGCCTGACCCTGCAACTGGCCACACTGAAGTCTGAGGTCTAGGTGCGTACCAGCTTTGTGACCTTAGGCACTTTCTGAGCCTCAGTGTCCTCATCTGTAAAATGCCGACAAAACCAGCTTTGTATGGCTGCTGAGGGCACCCAGCATCTGGATGAAGAGAGCGTGTTTTAGACTTATTTTAAACAAAAGCAAGTTAGGTTGGATTTGGCCTGAGAGTTGCACCACGTGCCCCTGAGGTAGCCAGAGACTTGGGATGGTAACGGGGTTACCGACAGATGGGGGGCTGGCTGTCACCCCAGCTCCTCTGACTCGCAACTTTGAGACAGCGACTCTCTCTGTGTTCCCCTTCCAGATCACAAATAACACCACATCACGGCATCTGAAAGGCTCTCACCCGGTTGACTATGAGCTCACCTACTTCCTGGAAGCTGCCCTCCAGAGCGCTTATGTGACAAACCTGAAGAAGGGGTAGGTCGCTGAGCTAAACGGGACCTGGACATTCCCTCTGGGCCGGGGTGCTCCTGACGCCGGTCGCGTGGAGTCGGGCCTCTCGGATCCGGGTGTGTGTGCTCTCTCGAGAGGATCCATGGGGGCTGGTGTGTTCACATCTGGTCAGGCTGAGGTGCACAGAGGCAGGTGCCTGCGAAGGGGGGCAGCCCTGGCCCAGATGGACCCCTGGCCTGGAGGAGGCCTGTGCTGCCCTCCGATCTCTCCACCCTTCCCTCGCTGTTAGATGAGGGGCTGTTGCTCGAGCCCTGTCTTCTGAGTGGGAAGAGCAGGGCAGAAAGGTCCCAGTCAGGCTGCCCTCAGACTCTCATGTGAGAAGACTGCCCGGAGCTCTTGATCCATCCCAGAAAATGCCGCTTAGAAAACTAAAGGCATTATTATCATTTGTGTTGTTTTTCGTGGCAGTCCACAGCTGGGTAGGCTGTTGGCCCAAACTTGAACTTCACACCTCTTCTTCCTTTTTTTTTTTTTTTCTTTTTTCAAGTGCTAGGTCAGGGAGGCTGTGGTGTCCCCGTTTGGGACCAGGAGGCCCAGAGAGCCTGCATGACCCCAAGGGTGAGGCTGACCCCAGAGCCCTGGGCTCCTCAGACCACCCTGTGGCTGGGGAGACATGGGACTGAGAGACATCGCAGGGACCCTGGGAAGCCTGCTGCCTCTGCTCCACCATCTGTGTTCCCTTGTCCTTTTTGGGTTGCCGAGTTTCAGAGACACGTGGCCCGGTGGGCTAGTTCCTGTTTTCACTGCCCAGGCAGCTGCCACCTGGCTGCTTCTCGCTAGCTGCGGATGCCATCGCCTGGCTCCGCCCACTCCCCCCAGGGAACCTTCTCTCAGCAGGTGCAGCTCCCAGGGGTGGGTGGGGGCCATGAAGAGTTGCCACCCTCAGCTGAACCTTTGTAACATGGATCTGTTGCTGCCTGTTCTGGCAAAGAACGTCTTAATGGAACATGGCCGTACCCCCTATTCGTATATCATCTCTCACCCAGAGTGGAGTAGAGAGCAAATCCTAAAATATTTACTCCCCGGCCCTTTAGAGAAAATTTGTTGACTGACGCCTGCTCTGCGTTGAAGAGGCCCTCGCTCCCAATGTCTGCTGTAGGCACAAAGGGTAGAGGAACCCTTCTGTGCGGCAGACCCTAGGAGTGGATTTTGTAAGGAGGGGGTCTTGGTGATGTCAGTGTCTTGTCTCCTTTGTGCTTTCATTTAACAGATACTCCTTATCTTAAAATACATGCTGAATTTGTGCAAGGCACTTGGTAAGTGCTTTGTTTCATGTGTATCTCGTGGTCCTAGCAGTCCTCTGAGGCAGGTGCACTTGTTACGTCCCCATTTTACAGGCGGGAAGTGGAGGCCCAGAGAACGTAAGTGACTTGTCCTGGGCGGAGCCAGCGGACGCCCCTGCCCAGCAGGCTCCCCTGCCCACAGCAGAAGCCCCCGGGGTTAATGAGACCCTGCTGCTGCCCCCAGGGGCTCCAGCCTGGTGAGTGTGCTCCAGCCTGGAAGGCGTGGCCTCAGCTTCCGGTGTGTAGAGTTCAGGGGCACCCTGGCCATCTGGAGGTCACCAAGGCAGGGCCTGGGAATGGGAGACCGCACAGCAACCCTGGGCAAGTTCCTTCACCACCCTCCAGCTCTGCTTCCTTCCTCAAACAGGGAGCTCCTGTTTGTCTTGTAGCTGGGGGTGTGAGGGCCCAAGGAGAGGCAGCAATGAAAAGACACCTTGAGTACAGAGCTCAGAGCACAGCGGGGTATTGCTGTCACCACCCCCCACCTCCGCTGCAGTCCCCTCGGGGCTGCCTGCTGCCCTTCTCCACACCACGCTTGGTGCAGGTGTGATGAGGTTAAGGTGACCGTCAAGGACAGCCGGGAGGGAAGTAGGGAGAGAGCTGGCAGTTATCAAGCGCCTGCTGTGTGCTAGGCTAGACCATGTGCTCAGTGTACAGCGCCCTGTGAAGGAAGTCAGGTGACCCCACATCACTAGAGAGGGGACAAAGGACTCAACAAGGTTGAGTAGCTTGCCCGACCTTACCCACTGACATTCCAGCTTTGGATCTGAGTAGCCTTAAACCCCATGCAGTTTCCAGTTTGGGAGTGTGTGGGAGAAGGACAGAGCCCTGGTGACGGTTGGGCTGATCCTTGCTCCGCTGACTCAGGGCTCTCTCTGTCCCTCTGGGACCCTGAGTCATCATCTCAGTGGGTGGCTCCTCTTCCGGAAGCTGGTCCCACCCTCCTGAGTGGGGCTGTTCCTCCCTGCCAGCATTCTGCACACTCTGGCCATGTGCGCACGCGCATGTGAGTGTGTGTCTGTGTGTGTGGTAGTGGTGTGGTGACGGTGCCGCCGGCGGTGGACGGAACATGAACCAACCCTCACCTCTCCAGGAGAGCCCAAGTAACACTGCTCTGTTCTTGTCACTCTGCTCCCCACCCTTCATCCCCTTTTTCTCCTAAAACAGCTTTCAGTCCTGAAAGCCAGGATGCTGACTCTTCTCCCCCACCCCTGCCCCGTGCCTCCCAAATAAAGAGCAATGGAAACTGAATCATCTTTCCTTTCTAAGCAAACAGCCCAGACATTCGAAAGCTTGAGTGTGAGCAGCAGTCCCCAGTTCACGTGGCAACAGCTCAGCTCCTCTGTCCGTTTTCTGTGGCCGCATCCAGCCCAGAGGTGGCCCGGGAATGTGACAGATATTTAAAGAGAGGGCAGTGGCCCTGTGTGCCTGGCTGGTCTTTAAATAATTTCTTTACTCCTTTCCTCCACCAGTAGCTAACACTTGCTGAATACTTGCTGCATGCCAGGCAGAATCCTATGAGCGTAGAGGAAGTAATAATGTCCCTGTGTACTGAAGAAAGGGGAAGGGGAGGTAACTTGCCCACAGCTGCAGAGCTGACAGGTGGCAGAGGCAGCATACCTGGTGCTGAATGGGGTCCGTGCCTCTGCAGCCCTACGCCTCCCCTTCCACCCACCCACAGTGGTAGGAGCTTTCATGACTACCCGTTACGGCCTTCAGGTCAGAGTTACAGCTTCCTAGGTCAATCACCAGTTCCAATATTTGTCTTACCTGTTTGTTGTTGTTAGGAAGTTCAGACAAGCAAACAAACAAAAAGTCACCTTAACCCAGGGTTCTTCACCCTCAGTACCTGTTGACATTTTGAGCCAGATACCAGTATGTTGTATAGTTAGCAACATCCCTGGCCTCTGTCCACCAGATGCGAGTAGCTCTTCCTGTGCGACAACCAAAAGTGTGTCCAGATGTGGACAAATGTCTTGGATGGTGGAGGGCAAAGTCACCCCCAGTTGAGAACCACTGTCTTAGCCTAAGTTGCAAGAAGCAGAGGTTGAGGGTAGGTTGAGACCCTATACCTGCCATTGGGTCTTCTCCTCCAGGGCAGCTCTGAAAAGTCTTCCAAGGGTCTCATAGCCATTTCCTGCTGGTTAAATCCACCTTCCCCCCATCTCACCTGGGCTCTTGGGGCATTTGGAAAGGTGATAAAACCATCATTCCCTATGTTCTGAGGGTTACAGCCCAGTAGGGGGTAGAGTCTAAGGCAAAAGACACCCCAGAGAATAGCCCACCTGTTCATTTCACTGATAGCCTCTGAGAGCCTGCCATGCACCTGCATCCCGCCTTACTCACTGGGTTTGAAGCCAGGAACGGGATAAGCCCCACTCCTTAGGGAGCTTCCATCCCAGCACCGAGCAGACAGTGGAGGGGCTGAATGTAGCTATCAGGGAAGGGAGGCAGGGAGGTGGGGGTGCGCAGGCATAGGGGGGCTCTGAGGGGCCAGGGAGCCATTTGGCGTTAGAAGACTTCCCTTGGGGCCTAAGGAGCAGGGGGAGATGGTCGGCCTGCTTCCGGGTAGAATCTGAGAGCTGGCACTCTTTTCCACGCGGGCCTTGGGCAGACCCCGGGGTGCTGGGCCCCTGGGACCGGATGGCCACAAGCAGTGCCTGTTCCCATGGTCCACCCTTGTCCCTCCAGTTGAGGATTTGACATAATTTAAAGGGTATGGTGTTCTCCACTGTGAAAAATGGGATGTGGTGGTGTTTGTTTGACCTCCAGCAGCTCTTCTTTTATTCTGAGCTTTGGTTAAATCTGGGCCTTAGCATTTTAGACATTCATTTTTTCCAGGGGCCTTGCCCTATTGACCCATCAGTTAATTCCCTCCAGATGACTCCTTCCCCTTGCTCTGTGGCTGATGACAGGGTTCCTAACTGACCTGGCACTGGAAGTCCTGACCTAAAAGACAATCAGGAATTGGGAGACCCCCTCCAAAGGGCAGGGGCTTGGGACCCTGTGGTTCGATTCCTCCTCGCTGCCACTAGAGGGCAGCGGTGAACTCTGAGTGGAACTTTGTCCCAGGTAGTTCTGCAGAGCAGCTGCCAGGAGAGGGCACCTTTCCGACTTGTGACTGCGGACAGAGGCAGCTGGGCCCAGAGTCCTGGCTGTGGGAGAGGTCTGGTCTCCCTTGCACGAAGCAGCTCCAGGGATGAGGCAGCAAGGGAAGCCAATGGCGATGCAATACCAGGAAAGCTGACTGTCCCTGTCTAGGACCTGAGTCTCTGGGCCTCTCCCAAAGAAACAAGATCATAAGCTGATGAGGCTCCTCCCCCAGAGTGGACAAGCGGCCATTCTCTTTGGAGTGGTGTTTTTCCCTTCCTTCTGCCTAGACCTACAGAGCCTTTTCTTGGCTCTGGGCTGGGAGTAAGCTTGAGCCATGTGTAATTGAAACAGGTGGGCTGTACGTTTTGTGCATGTTAAAAGAATATATTTTTTTAAATTATTAAAACAATATGTGCTCACTGTACCCAAACCAAACAGTAGAGAAGGAAGTGTGTGTGCTTTCTGAGGGAGTTTCCTGGGGCTGGGCAGATTGTTCAGCCTTATGAAAGCACTCTCCCTTTCTGGGGGGTGTGGGTGTGGGTGGCTGTGATTGTGAGCAAGTGTGTGTGTGTGTGTGTGTGTGTGTGTGTGTGTAGGTGTCTGGGTCTGTGGGTCTGTGCCAGCTAGGTGCTGAATCAAGAGGCAGCTAAGGCAGCTGGGGCTGCAGATGGCTGTGAGGAGGGCCTCTGCCCAATGGTGAGGCACCTTAGAAAGCCTGGCCTACTGTCTGGTTATGATCTTTTTTTTTTTTTTAATTTTTAATGGTTTGTTTTATTTTTTGAGAAACAGGGAGAGACAGAGAGTAAGAGGGGGTGCGTCAGAGAGAGAGAGAGACACAGAATGTGAAGCAGATTCCAGGCTCTGAGCTGTCAGCACAGAGCCCGACATGGTGCTCGAACCCACAAACATGAGATTATGACCTGAGCCAAAGTTGGATGTTTAACCGACTGAGCCACCCAGGCGCCCCCATGACCTCTTGAGAGGTGTGTTCAATCAGCAGCAATTTTGTCTTGTCCTCAGCAACCGCCTGCGATCTGCAGTACTGAGGCGGGCAGGAGACACATTGCTCTAAGGGGGATTCAGGGGCCAGAATCATCCAACAGAAAAGCCCAGGAGAGCCTTCTAGTGGCCTGTGTCACTCTTTGGGGCACAGGGACACCTCTGAGGCCCATGGAGAGAACACCCTCTTCCAGCCTCTCATAATGCACAGCCTGTATTTATTGTTAGCAGCCACTGTCCATCCCCCACCTCGGTCGCGAGGAAAGCTCTCCTGGCCTGGATGTCCTCAGTGCCCTTTTTCTGGGACTTGGGGTGAAGAGGAGAGCTTTACTTTTTGAAACTGATGATATGGATCTATGGCAGGAGCAAACAGCTTGATAGCTGTTTGAGCTTCATCTGACCTTGTCTCTTGACTCAACTCTCCAGCTGTTGGGATCTGCCAACTGGCCGTGCTCTTTGACCAGAAACTTCTCTTACACAATTAGTGCCAGTCCTGAAATGGGGACCTCTGGGCAGAGTCACATGCACCAGTGTCTGTTTAGATTCCATTCAACCATAAAGTCCATGTAGTTTCTTATTTTCTCAAATCAAACCTAATCAAAACATTTGTTGAGTGCCTACTATATGCAAAACACTTTCCTAAACTCTGAATAAATTGGGTGTGGCTAATTTAATAGACTGAACTTCTTACCTGCAGGCCACAAATGAGATACTCATTCACTCCATCTGTCTCTCACTCAGTTCATTTTATCAGGGAATTTGTGGAATGCCTCTTGTCAACAGGGCTGATGACCAGGCACTGAGTATACAGTAGGTACTTTGTAAAGACTAGTCAATTAACTGAATTCCAGAAGTCCTGGAGTTCAGATGGCCTGGAAAGGAAAGCTGGGTTGAAAGGCAAGTGTTATCTTTCTCAGGAATCGTTTCAGTGTAAAGGAAGTGAAATCTGAAGCCTTGGTGCCTATGGTAAGCCTGCCTCTCCGCCTTGGGTATGATGGCCTGAAAAGGCAGGCATCTACCAGGCTTTAGTTTTCCCATTGGAAAATGGGAGTTTATTTATTCCTCAATGATTTCTTGAGTGCCTTCTGTGTGCCAAGCATTGTGCTGGTACCTGGGAGAACCAAGCCAGCCTTACCAGCCTCATCAGAAGCTGTGAAGACTGAAGGCGACAAAGCATTTGAAAAGTCTGTCTGTTGCCTACTGCTGATGAAGGACCCTGGCGGGAGGGGGAGTGGGGAGGGGCGGCAAAGGGTAGAGGGGGAAGCTTACCACCTGGAGACCTCCCTAGGTGACCCATCACTGCCTGTACATCTCTGTCTTTCTGTTCCCGGCCGGCAAGGAACAGGAGTTGGGATCGGTCGCTTCCTGGCTTCTCCACACGCAGCCTGATTCTGGGCCAGGGTTTGTCTGAGGCCCTGTTTGGATATTGTTAAAAGTGGCAGCTTTGCTCAGAAAGGTCAGCATGAAAGACCAGAACAAAGAGATCTTTCAAGCCGCCCTCTCACGGGACTGGGAAAAGCCCCAGCTCTACTTGGCACGGTTAATGTTAGCTTAGGCTAGAGGGAGAAACCACCTAATTTCCCATTTCCTGGAGGGATAAGCTGAGGCATAGGGGTGTTTCCAGCATCTTAGAACAGGTCGGGGCCAGTTGAGAGCCTGAATCTCTCCCTGTACAGTCCCGGCCACTGGAGTCTCAGTATTGGTTTTTCCTCTTTGTGTGCATTCAATAAAAATTGGGATTTACCCCAAAGATGCCCAAGGGCGATTATTTGCTTTGCTAAAGAATTCCTGGGAGCTTATTGAAATACCAGAATTCCTTACAGAATTGAAAATAGTAAAATGATACAACTTTTGGCACATAGGAGCTTGTGAAGATGCAGTTCTAATTCCTTAATTGTGTGTGTGTTCGTGGGGGTCAGGATCCCCAAGAGTCCGCACTTCTCTGAATCCCCTCGGCAATGCCCGTGCCGCTGGTCTGGGAACCCTCTTCTAGTGCTGATGATGTGGAGACTAAAAGCAGAGAGAGGACAGCCCTTGAGCTAGAATGAGAAAGAGAGGCCATAGTCCCTCTTGGCTCTGTGCTCCTGGTAGCAGGCTGGCCAGGCTGCCAGGGAGGAAGCTGGCAGGGAGCCCTCAGAGTGGAAAATCACCCACAGGTCCCAGGAGCTACCAGCTGTCTGTGGGCCATAAGGCCCTGGGACAGTCCTAGGGTCCAGCCTTGCCCCAGCCTGTGGCCATGGGCCCAGCTCCCAGGACAGTGCTCTCCTACAGACTTCCCAGAGCCAGCCAGTTCTTCTCTCTTTTGGGAGTTCACGCAGTCTGTCTTTCTCTCTCTCCTGGTGGTGTCTGACGCTGAGCTCCCCCTTCAGCTGGCCTGGCCGACGGCCTGCTTTCCAAATCTGGGTCCTTTTCTAAGGCAGAGGCCTCCGTGGGACCGAAGGGCCTGTCCTGCAGCCTCTTCCTACTTGGGCTCCTGGGGACTCCCGGTCTGTGTGGTCTGTCTACGAGGGAACCCTGCTTTTCTGTCCCCTGCGGGGGGGTGGGGGTGGGGGGGGGCGCAGGTAGGGACTAGTAGAAGGAGAAAGATAGGCTCAGAACTGGAAGATCCCCTCAGGTACTTCTATCCCTTGCCCCCTACGCATTCGGTCCCGAACTTCCATGCAAAATCACAAACTTCCATGGAAAATCACATGGCGAGTTAGAACATATTTTAATGCGATATTTAGGACCCAAATTAAAAGGAGAAAGAAAAATAATGAATATTTAGCGAGTCTCTACCACGTGCCCAGGTGTGGCTGGGCTTCACCCGTGTTCATCTTCCTGACTGCACTGTGAGTTAATGAGGAACCCGCCTATGGATGGGGAGACAAGGACTGAGTGGCTGCTTCACTTTGCTGAGATCACAGATTCAGAATTCAGCTGCAAAGCTGGACTTTCTGTGTCAAATTGAACCTTCTGGAACCTACCTTCCTAGCATAGGGGAACTAGAAGACACTGAGGATCAGGCAAACCTGTGGTTTTCAAGACCGAAAGTCCATTGGAAGCCTGTGAGGACTTGATATAACCCAGATTGCTGGGCTCCGCCGCAGAGTTTCTGACTCGGGTCTGGAGTGGGGGCCTCAGACTCCCCATTGTTAATACGTTCCCAGGATGCCGATTCTGCTGGCCCAGGGAGCGCTCTGTGAGAACCTGTGCTTCCCAGGCTGCACCTCTAGTGATACACAAGATGGCTTTGAGTGACATGCAGACTTTTTATAAGTACTTCTATATTTAACATCTATTGCCAAAAAAAAAAACAAAACAAAAAAACAAAAAAACCCAGCTACCATAACAAAGCCCTAATTTCAGGTGTTTTTTTGTTGTTGAGATATTTACTAAAGTAACAAGAAGTAAAGGAAAGTGTTGCATAAATAATAACACTGATGGTGTGCAGGTAGTAGCAAAAATTGCACACGTGGTATGCAGATGACAGAAATCTAGGAGGCACTGTCCAAACTGAGGTCCTGATTTTGTAGAAGGGGAGACCATGCGCAGCCTACAGGCGAGCCCCTCCTCAGGCTGCAGGGCATCATTAGCAGTACCCAAATTTGAATCATCTCCAAGGACACTGTGGTTTCCTGTCCTGTTTCCCCTCCAGTCCTTCAAAAGCTCTGGACAGACTAGGAGAGGTCGCTGTGACTCTGACTCTGTCCCAGGGGTCTTTATCTCCATTCTCGAGCCCCACAAACAAGGGTCTGTGTTTATAATGTTAGTAGTTTGCACGGTTTTATTTCTTCTCTGAAACCAGAGGTTCCAGAAGGCAGAGACTCGGTCTGGGAATTTGTCCTTTCATGGCTTCAGGCCCCACAGCTCCTAGGAATCTGTTCTGTGCATGAAAGTTGCAGGAGGGGCTCCTGCAACTTCCTAGCTGCCACCTTTGGCCTTTCACCCCTCTGTAGTCTTTCATTTCTGAATCTGACCAGCCGGCAGCCTCTGCTTTCTGTTGTGAGCTGTGATCCAGGGAACCCCCACAGGAAATGAGATGTGCGGTGCTCAAACATTTGCTGAGCACATGCTTTGTGCCAGCTGAGGGTCAGGAGCAAGACCAGAGCCCTGCCCTTGGGAGCACAGTACACGAAGGGTCAGCCACGCAGTGTCATGCTTCTGAAGAGGAATTAACAGGGTGCAAGAGGGACGCAGGCAGGAGTGGTGAGCTTGGTGGGGGTGGGGGGGAATCTGGGCTGGCTGCAAGGAGGAAGTGATATTGGATATTTCTAAGGATGAATGAGGAAGGGCTGTTTAAGGCAATGGGAGAAGTCTGTGCCAAGACTTGACAAAGATCACCTGGATCAGTTGTTCAAAATGGACCTGAGTGGCTGGAGATGAGATGGGAGACAGGCAAGGGGATAGACCCATCAGCCCTGCAATGCCTTGCTGAGGACCTAGACTGGATTCTGTAAGCCCTGGGGGTGCTGACCGAGGGGCCAGCCTGGGGAGGAAAAAGATGACTTTCGTCTGTCAAGGAGACCCCTCCAGGGGCGACAGAGTTTCAAAGTGTAGGCCACCACTAGTAGGTTGTGCAAACTAGTGGGTTGCAAGCTCTGTGTAGTGGACTGCGGCCAGCATTTTTAGAAAGAGGAGTAGAGGGAGACGTAAAGTAGAAAATACCAGAGTGGAGCTAGGTAATGTGTCAAGAAACTTGCTTCGGTTTTATGTAAGGAAAGTGTGTACATACTGAGTTGCAATTTAAGATGTATTTTTTTACTCTGGCTCACACTTTAAAAAGCTTGCAAATTATTTCAGGGCCCAGAGAGCTGACAGGGGCCGGCAGGGAGGTGATACTGGCCTTTGTGGTGATGCAAGTTGGTCTAGGGCTCTGGTGATGGGGACTGAGAGGTGAGGATGGACCCCAGCATTGACCGGGTGTGGTGGGTGAAGATGAAGAATTTGAGGCTGATTCAAGTCAGAAAGTCTGACACCAGCCAAGGCTTTGGGGCCAGTGTGACATCTTGTTTGATATACTCCATCTTGGTCTCCTTCTGGTAGTGATTGGAAGCCTGGGCTCCTGGGGGCTGTGAGGGAGAAGGATCCTTCTTGTTCTTTGATTGCCGATGTCCTGGGCTTCTAGGATCCTGGTGTTACAACTCTGACCTTTCATTCTAGTTGACTGTTTTCAAGTAAAACTCAAAGGGGTGGGCTTCTGCTTACATCTGCTGGTTTGATGATGGTGTCTGTGGGGGCTAGGCTGGTAATGACCCTGCTCTGCTGTCTTCCCTCTAGGAACATCGTGAAAGGGATGAGAGAACTCCGGGAGGTCCTACGCACCGTGGAGACCAAAGCAACTCAGAATTTCAAAGTGGTAATAACACACGGCCAGGACCTTGGGGCTGGGTGCTGGCTGTGGCTGGCCTGTTCAGGACTCACTTTTAGTGGGACCCCTTAGAAGTGCTAGCAGGCAGCCTCTGAATCAGGGATGACAGTATGTTTCATGCATGCTTCTCCTCTCCCTGTCTGTGCTCATGGCAGACATTGTTAATCGATCTCTGCATTCTCTCCCACTGCACCTAGGAGGCACCCTCAGCATCCTTACCACAGCGCTGCCCGCAGGCCCTAGCGTTAGATCAGAGTTAAAACCTAATATCATCCCTTCCTAGCAAAGTGGTGTGCTCGTTCTTAGGGATTGTTTATGAACTTAATAAATAACCTGGACTCGCTTTCCTGCCCCAATTCAGGCCTACCTTCTCAGGCTTCAATTCACCCAAACTCAGAGCCACAGCTGCTTCTCACTCTAGAATTTTTGGTCAAATATCAGAAAGGGATCTGGTCGAGAGAGCTGCTGTGCCGGTGGCTTTATGCTCTGCAAGGGCTTGCTGCATACTCAGAGCGGCGCTGGGCCCCATGGGCCCAGAGGAAGAGGAAACATATGTCTTGTCTAGGAGAGGAAACAGGGCAGCAGATGAAGTAGAAGCCATCAAAGGCCAACGGAAGGGGTGCTGGAAACAGAACAGGGGGCTCCTTGGGGTGGAGTGGCGGGCCTCCTGAAGGGGAGGCACATTGCAAACAAAGGCGAGTGGGTTTGGCTGGGTGCTGGGTGGAGGGCGTTCCAGGTCTGACCTCCTCCCTCTCCTGCCAGATGGCGGCCAAGCATCTGGCAGGGGTCCTGCTCCACTCCCTGAGTGAGGAGTGCTACTGGAGCCCCCTGTCCCACCCGCTGCCTGAGTTCATGAGCAAGGAGGAGAACTCTTTCATCACGCAGGCCCTGCGGAAGCCTCACCTCTACGAAGGAGACAAGTAAGCCCTGCTGGTCTCATGCCACACTTGGGCTCCGGCCCCGCGGACATCCCCTCTCTCTGCCCTGCCCTTCCCCCAGCTGCCACCCAGCTCACTGCCAGGCAGGCAGCAGCAGAAGCCGGATAGACCAGGGAAGACAGTCCCAGGATGGGGGTTGGGAGGAGAATTCGCTAAGGCATCCGAAGATCTAATTATTTGGAGGGCATCTGCCTCCCTTCTAGTCTTGGTGTGCCTTCTCTTGTGTTTGTTTAATAACTGAAGGTGGGATCTGTGAGCGGCTGTCCCCGGCCCCCTGCCCCAGCTGCTTCATGTAGCACTGGGTGCTGGAAGGGACGTTTCTTCCCCTGGAGCATCTGTGGTATTTCTGGCCCCACCACCCACCCCAGTCTTTCAGATCTATAACTCTGGGGCTTGATAAAGAGCTCCAGGCGGTATCCGGTGCTGATAAATTATGCAGCAGAGGGTCACCTTACCGGGGCAGCTGCCGACTGTGGGGCAGAAGGGCCCGTGTGGTGGGCCGGCCGCATTGTTTTGAGAGCGTTGTGCTGGAGCCCGGGCTGTCGTTTGTGTCTTTCAGCCTCTACTGCCCGAAGGATAATATTGAGGAAGCCCTCCTGCTGCTCCTCATCAGTGAGTCCATGGTAAGCGCCAGGGCTTTCCTTCACTGCCCCCGTGGGGTAGGACTGTGGGGCTCAGGCACAGGCCATGGGGTCCTGACCCTGCTCAGCCTCCCATGGACATCCCTGAAGCAGGATTCTTGGACTTGCGCCCCACACTGGGGTGAGGCTGGCTAGGCTACTAGATTTGAGTCCAGTGCACAGGGCTGCATTCGGGGTGTGAGTAGGGACTGAGTTATGAGTCCCAGCACCTCTTCTGGGATTACAAAAGACGATTTTACCAGCAAGTCGTCAGTATGCACTGAGCAGCCCTGTGCTTGTTCTGGGACTGATGTGAGGGAGTGGAAGGAGCATGTACTTTTGAGGCAGAAGGTCTGGATTTTGGCAGAGCTGTCACCTGAGGGCCATGGGCAAATCTAGTGCCTTTGAGCTTCAGTTTCTTCCCGTTAGATGATAGTAGTGCACAGAGTAAGTGTGCCCATAGAAGGAATTCACTCATTCACACAACTATTTATTATCATCTACTTTGTGCCAGGCCCTGTTCCAGAAGCCAGAAAGCAGCAGCAAACAAGCGGGGAAAAGTCTCTACCCTCACGGACCTTACATTCTAGTGAGGGAGGTGGACAATGAATTAATCAAGCACTACAATATCCAGGGTGCTAGTGCCTGAGTGCTATGGAGAAATAAAGCAGAGGAGGGATAAAGTGTGCTGGACAAAGCGTGCAGGAAGTGCTCTTTGGATGTTTTCATAAGACCTATTTCCCTTGCCTCAGGCAGGGGATCACACACACACACACACACCTGTTCACACACACGTATTCACATACATGTTCACACGCATGCATGCATGGGCGAGCCTTGGTGGAGGGGAGAGTGTGGCGCAGGGGTCGGTGAGAAGGACAGCCTGGACTGGCCGGAGGGAGGCAGAGTAGGGGTGTGCAGGAACACCGGAAGCCAGGGGGTGCAGGTGGTACCCACGTGGGCTGCCTGGGGGGAGTCCAAGGCTGGGTCTGAGCCCTCTGACTGAGGGGCCCCTCAGAGCTTGTGAGCTGAGGACACCCCACCTCCCCCCAGGTTGAGGACCTAGTTCGCTAAATTGGCACATCTGACAGCAGCATGTAGAAGTAGAGTTTAGGAAACCAAGACCCCATGAGATGGGTCCCTGAAGAGCCTGAAACTAATATTCCTTTGGACACCGGGGACCACGTGGTAACAGGATTTGTTCAGAGAGCTTTGGTCAGTGGGTTTCTTCCACCTCTCTGGGTCTGTCAGCAGGTAGGCAGGAGGAGGGATGCTGGCCCGGGGCAGCGAGAGATTATATCCCTCCTCAGCCAGGCTGTGGACCTGAAGGTTTGCAGGTCAGGCTGGTTGAGGGGGTGAGTGGTTGCTCCAAGAAGGGGCACCCAGCTGGTTCGCCTGAGGTGAGGATGGAAATGCCAAGTGCAGGATTTGATTTGTGTGGGAGAGCAGTGCTGTTTTCATGGAAAGTGGGCCCCCACCCTGACCACAGACTGAGCCCCAGTGCCTACTTATGGAATCTCAGACATAGACCGGTGCCCTGCCCTGCCCCCACCCACACACCAGTGCCATCTCACCACCTACACCCTCGAATGAGACTGCACTGAAGTCATCTGTCTCGGGAAACCCCCTTCCTGTGCTGAGGAATGAAGATGGGAGGCAAAAAGGTGAAAGCAGGAACGTTTCTTAGGTCCTTTCTTTGCCAGGTTCCAAGGCGATTATCTCATAGAGGGAGGTGTTATGCTGAGCCACGTGAAAAAAATAACCATTTCTTATGGTTCGGTCTAGTACTAATATGTTCTCACCATACAGATGAGAAAAGTAAGGTCCAGGGCAGGTATGGATCTTGGTCAGGGTCATACAGTAATAATCCTCACAGCCATGATCTGAATGAAGTCCACCTCCATAAATAGCTTCCAAAGCATAGGCCATGGAGCCCACGCGCTGGACTGCAGTCCGCGGCCACTTACAAACTACTCTGATTCTTAGCTTCCTCATCTGTACAAGGGCCGAGGGGGTATTTTTGAGGATCAAATGAGACGAGGCTGAGGGAGGGCTTTGCAAGCAGGGACGTGCCTGTCGATGTGAGATGGCAAGGACCGAGGCTGGACTCTGTCTCCCTCAGCCATTTTTGGTGGCCTCTGCCTGATCTGGGAAGAGCTCAGATGCCCTTCCGTTAGGTTATGCCCCCCGGCCCAACCCCAAACCCTCAAGCTGCCCTGTATCCAAAGTGAAGAATGGCCTTTTACAAAAAAGTGGCCCGGATTTGGAGCCAAAGTGAATTTTCCTAAATGTGTGGTTTCTATCCAAGCAACTCCTGCCCTTTTGCAAGAGGCTGTGTGACTTGCTGGCCTGCCAGGGAGACCCAGAGGGTGCAGGCCAGCCTGCCAGGCGGTGTCCTGGGAACTCCTGTAGCACACGAAGCAGAGGAAGTGCCCAGACGCTGTGTGTGCTGGGCTGGGAGGAGGCACTCTTCCAGGGCTGGCTGTTTTGTTTCCTCTTGCTCACACCCAGCCTGTCACATGGCTAGAAACTTCAGGAATCTGGGGGAGCGCTTTGGTGTCTCCTCTACAGAGGCCTTTCCACTTGGGATCTGGATCTGGCCTCTGTGGCTCAGAGCTGTTTCTCAGAGAGACCAAGTAGCCTCTGACTTCTCCCTTGCCCTTGTTTCATACCCTCTTTCCCTGCGGGTCACATTTTCAATTGGGTGCAGGCACCACTATGCCAGCCTCCCAGGCTCTGATCCCTTAGCTGAACCCTGAGGCCCAGCCTGGCTTCCATGTACCTGTGGGTTTTTCCTCATCACCCTTTGATGCTGGCTGGGCTTGGCTGCAGATGATAGGGAGAAGCCTCTAGAACAGCAGCTGGCTGCCTCGGCTGCTACTTGGGTTTTCCTAATACCTGCAGAATTCATTATGCTGCGGTAAAAGCTACCCCAGCAGAGCCAGCCCGGGAGACATAATCATGAAAGCTTTCCACCTCCGGGATCAGCAGAGCAGCTGCTCTGGGAAAGGGTGTCCGCAGGTTTCTTGAGCATGTCAGCCCCTATTTCGTGGTTTGGAACTCAGGAGTAGCCTGCAAGCAGTCTTGAGTGTGGGGCTGTTGCCTTAGTTACGCTTTTTATTACAGGCTAACCGAGCGTGATCAGAATGAATAGGGAATCCCCTTGTCTTTCAAGAGGGAAATAGAAACCTTACCACTGCTTTTACAGAAATGCAAGGGATGTGAGTTATAACCGGTTGAAGAAGATTTGTGTTTTGGACCTACTCTTGAGTCTTTGGAGCCAAAAGGATATTTTATTTATTTTTATCTTTTATTTATTAAAAAAATTTTAATGTATTTATTTTTGAGAAAGAGAGACAGCTTGAGCAGGGGAGGGGCAGAGAGAGAGAGAGAGACCCCGAATCCAAAGCAGGCTCCAGGCTCAGAGCTGTCAGCACAGAGCCTAACGCGGGGCTCAAACTCTTGAAACGCGACATCATGACCTGAGCTGAAGTCAGACATTTAACCCACGGATCCACCCAGGCACCCCCACAAGGACATTTTAAAATCCGTCCATCCACCCACTCATTTGCCCATCTGTCCTTCCGTCCATCTGTCCATCCATCCAGCTTTGTTAGAGAAGCTGTAACACGCCAGGCCATGCTGAGCACTGGAGAAACAGTGATGAGGAGTTCAGTCATACCCCCCTTCCCAGAGGTACTTCCACCTACCAGAGTATGTATCCAGGGAGCTGGAGGAAGTCCTGGTCCTCTTGGCAGGAAGAAGCCCCCCAGTCTGCTGAAGCCTAAGTATATATTCTGGTTTTTAAAAGAATCATATATCAAAAACTAGTCTAATTTTCTCTAATTGTTGGGGAACCAGGAAGTACAGAAATCTTGATCATTTCTAAAATACCGATCTAGACATCAAAATATACGCTAAGGCAGACAATCCATGGGTCCCTGTGTTACTCAGCTGGTGGAGAAGTTGCTGCTGGCTTCAGGCACTCGGAAACTAAAAAAGCACAAGGCCTGGTGTTGAGTGAGATGGGGGTGGATGCCTCTGGGGACCAGGACCCTGCAGCTTAACGAACTGTGCCAGGCCCAGTGTCAGGCACCCAGCAGTCTGAGTCTGGAATTCACCATTCACAATCTGTGGCCTGGGCAGGGTTCTTACCTCCCTGATCCTCAGTTTTCTCATCTGTAAAATGAGGCTGCTAAGGCCTCTCTTGCACAGAAAAAGCAAGAAAATGAACCCAAAGGTGCCTAGTACATTGTAGATGTTCACATATTTGTTTTGTCCTGACAAATACTGGTTCCAATTCAGTCATTTTAGAATACATTGAGGCTCAGTTCTGGTTGGGAGAAAAATTGGTTTGAGGATACCATTCAGTTTAAAAAAAAAAAAAAGCAAGCAAGTGCTTCTTGGGCTTGATTCCATTTGGGACTTAGCAGATGAGCACAGACTGTTCCAGCGTTTGGCACCTGGTTTGCTCCAACACAAAGGCCCTGCGCTGCTGCGGGCTGTGATGGCAAAGGATTTGATAACGCCACCAGCTCGGAGCATTCGGTTCAGTAGAGGTGGGAGAGCCTCTCGCCCTCACTGGCAGGAAGAGCTGTGATTTCTGCCGCGGAAGCCTGACGCGGCAGGAGAGTGGGGGCTGGCGTGGGCCTGGCCCGGGCTGGGACACGTCACAGAGCATGCTATTTCTTGGCTCTGTGGACCCACAGCTTGAGAGCCGTGGTAATTATGTCTGCTGGTGGGGGACGAGAGCACGAGCAGAACATGACAGTGCCCCCCCAGGGAGGGGCAGGCACCCATCACGGAAGCTGCTGGGAGACTCCGCTCCGGGGTGCTTTTGTGGGGTGCCAGCAGCAGGCCCCGAGACTGGATTCCTGACCATCGGAGCAGCCGTGTCTGAGAACAGGGCTGGACACGTTGCCTAAGAGGCTTTTTCCCTGATTGAAAGCCCAGGCTTTGTGCTTTGCTTTGGTTCCTTTATAAGCAGAGCCATCCCAGGGCTTCTGTGGCATAGACGAGGCTACTGGACACTTTTTCAGAAGGCTTCGGGGGTGAACTCAGAATGACTCGGTTCTAATCTGGGTCCCATCTATTTGTATGCCTTGGGGAGCCTCCCTGGGCCTCCGTCTTCTCATCTGTAAAACAGGACAGTAGTACATGAGGTCACTGTGAGGTGTTTATAAAGTACTCCACAAGTTCATTCCCTTTCCTTCTCTTTCGCCGTTCGTGTCCAGGATCAGAGAGGAGAAACGGGGCTGGGTGGAAGCGAAGGTTGGTGTGATCTGAGGCCCTGCAGTCAGCATAAGGTCAGGACCGAGGCAGCAGATGCTGTCCTGGACTGGCCATTGGAGGTACAGCCTGAACTCTCAGGGCCCTTGCACAATGAGTTCACCTTCTGGGACTCAGTTTCCCATCTGCCTAGGGGGCATAGTGGTTTCCTCCTGCCCCTCCATGGGGATACTGTGAGGCCAGATGAGATGTGACGGATGTGACCCTGAAAAGGTGACGTGCAGCACACCTAAGTGATGGCTTTTGGAAGAAGAGACTCCTGCCTTGGCTCTCACATGGGCTGCCCTGCCTGGAAACGTGGCAGTTGCCCTGCTGACCTTCCTGTAAGGCCCTACGCTTGCGCCATGGATCCTTCTCCAAAGACCAGATGTGGATCACGCTGGCAGTGATGAGCTGCTGGATGGTGGGAGTAGGGAAGAGCATGCTTCTTTGGCTTTCCCCCTTTTGGCTTGCAGAGGGCCTGGGGTGAATGCCCTTAGTCTGGAGGAGGCTGGCATGGGGGGGAACAGCCAGAGGGCCCAGGCTGGGAGAAGGTACAGCTCACGGGCCCTGCCTGGGACAGAATTTGTGGACCAGACAAGGGCAGGGCATCTCCAGAGGCGGAGGGGCCTGGAGGTTGCACTGGGAGAACATTCTGCACTATACCCAGCCTTGTAAGGATGGTGGGAGTGAGAAGAATCTTGAGTGTCTGCATACTGCTTTATGGGTCATAGGCACCATCACATCTGTCACTGTATTTGGTCTGAAGGATTTCCTAGCAAGGCCATTTGGATGGTGGAGGGAAAGAGTGGCTGGGCCTAGTTCCAAGTAGGCTGCTCGTGAATCTTGGAGTGTCGCTGGCCTGAGGGTGGTGAGCCCAGGGGAGGAGGGACAGGACACCCGGGGAACATGGGCAGCGACCAGAAGCCCCCTGAGTGTCTGAGGCCCCACCCTCTGTGCCGCACAGGATTCCCAGCCTGCTACTAGCCCCCACAGCTTCCTTCCCTGTTCCCCCCACTTGGCGGGCCAGCACCACCGTAGCGTTTCACCGCAGCCCTGCCCTAAAGCCATAGCAACTGGGGCAAACTTCTGCTTTTGGCTTTCCTTTGGGGAACCATGCTTACCTTCTGACACAGGTGCCAGGTCCTGAGGACCCCTGGGGAGACACCTTCTCTGATGTCTGCCTCCTAGGGAGGCCCGGCCCCAGGCCCAGGAGATGCTCACATCTGTACCTGGGCCTCTGACTTAATCGATGCCCAGTGCTGGAAATCCACCACTCTCATCCCCCAGGCACACATTCAGAGATGCTCTTGTCTTACAGGGCAAGGTCTAGGGCAAGAGGAGAAAGTTTCCACACTAGGCCCAGAAATCTTTCCCTCTCAGCGTCACTCATTCTACAGACATGGACCAAGGAAGGTGCTAGGGACAGCGAGACTTCCCTGCCTCAAGAGCCCGAGTATTGTCCCCCAAGAACTGTTGCGCATACAGGGGCTGGGGTCTGTGTGTCATGTGGGAGAGGTCACGGGCAGGGAGCCTTGCCTGCTGGGATAAGTCAGGTCAATGCTTGAAGAAACAGGTACGTGAGTTGGGTTGTAAGGAGCCAGGAGGCATCCAGATTGACAGAGGGCACGGATAGTCCGTCCATGGTGCAGAGAGGGACTGTAGAGTCCCTTGGGGCAGGGGGACGACCCGGAGCTGGTTGGGGGAGGAGCTGGCCAGGGGAGCCGGGTCTCGTGGTGAAGGGCCTCCTATGGCAGCCACAGAAGCGGAGGTTTGACTTTGTCCTGGAGCAGTCTGGAGGGGGTCGGGAGCCAGGGTCTGCAGGGGCTACTCTGCAGGACAGGCCACCGAGAGCTGAGGCCTGCGGTCATAGCTCGCTGCTCACCGTCCCCAGAAGGATCCTGCTGTGCACAGTGGCTTCCTAGGTCCTGCATGTGCTCACTCCCCAAGAGAAGCCCCCACCCCCACTCCGCCGCAGGCTGCCTCAGCGTTGTCCCCTTTCCATCAGGACCCCTCTCCCACCCGAGCTCTAGGTCAAATTCCACTGGACACAAGTACTGCTGCTGCTTCCAGAAGGTTCCGTGGTCCCTCCCTGAGGGCAGGGACTTGTACCTCCTGTCCTCTCATTGTCCCCCACCCCTGTCATTGCTGCCTGGCAAGGCTGCCTCTCTGGGCCCCACCCTTGGTGGCCAGGGCTGGGGAGCTGCTGGAGGGGAAGGGCGGAAGCGGAAGAGGGGCGAGGTACACGGCCACTGTTGTGTTCCTGCTCTGCTTAGAGAAATAGCTCCTGCCAAGCCTCCGAATTTCTTCTCTCTTCCTGATGGTGCCTGTGTGGGTGGATTTTGCTGAGAAGGAGAGGGATTTCTCTGGCACTTTCCCTCTCTGCTCCTCTCCCTTAACCCTTTGGAGCTCCTGACCAGCTCTTTTATATCAGGCTGCACCAGTGTTCATCCTTTCTGGGGATCTCCTGGCATGCCCAGCACCTTCTCCCGGGGCCGGTCCATGTACATGGTGGGGGGTTGGCAGCCCTCACCTGCTGTGGGTAGAGGATCACCCTTCAGGGCCCGTGGCCACTGCCTTGCCTTCCTGAAATGCCCCCCATGGTTGAGTCACTTCCTTGGGTCTTACAGGCATTTGGGCTTCCTGAAGCCTCTGGGAATGCACTTCAGGCCTGCACAGTGGGACACTTTTCAGAGCCTGCAGTCTGAAGGCCATTGACCTTCTGCCTCTATAACCACTTGCCCTTGGGAACCTCAGCCCCTGACCTGCAGGAGGGGTTAGTAGTCCTTCCCAGGTGTGTTTTGAGGACCATCTGAGGCTAGGTAGGATTGTCTGGATCTGTCAGTGGGAAATGGGTTTTAAGAGCCATTTTAAGCTCCCTTTTATCCTAGCATCCTTGGTTCTGAGGTCCTGTGTGGGGAAGTAGATAAGGGGGTTCAGTCCCTAAAACAGAAGGAAGACAATACTGAGAGTTGCCAGTAGGAACATCTGGCTGGAACCCAGCTTTGCTTCAGCTCAGATATAGCACTCAGAATGTGTGTGTGTGTGTGTGTGTGTGTGTGTGTGTGTGTGTGTGTGTGTGTGTGTGTGTGTGTAAGGCAGGGGTTCCAGAGCATCCCTAGTCTGGTCCCTGCTCTGTTGGTGCTCAGCTGAAAGAATTCGTGTTGAATTATTCCCAAGCCTGAGTGTTGTTCCCAGGGCATGGGTTTACACGAGGGGGTGGGATCATAGGCCACAGAAAATCCTAAATCCCCACGGGGGAGATTTCAGGCAAAACAGAGCTCCATGCTCCAGATTGTACAGAGTCACCTACTCCTAAAGTACATTTTCCCATTCTCCTCCCCTCACCCCACCCCCTGCCACCACCCTCCCACCCAGTAGCCACCTGGCAGCTCTGAGCTATTGAACTCCTAAGTGCTGGACACCAAGCACAGAGGCCATGTGTTATAGGAGAGGTTTCTTAGGGAACTCCGAGAGGATAGTTCCATGGTCAGGAGTCAGGATGGGGTCTGGGTTGGACACAGGGGTGATGAGAAGGAGGTATAGGGGTGGGGGGTCCTTATGAGAGGGACTTGGGGGACCTGCAGAAGGCACCAAGGGGCCACCACCCAAGCACCCCTCCTGTGAGTCAAGTAGCAGAACCACCCACCTGATCTGGACAGTTCCAGATCATACCGGAAGCTCTTTCTGTGAGTGGACAATTCCAAGCACACAAGGAGCTGTTCCACAAAACATATAAACATATTCTCAGAAGTGCCAGTGTCTGAAAGACAGATGAGGGCTGAGGGGCCCCTCTGGATGAGAGGAGATGAAGGAGATATGCCCCCTGAATGCAGGGCATGGTCCTGGATTGGGTTCTGGGATGAGAAAACTTCTAGTGAGACCAGCAGCGGGCAGGTGGTGAGATCTGACTGCGAGCGGGTAGGAGAGGTTTCAGTTTTACACTTCCTGAAACACTGGCCTTCCTCTTGTGCTTGTAAAAAGAATGTCCTCTTGCATTTAAGGGTAACAGGTCATCTTACCGTAATGACTCTATTATTATTATTATTGTTATTACTATGTACTAGAGACAAGCAAATGTGGTCAGTGCCATTATCCTTGCAATTTGTGTAGGTTTGAGATTTTGCAGACTAGAACACTGAATACCAGGAGCCCTCAGAACTGCTTCCTCACCTGGGTTAAACCCTAAACCCTAAAGAGAGGGTTTTCCCTCTTTCATGGGGGCCTTCATAGGAGTGGGGAAAGGCTCTGGCCATTTCTAGGAGGACAGCCTGGGTTAGCAGCGGAAGGGTGATGGCCACCGGGCCTTGGAGGCAGGCAGCTGCTTATTTTCTGTCCTTGCTCTTTCCCAAACCACGTCCCCCACAGGCTACTCGAGATGTGGTGCTGAGCCGGGCACCGGAGCAGGAGGAGGACCGGGCGCTGAGCCTGCGGAACGCTGCGGCCATCTATGACCTCCTGAGCATCACGCTGGGCAGGAGAGGCCAGTACGTCATGCTCTCTGAGGTACGGTGGCCCATCCCTCCCCAGAAGTCAGGTGGCGTGCTGAGGACCTCCTCCTCTGCCCCTTTCCTGACTCCACCAAGGGGTACAGTTCAGTGCTTGGGAGACCAGGCTTGGGACCGTTCCATTTCCAATGCTGGGAGAGCTGCCCGTCACTGGCAGGGTGGGTTTTGGTTTTGGTTTTGGTTTTCGGTTGTTTTACTAGTGTTTTTATGTGATATTAAAAAAAGAAAAAAAAAAAAAACACATGGCGTTGCATAGATAAGCACAAGGGGAAATTTTCCAGCCCTCAGTTCTCCCCACAGATGACACTGGTGTTTCATGACTGCCTCTCCCAACAGGATTCTGAGTTCGGTGTGTGTCGGAAACCTGGGCCCCCTCCCACCCCAGCTAGACAGAGCACCCCCCCAGTCTATTGAGCAGACCCTGTTGGAGCAATGCTCCGGGGATAGTGCCTTTCTGGGGTGAAGGCAGGGGGACCAAGCTGCCCCTCTCTCCATCTCCCACAGTGCAAATGGCACACGTACATGTTTGAGCTTTCCGATCTGGGCTGGGATCAAAGGTGGCACTGGGGTCCCTGTCTCCCTGTACCGGGTGCACCTCTTGGCAGTAGATTCTCTTCCTACCTGTTTATGGGGCTCCTGAGGGGGCGGTGATATCTGTTGAGCCCCTGCTTGCACCAGGTGTCACGCAAGGTACTTTCAGAGGATACCTTCTTTAAGTAGGGTGTTCTTTCAAACTTACCAGTAAGGAAGGCAAGGCTCATAGAGGTAGTTTCTTGCCCAAGGTGGCAGAGGGAGGGCCCACTAAGCCAGCAGGCATGTGAACCCAGGCCAGTGAGCTCTTAAAGTACATACTGTCTGGTCCTGTGACGTCACCTCTGTTCCCCACCCCGCCTGACCATGGCCGCATGGTGAATCCTGTCCTCACATGCTGGCTTCTGCCTCCATTGCCTAAAAGCACTGGTATTGTCTACCAGATCTCATCAGGCCACCCCTGATTTGGGGTTGCCCTGGCTCAGACAGGCCAGTGGGCGGTCAGTCTTCTTGGTGATCATAGAGAATAGCGGAACCGAGAAAAAGCCTTTCCATTTGGGGGGCTTTGTAGTCAGCCTGTTCTGCCGCTTACTGGCTCTGTGACCCTGATAAGTCATTCAGGTCTCAGTTTCCTCATCTGTGAAATGGGCATAATGAGAGAAGCACCTCAAAGAGTTGTTGGGTTGAATAAATAAGTTAATACATGTACAAAGCTGGGAATGGTACCATGCACAATAATGTCATGGTTTTATGGTTTTTATGGGATGTTTCCATATTAGAAACCCAGGCCCAATTTCATTCACTTTGGACCATCATCCTGTAAGGTTTGAAAACCGAGAGCCAGAGAGGATAAGAGACTTGTGCAAAGTCATCCAGCATGCCCGTGGCAGGGACAGGTGATGTCTGGTGTTTGCTGACCAAGTGTGGGCCTCGGGCAGCCTCCTCCAGGAAGTGGTTTGGGCAGTGGTTACCTTGGAGAGGAATGGGCTGGACTTGGGGGGGAAGGGAGGCCCCCTGGTGGGGAAGTGCTGACTGGTCCTCTCTCCTCAGTGCCTGGAGCGAGCCATGAAGTTTGCCTTTGAAGAATTTCACCTTTGGTACCAGGTGGCCCTCTCCATGGTGGCTTGTGGGAAGGTAAGACCCAAAGCATGTGTGGGTGGGGAGGTTGCACACCCATCCGTGGGGCCTCTGCTCTCCTCTGGTCCTTCCCAGAGGTTGGTGGATGGTGTGGCAGTGACTCAGAAATGTCCTCCAGCGTCGGAGGAGAGTGGGGGGCAGCAGAGGGTCTCACACAGCCCCCTGTGTGGCACTGGTGTTCCCTTCTGAGTTACGAGGTGCCAGGTGTGCAGTGTGAGTCTGTGGATGCTTTTCTCCTAGCACCTGTGCACACATGGGGCATCGGAGCATTTCCATGTGTGACTTGAGTACAACTGTGTGAAACCGGCCTGGGACTAGGGTACCGGGCAAGGAGCACGCTGTTCCCTTTGGGCCGTAGCTCTCTTCCTGCCCTTTGAGTGTGGTGTCGGGAAAGAACCTTCCCATGGAAGAACCTGCCTGGGAGGGAGGGGTTGGGGGTGGAGCAGAGCAGCAGCTCCCAAACTTCAAGTTTGGAGAGACGACTGTGTCAGAGGCTGTGGCCGGGGTGGGGGCAGGGAGCCTGGGGCACCCAGGGCCACCTTTGCCCTCTACCCACCGAGCCCGGTTCCAGCACCCCCTGCTTTCTCCTCTGATGAGAGCTACACTTACATAAGCCTCTATTTTCAGCAGTAACATGAAAGGAAAACCCTTCCGGAGCTGGGTGCTGAGGGTGTTAGAGCTGAGGACGTTACGAATGCAGGAAATAAGGTGGCAGGAGCTTGCAGATCGTGCCAAGAGCTGTAAACACCCAGAGCCCTTTTGTGAGGCTGAGGGAATTCCTGCCCCCTCCCCCGCCCATCTGTGCCACCTGCCATTTCTAGCCCTCCTGCTCGTCTCCGAGGCGGGCCTTCCTGGGCTTGCCAGCATCTCCCCCACAGACAGAGGCTGTGCTGGCCGGGTCAGGCAGGGAAGAGGAAGAAGAGCAGGTGCCACAGCCTGACGTGGGAAGGGGCCAGGGGAGTATGGTGAGAATCATGTGGGGAGCCTCCCACCCCTGCATCCCACCCCCACTGGGCATTTGTCTTCCCAGACCTCTTCCCCTCCCCCATCAGATTGACTTCCCAGGGCCTAAATGCTTGTCCTAAATGCACAGACATGATGTACCCTGGCTCTGTGCTCAGCAGGGTCCTGTCAAGGCTCAGGGGGCGCTCGAGCCACAAGCCATGATGGAGTGAGGCCTGAGGGAGGGGAGGAGGTAGGGCTGGAGCTTATGTGAGCCTGGGCAGACAGCTCCCAGTGGCATGTGACAGCTTCTTCCCGACTCTGGGAAACAAAGAGCCTCTAGTCTTATAATAGTGGCCATGAACCAGGAGGAGAGGCCCACGGCCAGGGAAATGATCCTCCCCCTTCTGTGAGTTATGAACTCCCTTTGAGGTGCCAAGGAAAGTTGGGGACCCCTCTCAGAAGAATGTACCACACTCAGAAGGTAGCTTTGATCTCTGGTGGTGCTCCAGGAAGCCCTCCAGTCTCAGGAGAAGGTGTCGTGTTAGTCTGGGAGGTACAGGATCTCCAAGCCCCCTACTGAGAAGAGCCAGGCTCAGAGAGGTCCACACAGTCTGGCACGTCCCAGGATCCAGGGAGTTGGACGCCTTCACAGACCAGCAAGGTGGGGACGAGAGTGGACCTACAGGCAGGGAGCTGGGGCCATACGGGATTTCTTCACATGTGAGGCCCCTCCGGTTGGAGACATAGCCATCCCTGAGTTTGGTACAGCAGGAGATGGTTCTGGAAGCGCACTCTCCACCCCCTCAGGAACCTGCACACCAGCTCAGTCTGCCCGGTTGGCCCAGGCAGCCCCAGAGCTGGCCTCTGCCAAAGCCTAAGGTGGGAATCAAGATTCTTGTACCTGCGCTTGTGCCGAAGGTGAGGCCAGGCCAGTATAAATACATGTGACACGTCAGCCTGCAGGAAGAAAGGATGAGGTCCATGACATGATTTAGGTTGCTCCTTCTCCTGGTCTCTTCAGCAGTCACATTGGCTGCGTTGCTAGGTAACCAGCATGACAAAAAAAGAGAGAATGAGCTGCCTACCCTGATTGTGGAGTCCTCAGATGGCTCCTTAAATAGCAGCATTTTGTGGTCTGTGTGTGGTGAACATGGACAGTCAGGGTTATAGAACCTTTATTTAAGGTCAGAGAACACTTCAACCCTGCGGAGAC
This sequence comes from Proteles cristata cristata, assembly GCA_017311185.1. Lineage (NCBI taxonomy): Eukaryota > Metazoa > Chordata > Mammalia > Carnivora > Hyaenidae > Proteles > Proteles cristata. The sequence continues at coordinate 1,687,739 of JAESUZ010002322.1, forward strand.
CAGCAGCCGAGGAAGGAGGCCGAGGAGAGCCCAAGGCTTGCTGTCCTGTGTGGACAGGGGGCCGTGGCTGGGGGGTGCTGGGAGTGACATTCACAAGAGCCCCTTCAGGCCCTTCACACCGCCTCCTCCCATCCTGCAGCCCAGGCCGGCCTCCCAGCCTGCCACAGTCTCCCAAGCTGCCACCACGGGTCATCTACTGACACGCCTCCCTGTGCTTGGTCTCACACCCTCTTGTTTCCCGAGAGAACAGCGGGGAATGGTCGCTTTTGTTTTCTGTCCCTGACCTTTCTGCAGGCACCTGATAGGCAAGAGTCATGGCCTCTTCCCCCTTTCCGCAGTGACCCCACCACCCCAGCCCAGTACTGGGCACAGAGCCGGCCCTGAACTAAAACACCTGGAATTGGCCTAATAAGCCTGAGCCCAGAGCCTCAGTCTGTCGTGTCTGGGCCGAGAAAAGCACTTCTTTGCTGGTGGGGAAAGGAGGGGTAGCTAGAAAGAGGCTGGGGATCCCGGGTAGCCACAGATCAGAGTTCCAGGTCTGTATCTGCCAGTGCATCACACTGAGCTGGGGACAGCTAAGCCTAACAGAGCCCCATTTCCTCAGTGGTACCTCCGGAATTGCTGGGGAGGGTGAAAGCTAATTCATGGCAAGGAAGCTTGGCTCACAGCAGGGCTTAGCATGTGGGAATTGTACTGACACACTCATGCCCCTGCCTGCCTGCCTGGAGGTCACACAACTATGGTGGTGTGCACACATGGAGGGGTGTCACTGCTGAGTTTCTTGGAAAAGCGTTGGACTGAGTCAGAAGCCCTGAGTGTGTGTGTGTGTGTGTGTGTGTGTGTGTGTGTGTGTGTGTAGAAGGGAGACAGAAGCTTCTCCTGCCAAGGTAGTCACCACAGAGCAGAATAGGGCAATGGTTACAAGCTTAGAGCCAGACTGTTCAAACCCCAGCTCAGCCACTTAGGCGTACTGTGGCTTTGAACAAGCTACTTAACCTCCCTGCACTTCAGTTTCCTCATCTGTAAATAGGGATATAGCATACCTACCTCAGAGGAGACTTGTGAAAATAAATGACTTAGTATTTATAAAGCACTTAGCATGGGGGACAGCAGACTTTCTGTACAGGGACACATGGTAAACATTTTTTACTTTGCAGGCCAGTCTCTGTGGGAACAACTCCACTCTGTCACGAAAACAGCTGTGGGCAATACATATGTGAATGGGTGTGGCTGAGTTCCAATAAAACTTTATTTCCAGGAGCAGGCAGAGGGCCACATTCGGCCTGTGGGCTGTGTTTTGTTGAGCTCCGATTTATAACAATGCCTGTTACACCAATGTGACAGCATGACTCCCTGTGCTCCTCCCACTGGGCCCTCTTCCTGGCTCTTGGGAGGAAGGGGGTGCAGAGCAAGGACTGGCTGTTTGGGAGCTCCCCCCGCCATAGGCACGAAGCACTCAGTCCCTCGAGACCCAGGGCTCCAGTGATGGTATCACCTGCCCTTTCTTCTGCAGTCGGCCTACGCCGTGTCGCTGCTGCGGGAGTGCGTGAAGCTTCGGCCCTCGGACCCCACCGTGCCCCTGATGGCCGCCAAGGTCTGCATCGGGTCCCTGCACTGGGTGAGTGAGCCGTGGGGGTAGGGTCCAGGTCCCGGCAGCTCCTGCAGATGGGCATGAGATGGGGGCATGCGCATCTTGCTGTGTGTGTAAAGGGTGGGGGGCATGAGGGAAGCCGTGAGGCGGACGGCCTGGAGGGAGAGATCTGAGGAAACCAGCCTCCATCTGCAGCAGCAGGTCCCCCGGCTCAGGATGGTGTCAGGCTTGTGGTTCAGCCTTGAGCTGCGGTTTCCAGAGAGCCGAATGTAGAATCAAAAGTAGAGAGGCCCCCACCTGGCCAGCAGTGCAGCAGTGGACAGGACTGGGAGCACCTTGGCCAGCCATCATTTGGATAGAGACTGCACATGATTGCAGGGTGCAGTTCTGTGTGGGCAGGACTCGAGGGTGGCCTCCTCTGTCAGCCCCCTTGGTCCTCTGGGCTCCAGCCTGCAGGTCCCTGCCCTGTGCTCAGCTGCCTGCCTGGGGCTCAGCTGAGGTGGCGGAACTGTTCTGAGCACCCTCTCCCCAGAGGACAGGCTTTACTGCAGGCAGGCCTTGAGGCCCTCACGGAAGCCTGCGGCTTGGAGCGGTCATGGCACTGGGCCTGGAGCACCCTACCCCCCACCCACCTGCCCAGTCTCCCGCGATGACTGCTCTGAGTCTATGGCGTCCTGGGCCAGGGCCTCTGCATGGTATCTCTTCTCACTAGGAGCTCACTTCCCGAGGAGGGTCTCCGCTTCCTTAAGCCCACATCAACCTCCTGATGTCCAGGGCTGTCTTAGAACAAGCGCATCCGCTCCCGCATGTTGGCAGGAGCCCACTTCTCTCTGCAGGCAACACAGCCCCAGCTCCTTCATCTGCCCTCCAGGCCCAGCACCTCCCCAAAGGAAGCCGCACCCCCACACAGGCCTCCCCTGCCTGTTGCCCTAACCCCCCAAGGCCACCCTCGCCGTGGTTGAGGGCCCAGCTTGTTCGGGGCAGCAGGGGCCAGGCTCCAGGGTGATACAGCAGGCGCTTCAGAATTAGCCGCCTGTCCAGCTCCTGCTCCCCCTTCCTTAGGTATCCAGCCCTGGGAAGGGAGACTCCATGTTCTAACCCTTCCCACCCCAACCCTCTCCTAGGTCCCCACCTCGCGGCCCCAGTGGGCCTTGCCCTTTCTCTGCCACAGAGAGCACTGACCCCCAAGCCTGAGGAGCAGGAGAGAAACAGGACCTTCCCTTGTGTCTCCTGGTCTGATTCCTATAGCTGAAATGCCTGCATCATGCTGCATGGCCCCACTCGCTGTGAATGGTGGGGGAAGAGGGAAGCATGGCTTCCGGCCCCAGGCTTTAGAGGGTGGTTTTGGTGAGGGAGGAAGTCCAGCAGAAGGACCTATAACAGGCTCCAGGCATCAGAAGAAGCTGTGTGATGAGGTGGGTGAGAGTTTCACTGCCCAGCCCCTGGGTGGTCTTGAGTAAAGTACATAACCTTGCTGTGCCTCAGTTTCCTCGTTCATAAAATGGAAATAATTACAGTCTGTTCCTCATATGTGGCATAAGTGACATAAAGTATGCAGAAGGCTGGATGGGTCAGAGAGATTCACAGAGGAGATGGCCTTGGACTGTGAAGGGTCAGGCCACTGGTGGGCTCTTCCATCACGCTATGGACTTTAGGAGGTGCTACATTTCCCCACACTATGATTAGCAGGGAAACTCCTTGCTCCCCAAATCTTTCCAAGGACACTATTGGCATCTTGCATCTTAAAGGTGGGGGAGCTGTGGGGACATGGTTGGTATAGGGGTGCCAGCAGAGAGGAGACACCCAGACTGAGCACTGCAACAGTGAGCCGAGGGTACAGAGAAGGTGGGCTTGCCGACCCCTCACTCATACTACTGCGTGTTTCTGGGACTCTTGAAAAGGACGTCATGCCCATCTGTGGGACAAAGCCCCAAATATCCGCCTCACTGAACTAGGGCAGGGGAGGGCCTCTGTCCCCTCATAGGCTGCCAGCTCTGAGGGGGCCGTGGGTGTCCACCCAGCCAGCAGCCCCTTGCCAGGAAGCCTAAATTTAGGTCTTCTCGCCGTGGAGGAGCTGTTTCCCTCAGCAGCATAATTACAGTCATTACATGCATTCAGATTACATGGTAATAAAATTAGGATCAAATCAGTCCAAATTGAAATCAGATGCGTTAGGAGCAAAGTCATCAATGACAACATAAATAGAAAAGCCCAAAAGGAAACCTAAACATGCAGACTTGTCATCAGAATCAGGGAGGCGGGTGAGCTGTTTAACCTCAGCTGAGAAGTGTGCATGGCTTTGGGGGCTGGTTTGAGATAGGGTTTAAATTGGGTCCAGACTAGAGCCAGGTCATGCTGGAGGGCCAGGGGGTGGCTCCCGGCCGCTGTCCTTAACCTGGAACCCTTGTACCTCCCTAAAGTCCCGTTTATACCTGCTTTGGACACCTAGCACATTACACTGGCATCATTAGTGTTTCTTGAGGGCAGAGACTGTCTCTCTTCCTTCTCAAAACCCCAGGTCAAAGCTAATGTCCGGTGCTTCTCGGATAGACCCTACTTGCTGATGAGCCCAATCACTGGGCACCCAGTTCTGCCTTACGTGGTACTTCTCTTCCCAACTAGTCAGGGAGCTTCTATCCTTACCACATTGCACCCTGCAGCTCTCTCCCCAGCAGAGAACTCTGCATGTGGTTAGGTGTCTGCTAATATCTTATAGAATGACTCCCGCCCCAGCTGGCTGAGAGGGACGGGTGTGGGAAGTCTGCCTCTGGTTCAGTGATTCTCAGGTTCCCAAGTTGGCACTGGGCAGGGAGCAGACCGTGGGTAGCTGAGGGCAGCCTGTTCTCCAACAAGGCCAGAAGAGAGGCGGCCCAGCACTCTCTATTCGCAGGGCCACAAGCAGGAAGAACAGGTCTGACCTCGGAGGCGGCCCAGCACTCTCTATTCGCAGGGCCACAAGCAGGAAGAACAGGTCTGACCTCGGCGGGCAGAGGGGTGCTAGTGCTTGAGACGGAGCACTGTTCCTGAAAGGCATCTGATGCCACCTCTGTCTCTTGCCTTTGCAGCTCTTCTGGCTCACGGCAGCCCCCAGCGGGCCCAGCCTTCACCTAGCCAAGCCCCATGAGCAGGGGACAGAAATCTGGGGGTGGACAACTTGGCCCAGGTTGCAGGAAAGGAGGTTGAAACTGGGACATTTGAAAAACGAGTTGTGCTGGGTAAAACCAGCCTCTGTGGCCATGTGCCCAGAGGTGGAGCACCTGCTGTCCCCATGTCCTGTCCTCATGCCCAGAGGCAGTGTGGGACGCCCTAGGCTGGGTCTGGGTGTGAGAGCGAGGTTGCCCCTCAGGTAGTGGTTGGGGAAGGAGGGCACCAGGCAGAGGGCCCTGCGCAGTCACATGCTGACTGACATGGGGTTTGCTACAGGATGATTGCACCTGGGGCAGGTATAGGGTCAGATGGAAGGGCACTGGCCCTGAGGCTTAGCCTGAGGCTCCCCTAGGCGAGGGTTAGGGTGGGGGGGACTGCTGCAGTGTGTGGTAGCCTCCTGCCTTGGCACGGCCAATGTCTTGCCAAGGTCCCCAGTCAGTTACTTGGGGCAAGAAGGAAAGAGGATGTAACTATATTTTAGTATCTCTCCAAACACAATTTACTTAAAATGTTTTAAAAGGTGAAACTTCCCAGGGCACCTGGGTGGCTCAGTTGTTAAGCGTCCGACTTCGGCTTGGGTCATGATCTCACGGTATGTGGGTTCGAGCCCCACATCAGGCTCTGTGCTGACAGCTAGCTCAGTGCCCGGAGCCTGTTTCGGATTCTGTGTCTCCTTCTCTCTCTGACCCTCCCCTGTTCACACTGTCTCTATCTCTCTCTCAAAAATAAATAAAAAACTTAAAAAAAAAAAAAAAAAAGGTGAAACTTCCCGAGGAGGATAGGAGCTGGGTGTGCATGTGTGCTGTGTATCACACACAAGAGGGCAGTTACGAAATGGAAAGGCAGACCATGCTCCTCTTCGGAAAGGTCTGTGGTGCTGTCTCTGAGCCTCTTCCTGAGAGGGCAGTATGAGGCCGTGCAAATAGTTCAGGCTTTGGAGGCAGAGAGGGTAGGGTTCAGATCCCTGCCCGTGCCCTTAGGAGCTGTGTGACTTTAGGGGAGTAATGTACCCGCCTCCGTGCCTCATCTGTACCGTGGATGGGAACACCAGAGCTGAGCAGAGTCGCTTCCTGCCACGTTGCAGGTACCCGATGGACGGCAGCTATGCCTGTGACAGACCCTTCAAAACAGCGGGTTCTCGGAGAGCACGTGCTTTTGTGTTTTTGCCTCCCTTTTTGAGATTCAGAGGTGGCCAGAGCCAGGAAGAGGAGTTGAGTGTTTATGAGGCAGGGAAGACAGTGCCACCGGTCTTGCTGCTAGCCTGTGGAAATACAGAAATTTCGTCCTGTTCCTCCCGGGAAGGAGAAAGTGCATTTTCAGTGGAGCGGATAACAACAGGCGCTGGACTCCGTGGGAAGGGACTGAGGGGAAACTGGAGAGGCTCAGAAAGGAACTTTCTCTGGTTCCTAGGAAGAGAGGAAGAGGATGAAATGCCAGGGGTCCATCTCTCTGGCCCAGTGCGACATGAATGAGGCAGCCCTTGAAGCAGAAGGCAGGCGAGCGAGAGCCAGGCGAGCAAGCCAGAAGCCTGTTTGTGTAGGGACCAAATCAAGAAGACTGGAGAGCCATAGGAACTTGTGAGGTCATGGGGACACTTCCCTTACTTCCAGAAAGCCGAAGCAGAGGGTCCACACGTTAGAACCTTCAGTGCCTCCTTTTCCCAAAGGGTCAGAGAGGAAGAGAGTAAAGACCCACAGAGGGCAGCTGTGAATCGGACAGCTCAGAAAGATCCAGATGTAGGCTCGGGAGACCTGGGTTGAAAAGTCTGTGCTGTCACTCACTAGTCAGATGGCCTCGAACAGGTCCCCAAAGCTCCCTGCGCCCCCCAGAACCTTCAGCTGTGAGATACCTGTTCATCCAGCAGCAGCTGTGCTATGACCCGCCAGGTGGCGCTAAACCGCTCTGGAGTGGCAGGGGCGTGGAGGGGGTCTCTCTGTGGGGTTCATGGTGAAGTTACAGGACTGCCATAGGTAAGGGAGATGTTAAAAAAGTAATGTGTTGCAGGAAGGAGAACGGTTGAAAAGAACTTTAAAAACCTGTCACCCTGGAGTGTGTGGATGAGCAAGGAGGGCCCAGCACTGTAATCGGAGCTAATCTTGCAGAAACAGCAGCCCCAACCACAGAGCCACCAGCTGCCGGCTTTTGAGGCCACTGAAAGTGTGTGGAGACTGGAGAGATGAAGTGTGGTAGTCCCAGGGAGAAAGATGTTGGCGGCGGCTGCAGAGGGACAGTCGCCAGGCAGCTCAGTCCACCGCTGGATTAGAGCCATGGCTTTCCCATTGGAAGTTGAGACCTGTTAGTGGGTTGTGAAATAGAACTCTTTCTTAAGAAGAAATGGAAATAGACTATCAGAGAATAGGGCGGAAAGTGTCATTCCCAGTGTGTTACCTACAGCACAGGTGAGCACTGTGACAAAAGGTGGGTTAGTGGGTGTAGGTATGTGTGTCCCGGACTGTGGATGGGTGTGACCAGCTGGCACAGTGGACTGCCCAGGGCTGCGGACACCCAGCTTGCCCTTCTGTCTTGTCTCCTTTTCTGAGGCAAGAGCTGAAAGGTGGGCAATAGTACCCCCTTTGAGTTCCAGGAGATTCTTTGATGCCACGTCCCCGATTTGTCAGTGAGGTCACGTACAAGGGGCACGAGGACTTTACTCAGAAAGCACTTGCCACATCGGTGAGGTTGATGCCCAAGAGAATTCTGGAAGGTTCACTAATTATAGATAGAGATTCACTAACTACTACTAATAGTTTATATTTATTCAAGCACTGCTCCGAGCATTCCCTGTGTCTTATCTCATTCAGTCCTCCCAGCAGGTGCCCCACAGACAGATACTTGTTACACCATTTTACAGAAGAGGGAACTGAGGCATAGCAAAGGGAGGTGACTTGCCTGGGTCACACAGTTAGTAAGGAGCCAAACCAGGATTTGAGTGTGAGAAGTCTGGTCCCCGGGCTTGTGTTCTTAGCTTTCAAGGCGGTCCTGCTGTCTGTGTGGAGAGCTTATCTGAGTGTGGAACTGATTATGGACTTGGGGGCAGGGCGGCGGGGGGGGGGAGGGGCGGCGCTGGGAGAGCGTTTAGTACTTCAGAACAAAGATGGAAAAGTCACTTCTCAAGGGCTTTAGGATTGCCACTCGTGTCTTAGATGAAGGAGAATGGTGCATTGTGAGTGTATGTATTTGTCGATGTGGGTGTGTGTAGATGTGCATATATATACTTAAATTGCATATTTCTTGTTTTTAAAATATGTTTAAAATACATACAAATCTTGGGTTTGTTTTTTTTGTTTTTGTTTTGTTTCTTGTTTGCTGTGACAGCATTTTTTCCTTTCGCTAGGCCAGTTAAAACACCCACGTATGTTATCATGTTATATATCGTCATGCTTAAAACAAATGGTAATTTTTTTTCCTTCGTTACCACTGCAGTGACCTCACATGCAAACAGGCTGCTTTACAGTAGGTAATAGAAACCAGAATAGCGTTGGCCATCAAGGGAAAATGGTATATCCAAGCTTTGTGAGCTTGATTTGAGACAGATGCTGACACTCTGCTTAAACTGCATGGATAAGGCTGGCAAGTACTGGCTGAGGAAGGCTCCTGACCTGGGGATCAGAGTGGACCACAAGTTGGACAGGCTAAGGATATATGTTTTGATTTTTGATTTTATATATTTATTTTGAGAGAGAGAGTGCAAGTGGGAGAGGAGCAGAAAGAGATGGAGGGGGAGAGAGAGAGAGGAGAGAAAAAGAGAGGGAGGGAGAGAGAGAGACTCCCAAGCAACGTTCGCGCTGTCAGCGCAGAGCCCGATGTGGGGCTCGAACACATGAACCGTGACCTGAGTAGAAGTTGGACATTTAACTGACTGAGCCACCCAGGCGCCCCTGTTTTCACTTTTTAAAGCTAAACCGTGGTGAGCTCTCCTAATCCAGAATATGATGTGTGTGAACTGGAGAGTAACTTCTCCCTGTTGGCCAGTAATTGTTGAGCTTTGTTCCCAGCACCCTCCCTACATGGGTTGCAGGAGATAGAAGCGAACATTTGCTGAGTAGAAGGACATGGTCATGGGAAGAGTATATACTACATGGATGTAATAGGTTTCTAGATTATTTCTGTAATTGGTAATTGGTGGCTTATAAACAAGCCTCATCCTGTTTGGATGGGGCATAATGATGCCTAAAGACTGTATGCGATGAGCCATGTCAGCAGTGGGCTATTAGGAAGGAGGAAAGGTACAGTTTACTCACTTAACCCTTTTCTCGGTCCCTCCTGTCCCTGCCCCACCATGAGTCTTCCTTGGACAACCACAGCCACATGATTGTCTTACTGTTGGAGCTCTAGTTGGCCCCATGCCAGCGTTATGCAGGGAGCCTTAACTAAGAGCCACCGTGTCAGCTTGCGGGGATTCCTTGTGAGCTCACCGGGGCATCCTGCCCCTCATCACTGGGACCTCCAGCTGGGCCCACCACAGAGCCTGCTGCTGCAGCCTCCGTGGAGGTTAGTGGGGAGGCGCAGTTGGGGTCCAACTCCCCAGTTTGCAGAAGAGGACCTTTGGGACACAGAAATTAAGTGATTGGCTCCAGGCCCCACAGCTGTCAGGTGCCAGGCGAGGATCAGAGCCTGTGTCTGGGAGTTCATCTTCCAGTGCTTTTCTCTCAACCTGGCTCTGACCTCAAGCCACCAAGCCCACCCCCACTGCCCCAGGTCCTGCTGGACCAGATCTTAGCTGCTACAGCCTTGGCCCCTCACCCCCCAGCCAGCTGAGATGGGCAGCTGGTAGCTTAAGGGTTTCCTGAGCTATGGCCTCCCCCAAACAGTGAATCCTAAGGCCTGATAGTGTCAGAGCTCAGGTCCCTGGACCCCCTTCTCCTCTCAGTGACCAGCCCACCAACCTAGGGGTGGCCTCCTGTCCAGACCAGCAGCCAGAGCACCACCACGAGGGGGTAGAGCACTGCCCTGGTCAGGGACGGTGGGCAGGCCACACAGGGATTCAGCCCCTCACCCACCACTCTGTCTGGGCTGTCAGCTCACGTGCTCTACTTCCTTATGTTTGGCTTCTGTTGTTTCCCTCCCTACACAGCAGCTCTCTGCTCCTTCAGCCCTTTCCCTGCACAGAACGTACCCCAGCTGTACGTGAAGGGCAGCTCCTCTCCCCTCTGCCGATGGGCTCTGTCTCAGGATCTCAACTCCGCGTTCCAGGGAGGGAGGGTCCACCGGTGCCCCGGCTGCGCCCAGTGGTCAGGCCACAAGATGCACAGAGCTGCCCCTCTCCTGCCATGATGGGGTGGCAGGGACAAGAAGAGGGCAGGAACAGCACTGGTGTGAATGCCAGAAGCCAACTCGGGTTTGAATCTAGCTCCCTGGTCGTCTGCCTTTATGGACCTCTGCTGGGGACGAGATGCCCTACACAGGGGGCCTTGACATCTGGGTGGCAGCGGGGCTTGGGATGATCCCTTCAGCCTTCTAGCTGTGGAGGCCCCCATCTGTGTTCTCAGGAACACTAATGCCAGTACACTGCCATGCCTGGCACGGGGGCAGAGGCCATTCCTGGGCTGAGGAGGAGGGAGGGGGCCTCTTCAAGGCCTGTGGGCCATGAGCAGGCATGACTGTGACCATCCCCCAGCTGTCCCGTCTCTCCCGACTAGCCCGACCACCGTGGGAGCCCCTCTTCATGTCATGTGATGTGTGTGATGGTGTGTGCACATGTGACCTGCGCCAGTTGGGTCCTTTCTGACTAAACAGTTCTTCCTGCTCCCAGGACAAAAACAGCCTCAGGCCTTTTTCCCCTGAAAAGTTTGAGCTCCCTGTGTCAGGGAGCCAGCTCACAGACGGAGCCAGAGTGGCAGCCTGCCTACTCTGCAGGGTGGGCGGTGTCCCCAGGGCCCAGTCCCCAAGCCCTGCCTGCCCACACCCCCCTGCCCCCACCGGCCCTGGCTCCCCTCTCTCTGCCGCACAGGCCAGGGACAGACAGGCACCTACAGAGGCCAGATGATGAAAGGAGCTGTCACCAGCTGGCCTGGTCCTGGGTCCACGCTCTAGGCAGAGTCCTCTTTGGGGAGCTAGAATATCTGGGGCAAGGGAAGTTTTCCCCTCTGACACTGGTCACAGGTCCTTGGGTTGCAGGGAGGAGTTCTAGGAAGTCACTGATAGAGGAAACAGCCTCGGTTCTTCCACTCCGTGGTCGTGTGGTCTCAGGCCACCTGGCCTCTGGTTGTGCTGCCAACATCCAGGGAATTGTAGTTCTGAAAATCCCAGGCTGGTGACTGAGCCAGGAAAGCCCTTTCACTGACCTTTGCCTGTCCTCTTTGCAGCTGGAGGAGGCAGAGCACTTTGCCATGATGGTGATCGACCTGAGGGAGGAAGCCGGGGAGTTCCTCTCCAAGGGCTACCTGGCACTGGGTCTCACCTACAGCCTGCAGGCCACTGACGGTGAGTGCCACGGCCTAGAGGCGTCTGCTTAGGGGCTCAGGCTTCCCGGTGGCCTACCAGGCATCTTGTCACACCTGTGTCTACCCCCCAACACGTCATTGAGTACACACACACACACACACACACACACATACACAGACATACTTCTCAGTCCCATTTCCAGTCTCTTACCCAGACTTCACAGTCTTACACGCACCCTCCCCTGGTAACTAGGGCAGTGGGTAGCATCAGTCCGGAGCTGCTTGAGTGCGAGCACTGGCCAGATAGAGCCCTGCCTGTCTCTGCAGAGCCTGAGCGCCCCAGGATGGGGCAGAGCTGGGTCGGCGCCCCTTTGGCAGCCCCTCATGGCTCCATCTCCATCTTGTCTCTTGCAGCGACTCTGAAATCCAAGCAAGACGAGCTGCACCGGAAAGCGCTGCAGACACTGGAGAGGTGAGGAGGGCCCTCGCCAAAGCAGGGGCATGAGGTGGCACAGCCGCGTGCTTTGTTTATCTCAGTGGACCCTCTGGTATAGACAAACGAAGGTTTCCATCCCCATTTTATTGACTAGGAAACCCAGGCTCTCATGGCTCCTTGGGCAGGTAGAGTGCCCCCAGGCTTAGCCCCTGCCCTCTTTAGCTCAGGCCTCTAAAACGGGAGTAGTAGCCCATTACAGTTGTGAGGATGATGTGAGATCAAGCTAGGGATGCTCCTTGTATTAGCAACAGGGGCTCCAAATTGATACTTGCCTCCTCCCAGCCTGTGAGAACCCCCCACCCCGGTCCTCAGCCAGGGTAGGGTCCTGGAGGGAGGGAGGCGGGGATGCCAGAGAAGCCCCTCCCCTGTGGTGGCCCTCTCTCCCTGGGCCCCATCCTTGCTAAGCCCCTGACTCCGCCCCAGCCTTGGGCCCCACAAAGCATCCTTCTCCCTCCGCCCTCCCAGCCCTTTGCGTGTACTCCCTCCGAGGACTGATGTGCAAACTGCTGGGTTGGGGCCGGCCCTAGACTCTTGTGCCGTCTTTGTGGGAACATGTAGCACATCCAACCCCTCTCTGGGGCAGGTGGTTTCTGAACCCAGGGAGGCAGAACAGTCCCATCCCCACCAACCCCCGCTGAGCTACCCAGGCCGGCTCTTCGGCTCTTCGGCTCTTCGTTCCTGAGGCTTCTCTCCCAGAGAGGCCATTCCCAGGCCCTCCACCCGCAGGAGTGTTCCCTTCTGTCCTGCAATGGAGAGATCAGGCTCCAGGCTCTGTACAAAGCCACCACGGGGCCTCAGGCAGGCCAACAGTTGCCCAGAGGTGAGGGGCAGCACCCATCCCCCAGTCCTCCCCTCCCGGATGGCCCCACCTCGGCAGAGCCAGCCCTCCTGGAGCCTGGGGCCGACGCCATCATCCCCCGCGGGCACCCTCTGAGAATCCTTGACATTTTGCCCTGCAACACTCAACACAGGGCTGGCACACTCGAGGTGCACGTCACACATTGGGGGCTCAATCCTTGCTGGCTGACCTGTCACTCCACTCCCTTTCCCCACACAGAGCCCAGCAGCTGGCGCCCGGTGACCCCCAGGTCATCCTCTACGTCTCCTTGCAACTGGCCCTGGTCCGCCAGGTGGGTTGTTGTCACATTTCCTAACTCCCAGGTCCCCGAGGGCTGCGGGTCTGCTCCTGGCACCACTGCTGTTCCCAGCCACGTGACCCTTTGCAAGTGACTTGACCCGTCTCAGTCTCTGTTTCTTTATCTGTTATCTGAGCACCTTCGAACGCCACCTCAGTGGGGCCTAGTAAGGATTAAGTCTGAAAACGCGGTAGAGCCCATGGTGGGCACGCAGGAAGGAATTCTTCTCTGTCCTCATACCCCCTTGAACAGTTCGGTCCCCTGAGAAGTTGATGAGTGACTACAGGAAGCATTTACGTCCTCTCCTTCCGTCAATCAGGCTTTCTTCACGGGTCTAGGAGAGCAGAGTGACTGACACACAGAGCTGTTTCTGTGGACCCCAGAGCTTGTCCCTGTCCTTGTGGGCAATACCCTTGGGCTCGGCTTCTAGGACCTGGTAGGGCCTCCTGTCCCCTGGCCATGCTGGCCCCATCAGAATTACTGCCACTGCCCAACCCACCTTCTTTCCCAAGCTGAGCAGCTGAGCTGTTGGTGCCATGAGGACACTGGTCTGTCCATGGAGTAAGGCCAGGCTGTCATCCAGCCAGGGGGGGGTCACCTTTCATAAAAGAGCGAGGGCTCCTGGTTCCCCCAGGCCCTTGGGAGTCTCTGCTTTTTGTGTGTGTGCCTCACACAGGCTGAGGCTCGGTGCACACCCCCGGCCTCCAAAGCAGGACCTCTTGGCCTTGACCCAGCGAGCTGGGCTCTGGTCAGCCTTGATACCCAGAGGACAGGTCCCTGCACCACGGGAATGGGGCTGGCCTCTGGACTGGTGGAGAGAAGCCAACAGAGCCTCCATCCTCTGGGGGTCAGGTGATGGGCAGCCCTGGCAAACGTGGGGGCTGCTGTAACCCTGCTGACCTGGCTGAGCCCTCCATCTGATGAGGAGGGTGCCCTTGGCCTCATTTTATACTAGAGGAACTAAGACCCTGCTGAGCTTCCGCTAAGCCAGCTCTGAAGCCGGGTTTCTGCTCCAGAGCCCACTCTGCCCCCAGTAAGAGATGCCATGTGGCTCTAAGGATCCCGTACCGTGACCCCTTTAGAGCCGTATCCGCCAGCCTGCAGTTGGCCTCCGGGTCTGTGCCATCTCCTGGCCTCTGGTGTTGTGCTCAGGTGGTTCAGCGAGCTGTTTCTCCTGGCTCTGGGGTCGCCTGGGTGCTTCGTGCTGCCATCTGCTTGACCTTCCTCTCAGGCCCCGCAGCAGCCTGGCTTCTCCCCTCACTGCACCCTTACTGCCATCACTGGGAACCCCCATGCCACCCCCTGGTCCAGCACCCGTGTGTACCCCTACTGGACTCATCATTCATCTCTCCCAGTCTTCCGTCTCAGCCTTGTTCTCCCGGGTGGCCCGGCTCTGCTTCCCACTCCCTTTCACTGCTTCTCTCCCTTCCCTTGCACCTGCCCACCCACCCCCCACTCTCCTGCCTCCACCTCCCGGCTGCCGCCACCTGTCCCAGCCCACCTCCCCACTATGCCCATGACTTCAGACTCCCAGGTCTTGAGTGAGACGCTTGGGACCTCTCTGCTGCTCTCTGCAGGGAACATCACTCTGGTCTGGTTTTGCAAGGAACATGGTCAGAAATACTTCAGACCACTGTGTTTTTAGCTTTCAAGTTCATGATAAACCTTTGGCGATGCATTTCTTGATGTCTTTCATGATTCAGCCACCTCGGGTGAACAGTGTCTGTCCTCCCAGAGAGATGGCAGGGCCAGGCCAGCGGAGCCTGGCACCCATTTTCCTTGGGGACCCCAGACCTTGGGAGCCTCAGGGAATGGACTCTAGGCCAAATCTGGCTTGCCTGGGTCTCTAAAGCCCACCAGCCCATCTTGCCCGGAGCACGTACGGCTGCCTAAGCAGTGACGCTGTGGGTTTGGATCCTCAGGCTGGGATAATGGGGTGCTCTGGAGAATCACCGGGGAGGAGTAGCCTTAGGCAAGCGGACACAGCAACCACTTAGCTTCCTTCACATCCCTTGAATTTTCCACGAAAGGGGGCTCCTGCCAGAGGAGTCTGGGCCTGGCACTAGTGCTCAGGGCAGGGGAGAGGCTGGGTGGGCCCCAGGTTGGCACCAGGTATACCGGGACCATAGGAGCATGGGAGACCCACGTCTGAGGTTTGGTAAGGAGCAAGACTTTCTGGAAAAGAGTCCCGAACTTCCTGGGAGGGTCAGGCCCTGATGTGGACAGGGCTGCAAGAGCCGATGTGGCCGCCAGTCCTGAGGACGTGAGAGAACACATCCCTTAGGACAAGAAGGGAGAGTCTTACCAGCTTGGTCGCCGCCTGGGCTTTGGGAGCCTGAAGAGGGAAATGCACATTTTTACTCATGTCCAATATGGGGCAGACATTTTCTTCTGTCGTCTCCCCCTCTCAGCCACAGTAATAGGCATGACCATTTCCCTCATTTTGATGGCTAGGAATTGCAGCTCAGAGAAGCTACCCAAAGGGCCCGACTAGGCAGTGGCAGAGCCGGGACCCACACCCCACCCCTTACCTAGCAAGTGCCCAGCTCTTGCCACTGTGAGGCTCTGAGTGGGAGGAGGCATTGGTCTGTCAGCCTCCATCACCCCGTAAACTGTTCGGAGAGGAGGCCACCTCTCGGTCTGCAGCTCGTGACCTGGGTAGCTTTCTCACAGCCCCGGCGTCTGCCCAAACCCTTTGTGCCACACCATAAACCTCCTCTTTAGGCCTTAGCAGCAGTGGCTTCCCAGGCCTGACTTGGGACAACAGATCCCTCTTGCCATGCCATTAGGGTGTGTTTTCTCCTCAGAGCACCAGCCCTCCCCACCCAGGGCCCAGGGACTCACTTGAGTCCACTGTGCCCTCGATGGCAGGCACTGGCACCAAGGTCCTGGGGGATGCTGGACCGTGGAGAAGGTCACTAACCTGGCAGTTTTCTCTGGCAGATCTCCAGTGCCATGGAGCAGCTACAGGAGGTCCTGAAAATGTGCAGGGATGATGCCAACGCCCTCCACCTGCTGGCACTCCTCTTCTCTGCCCAGAAACACTACCAGCATGCCCTAGACGTTATCAACATGGCCATCACAGAGTATCCTGAGAACTTCAAGTGAGTTCCCCATGGACACTCCTGGGCTGAGGGCCGCCTGCCACAGATGCAGGTGCCCACGCACACCTCACCTTGCCACGTAGCCAGCCAGCACATACTGATTAAGTGCCTACTGCATGCACACTCCCTGGCTGGAGGGTCAAGGTGGGGCGAGGAAGACGTGTGGGGTCAGGGAATGGCTCTGACATTCTGTGCCAGGAAGTGTCAGGTGGGGAGTGGGGGGCTCTCTGTGGCAGCTGCGGGCTCCATGCGAGCTCTGGGGACCACAGAGGAAACTGTGCTCAAATGCATGTGCTTGAGCTGTTTCCACCCCATCCCCATGGGCTCTGCATTTAAGCCTCATGGGAACACTGAGTTGTGTACCTTAATCATAACCCTGGCACAGCCAGCCAAGGATGGGATTCTGACATGGTTGGAGGCCAAGTGAGCCATCCCCCTGCCTCCACGCAGGCCACTGGCATTGGAGGAAAGGGGTTTGCTCCATCCAGAGCAGTCCTGGCCTCTCCCTCCATCCTCGGCTCCTCCGCAGCCCTATTTGCCACATTGCCCAGATGCCCCTCTCTGGGGAGCAGGGTTTGTGCTGCATTTGGCCCAGGCCATGGTGGGTGAGGCAGGACTAGACTTTCCTGCCCCCACCTATACAGAGAGGACCCAATGCCACCCAACTAGGACACTGGGGAACATGAGCCATGCTGGACCAGCTGAGGCAGGAGGGTGCATGGCCCTGCAGGAGGGAACAAGGAGGAGGCCAGTCATCTTTTGCTTTCTGCCCTCCTCCACCCAGGCACGTGACACTGGATATAATAGACCTTGTCTAGCTGAATCCTGTGAACCCAGGATGAGGGGTCCCTGAGCGCCCCCACTCCCACTCTGTTCCACCTTCGGGTCTGAAGAAGGCTGTTAGAACCAGCGAAGGGAGGTCCTGCTTCAGACAGCGGAAAGAAGCTCAGTCCTGGCTTCCTTGAGGGGTGACTCATACTGTCAGTGAAGGCAGGTTCATGAAGAATGAGGAGAAATTGGGGGCTGCCACAGCCATATTAGGTGATAGAGGGAAGCTGCAAGTCTCCCAGCCCAAGGAGGCTTCCTTTCCCGGGCGTCCACCTCTGTCCATCCCTAGCCCATCAGGGGGCAGAGCCGGCTTTCCTGTGCCTTTGGCCTCCTCCCGAGGATGCTGCAGGGAGCTGTGCCTGTGAGCTCTGCAGGATGTCTCTATCCTCGCCAGGGCTCAAGAAAGGTGCTTTGGGAGCAGCAGAATGCCCTTACCGGAAGCTCCCCGATGTGCCCTACTGAAGAGCAAGCCCCCAGGTCAGTTCACATGAACAGGCAGGTCACTGAGGGAATAGTACAGCACAGATGAAATAGTGTGTGTGGACAGGTGACGGGGTACCTCGTCTCATTAATCCCAAGCGTAATACAACAAGACCTACCGTGTAGAAGTTCATTTTTCACATTTAGTGAAACAACACAGAAGACCCAGGTTCCTCCTCTTCCAGTACCAGTTACCTTGCTGTTTTCCTGGCTCTGTCCTCACGACTGTCAGGCAGGGTCTCTACCAGCTGTGTGTGTATGTGCGCGTGTGCGCGTGCTTTTTTCGTCAGGCTTTGATGGAAAAAGAAACTTTCCTGAAGAAAATCTTAGAGCGGGGAGGGGCTCCTTGCCCTGCTCCCAGGTCAGAATGTGTGTCATAGAAAGAGAAGCGAGCGAGGCCTGGTGTCATACCTGGTTTTATCAGCACATCCTTTTCCCAAGTGAAAGCTTACATGCCAGTTGAGACTGTGTGGTAGCAGAGGGGACCAGAGCTGTCCTGATAGAAGCAGGGTAGGGGACTGTCATGTTGCATACCTGGCCCTTCCTGGGACCCCCCAGGCCCTGCAGGGAGCCTCTCCCCAACCTGCTCCAGTGCCTGACATCTCACAGCGTCTCTTCCTAACTTCCGGGCTCAATTCTTTCTGCCGCCAGAATCACATCCCCTGGCCTGGTGTGAGGAAGCTAACGGCACTTCACGCTGTGTTGGGGGTGGGTGTTGGTTTGGGGGGCAGCCCTCTGGCTCTGCCTCAGCATCCCGGCCCACCCCAGGGGAGGTGCCTCCTGTCCCCTGGGCTCCTGGGCCTGGTGAGGAAGCCCCCTTCTCTGCGGTCCTTCCGTACTGTGCAGGCAGGGTGTACACCCTTCCCGTCAAGCGTGCTTTCTGCTATCACAAGGGCCTTTGTGGGTGGTGGAGGAGGTGGTCCTTGCTGAGGTTGGTGACTCCCCCTCAGGAGGTGTGGGTGGGCTTCTGGCCTCCAAGCATACCGAGAACCGAACCATAACATTTGTGCCTGTGTGCGTGTACCCAGGGAGATGGCTTTCAGCAGATCCTCCAAGGAACCTTAAACCCAAAAAAGATGACAAGCTCTTCCCCAGTGCCAATTGGGCTCTTGGTCAACTTGTAGGGTAATTGTGTCCCTCTGTGTCAACTATGTCCCTGTTCCTTTAGGCAGGAGCCTTCTGAAGGGGCAGCCTCTGCACGAGAACACAGCTGCCCCATCCAGACTCCACGGGGTCACTGCCAGGGCCTTGGGAGCTTGGGCCACGGGACTGGCAGCAGGGAGACATCTCTGAAGTCCGAGCCCAAGAAGGGAAAGTATTTGAGTCCCATCCCTAGGGTTCTTCTGTTTTGTGTCACTGCAGAGAGGCCGAGGACCAGAGAATCCCATTCTCTGTGATGCCTCACTGTGCAAAGCCTGCCCATCCGGGGACAGTGGGGATAGAGAAGCAGTGGCAGATTCCTAATCTCTAAGCCACCGTGAGCCCCTCACCTCCATGGCCATAAGGATCTCTGTCTTGATCAGAGCCAGCCCCAAAAGGCTGCAAAACTAAAAAAAATATCTACAGGCCACATCTGGCCTTCTGAACTATGAAACAATGCATTTCTGTTATCTTAAAAAAAAAAAATCAGCCTTAAAAAAAAAAACATACATAAGAGGTTGGGAGTGGGTGTGGAAAAATCTACCTACCACGTAGCTCTGTGGAGTGGCCATAGAGCATGACCGTGGTTCTTTGCGAATCAGGCAACACTACTCCCCACAGATGAAACGGCAGAGTACAGAAACCCATGGATTAGCAGGAAATGTCATTGAGTCCATTACCGGCCAGGGATCACTGACAAATGTCATTGCTTTTTCAATTGAAGCTGCATCCTGGTCCTCCAGCTGCTCCCTGTGCTGGGAACAAGCTGTGTGTGTCTCCAGCTGTTGCCACGGCAGAGCCTTCAACAGCCGGTCCAGTAAATATGATTGCAGCCAAACAGATCAAACCCCCTTCACCCTGACCTCAGTGCCCCCGGCGAGGTGTGTCTTCCACCAGGAGCTCCCCAGAGTCTGTCCTAAGGGGCTGAGGCCTCTCAGATGCTCTTTTCCATAGACCTTGCCTGTGCATCGGCTCCCAGAAGCTCTTAGTGAAGGAGGAGGCTGGCAGGCCCATGTCAAGTGTGGAGGAGGTCTGGCACAGGGGACATGCCGGTGGGCGGGATGAAACGCTTTCCATGTAAGCTGGTCCCCACGTGAGGTCACAGTTAGGCTCCTGCCCTCGCTGGGTCGGTGCTCTTGACCTGTGCCACTTCCAGCAGCCTGCTCAGCTGCCAAAGACCTCTGTCCTGCCTCCCTCTGCCTCCAAGATCTGTTGTGAGACTCAGGCAAGAGAAGGTCTCCCAGTCGGTTTAGAAGTGTATTCAAGGGCAGCAGTGGGGCGAGGTGATCTGGAAGGTAGCACACCAATAGGGTAAAACAGCAAGGTGGGAGCTGAGGGTAGGGTGCGTGATGGGCCCGGAGCAGAGGAGGGCGTCGTTCAAGGGAGGGCAGGGAGGCGCGGGCCGAGGCAGGAAGCCCCATGGGAAGATGTCAAGGTTCCTTAACTGCACCAGAGGCCACCATTCCTATAGGCAGTCTTGAAGTTCCCAAAGAAAAACCCAGCCCTCGTGGAGCTGAACTTCTGAAAATCCCCCCTAAATTCGGGGATTAGGAAGCAAAAGCAAAGAGGATCTTGATTTCTGTGCTGTGGGATGACCTTTAGTTAATGGAGCTCGGGTTTAAAAGGCAGAAACGTGATGAGGCAGAGACTGATGGCCCCGCCGGGACAGTGTGAACCTGGCACGGGGGCAACCAGACACCCTGAGCAGCTTCCTGAAATCCTGAGGGCTTCTGACTAAGCCCTGGACACATGTGCTGGCCGGGCTGTCCCTGGCCAGCCTGCAGGGGGCCTCAGGGGTGCAGCAAACTCCATATTTGGACCTGGGTTCCAAGCCAGCCAGGCGGTGGAATGTGAACGGTCTCTGTCCTGTGCGGAAGCTGCCTGTGCTAGTCTTCCTGCTCTTCCCTGCTAGGGGAGGCAGCTAGGAGGCTCCCCTGGGGAGGGGCAGGAATATGGGGTCCAGGGGATCGGGCCCCTGATAAGCACGGTTCCCGAAGCTGAGGCTCCAGGGGCACTGGTTTTAGGTAACAGATTCCTTGTGCTTTAGTCAGTGCGCTTGTAGTGAAGGTCACCATGGGAACCAAACAAAATTCCTAGGCTAATGATGGGAGCTTTCCAATAACCAGCCTGTCAGTCACTGCCCCCACCCCAGGTCTGGCAGCCTGCCAGACCGGTTTCGAAAGCCCAGACCTTGGGTGGACTGGTGGGTGCAGGGTCAGGCTAGACCCTTTCGGGAGTTTCTGCCTGGCCCAGCCCAGGGCCTGGGGGACTCGGAAGATCCTAGGGGAAGGTATGCCAGAGCCCGGGGGGCACTCCCCCAGTGCAGGAATAATATGGCCCTCTCAACAAGCCAGAGCTCGCCGTGTATAAACAAACTATCGGCACAACCATCTCCCCCAGGAAACGTAGGCTGTTTTGGAAAATGTTTGAGCTGATAACTAGGCATGAGCTGGGCCCAGACATTGGCTAATTGTAGTGAAGGCGAACTATGGCCTCAAGGGCACCTCTCTGATCTACCTGGCCTGCCTCACCTCTTTCTCAGGTTGTATGGGATATGTTTCTAGCCATGCATTCCACCAGGCAGAAGGATCAGAGTCCCAGGCCTGTCTTAAGATTTCTGACTTAAGCCCAGTGTGTTTATTGGATGGCTCTACCCAGGGACTTGTAGTAGATCAAAAAGACACTTAAAATACCAACACTCCAGTGAGGGGGCTGGAATCAAAGGTATTAACACAAACATAGTTTATCACTTTGCTGGATTCATTAAACATTTTTGGCCGCCACAGCCCCCAGCGAGGACAAGAGCCAGGGGTTAAACTTGCAGGCCATGTGGCTGAGGGAAGTGTTAAGCCAGGCGTAATCACTGGCACCAGCACTTTCTTCCCCAAAGGTCAGTTCCTCATCAGCTAAGCTGGTTTGACATTCAGCATTTCCCTTCACTGGTTGTTCTGTGGAGCCTCCTGTGATCTAGCTCTGTGTGACACTGCAGTCAGACAGTCCTCAGTCTCCCCACGGCAGTCCGCTCATGCTCAGACAGGAGGGTAGACGACCCAGGCTATTTTGTTTGTTTGGGGAAGAGACGAAAGGAAGGCAGGCATTATCTGCAGTTTTTTCCGAAAGGAATTCTTCACTTGTGCTGAACTGGTTTTAGCCCTTGGTTTCCTGATCCTCACTCCCTCATCTCCTGGCTTACAACATTTGCTGGAGGCAGGCACTGTGGCCAGGCCCCAGGAGAAAGCCCTTTTGCTTCTTGGAGAGAGGGCATTCCTGCCCTTGAGGCAGGGCTGGCCTCCCCTCTATGGTGGGTGGTCAGGTGGTCGGTGGGTCCCAAGTGGATGCTCTCACTGGGTAGAGATTGTAGACTAAGACCAAGGTCTTTGCTTCTTGGTGTCTTATACTACCTTTGTTCCACCTAGGGACCTTCTTTCTGGAAGTTCTTCCACTCCTGAATGGTTATGGGAAGGCAATGCGTGGTTTGTATTCTTATCTTTCAAGACCACGCATTTGTGTTTGTAGAGTGTTCTGGAGATAACTGGAGGCCTGCTGGGTCAGCACAGATAAAGAGGCTTTGCCATGGGGCACCTGGGTGGCTCAGTCGTTAAGTGTCCTCCTTGATTTCTGCTCAGGTCATGATCTTGCTGTTTGTGGGATCGAGACCCACATCAGGCTCTTCACTGAGAGCGAGGAGCCTGCTGAGGATTCATCCACCCCCCCCCCATCTTTCAAAATAAATAAACAAATGGGTGGGGAAGAAGAAGGCCTTGCCCTGCAGCCTGCCACCAGAGAGCTTAGATGCAGGCTGCTCTCAGAAATGCCCTGAGGCTATTCTCCAGGCAAAGGTAGGGCTTTTAAAGCAAGGAGGAGCTAATTTCAGGAAGCAGAACCTTGCTGGCTGTCCGGGAGGTGGGGGGAGGGGGGTCCCTGGAGTGGGGGGAGAGAGAAAGAGACTTAAGAAGGGTCCATGCTTGGGGCGCCTGGGTGGCTTAGTCGGTTAAGCGTCCGACTTTCGCTTAGGTCATGATCTCGCGGTTCGTGGGTTCGAGCCCCGCGTCGGGCTCTGTGCTGACTGCCAGCTCAGAGCCTGGAGCCTGTTTCAGTCTGTGACTCCCTCTCTCTCTGACCCTCCCCTGCTCACACTGTCTCTCTCTCTCTCCTAGAAATAAATTAAAAAAAAAAAAAAAAAAAAGAAGGGTCCATGCTTAACACGGAGTCCAACACTGGGGTCAGCCCCACAACCCTGGGATTATGACCTGAGCCAAAATCAAAAGTCTGATGATGTTCAACCAAATGAGTCACGCAGGTGCCCCAAAATCGGTTCACTTTGAATGAATTCATTAAGAGGTGGGAGATCAGTTAATCCTCCATACCCAAGGGAAAATCATTGGTTTTTATGGCTAAGAGCTGTTGTCAGGTCCCATCTGTGTTTGGGGTTAGTCTCTGGGAAGGGCTTCACTATGGCCTTTCAGGGAGCTCACTCCTCTTAGAATCACTTTAAGATAATAGGCTCAAAGAGCATGTGTGTGAGTTTAACCAGTTAATTTCCCTGGTGGAGTCTCCCAGAGGCATGGAATTTGGTAGAGTGTGTACCACCCGGGCAGCCCTGCACCTGCCTGTCTTCCTGGGCCACTGGTTAGAGCCAGGTGTCAGAGCCTGGTGACCACAGCCTGAATGAGGGCGGGGGGTGGGGGTGGGGGTATGCTCCTTCCCTTCCCCTGTCCCTTCCCGTCCTGGGGATGGGCCTCTCTGCCTAGTCAGCCCAGCAACCTGCCCCACTTTCAGGTCTTCATCCCTGCTGGGCCAGCCCTCCACTCCAGTTACCCTGGAAGCCCCCCACCCCTCACCCCTGTCAGTCAAAACTGAACCACTCAATTAAGTACTGGATTGTCTTCTGGTTTGTTCCCTGATTGCCTCAGATACACCATGTGAGCTTCCCCATAGCCTGCACCCTGCCTCCCCCTCCTCCCTGTGGGGGACCCACAGCTGGGCACCCACACACCCCAGTAGACCCTCCGATGGATAGACTGTGGGAGTTATTTTGTTTGTTGCTCTGGAGGGAAGGAAGGGACCCACAGGGATGTTGGCGTCTTACAGCCCTCACTCCACTTACCCTGGTTTTGTTGTTTGGATATGTTTACTTTTTGCTCTTTACAGCCCTCCTACTTGAAAAGATGAAGAAACTAATGGAAAGCTAGATGATGTCTCAAGGTCAGATGGCTGGTACGGGGCAGAGCAGAGGCCAGAGCCCAAGCCAGGTGGTGGGCTGAACAACCCTGAGAGTCGAACCCCATGAGCTTCAGTAATAGTAAAACAGCAGTGTGCCCAGAGCATGCTCTGTGCCAGGCACTGCTCTAAGCACTCTATGTGCATGAGCTTCCTGATCCCCTCAGGGACCCCAGGCGGTACAGCTACTATGTTACTTTCGCTTTACAAATGAGGGCATAAATAAGCAAACTGTATGTAGTGGTAAACAATGACAGGGCAAACCTGGATTGAGCGCTTTATGAAGGAAGAACCCCCTGCTAGACCTTAATGTGCATTATTTACAAACAACCCCCCTCCCCCGCTGGTATACAATACTGTATAAAATACTGTCATTCCCATTTTACAGATACAAAACTGAGGTTCTGAGAAGTTAAAGTGACTTGACCTGGAGGTCACATGGCTAGAAGAAGGGAAAGCAGGGTTTGAACTTGGGTCATCAGATTTGGACCCTGCTTTTCAGCACCGAGTCGGACGTGGGGCATGTAAGATGGGGCCCACTTCCTGTGTATCCCCGTGCAGCGTACAGGCTCTGGCCTCCTGGCCCAGGAGTTAGACTTTCCAGAGGCGTGGCTGCTTGACTCAAAGAATAGCCTGCTTTTTCACTCAATTATGTGTTTTCTGTAAAAATAGAACTCTTCATTAAAACAGCACGGCACAGCCATCAGCCAGAATTACTAATTACTGTCCTTTAAAGAGATAATTCCCCCTTTTGTGCACTTGCCACACCTGCCGCCATCCCCTCCCCCACCACGGGAGGCTCCCACAATGGCCAGGAGCCAGACGGATGGTGCTGGTGGGACCACAAAGAATGGACAGTTCCGCAAGACGCCGCCGCCTGTCTTCCCGGGACTTCTGTGAATCTGGGAATGCCCGCAACTCTCCAAAGGCCCCAGTGAGTCTCTGTGGCTCAACCTCCTTCTGACAGTCAGCAGACGTGTTGACATTAGGTCGGGCACTGGGGACACAAAGAGAAGAAAGTCATGTTCCCCGCCGGGCACAGGGTCTACTGATGTGGATGATGGTGTGGACACTTGAGACCTGTCCTGAGGGGTGCACCAGCACTGCCTTCATAGGCTCTATTGCCCTAACTCCTCCCAGCGGCCTCCCTGGGCGCTTCCGTTACTGTCCCAGGGAGTGAAGGCACTTGCCGGGAGGTGCCAGGGCCTGGGAGTGTATTTGCATTGTCTGGTGCTGAAGGCTGTTTCAGCCTCTTTCAACACAGTGTCCTCCCATTTGATGGGGAGCGAGGCATGGGCCAGAGGTGGCTCCTTACAGTAGATGGCAGTGGCCGTGTTCAGGTGTTTATTGCATATGCTGAGCAATTTTAGAGGGAGTCATTTTCAGGAACATGGAAGTGAAAATGTGGACCCGTTGCCGCCCACACAGCCCATGTCCTTCCCTACATCCAGTTCTGCTCTGCTATTATTCCCCAACTGCCAGGAATGGGGTGCTGGAGGGAGCAGCCAGGGAAGGGACATAGGAGAGAATGATTGGAGGCTCCTGGAAAGGGGAATGGACAAGATGACCTCTGACCCCAGGCCATTGCTTGCTTAGCTAGAGCCGTCTTCACCATAAAAATATCCCCTGTGTTCAAAATAATTCTTTTTTTAAAAAAATTTCTTCTGGAAAGGCTCATGTTCACACAGTTCTGAGGAGGCTCACCCTAAGATATTTCTCCTTTATGGCAGTGGGAAGAAAAATGGTTTGTCTTTGCCTCACATGGGAACAGCTCCAAGTCTTAATCCTTTTGACAAATAATTAGCAGGCTGCTCCTGCCCCAGGAGCACAGGCCAGGCAGGGCCCAGGAAGAGGGAGAGGAGGAGGAGGGGTAGGGGGAGGACACTAGGCTGACCACACATTCCCCAAGAACCTCCTTCATCAGCCCCTGGCCCGAGCGACTGGGAAGATGGGCAAAGATGCCCCATGGTGACACCCAGAGACACCGGCCTTGCCGATCTCTGTCTTCTCCACAGGAGGAGGGCCGGCCCAGATGCAGAGAGCTGCAGATGGACTCTGCAAGGCTGAGACGTTTCATGGTCCAGCAGGGGCTGTCCCTGTCTGCGCCCCCAGAGTGCTGGACTGTGCAGGTGACGTGGGCGGTGGCAGACCCCCCCCACCTGGACCAGAGCACAGTGGTAGATGAAGTGTGTGCTGAGGACAATGGCTGAGTGAGGCATGAGGTGGCCTTTGTGGACTACCGATGCTCGGGCGGCATTCTTTGGGAGGGTGTGAGCTCCTGGAGAGTGGCCTTGTGGCCCCACTGGGACTCCCTACTAGGACCAGGGCACACACACCACTTCGACTGGACGGGACTGTGGAGTCCAGGACCCAGCAGCCTCACCCCCGCAGCAGGACAGAGCACATGGGGTGTTTACATGGACTCTTGCTCTCTCCTCTTCCCCAGAGAGAACACTCGCTTTCAATCTGCCTTCAGATGCAAGGCATGGGAAGGCCATTCATTCTTGTACGACCTTGGTGTTTATTCGACATGGGCTTCCATAGCTTGAGACACAGGAAAGTGCTAGCAAGAGAGAGCTAGAGCCAAGGGTGCTTAGACCTAGTTGGCTAGGACTCCGTCACATCCCCTCCTGTCCTCTTCCTTTCTTATACCCTTCTTAAGTCCCGGGAACCACGAGGAGGGCCCCCTGCCTTGCCAGACAGGCCATGAGAGGTTTGGGGGCTTTCTGGGAGCCTTCAGAGGCACAAGGCCTAGAAACCACTTTGCCGAGTCTACACCAGCAGCGTGAAAGCAAGAGTCCCGCCTCGCAGACTCCGCAGGCCCGGGCTTGAGGACTGAATGCAGCTGCGGGTTTCTCAGCTGCTGCTTACAGGTCATTGCAGTTCATCTAGTGGGAGACTTCACTCCCGTTTCACTGGAACCTGTGACGTGTGCTGCTGGGTGACCATAGAGCTGGGGCTTTGGCTCAGCTTTCTCACTCCTGGGCCAGTTTCCTTCCACTCTGAGTGACATCACAGTGGGTCTGAGGACAGCAGTGTGGCCATTCCCCTCCCACGTGGCTCCCGTCAGGGTGAGAGGGCTGCTAGGAGCCCATATTCCAGGCCTTCCTGTCTCAGACGCATTCCTAGGTTGTACTTCTGGCTCTGCCTGGGTGACTGTCCTCCAGGATGAAGACCCCGAATCACAAGGAGCCAGATACCTTCATGTCCTGCCCAGAACCCCCTGCTGTCCCAGGCTCTGTAAAACTTTGCTTCCAGACAGCTTAAAACAGACTCGGCCAGCACTTCACTCACTGGCTACGTGAGTCCAGCCCCCTCAGCAGTTATGAGGCACCAAGCAAACAGATTCCTCTCTTACCTCCTGAGACCCAGCCGTGGGAAGTGGTAGTGTTAGAAATCCTCTCTGATTTAGCACGGATTACGAGACCCCTGAGTGTGGTTCTAACAACACACATTTTCACAAACTGAGTAGACACCATGTTCTTGTCTCTGTGCCGGGCACTGGAGAGGCGAGGGGGACCCTGATGTGGCAGAATGAGGGCCCTGGCCTACAGGTACCTGCCATCCAGGTGGGGACGCATGGCGGGACACAGGACAAGATAAATAGTAGTTTTACCATCTGTAGGTGGGACCAGCCACACACTGTGTCCATATTATTAGAATTTAAAAATGCTTGATATAAATTTATCTTTGTTATTAAACTCTTAAGCCTATGTGGCAAAAGGATAAATATATAAATACACATAGATAGATAGGTAACATCTAGAGGTATAAGTCTATACTGTGTAAGTATTAAGTAAAAATTACTGAATATTCAGAGAAGGGCAAGGGTGGTCACGCTGGGGGAGGCCTAGAATCACCGAATTAAGATAGTGGGCTTTTTTCAAGCCTCAGAAGCCCTTCTTCAAATGATATTTGAGGCTCATTTCAGTGTATAAGACAGGCACGCCAGGGGCTGGGCTGGTTGAAGGGGTGGGGTGCCAAGGGCACCGGGTTCCGCTGAGGCGCCAGCCTGTTGTGTGGGCTGGAAAGCGTCACCCACCAGCCCACTCCAGTGCTCTACCAGCCTTCTTGTCCTGTTGTGTGAGGAACCGCCAAGGGGATGGAGAGGGAGCCCTGTGCTGTGATGGAGAGGGGAGTGGCAGGGAGAGAGTTCCTCAGTGAATTAGTGGCATGCCAGCAGGTGAGCAGATAACTAAGTCCGACATAGTGAAGGCCCTCCTGAAGGGGTGTGTGTACAGCCCCCACGGGGACACACAGAAAGTCAGAGGTGACACCTGGTTGGGAGTTGGCCGGATGTTGGAGGGAAAGAGGAAGTCCCAGCAAGGGCAATGACATGAAGCAGGACACAGATGAGTCCGGGAGCCTGTCCCTCTGTTCAGGTTGTTAATACCCATATGAGCAGCACATGGGTGCCCAAGGGCATGGGAGGAGAGGCAGGAATGAAAGTGGCTGCACAAAGGCATTTGAATTGATGTCACGGACAGTCAGGGCAGGGTTCTTTGGTGGGGAAGATCCCTCTTGGCACTGCTGAACTGTCAGACTAAGGAAATCTCGGGAGCTAATGTGGAGCCTCCCAGGATCCGGGAGTGAAGGATCTGACCAGAGGGTGACTATTGGAGCGCTCGCCCCATCTCAGAAAGGATGTGGTTTGGTTGAGAAATTCCATTCTAGGTCACTCACGCTAATGGAGTGTCAGCAGCCACAAGGATAACAGCCTGTGTTGGGAGAAGACACTGTGCCAGCTCAGCTTTTAGCCACTTCTGTTCTAGGCACATGGTGTGATCAGGTCCGCCACTCATCCTGGCTCTCAGGGAAGCAGGGAGCAGGAGGCAGGGCTGGGCCTAGCAGAGAGGAGCTGAAGAGGAGGCATGTCTGGGGAGATGGGGTACCAGGGGAATGCTTCAGGGCTGGTCTGCCCAGGGAGCTGTCCCAGGAGCCAGCCTAGCCCAGCCCTAAGTGGTCCTGCCCGGGGGACTCTGCTGCTCTGGCTGTCTGGGTGGGGGGCGGGGGTCAGCCTTTGAATGGACTTGCCTGGATGTTCCCCACTCCTGTAGGAAGGGGTTTTCACTCCTCATCAACATCTGCTCCAGCCACTGGTCCCCGCTGCCCAATGCTTTACCTCTCCCCCAACTCCCAACCACGTGCCACCTCACCGTCCTTTTTCTAAATCTTTTTAGGTTTCATTTATTTTTGAGAGTGAGAGAGCATGTGTTCACAAGTGGGGGAGGGGTAGAGAAAGAGACCCGGAAGCAGGATCCACACTGTCAGCGAGGTGCCCAACAGCGTAGAGCCCTCAGGGCTCTATCCCACAAACCACGAGATCACCACCTGAGCCGAAACTGACTGAGCCACCCAGGCACCCCTCCTTTTCTTTTCTTTTCTTTCTTTTTTTTTTTTTTAATGTTTTATGTATTTCTAGGAGAGAGAGAGAGACAGCATGAGCAGGAGAGGGTCAGAGAGAGAGGGGGTCACAGACTGAAACAGGCTCCAGGCTCTGAGCTGGCAGTCAGCACAGAGCCCGAAGCGGGCTCGAACCCACGAACCGCGAGATCATGACCTAAGCGAAAGTCGGACACTTAACTGACTAAGCCACCCAGGCGCCCCAGGCACCCCTCCTTTTCATCAGACACCAGCCCCAGCAAGATCCCCTATCTCTTCCTTCATTGCACTGAGTCTGATCCACTCGATTATCACTTGATAATCAGGACCTGATTAGCTGGGCAATTGATCATTTTTAGCACTAATTGTTACCTTGAAGGCAGAAATCGTGTCTTCTCCATATTCCTGAAGCAGAGGCTCCTAGTACTTGTGGAGTATTGGACCCTTCGAGAATCCGGGAAGGAAGAGTAGAAAACAGCTGGTCCAGTTTTCCCCAGCAGCTGCCCACTGGGATGCAGAGACCATGCTCCTGCCCAGACCTGTGCAGTCCATACTGTGGGGACCCCAGTTTCTGGCCTGGGGACCTTGTAAGCCAGCCAGGAAATCCACTAGTAGCTGTTCTAAGAAGGGCACACGGCATCCTCAGGATCTGAGAACTCTCCCTGGAGAAGGGAATGTAAGGTCAGGCTTGAAGGGAATTGAACCTGGAGAGGCAAGGCCAGGGGAGGGGCGGGGTGTCAGGGTCCTGTGAGCAGAGGCAGAATATGCACATGGCATTTTTGAGGGAAGGCAAGGAGGAAAACTAATAATTGGCCAGAACCCAAACCACCTCCTCTGAAAAGAGAACTGGGGCAAATTCCACCCTGGTCTTCATTCTGTAGCAGCAAGTCACAATCTAAGAAAAACAAGGTGTGAGAAGCAAGGAGCAGAGTGAGGCCATCAGCATCCTTACCGAGGCTGGAGGCCCAGGTCTCAGCACAGGGTCTCGGGCCAGGGCTCTGACTGAGTGAGAAGGTCAGAGGAGAAAGCTCCCAGGTGGAGGCTGGCCTCCCTGTACGATGCCTCCAGCCTCAGGCACAGGATGCACCCTGTCCAGATGCAGGACTCCGCTTCTGTGAGGGCCTGTGTGCCAACCTCAGAGGGTCCAGCAGAGCTAACCGGGCGGCGATCAAGTACAGGGCCTGACAGTCATGTGCGTTTGTCCCAACAGCAATGCCAGGATTAAAAGGGCCTCACACTCACCACCCAGTGAGAACCAGAGCCACAGCCTTGTTTGGGCCTCAGTGGCTCGGCCAAGTTCACACGGTGCCCAGGCAGCTGGTGTGCATCAGTGCGGCTGGCAGTACCCCCGCTATAAAGAATGCAGTAGCTCCATAGCTGTTAGTGAATTGCCTCTGCCTTGAATGTCCTGAGTGTCCCCAGCTGCCTTGGCCCTCCCCTGGGACCCCAATAGTTCCTGACAACTGAAGGGTCAACACCTGGCACAGCAGGCCCCTCCCAGACCCCCACCTAGGGTATGGTGAGCAGTGTTCTAATGGTCTCTGCTATGTCCAAGGCAGAGGGAGGGAGCTGCCGGCCCCTCCTGTGGTCCTGGCCCCTTCTGGTGGGACCACCCCTGCCCCTCTCGTCGCAGCCCCCTTCAGGGCCACATCCCCACATCCAACAGCATCCTGATCTCAGAGGATGCCCAGGTGTCAGGTTGAAAGAGATTCTGAAGTTGCTCTCTCCGTTTGCAGAACAACTGTGTTCCTAAATGGTGACTGAATAGGACTCGGTGTCACTTGAATCCTATTGCACATATAAGGGGAGCTGGCTATCCAGTTCCCAGTGAAGAATTCTTTGGTAAAGTAACTCGTGACCGATGACACTCCTCATGTATCCAGGGTCAGGAAACAGAGTGTGCAGTTCAGTTTAGGAGATGTGAATTGAGCATTTATTGTGTGCTGGCAAGGTCCAAAGCACAACTCTGCCCTTTAGGTGCCCTTCCTTTTTCAGTTCCTTGCTTAGCTCCATTCCTGGATGACCTGTTGCCTTCTGGGTCTGTCTCTCGTATACAAGGTCCAAGGGGGGCTCATGGGGTTGTGTGAATATAAAAAAGGACACACGGTCACTGAGGATGGTGCATACCGTGGGTGTGGGTAAGAGGAACAAACAAAGCAGTACCAGTAGGCACATGGGACAGTGCTTCAGAGTGCGGCGCAAGAGAGTATCTGATCAGGGGCTCGGTGGATGAGGGGGACAGGCAGAATGGTGGGGCCGAATCCCTGGGCTCCCGGCCTGGAAGGAGAGCCAGGGGGCAAGGGGGCCCTCTCAGGTGCGTGCTAACTGCTTCTGTCCCTCCCTGCAGCCTGATGTTCACCAAGGTGAAGCTGGAGCAGGTACTGAAAGGCCCCGAGGAAGCCCTTGTGACCTGCAGACAAATGCTGCAGCTGTGGCAGACCCTGTACAGCTTCTCCCAGCTGGGGTGAGTGGCCATCGTCGTCGTCGTCATCGTCGTCGTCGTCGTCGTCATCATCATCATCATCATCATCATCGTCCCTGGGGTCACCCAGGGGGTGGAGGGCAGCACTGGCAGGTGGTGGTTGCCAAGGCAACAGCCCACAGCTGAGTGGCCCTGATGCCTGGGGGTGGTGACGATATTTGAATCCGTGTGCTACTTACTGCTCCTGGGGCCTTTTACATCCGTAGGCTAATTTTAACCTTTTGACAGTCCTCTGTGAGGACACAAAGAACCTGTTTAGGAAACTGAAGTTCAGAGGGGTAAGACTGTAGTCCTTATTGAGCGTCTGGGCCAGGTTCTGGGATTGCTGCTTTTATCTTATACACTGTCAGATTTTATTCTCACCCCAGGAGGGAAACTGAGACTCAGGGACCTTAGGAAATTGCCAGAGTCATTCACCTGGTAAATGGTAATGCTGGGGCTTGAACCTGGATCCCCCGAGCCCCAGCCCTGAGCCTGTGGCTTCTTCCTGGCTCCATTCGGAAGGTAGAAGAGGAAGAAGAAGCAGAGTTCCTGAAAGGCCCACCCCTCTTCCCCACTCTCCCAGCATCTCCACCCATCCTGGCTCCTGCCACAGTGCACAGCCAGGACTCCGGCTTTCTCCTGGGCCAGAGCAGGCACCCTTTTGCAGACTGAATCTGCTGACAGTTTGTGCTCAGATCCCCTGGGACACCGTGCAGCCCAAAGCAGAAAAGGGCCTTGTGCCAGGCAGGTGCACCGTGTCTTCCTGGTCCTCCTGTCCTCCCTCCCTCCCCTTCCCTGAAATTGTCCACAGTGTCATCTACCAGAGGCCTTAGGGGCCCCCACTCTGGTAGATGTGTTATCGTTTTCACAGGGACTCTGGGATCCCTGAAGGTGTTCACAGTCCCCAGAGGCAAGACTCTCTAATGGTGAAATTTATAGAGGAGGCTCCAGGGTAATCCTATGAGGTTAAAACCCTTGGGCAAATAGGGTCTGCCTCTCTCTGAAGGCCTTTGAAAGGCCCGAGAGATTCTAGGGCAGAGCAGGACCCAGTGAGCAGAAGTTGCCAGGAGGAGGCTCTGGGGTGAGGGACTCTTCAGAAAGGGGAATGGGGAGCTGTCTGGCAGCTGCGTGATATGGGGGTGAGGACCAGACTCCGGTGTGAGGGGGCCTGCATGGAGGTACCCCTTGCTCAGCCACTCACTGGCTGCGGCCACTCCTTCATGGAGCCTGTGGGTGAACAGTCCGGCTCCCCTCACAGAAAGGACCTGTCACTGGAGGTGGCAGGGACCTCCTCTTGGCTGGATGGCTGGTTGCCCGCTCATCCAGGCAGTCTTTGTGGGGCCTCTCTGAGCTGCAGCCCTGTCTCTTGGCATTTGGGCCCATGCTGTGCCTCCCCTCCAGGCAGCAGAACTGTGAGGGTGCCCCATGTTCTCTCCAGGGCTGGGGCTGTGGGTTCTCGCTAAGGTCATTTTAAGTCACCACCCACACACTCATCTGTGATAGGAGGGCCTGGTGGAGCTCCTCCTATGTTCCCCAGGCACCTCTTTTGGGGAACTTCATAGTTCCCCACTCAGGGGCAGGGGGGCAGGGCTCAGCCTGGAGTCACACAGGGAGCATTCTTTCTGAACCTGGAGCCACAGAGCAGAAACTAGGACTTGTGAAATTTGGTTTCGGGCAGCTGAGACCAGAGGCCAGAATCTACAGCCTGAAGGTCTGGCCTCCCCGCCCCACCCAGGCACCCTTCTTCCTCTGCTCCACCTGGGCCAGCCCACACTGTCCCCAGGCCCTGCTTGGATGCCTTCTTCCATGGAGCCTGCAGTCACCCAGCCTTGGACACTTCAGCTCAACCTTCATGATCTTCCGAAGTGCTCATCATGGACTCCCCTCCCCATCTCGCCTCCCTGGGGGGGGCTGTGGGGGTGTTCAGGGTAGAAGCAATGTTATATTGGCCTAGAGCCAAGTGGCCAAAGTTCCCTGAGATGGGCTGTTTCTGGAGCCCTTCTTGGGCTGGGAGGGATGGTGAGACTAGAAGCGCCTGTGCTGGGCACTTGCCCATGTTGTCTCCTGTACACCTCACAGTAACCTCGTGAGATCGACATCCTCTGCTTGTTACTGCACGCAATAAGATGACAAAAGTAAGACTTAGAATGCTTAGGTAGCTTTGCTGAAGGTCCCACATCTAAGGAGGGGTGGCCGGTGTCTCTGGCTCTTTGGCACCACACTCTGGTGCCTCCAGGAACGGAAGAGGGTGGGGAGGAAAGGCACCAACCTGGACCCACTGTGTTTTGTGCATAGTTTCCTCTAATGTCTGCACCATGGCTGTGCCCCCACAGGCCCAATTTCAGGCCAGTGTGAGCTGGAATGAAAATGGCAAGGACACCCGGGGCTCTGGCATTCTTGATGGGACCATCATTTTTTTTGTTCTTCCTTAAATAGTTTACTGTCAAGTTGGATTCCATATAACACCCAGTGCTCATCCCAACAAGTGCCCTCCTCCATGCCCATCACCCCCTTCCCCTCTCCCCCACCCCCCTCAGCCCTCAGTTTGTTCTCAGCATTCAAGAATCTCTCATGGTTTACCTCCCTCCCTCTCCCCAACTATTTTTCCCCTTCTCCTCCCCCATGGTCCTCCTTTAACCATCTTGACACCCCCCCTGAAGGGAAGAAGCCTCTGGCCCCAGGCTGGGCTTGTCATCTGTCCCGCCCTTTTTTACCGTAGCCTTCCTCTGGGCTTCCCCAGTCAGCAGGTTCTAGGGCAACCCCAGAAGGGGGTGGGGTGGCTGGGGGGGTGCCCCAGGATCGGCACAACAGGCTGTGCTGCCTTTCTGAGCTGGCGACTCCCACCTGCCGCTCTCCCGCTCAGAAAAGAGGAACCTCCTTCGCAGTGTGGGAACTACAAGGATCTGGGGAATTGGGGGCGGGGGAGAGTACCGTGCTGTTTATCTGCCACCCAGGGCCCTCCCTCTGGTTCTTCTGGGGCCACCCTGGCAGCCCAAGGTAGGGTGCCTGATGCAGAGTGGTGGCTGGGCCTTCCTTCCCTGGGGGGCGGACTGGGGGTACTTCTGGTAGTCCATGAAGACCAAGTTTTCCTTGGAAGCTGGGCCTTGGTGCCTGCTCTGTGCCTGGCACTCTGCTGGACATTGTGAGGGTGGCCAAAGTAGCACAGACCTCCTCTTGTCCTGGGGAAGCTTCTAGCATCACCCACTTCAGAGGAGGGAGAGCTTCTAACCCGTGTGCTGCTGGGTCCATGCTGACGGAGGGCAGGGGAGAAGGCAGCTGTAGGGGCACAGGAGGCTTTCTGGTTGGATGAGAGGCTGCGGGCTGGGTTCTAAAGGATGGGGGGTTTTGTGTGGAGCAGAAGAACAGTGAGAACATTGTTGGTGGCAGCAGCATGAGCAAATGTTAGCTGCGGGGATGAAATGTGGCGGCGTTAAGGAATAGCGGAGAGACTGATGGCCCCCCGGGCACACAGCGTCAGTGTGTGTGGGGGTGTGCAGGTGCGGACACATGCCGAGGAGTTGACAGCATGTCTGTGTAGCCTCTGGGCTGAGCTAGAGTCTAGAACCCCAAGCTCGAGGCCCGATCTGTCTTGCCAGCTCTGGTGGCCTCCACCCTTCGCAGTGGTCGTCGCTTTGGCTCCGTTCCCAGGCCTAAACCCTCAGCCTCAGAGCCTGCCTGGTGTCAGGCTCCCTGGTTCTCCCTGCAAGCCCTCTGCCTCACCAGGGCCTGGTCTTCCCTTGCCTTTCAGAGGCCTGGAAAAGGATGGGAGCCTCGGCGAGGGTGTCACACTGAAGAAGCAGAGTGGCATGCATCTGACTCTGCCCGACGCCCATGACGCAGACTCCGGTAAGAACATGCCCATGGGCAGCTGCCCGGGTGGGCCTGCCACTCCCTCTCCCAGCCTGAGCACAAACTGGGGAGACTGGTATCTTCGCAGCCTGGCCAAACCTACTCTGTTCTTTGCCAGCTGTGGCCCCAGAGCCGGGTGCTAAGAAACTAAGGAGCTGCCCTTGGGCATCTTTCTGGACCCATCCTGGCTCTGGGGCAGGAAGTGAGCAGCTGAAGTAGGCAAGGGAGGGACCCCGCCTCCTGGGTAGGGGTGCAGAGAGGAGAGCCAGGGTGGAGAGATGGCTGTGGAGCACAGAAACCATCTCCCCTTAGGCTAAGCCCAAGGCCAACATCTGCCATGAAAATGTCCATAGTAGATTGAGTGGAGTCAGGTGGAAAGGAATGAGCTGAGCTCACATTTACAACTGTAAGCCCAAAGAGCACTGTTTGAAAGGAAGCCCTGATTACAGCAGAAGAGCAAAGGCACAAGAATTAGTCACCGGAATGGAGTGTGAGGGAGTGCGTTTAGCGGCATTGCTCATTTTTTCCACCTCTGTGGACGTGAACCGAGATGCACCTTTGTTGTCACTGCTGGAGCTGATTTCCGATGCCAAGCCCTGCACCTGACTTGACTTGGAGGCACATCTGAGGGGCGCTGGGTTGAATGTGGAGCTGCTGGCTGCAAAGAGGAAACGGTGAAGGAAGGCACAGCACCCTTGCAGTTAGGGAGGGAAGAACCATGAGCCAGTTATTAGGATTCCACGTACACTGCCTTACAAACTGAAACCATCTGTGGTTGGCCCTGAGGTTTCCTGAGTTTATTGGAGCCTTTATTGCTTCAGAGAGAGAGAGAGAAAGAGAGAGAAAGAGGAGAGAGAAAGAAGTGCTCGCATTTCACCTACATGTGAATTGTAAATGTCAACGGCGGCTTATATATCTTCAACAGAGACCGTGTCACCCAGAGCTGCCCCGGGGGAGGTTCTCCAGAGGGCGCAGGGTCTGACCTGAGCTGCTACCTAAGGATTCTTCACAGCACGATCTCAAATGGGACCTTTCTATATCAGATACGATAACGTGCACTGGTGAAGACAGAAAGCAGAGAGGGCAAAAGGCAGAAAAGGAAAATCATCCACAGTTTCACCACCCAGACCTTAATAATGGCCTTTCGGACCTTTTCTCTAGGTCCCTATTTCTTACAAAAATGTGATCAGGGGCACCTGGGTGGCTCAGTCTGTTAAGCGCCCAGCTCTTGGTTTCAGCTCAGGTCATGATCTCACAGTTCGTGGGTTTCAGCCTTGCATCGGGCTCTATGCTGGCTGCACAGAGCGTCCTTGGGACTCTCTCTTTCCCTCTCTCTCTGCCTTTTTTCCGCTCATGCTCTCTCTATCTCTCTCTCTCTCTCAAAATATATAAACAAACATAAATAAATGGGTAAATAATCAGACCCTTTTTCAACTTGCTGTTTTTCACCTAATCATATAATGTGAACATCCTTCTGCATCAGTATCCATATTTATGTGTCATTATTTTAATGACTGCAGGGTCTTGTGTGAATATACCCTCACTTACTTTGAACTACTCCCTGTTGTTAGACATTCAGGCCATTTTGGTTTTCAGTAGTACAGGCACCTCTGCCAACGTTTGTGCCTGCCTTCTTTAGTGATAGACTCTAGGAAGCAGGCTTGCTGCCTGACGCTCCTCATCTCAGCCATGGGCGAAGGTACAGGAGGGCCCTTCCTAGCCCACTGGGGAGCTGTGTTGCAGCCGCCTGGCCCAGGGGCCGCTCCAGCTGTGCGGCTCAGCCCTTGCCCCTCTTGCCCTGTAGGCTCTCGGAGGGCATCATCCATCGCGGCCTCCCGGCTGGAGGAGGCCATGTCGGAGCTGACTATGCCCAGCTCAGTCCTGAAGCAGGGCCCCATGCAGCTGTGGACCACGCTGGAACAGATCTGGCTCCAGGCTGGTGAGTGTCTCTGGCCCCTGAGGGGGCGTGTCTCAGCCGTGTCCTGCCGGGAAGAGGGAGTGTGGGGGAGTGAGGGTCCCTGACAAAGCCTGTGTAGACTGTCGTACTCATGGAAAGGCCTGGAGATAGGAACCTGGAGCCCTCATTCCAGCTCTTCTTTGCTTGGCCCAAGAAAGTGGCTTAATCTGTCTGGCTGTGGGCTTCCTTCTGCACCAAATGGGGACAGGGCCTGCCTGCCTACCTGGGAGAGGCTCTCTGGCAGCAAAGACAAATGTAAGAAGATGTGAAGACCACACAGATGGACGGGCTTCTTAGTCTCAAAATCAGGCCCATCCCTCCTCCTTGCCCATCTTCTCCTGAGTAAAACCAGTTAGTACTCAAACCCAGAGGGCTCCCAGGGTAGTTAGAGAAGAGGTGAGGTGTGGCAGCATAGTTCATTGAAAGCAGAGGGCTGGTAACACTGAGGTGGCCATTCAGGAGGATTCTTCTTCTTCTTTTTTTTTTTTGTAAATGTTTATTTATTTTTGGGAGAGAGAGAGAGACCAAGCACGAGCAGGGAAGGGGCAGAGAGAGAGGGAGACAGAATTTGAAGCAGGCTCCAGGCTCCGAGCAGTCAGCACAGAGCCCGATGCGGGGCTCAAACCTATAAACCACGAGATCATGACCTGAGCCGAAGTCAGACGCTTAACCGACTGAGCCACCCTGGCGCCCCTCAGGTAGCCTCTTGATAGGTAACTGGCACTGTTGCCACCATGGAGTTTGAGGGTCAGTTAGCGTTGGGGAGGCAGGCAGCTTCAGGTTCACACAGAGCTGGGTTCTTTTTTTATTATTACTTTAGACAGAGCCAGAGGGGCAGAAGGAGAGAGAGAGAGCAGCTCAGGCAGCCTCCAGAGTGTGGAGCCTGACGTAGGGCTTGATCCCATGACCCTGAGATCATGACCTGAGCTGAAATCAAGAGTCAGACACTCAGCCAGCTGAGCCACTCAGGTGTCCCACAGAGCTAGGTTCTAATGCCTCCCCCTTCTGTCCCGAGCATGAGCTAATGTGTGTGCAGCAGTTAGTGCAGTGTGGGGCTCCAGTAAATGGTGCCGGGTCTCTGTCCCATCCGCTGCAGTCATGCTGCAGACAGAGCAGGATGGCCCCCAGTGGTGAGCGTCCTTGAGGCTCCACTGATCATTCCAGGGACTCCCTTGTGTTTCAGAATTTCATCTAAGACGGAGTGAGAGGTGGGTTCGAGGGAAAGGGGAGGGGATCAAGGCCATCGAGGTACCTGAATGACACAGAATAGCACCAACAGCAGCAGCAGAAAAAAGAAGGTGACAGAATAAGTGGATTCCTTAGAAGTACCTGGCAGCTCAGTTGGTTAAGCGTCCGACTTCAGCTGAAGTCATGATCTTATGGTTTCTGAGTTCGAGCCCCATATTGGGCTCTCTTGCTATCAGCAAAAGCCCGCTTTGGATCCTCTGTCTCCCTCTCTCTCTCTCTCCACCCCTCCCCGTGCTCTTGCCCCCACCTCAAAAATTAAAAAAATTAAAAAATAATAATAAGTGGAATCCTAGCAATGCACCAGGCCAGCATGGCCTTCCGGTCAAGAACTGCCTGAGTGAAGCTCCTCGCTTGTTTCCTGGTTATCCTGATGCCCCTCTCTGCCCAGGGGATGGTGCCTGCAAGCCCCCAAGGGAGATGCGGAAGAGACTGCAAGTAGATGGTTCTGGAGACTGGGGGACATTGCAAGGCAGAGGCAGAATGTGGCTACCTGGAAATCCGAGGCTTCCCGCTGCCTGGATTTCACATATGGCCTTATTAGTACTACTACCCCTCTTCCCCCACCATAGGTTCTGAAGGTGGCGGACGGGGACAGTTGGGCCAGGATTCACGGGCTGAACAGGGAAGCATTTCAATAATGCAGACGTTGCCTCAGCTAGCATAGGAGGGTCCCTTAGGATGCGAGGGGTGTGTGGGAGCCGTGTTCCACAGCCGGCTTGTTGCATCCTACGTAGGAAGAGGAAGGTCCAAAACTCCAGAGGGGTATTCAACAAGGCCTCCCCTTAGGCAGAGAGCCCCTGTCATCTTCTAAGACATGAATCCTTAATGGCTCCTGAGGGGCACACTGGAGCCCCAGCCCCTACATGTGCCTGGGGGGGAAGCTGCCCCTCACTGGGCCTTCACCAACTGCAAGGAACACATCGATCGGATCCCGAGTTGTGCGCTGCCTACCCTATAGAGTTCCCAAGGCCTTTGGTTTAATGATGCATGTTGTTTACTACCATCAGCAAATGAACACAGTTCTGTATTTCACAAGCCTGCTTGCATTTCTCACGTATGCTGCTTTGTGCTCTGGATGCTAGTATGTTCTGGTTAACTTCAGGGAAGGTTAAACAACAGCCTTCCTGAAGCCTGTAATTAGGCTTGGGAATTATCGGTATAAACACATGCCCTTCAATAATTTGCACATTAGCCTTTCTTCTGTGGACGTTATCCTAGATATTCAGCCTACATACAGAGAACTCTCGAGAGCAAAATCTGAATGCTAAGAATGTAGTGCCAAGGAAGGATTGGGCAGTGTGGCATTAGGAGGCCGGTTTGGGTGTGTGTAACCGATCCAAAATGGCAGTGGCTTCTGCAAGCTAGATGCTTTGTTTTTCTTTTCCCAGGCCTTGACTGGGATGACAGCTGTGCTCTCCTGGTCCAGGGACCCAGGTTCCTTCCATTTTGTTGGCTCTGCTCTATCTTCCATTTCCTTGGCTCTGCTCCACCTTCCATTTCATTGGCTCTGTTGACTGTGGGAGGGCACTCTCACCCCTGTGATCCATGATAGCTCTTCACCACATTCACCTTCCCAGGCATAACCAGGAAGAGTGGGAGAAGGGCACACCCCTTCCTGTAAGGACATATTTTGGAATTTGCACTCATCACTTCCCCCCACCATGATCCATTGGCCGGAACTTAGTCACATGACAACACCGAGCTGCAAAGGACTGTGGGAAATGTCACTGTCCTGGTTGTCCTTATGGCCCATTAGAAATCAGGGGCTCTGTCACTGTAGGGGAAAGTGGGGATAGACTGAGGGACAGCTGCCACAGCCAGAAAGGGAAGGAAGACAGTGTGCCAGGTTCTTTATTCTGAGCATGGGAGGATTCTGGAGCCGTCTGCACTCCAGAAGCCACCAGCTCACCAACAAGCAGGTGCTGAGCACTTACTGAATGGAAGGGCTGCCAGGACCAAATCACCAAGGCAAAAACTTCTCCCTAACCTCTCCCCTGACCTGACCCAGGCTGAGAGTATCGTCCATAGCACCCCCACCCACCCTGCCTGATAATTCCACCAGCTATAGCGAATGTGCAGGAAGGGAAGAACATCCCCCTTTAACATTTTGGAATGAGCTCATTCCCCTTGGTTTGGTTCAGGATAAATTACAACCCTGTCTGTTTCGGCAGTAGGCTCCATCTTTAACCACCCCCGCAGGCTGGGAAATAAATCCTTCCTCTCCCAACTCTTGTCCTCCTCCCCGCCCTTTGCAAGCATCCGTCCATCCCAGTCAGATGTGAGGAGCATCACAGGGGGGTTCCACTTGAGAGATGCGTTTCAGGAATGTTGCCTCTTTGGCAGAGGGTCTGTGTGACGACAGGAGAGGCACCAGGCCTAACAGATGCTCCAGGATTCCGTGTGTCAAGAGGTGCCTTCTGGAAAAGCAAGATGGCCCACCTCCCTCTCTCCCGGCAGCTCATGTCTCTGGGAGCTAACAGTGTGCTAGAGAGAGGGAGACAGATGTGTAGGGAAGAGATCCCCTGCCCTGGAGGTCAAGGGGACTCACGGAAGGCCATGGGCTTTCCCTGGGGGGGGGGGGGAGGGGGGAGAGAGGGGGGAGTTGGCCCGAGTCTCAGCTCCCAAATGGTGGATTCACAATGTCTGGGCTTGGGCACAGAGCTCCAACTGCTAAACAGATCCGTTGAGCAAGAGCCAGTAACCCCACTGGCCCAGGCTGAGTCTGTGCCCAGAAACCCTTTGCCCAAGGCATCTCAGAATGGGAGACCCAGCCACCTCTGGGGACAGTTCTCAGGAGGCCCTGGGTGGGTAACGGCTGCCCGCACTGTCGGCTGAGCAGACTGGGGAACTGGGGTAGTGTGGCCAGGGCCGTGTCTAACTGGCATGTTTATTATAACATCGCAGTCAGGGGAGAAACTCAGCCTTACCAGTGCCACCTCCCTCCTCTAGTGCCTCTCCTCCATCCCTCTCTTTGTCTTCCCTCACACTCCCCTCTGTCCCAGCTCCCCGCCCTTCTCCCTCCTGCCTTCTGTGCCTCCTTCCCACATTCCCTCTTCCCTTACTCTGGCTTTTTCTTCTTCTCTCCTCTGCCGGCACCCCCTCCTCCCAGCTGCCGATTAGTGAGGAGAGCACTCAGAGACAGGAAGTCGGGAGCCCTGGCCCTGCAGCCTTGATTCCCTCGTGGCCTGAGGCAAAATGGGCCCCTCTCTGGGTCCCTGGATGGAGGGTCTCAGACCAACCTGCATAACGCCTTCAGACTTTCAGATTCTTAGTGTTATTCTTTCAGTTCTCCGGTCGGCTCTCTCATTCCTTCCATGCCTGCCTCCCTTCTGTCTCCTTTATTCTGCATGTCCCTATGCACTGATGGTCTGCTCCATGGGGAGGACACCTGTTTCTTTTAGTGGGCAGTTTTGGTGATCCCTTTTGGGGTTCAAGGCTAAGAGCCTCACCTTAACTTCTCTCCTGAGCTGCTCTCTGTGGGGCCTCTGCCTTTAGCCTGAGTGCACCCCGTCCTTAGGGGCACCTCTCAAGTGGGGAGGCTCCTGAAAGGCCTTAGATGTGACCCTGGGCCCTCCCTCCCCCTGTTCCTCAGCTTAGAACTAGCCCAAGGGCAAGGCCCTCCCGGCAAAGAGGGTATGCAAATAGCCCATGAAGAGTGAGTTCATCCCCCAACCTGGGGGTGGGGTGGGGCTTTGCTTTGGGAAAGACTGGAACCGGCCCAGGGCGCAGGGTTAGATCAGGATGCCTCAGAAAACAACAATAAAAGGGACTGTTGCAAAGCTCCAGGGAGCAGATGTTTTCCATTTGGAGCCTGCTGGGAGCAGCACAGAGGGGGGCTGGTGGAGAGAGATGGAAGGAAGAGGGAGAAAAGCTGAGACAGAGAAGCAGGAGGAGAGGTCAAGAGAAGGCAGAGAGGAGATGAGAGAAGTAGGGAAATCGGGATAGAGAGAAAAGATGCTGAGGGGATGGGAGAGGAGCCCCCCACACTAGGGACAGCTAGATCTGTTTGCTGGGATGGTGAACTGGACCGAGAGAATTCAAGGAAAATCCAGTAACAGGGAATGTTCCTCCAGCCCTGGCGGGGGGAAGGCCAGGATGGGTGGGCACTTTGGGGCCCTAGTAGTCAAGGCCAGGAGCTCGAAAAATCAGGGCAGTGGGCGGGTGTGGCACCACACGCAGCTCCCGCTGCAGCCTGAGCTAGCCTGAGCGTAGGCTGGCTGGCTGGCTGGCTGGCTGGCTGGCTGGGGAGCACCATGTTTGGTAAAACAATTGCCCAGGGACGCTGAGGCTAGGAAGAAGGGGTGCACTGCAGCCCCCAGACCTGTGGGCCTGTGTGCAGGTCAGAGGCCCCGCCCTGGAGTCTGAGCATGGCCAGGGACTGTCTGCAAGGCGGCCAGGAGCCCTCAGGAGACCTCACTTCTCTGGCTCTGCTCTGTGTCATCTGGTTTCCTGCCTAACTGGTAATGAAGTCCATCGGACCAAAGCAGCCCTACCTATTTTTCAGGGCATGTTCTCTGCTGTATGGCCAGCCTGACAAGACCTATGGCCCCAAGGAAAGGAGGAGGTGGGGATCCCTATAATTGAAATCTGTTGATATGAAGGCACTGTGAGGAGTCCCCAAGGGAGACCCCAGGAGCAGCCTCCAGAGACAGGAGACAGGATGGCAAGTTGTAAACAGCTTAATGAGCCATGCCAGGGCCAGGCAGGCAGGTGGGCCAGGCCTGCTGGGCAGGGTCAGGGGGAGTGGAGAGCCTAGCCTCTGAGCCGAGT
The DNA here is from genome assembly GCA_017311185.1 of Proteles cristata cristata. Classification (NCBI taxonomy): domain Eukaryota; kingdom Metazoa; phylum Chordata; class Mammalia; order Carnivora; family Hyaenidae; genus Proteles; species Proteles cristata. Next base: position 1,730,934 of record JAESUZ010002322.1, read on the forward strand.
TCCTGGTGGTGGAGGAAGCAGCTGCAGGGCTGGTGCAGGACAGGCCTCCCCGCCCCCAGCACTCACACCACACACTTCCTTCTGCTTCTCCCCTCGCCTCCACTGACCCTGGGGAGTTCGCGCAGGTCACGGTGGAGCCCAGCCCTCCAGGTCTACACAGCCTCCCTCCCATCTGCCTGTCCAAACGCCCCTGCACGTTCAGGCCCCGGCTCCAATGTTGCCTCCCCCAGGAAGACTTCCTGGCCACACCAGCACAGCTGACCTGACCCCTTCGGAGTGCCTGGAGCTTTCAGAATTGGCACTTGGCACTCCATTGCCCAGGCTCCCTCCAGCAGTTTGGTCGCTCAGCTGCCCCACCTCCACTCTGTATCCTTCTCATGGGGGAGGGCCAGGCACATGGTCCGGACATCATAGTTGCACGTGTTATGAAGGCAGCCTGCTCGGAGCCCTAGGCAGCAGCTCCAGAAGGAACACGATGGCAGGGCAGAGGAGAGCTTAGCCGACTTAGACAAACCCCTGACCTTGGGCCAGCCCTTCCTACAAGGCACTGGGCTCCAAGCCCTCCCTTCCTGGATTCACCTTCCTGTGCTTTCTGCCTTGGGACTCTGCAGTTCAGGCTGTCTACAGGGACAAGAGCCTGCATTTCTCTCTCTAGCCTTCTCATGGGGGCCTGGCTCCTCTGTGTTTACTCAATTCTTCCAAATTCTCATCTCTACTAGAGAAAAAGAGTACCCTTGCTCAAAATGGCCTCTGTAGTATTGTAGGATGTGGCAAGCTGCCTTGATTACACAATGAACCTTAGGCAACATTCGTGCCGAGTATCTCCCAAGTGCTGTGTGCTGCAGTCGAGGCCTTAGGCTTCCTTCCTGCTGCTTGTCGAAACAGGAGGACGATGCCTGGGCCCAGGTTTTCCACCTCTTTCTGGGAGCTTCTTTTGGGATGTCTGTTATCTACCCACCCCAGGCCTAACCTAAATTAGTGTAACCTCAGCCCTTGGCCTGTGCTGGGAACAGCTCTTGGCAGAGCCACAGGCCAGGCTCTGTGTGCCCTTCTGTGCTCCCATCTGTGTGCGGGCACCAGCCCCGGGAGGGGCAGCTGAGCCCAGGGCTGCCAGAGAGGAAGGTGGAGTGGGCCACAAGGCCGTGCTGCAAGCCCAGCCGGCCTGTTTCTAAAAGTGCCTGCTGCGGGTGTGTACCTGTGCGGCACGGATCTGAAATGTGCCTTTATGTGGGCTGGCCTGGGATCGGAGAGATGGCCCCATTTTCCACAGATCTGCAGGGAAAAAGGCCAACAGGTTGTGGGACAGATCTTTCCTGCTTGTTGGTGAAAGGCATGTGTGTTGCCTATTCTCTCAGTGTGGCAGAAAGCCCTGGGCTTTGGGGAGAGGCCGGGGGTTCTGGGAGCCCAGCTCTGCCTCGTGCCTTTGCACCGAGGGACCAGAGTGACAGCCCCCCTCCCTCAGCCTGCTTTGTTAGCACAGGGCTCATGAGGGCACCTGCTGGGAGGGTCAGATGAGAGAAGACACTTTGCAGAAGCAGGCCTTGGCCCGCGGTCAGTCTTGAGGAATGTGGGCCGTTTGGTAGAGCACACCTGCCTCATCGTGAACAGCATCCATCCCCCACCCCCAGACCAGGTGAAGTGAGGGACACTGCAGAAAGCCACCTGACCTTTACAGACACCACCCGTATCCCCACTGCCAAGCTTGGAAGTCAGCCAGCCTGATGCAAATCCTACAGCTGACTCTCCCTGTGGCCTCAGGCTACTTCCCTACCCTCTCTGTGCCCGTTTCCTCCTCCCTGAAGCAGGGCAATAAAAGTTTGTTCTCCAGGCTGTTATGAGCATCAGTGGAGATGGCCTGTGTGGAACACGTAGTACGGTGCCTGACACTGAATGAGCGCCCGGAAACCATTCTCTGCTGTTGTCCTCACTGCCCAGAGCCAGCCCCACCCATGCTGTGACTCCAGGGATGCTTTCCACCACCTGAGACCCTCAACTCTGGGGGCTGCCAGTTGGCCGCAGGGAAGGGTCCCCTGCCTCTGGCTTTTCCTACCGCTGTCACCTCCCACTGTCCTTCTGGTTTCACAGCTGAGCTGTTCATGGAGCAGCGACACCTCAAGGAAGCCGGTTTCTGCATCCAGGAGGCAGCGGGCCTCTTTCCCACCTCACACTCGGTACTCTACATGCGGGGCCGGCTAGCCGAGATGAAGGGCAGCTTGGAGGAGGCCAAGCAGCTGTACAAGGAGGCACTCACGGTGAATCCTGATGGTGTGCGCATCATGCACAGCCTGGTGAGTCAGACCCCAGCCTCCGAGAAAGGCCTCAGGGCCCTTCTCCCCTCTCACCCCCTCCACTGTCTGCAGGTGCCCTGCCGCCCCTGTTCCCTGGTGCTTGGGGGGGGAGGTGGCTTCCTCCCTGATCTGCTGGGAGACACAAGTGTCTTACAGAGTTGGGCCATTCCCTTTTAACCAGAGCCTGAGTTGATGAAAAATCTAGGGTTGGTAGATATACTTTGTGACTTCTTTTTTGCTGTAAGTTTCTGTAAAGCAGTGTAGCCCCAGAGGGCTTTCACGGTTCCTTATCAGACCCTTGCCCTGGACACACTAGGCAAAATGCTCTGCTTTCTGGGAGTCCCCAGTGCCTCTGTGATCACCGGGCTGCCGCTCCCATTTCGGAGGAGCTCTGTGCCTCTTTGGTGTCATTCAGGGGATGTCTGGAGATGGGCTGTCACGTCAGGCCTGATTCAAGCACACATGGAAAATGGCCCCTGGGGTGGTAAGAGGGCCCAGCAGCCCCCAGTCTGGGGACATGGCACTCAGGATGTGGGTGCCCAGGGCTCAGTGAGTTTCTGTAGGAAGGTTTGGAGGCAGGGAGCAGGATGCTGGTGTTCTTGGCCTGGCCTTGCCAATCTCTTTCTGAGTGATTGAGGGCTTCTCTGCACCTCAGTTTTACTTCTCTGTGCAGTGGGGATTGTCTGGTGCAGGAAACATGTACTGAATACCTGCTCTGACAGTTGGTATAGTAGACTGTAGGGATAGCCATTTTCCCCTTCCTTCCTTAGCTGCTTTCAGAGAGCCAGTATCGGGATAAGTGTAAGGATCTGAAGGTGTACACGCCTGCACATGCTCAGTGATTTCTGAAGTAGAATTCACGAGCACACCATTAGCGACACGGTCTTCCCCTGTCAGGGTCCAGGTGCTACCTCGGATGTCCCTTGACAGTTCTTTAAGGGGAACGGCCACAAGGGCGTCACTAACACCTGCCACGTGGAGAACACAGAGGGATCAGACTGACTCCAGATGGCTGGAGGGTTATCATTGCCAGAAGGGGTCTGATTCGTTCACGAGGAGAAGCCACAGGGAGTTTGATTTCCGCTCAATGTCAGGAAAAACCGTACAGCTCTTAGAATAGTCCAAGTACAAACTCAGGAACTGTCTGGTGAAGACGTTGCCAGCAGAATGGAAACACCACTTGCCGGAGGAGCTGGGCCAAGTCATCTTTACAAGATCTTTTCCAACCCCAAGAGTCCCTGAAAACAGATTAGAGGAGAGACTCCCAGCTCAGCTATTACTCCTGCTGCCCAATTTCTTAAAGGATATCTACCTTGGCCCCATGTGAATGTTCAGCGTCCGCTGGAGAAAGCCCACATGGTGACATCACACCCTGGCCCATGTTCCCCTCCACATGGCTCTGTGCTGCCTTGCAGTCTGCTCAGCAAATGTTTGTTTTTTTGCAAGGCACATCCTCCTTCCTCCCGCAATTCAGACATGAGCTCCTCTGACAAATGCCTCCCCGGAGGTCACATCCAGACACTTGATTAGGGAGGTGGGAGGGAGGATGTGGGCTCTGTCGTCAGGCCTGCAGCCAGCCAGAGATGTCTGCCTTCCACTGCGCTCATGGAGAGGCGCCTGCCGGCTCAGTCCCTAAAACCGGACGAAATCCAATAACAAGTACAATTTTGAAGTAACAGTGTACCATTTTTCATTTATGCTTATTATTGTTTGTAGCGATTTTCCTGAAATTGAAGCAGTTTCCAAGGGTGGGTTTCCATGGTAACTGAATAGCTATCCAGAGTGGCTCCCTACAGATGTTTCTGAAATGGTCCCTTTTCTCTTCCCGGGGTGCCTTGCTGATTTGATGGAATTAGAGCAAGCCAGGGCCAGGCCTGCCCACTGTTAAAAGTTACAAGCAACCGGAGTGGCAGTCGGCTCTAGCGTGGGCAGCCCATTCGCTTTCCACATGCTCTGTTCCTGCCGGCATCCCACACACATGCATGAAGAATAGCAAATTACAAGCCTGGAGAAGATTCACTAAGCACTCTTTTCCCAAAGATATGGGCAGGAACACTTTGGCATGTTGATCACCAGCATTCCCTGACGTGAGTGTCTTCCCGGCTTCAGACTTCAGACTCAGGACATCTGGGATCTAATCCTGGCGCTGGCCCTAATTCGCTTGGGTGAATTTACATCATTCCTAGACCACTTCTAATCAAATGAGGTGCTGCATGTGAAAGTGCTCCTTAAAGTCTTCAGTGCAACATCCAAGAAGGCAGAAAAACGTACAAGTCTCGACTCTCCAGTCCGACACCCATGACAGACATTGCTAATCAGTCACGGCACTTTTTCTCACTGAGCACACACGTGACCTTCAGATGTTCTTTCACCATAGTTAAATGTCAGGGGAGCCACTACCTGTTGGTCTCAGTCAACTTGGCATTTATGTAAGGGATTCGCTGTAGCAGAGAATGACGGAGACATATACGTTGTCTCAGCCTTCATGAACCCTAGAGGTGGGTGCATTCTTGGAGAACTATCCAGAGAAAGAAATGTGAACGGGAACTGATACCCACCTGGACCCCCCGTGCAGTCATTGCCAAGGCATATTCCCAAGGAGTGGATCCTGGCCTTGCCACACCATGGTGGTTCTCTGAGGACATCAGCCTCTGATAGGTGCAAGGAGAGGAGAGGCAGCCCTCCCCCGAGAGCACAGCCAGCCACTCACAGCCTGAGTCGGGAGAGCTCTGGGTCCCTCAGGGAGCTGTGTGGGTGCTAGCTTCAGCCTTACAGTCCTCAGGGCAGGATTGTCAAACACCAGGGGGCCAGTCTCAGGGCCTCTCCCTCGGGCTGTGTGCCTGGGACAGGAGCTTTGGGAATAAGCCAGAGAAAGCTTCTGGAAGTGGGAGGCGATTGATTTTAGGAGGCAAGGTTCAGGCATTTCTAAGAAAATGAACTATGACCCAGAAGCAGGTTGTCTACCCTCGGGTCCTGCCGCCGTCCCTGCCCTGGATGTGATGGGAGGCCTTTCCCTGGTTCAGGCTCCACCCTGGGCTCAGCTCAGGCTTTTCCACCCAACAGGCAGGAAAGAGACATCAGTCTAGCAGTGCTTTGCCAGGGAAGAGTCCCCACTGTGCCTCGGCAGCGCCCCAGAGGAGTCTGTGGCATCAAACCCCAGCCCTGCAGGCAGCCACCTCCACTAGGCTCACGGATGGCCAGGTTGCTTCAGGAGACTGCCAGATGCAGAAAGGAACAGCCATCCTCTCTGCAGATGGAAATTCCCAGTGAAATCTCAGGAGCAGGTCCTGACAGTCTTTGCCAGCTCTGTCTCAGCCTCCCCTCCAGGTAGCCAGAAACCCGACTCACTCAGCCTGGGTGTTCAGCACTTCACTTCCGGGCAGAAGAATCTCATTATGGAGGGGAAGCCTGAACTTGACTTGCCTGCTCTGAGGAAATGTGAGAAAGGAAGCAGAGGAGTTGGCCCCAAGGGGACACTTTTTTTTTCTTTTTTTTTGGAGAGGGCTCCATGGGCTTGGCAGAGAGGAATTAGAGGTGCCTGCACCCCTCTCTCTCTGAGCCTCTCTGCCCTGCCACCTCTCAGGAGTCCTTCTGCATCTCCGCGGGAACAGGGATGCCCGGGGAAGGCAAGGAACCTAGGCAGGACAAATGGAACGGTCAAGTCACTGACAGCCCTCCCAGGAGGACTGTGAGGTCCCCTGACTTCAATGGTGGGAGGGTCACTAATCTTGGCCGCAGGCTGACTCATCCTCCCTGCCTGCCCCTTGGCTGAGCCAGGAGTGTGGATGCTTTGATGCAGCCTGCTGCATCCCTGCACCTGCATCTGTGGGCAGCCCCCCACCCTGCTCTCCCAGGGAGAGACTCTGGGGTTTCCTCATGCCTCGCTGGCCGGGCTTCCCTGCTCCTCACGGGTCCTTGCCTGTGATCATGCTTTCTTCTTGGGCCAGAGTTCCAGGCTCTCATTGCCCCATTTTCCCAGAACCCTTTCCTCCCTGGGCACCCCAGCAGCAGAGTGGGGGTGCGGGGGGGAACTGCCCTAAATCAACTTTGGCTCCTGTGATGTAATTCCTGGGGATGTGATTTCTCAAGCAGTCCTGGCCATGTGACCCAGCCTCTTCTCTCTCCAGATGCCCCTGGAAAGACAGGAAGACAGTGTTTCTGTCATCCATTACCCCAATGACAGTGTAGCAGTGAATGATTTCTCTGCATTTGTTCCCTCTCGCTTCCAGTGTGGGGCTTGCTGTCTCATTCCTCAGGTGGGCTTGAGGGATCAGGGTACGGCCATAGCGCATGGCCAGCCCCAAAGACTCTGGCACCTCTTTCCCCAGGCTGGTGCTTGCTGCACACTCTGCCCTAAGTACCCAGAAGCTCCCACCACCATCCCTGCGCCCCCTAAGGCGGGGCCTGAGTCAGCCAGGACCAGGGCTTCCACCGCTGCCTCTTCCCCCACCCCTCACCCCCTCCATCCTGCCCAGCCCTGAGGTTCTGGGTTAGGCCTTTTGCAGGTGCTTCAGGAATCCCACAGCAGGCTCTGCTGTCTGTGGCCAGACAGGTGAACTCTGGCTGCACAGAGCTCCTGCCGCCTCCTCCCCTGACTGGCCCCATCCCCAATCCTGGAGGCAGGACTAGACTGCAGAGGTGACACACCGAAGACAGACAGCCCTGCCAGCCCTTGAGTTATGAAAGCCTTAGAGATTACTTCCCCTCACTGGCTGAGTTTTCTCCACTCTCAAATTCAGGCCCTTGTGACCTCGAAGGAAAGATTTTAGGGCTCAGATAGGCCGAGCACTGTGAAAAGATAAGTCAGCATCGGGCATTTTTGTCATCATTCATATGGAAGATTTGATAGCAAATGGCCCAAGGCTGAGCTCCACCTGTGACCAGACTGCTTGACCTCCTGCTGCAGGACAAGCCCAGATTCCCTTGGGCTGCCTGGTGGCCCATGGTGCCAGCAGGGTGCTGAGAAGGGAGGGAGGGGGTGCTGGGCAAGGACCCAGGGCCTCAGAGCTGCCTGTAGTTTTCCTCTGAAGCTGTTTGGCTGTGATTTTTTTTTTTAATGTTTCTATTTATTTTTGAGAGAGAGAGAGAAACTGAGTGTGAGCAGGGGAGGGGCAGAGAGAAGGAGACACAGAAGCTGAAGCAGGCTCCAAGCTGTCAGCACAGAGTCCAACGCAGGGCTCAAACTCACAGACCGAGAGATCATGACCTGAACTGAAGTCGGGTATTCAACTGACTGAGCCCACCCAAGCGCCCCTGGCTGGGATGGTCTTTTAAGCCCCAGTGTCGGAGCCAGCTTGTGTCTGGAAGTTGGAGCATAGCCTTCAAGTCTAATGGACCTGGACTTGAGTCCCACTTTGCCTATACTCATTATTCCACCATGACCAAGTTCAACCTCTCAGAGCCTCAGTGCCCTCATCTTTAAAATGGTAATCACAATGCCAAGCATCTAGGTCTCTTGCTAGAATTAGGTTAGAGGCACCTGGGTGGCTCAGTGGGTTAAGCATCTGACTTGGGCTTAGGTCGTAGTCTCACAGTTCCTGAGTTGGAGCTCCGTATCGGGCTCTGTGCTAACAGCTCAGAGCCTGGAGCCTGCTTTGGATTCTCTCTCAAAATAATAAACTTAAAAAAAATTTTTTTTAAAGAATTAGGTTAAGTAACTGTATAAGAATTAGGTTAAAGAAGGGTGCCTGGGTGCCCTCAGTCGGTTAAGCATCCGACTTCGGCTCAGGTCATGATCTCGCGGTTTGTGGGTTTGAGCCCTGCATCAGGCTCTGTGCTGACAGCTAAGCCTGCAGCTTGTTTCAGATTCTGTGTCTCCCACTCTCTCTGACCCTCCCCCACTAATGCTCTGTCTCTGTCTCAAATAAACTATATATTAAAAAAAAAAAAAGAATTAGGTTAAATAACTGTGAATGGGCCAGTGGTTGGAGTTACTTTTACCTTTTTCACTCTGAAGCACAGCTTCCAGGCCAGGTTCAGATGCTCTTGGTTTGCAGAGGGAAGTAGAGGCCCAAAGCCAAACTCCAAAGATCCTTTGTAGCAGAGCCTCTCGGTCCTCACTGAGCCCATCAGGCGAGTCTGGGCAAGGCAGAGATGTGCAGGGCTTGGGCCCCAAGTGCACTGTGCCTGGGATGAGGGTATACACAGTGCAAGGCCAGGCTGACCTTGGCCAGGAGCAGGGAATGCCTGCTCAGTAGGCAGGAGTCTGAGTTGAGGGTGAGAACATCTTCCCAGCTGGTCTCCTCAGCTAAAGGGGCGTGCTGGTGATCTGAGGCTGCTGGGAGGAACAGCAGGAAGGCCTGGTTCTGGGGAGGCCCGGCTTGGCTTTCCACCCTGGCTGTGTTGTGGTCAGGCTGGTCCAGCCTCTGCTTCCTGACTTTCAGGAGGAAAGGTGTCCTGAGCAGCTGACAAGTGAAACCCAGTGCCTGGCCCTCTGGAGATTCCCTGATGCTGGATAAGGCCAGCAAACACCCAGATCAGAATGGTTTCTGGCTCCTAGGGCCCGATGCCTCAGGGTCCAGGACACCCCACCTTTTCTGAGCTGTGGCACGTGGCTTAGAGAATGTAGGCAGCCTGAAGGGATGGGAAGGCCCAGAAGCCTTGTGCTGGGTGTGCAGAGACCCTGAGTTCTTTAAAACACACACACACACACACACACACACACACACACACACACCCACACCCCCTCTTCACAGACAGCATCTGCCCTACCAGCTCCAACAGATGGGGAACCTTGCTCTGTTTGTCAGGAAAGTTCAACAGGAATGTCTCATTGGCCATCTGACCTCCTCGGGCTGTGGTTTTATTGATTTCTCTCCACCGTCCGTCCCAGCACTACCTGAGGTCCGCATCCACTGGTGGGAAAGGAGTGGACGGGGAGGGAGAAGGGAGTTCCGGAGGTGCACTGTGTGGGGAGGTGGGAGGGCAGGGCCAGCATGGGCCTCACTGGGGTTCAGGCCCTTGCCCACCCACCTCATTCCTGAGCTGACACAGCCCCCAGCCCACACCGCACACCCTCAGCCCCAGCTCAGAGACCTTCGAGAAGGTGAAGACAGGTTCTCCTGGCTCTGGCTCAGGACTTTGGAAAATCTTGGGCTTCACTGTGATCTGAAGTCCTCATCAACCCTGATGAGGACGTGGAAGGGATGCCTTCTGTCAGCCTGTCGTAGACTCAGATCAGAACAATAGTTAAGCACTATTGGCTTAATTCCATTCCAGAATCAGTAGTCTGGAAGAGTCACCATGTCTGGAGGGTGCAGCAGGGTCCAGCCTTCCCCTTGCCCAGTATGCCAGCACCTACCCCTCCTGCCCAGAGTGGGGAGCTTCTGAAGTGGTGTCCCCTACTCACTGCCCATCACAGGGTGTTCACTTTGAGAACAACAAGAAGTCCAGGCTCCTGACCTAGCCCTGAGGGCCTAACTGTGCTGGGATGGGAGGGGTGGGGGTGGGGGGGCTCCAGCTGGCCCAGAACCTGCATGTGGGAGGAGGAAAGGCCCAGCCCCCTGCCTAGGGACAGGGCTGCCAAGGGAGCCCCCCAGGATGTCATGTGCCTTCTCATCAAGCCAGTGTTATCTTTGAGCCTGGCCATGACCTTGTGAGGACAAACAACTCCCACCACAGGCAGCCGTGAGGCTCTCTGGTGTTCCTGGACATCTCACCTCGGTGAGGGTGAGGGGCAGGAAGGAAGAGGAGCATGGCCACCTCTGCTACCCCAAAAGACCCCCACCTAGTGGGCTCCAACTGAGCCCGGTGGAGCTTGTCAACCGGGTGCTGGATGGAATCTAGAAGGATTTGTGCCCCTTCTCCCAACAAGGCCTTGGGGCTGCCCCAGGTCCAGGAGGAGGGACGTGGTGATACGTGGGCTCTGTTCTCAGCCTGGAGAGACACCTCATTCCCAGTCTGGTTGGACAGGTTGAGGCTGACACACCTGGGAGGACCTGGGGCCTGCCAGGGGGTTTGGGGGGAGGGGGGGCTGAGCTGGGGCTGGAATGTGGGCCACCCTGTAAGGTGTGTCAGCCTCAGGGTGGGTGGAGGGAGTAGCCTCAGAGGTGACCCCACCCTAGACCCCTCCCTGCGGCCCCAGGGTCCCCTGGAAGAGGGCTCCTGGGATCAGGAGGCTCTAGCATCTCTAGCTGATTCCCCACTTCCCAGCTGGAAAGCCTGTTACAGAATCCCAGGAATGTGCCTTGAGCTCAGAAAGAAAATTCCCAAAATAACTTCTATAAATACTTGAGGGTAGGGACAGGGAGGGAGCTCTCAGCCTGACCTGCAGCTGGCCTAGCGCTAGGGGCTGCTCCCCAGGGCAGGCCTACCCTGGAAGAAAAAAATGACGTCCACACAGCCCACAGCCGGGACCTTCCTGCTGCCCTGCCCCTCTGGAGACAGTGTACCCTCCCCCCCCCCAGCTGGAGAAGATAGTCTTCCAACAGGGGGACCCCCTCAGAGAGCCCCTCAGGCTACCTGCCCTTGTGGCCATAAGCAGGGCGGTAAGCATGCACACTGCCTCTGGGGTACCTGGCTCCGAGCCCAGGACCCTCTCGCTTTTGAGCTGCCATCCTGTGAGGAATAGCAAAGCAGGCAGGAGCCAAGGACCCTGTCCCTCCCAGCCCAGGAAGGGGCAGGACAGGGATCCCACACCAGAGCCCACAGTAATGGTGATGGTGTGGCCAGGAGGTGCTGACCTCAGGGAAGGCTTCCTCGGGGAGCAAGCTCCTGGGTAGTTAAGATGAGGCCAGATGCTCCCTCGTCTGGAGATCCAAGAAGGGAGGGAAGAAAGAATGGATGAAGTTGGGAATTTCTGGGAACTTCCCCCACAGCCCTGCCCTTCCTGAGCGGCTGGAACCTCGGCCCCCTCTCACAGGCACATTGCTTGCTAACCGCTGTGGGTGGCAGCGCAGCCATGACATCTCCCAGGTGAGGGTCAGAGGCTGAGTCACCAACAGGTCTGGTTTCTCTTGGCACAGGTGGCCCCTGGCCAGAGTCGGGGAAGAGTCACCAGGGACATTTGGATGGAACTGTGTTCCCCCCATCTCCCTGGAGACCTTTTCTCTGGTCAGATGGGGTGGGGGTGCCAGGAGGGCGATGGTGGGCCCTTGGCACAGCGCCAGGCTGGGGGCAGAGCAGGTGAGACCTCACGAATCCCAGAGGCAGGCTCTGCCCAGTTGTCAGGCAGCAAACAGCTCCGAGTTGCTACCAAACATGAACAGGCTGGTGTCTCAGGCAGGTGGCAGCAGATCCTGTTACAGGCCCCGGGCCTCGGGGCCCCAGCCTGACCCCAGCCCGGTGTCTCCTTTCAGGCTCTGAGGTCAGCACCCCAGGGTGTGGGGGACGTGATCCAACCCCACCCCAGTCCCCAGTCTTCGCGCACAGGGAGCCTTGCCCTCCGGAGGAATCACCTACTCCTCCTCCTCACTTGGGCAGGACCCCTCCGCGCATCCTGGGGACCCTTCCATTTGCTGTCGGCCCACCGTGTGCCCGGACTACATGATTTCAGACCCATCACTGCAGAACCTGCATGGTCACCCACCGGGAAGCACCGTTTGGTTCCCTGGGTGCAGATGAGGAAACCACAGCTCAGAGAAAATGGGCCACTTGCCCATGGTTACTGCACTTGTCAGTGGCAAAGCTGGAATTCCAGCCCAGCCAAGGTCTTCTAGCCGAGAAGCCCTGGCGTTTTCCTCTACGCGAAACATGCAGAGGAGACTTCTGCAAACTTCCTAACTGAGAGTATAACCAGCAGAGAAAGAGAGACACACCCTGTTCAGCCTGCAGGCACATCTGGCCCCTTCCCAAACACCCACACACTTCTTGAGATCAGGGGTTTTTGAACTCTGTTTTAGCAGTGGAGCCCTCTTTTCAAACAAAATCTCACGAGGAAGCTCAGTGTAGACAACTTAGCGGGTAAGATCGCTGCAGCCCCGCCCTCTCTCCGGGAGGCCCTGGCGGCCCTCCCCATCTGTCTTCTGTTACTCCTCCAGGGGCGGCACTCACAGGGCTGAAACCTTCCGTTTTTGGTGCTTAATTCTGGTGTCTGGTGGCCTGTCGTCTCGCTTTCCTTCCCTCCTCCCTGTGGGCCCTGTTCCATCCTGAGCTGCTCAGGGTCCAGCTCCCAGGCCATGCGGGCGGCGCAGTTTGGCCTGGAGCCCTGCTGGCCAGACCGGGCACTGCCCTCTGGTCCCAGGCAGCCCTGAGTCAGCATGGCTCCCACGTGGCTCCGCCCTGCCACGGATCTCCTGTCCACCCCATCCGTGTGGTTCTCTGTGGACAGCGTTGCCCGGCGTTGAAGAGGCGCTGTGAATATGGCTCCCCATTGCTTTTTTGGCCCCTGGCCATAGGACCACCATGAGCCAGCCCCTCTGGAGAGGAAGAGGCTTTTCCTAGGGCTTCCTGAGCACTATCTTTCACTCTTGCCTAATTGGTCGTGTTCCAGGCTCTCAGAGGACTTTATGAAGCCAGGCATGTGCATCTTCCCCAGTGAGTCTCCATAGCAACAGAGCCTAACTCTGGGGAGCGTGGTGAAGAGGAAAATGTTCCAGCTAAAAATGTACATGGCCATCCGTGGGTGGGCACCCAAGAGGGGGCTCCAGGCACAGAGAAGGCAGCTCCCCTCCCCCATCCCAGCCTCCACCTGTCCAGGAAGTCAGGGTTAGGCTTTACCTCAAATCTGAATGAGAGGAGAGCCCCCTGTGCTGCCATCCCATGCCACCTCTGAGGGCTGGAACAAAGATCAGTGGGATGGCACAAAGCAGCCTTTCTGGGACTGGAGGCTGCAGGGGGTCCTGGCCGCCCCCCTACTCACCACCCTATCCCCCCACCTCCCTGCAGCATCCGCAGTATGAGTAGAAGAGGATATAGAAGGGACGTGGCGCCAGTTTCACTTCCCAAACTCTGATGACGATTCCTGTCACTTCCTCTGTGCCACCGGGGTTGTTGAAGACAAACAGCAGCACCAAGCTTCCTAGCCACCCCGACCCATCTCCCCGGAGCCTCTCCTTCTACCCAGCCCTCCTGTGACCCTCACCTGCCGGGCCATCTGGGGACCCAGATGTCCCCAGGAAGACCACGGCTGATGCAGGCAGAGGAGCTGCCCCCACCTACACATAAGCTTTAAGTTGTAGAGTCTGAAACCCTGTGGCACACATTCCTCCGTCTTACAGCATCACTGCGGGGAAGGGTCCCACCACGTGCAGCACAGCAAGGCCTCAGGGTAACAAACATTTGAGAGCTCACACATGCTAGACACTGTCCAGGTGCCTTACATATACTGACTCGTGTAAACTTGACAAAACTACAGGTGGGCATTGTGGTCTTTCCCATTTACAGACGAGAAAACTGAGGGCCAGAGAGAGGTAACTTGCCAGGATCCCTAGCTGTAATGGGGAGATGCAAAGCCAGGTCTGCTAACTTGAAAGCCAGGAGGGACAGCGCTCCCACAGAGGGTTGATCTGGGAAGCAGGCCTGGGGTGGGGACAGGCAGGATTTGCATGGGTAACAAGAACAGTCACTTGATGGTTCCCAAGCCTGAGACTTAGAGCCCTGCCATGATGGCCAGGATGCCCTTCACTAACCCCACCCTGTGCTTGCTCCCCAGGGTCTGATGCTGAGCCGGCTGGGCCACAAAAGTCTGGCCCAGAAGGTGCTGCGGGACGCCGTGGAGAGGCAGAGCACCTGCCACGAGGCATGGCAGGGCCTGGGTGAGGTGCTGCAGGCCCAGGGCCAGAGCGAGGCTGCCGTCGACTGCTTCCTCACCGCCCTCGAGCTGGAGGCCAGCAGCCCAGTGCTGCCCTTCTCCATCATCCCCAGAGAGCTGTGACATTGCTCAGCAGCAGCAGGGTGGGAGGGGGCTGCCCTAAGGAGAGGGGGGCAGGCAGACGCAGGCACGCAGCAGGGAGCACAGGGCAGGGGAGGTGTGGGGCCTCAGGGAAATACATCTCTAGGGAACACTCCTGCGCGCTGCAGCCCTAGTTCTCCTCGCCTCCCCCCTCCAGCCCTGCTTTCCCTCCAGGGCCAGCTGGGTCTGGGAGCTGCTCATCTGGAGCTGGGTGGACCAGATTTGCATCAAAAGCAAATCCTTTGTTCCTTGGGATTCAGACACTGGCATTTATGAGCAAAGAAGTAGCTGGGAAGCCACATCAGCATGGGGGCATCTCCCCAGAGTGCCTGTACATCATCTAAATGTGCAGTAGGGGTCTGGCTCTCCTAGGTACTTCCCCCCCCCCACTGTCTAGAAGCCCCCATACTATACCTGCCACTCTCCACATCCCTGTCCCTAGATTTCCCAGTGACTCTGCATAGGTGTTAGCCTTGAACTTCAGCTCCCTGTTCTCCAACACCAAAGATGAACCCCACAAGCTGCCCTCTGACTAGGCCAAGAGGGTTTTTCCCTGTTGCTAACCGGGTGCCTCAAGAGATGGCCTGCTTGGACCCTAAGTGACTTAGAGTCATGGTGACCAGACTTGCTTCCTGAGAGCACAGGTTGAGGAGCCTCACAGCTGAACTTCACCTCCACCTGTGCCTCTGCCCAGGGAGCCCAGGGTCCTGGTCTCAGCCCCAGTCTCAGGATAGGGTTTTAAAGAACTCTCAGGTCTTTCCCAGAGCAGTCAGGGCTTGAAGATTCTGCTGGCCAATGGGAAGAGGACAGGATCTCTGGGTCCCTCTCCCAGGTTTAAGTAATCGGAGGATGCCAAGCTTTGCCCCTCTTTGCTCTGTGAGGCCAGTTGGGCCCCACTGTTCTTCCCCTCTGCTGCCAAGTGCCTTTTGGGCCTCTCGTGCCTGGCCAGGGGCACCGAGCACTCGCCCTCACTCAGCTTCCATTTCTGCCACACTCACCTTTCTGGAAACATTCCCCAACTCAAATGGCCTCCCTAGGCTCTAGGCCATAGACCCTAGGATACAAACATGGTAGATGGACCCAGTTCTTCCTAATACTTTGCATCAACATACTCCTTCAAGCCTTACGTTTCTGGGCCATGGGTACAATGCAGAACCCTCTGAGACAATGGTATGAAGACGGGCGATCTCTAGGACTGACCCCGCACATCTCACCACCCACAGTCCATTTTCACTTCAGGCTTTTAAAGGTGACCCAACCCCCCACCCCCCATCACTACCACCACCCTGGCCATTTGGGTCCCCCTGCCTGGGGCTCAGTGGAGACTGTGGCGATCAGAGGAGGGGACCTGGGGCTGCTCGGGGGAGGGGGTATCTTCTCTGTTGGTTCCCCTAGCCCTGCTGTGTGATGCTCTTGGAATTCTCCCCCAAGAAGTCAGCCCCTCGGGGCTATCAGGGAATTCCTTTTTTTCTCTGCACTTTGGGTTTTAGTTTTAAAGCTCCATCTGGTACGTCTCTCTCATCTTAAGATGAGAGTGTGTGGACAGACTGAGCGAGGGCTACCCTGGTTTCACATTGCCCGGTCTGCTCCTCAGAGGGAGACCCGTCCTCCTCGCCTCACTGGCTCAGCACTGCACACCCCCAGGTACCTCCTAGAGAGGGCCTGCCCCTCCTGGCCAACCCGCTCCATGAGGGGCACTGCAGAGGACACCAGATCCTTCACCGCTTGGTTGAAGAATCTCTGTCTCGATGTGTGTGTGTATAAATATAATATATGTGTGTGTGTGTGTATGATAGAGATCTATTTTTATCTGAAATTCTATTAGAAAAAAGTAAACGGGAAAAGCAAATGCTATTGATTTGCCTCAGGGTGCCCAAAGATTGGTAGTTATTGTTAATAGGAAAGGCACCGGATGCATTTCGCATTTCGGCTTGCAGCATTCCTCTGGACAAAGCCTCAGAGGGCTGGGCCAAGCTGCTGGCAGTTTGAAATAAAGGTCTTAAAGAAACCCTTGAAAGGGGCACAGTGTGTTCATTTCATCCAACAGGTATCCCAGAGCAGACCTTGAGCACCTAGTGAGGCGGGAACGTGGCATGGAGGAGAGGTCACCAGGGTAGGACACACTAGAGGGAGGGGTGTGGGGGAGAGGGGCACAGAAAGAGACTTTGGTTTGAGCAGGTGAGAGCAGAGAGGGCTAGGGAGGTGCTGAAACCTGGAGGTGGGTGGAAGGAGGCAGAGGGGGGTCCAGGTGGCCTGCCACCGGTAAGCCCCCTAACTCTAGCTGGGAGAGGCCAGGGCTCGACCCATCATCCGTGGGTACTGCTGGGGGAGCATCTCCAGCACCCAGGGGAGGAGCACTGGGAGAGGCCTGCGTGATGAGGGTCATGGCTACATGCATCCTGATCCTGATCCGCCACCTGCGCTATGAAGTCCATACCAGCACGCTCCTAAAACATGCTACAACCATTGCAGCAGGCTACTACATTATAAACCTGCAACAAAATTTTGGAGGACGACATAAATTTGCACAGAAGCTCTATCTTCTTCGTGTGCCCCAAAGGATCATCTGGTGCACCCCCAGGGCCACAGCCACCCACTCAAGAGAGCTGCCCTAGAGGCTTCCCCTAGAGCTTTGCCTACATAAGAACTTCCCACTCCCATGGCCTCACAGCTGTCTGGCCTCCGCTCCCCACCTCAGCCCTATTCTTGGGGTTTGGTTTTGCTATTCCAGAGAGGAAGGGCCTTTTTTGGAGCTGGTGGGTGCCCAGCTTCCCTTTCACTGTGATACTTGAGGAAAAAATCTTCAGTGATTTAACAGTTGGTATCAGATTATTTATCTCCCACCCTCACCCCCAGCTCAAGGACCCTGGTGAGCAGTAAAAGGCTGCCTGATGCCATAGGTGGTGTCACATGGTCTGCCAGCCCTGGAGGAAGATCTAGAAAGCTCTTCCTACCAGGAAGAGAATGGAGGGAGGGGAGGCCTTCCTATTCTTGACACAAGCTGACATTAGTTGGTCACATGTTGGAAAGTCAAGCAATAGTGGAGACCCAAGCATTTCCTTACCCCCGGGTCCCATCAGCAGACTCCTTGTTCACACACAAACCCCGTGTCCAGTCCATAGTACCAGAATAAGGGCTGGAGCCTGGGGACAAGACTCAGGGTTGCATGGTTGCCCCCATGGACCTCCAGCACCCCCACCACACTCGAGGACACAGCCCTTCAGTATTAATAGTGTTTATCTACAGGCATAAATATGAATGGAATTTCAGCCACCAACACCCAGACTCCTTTCTGATACCAAAGTGCTCATTGTTGCATTTGCTCCCCCACCGGGCACTCAGATGTCATCAGCATGCAAATATTTCTCGGCCTTGGGAAGCTGCCAACTAAACAAACCTCCCCCAGCCCATGCTGCCAGCTCTTGATGGCAACCCATAATCAGGGAGCCTCGCACATAAGCGACCTGTGGTGCCAACCCCCATAATACTGATCTGAAGGATTGTGGTGGGGAAAGTATCCTGCTGCCTGCCCCCTGCCAGAAATTTCTTGGAATTTTTATCAGGCTCCTCCAGGTGCAAAGGACAGAGACCCATTGGAGGTGGCTCTAGGAATTACTCCCACACAGGTGCCCTAGGGCAGTGACTGCAGTGCATGGACCTGGGGCCAAAGGAGCTACCGTCTGGCTTCTGTGAGTCAGCACCCAGCCTGGATTCAAAGGCACTGACTATTCTACTACTAATTGGCTGCTCTCTCAGAATCAAAGTGGCAGCAACTACCCTAATGTTCTCCCTGCACTAAACAAAGCTTATAAGGTATAAGTGTACAAGGCACTTTACTTGTCACATTGCTCCTTTGGTAGTCAACAGCCTTGGGAGGTGGGCCTTGTCCCCATGAAAGATACAGAGGTTATGGTGCCTGAGAACCTAGGTCCTGGCCTACAGAGCCAGTGTTCTTTCCACCACCTTCTGAAGACCCTGCACAGCACCAGCTCTCTGGATCTTGAGACAGAGACACAGAAGTACCCACTGCTGCAGCAGCAGGATGGCCCCTCTGAGATCCATGGAAATGTCCATCACCGGGAGTCCTCTACTGCAGCGTCACAGGGGATGACACACAGGTCCAGGGGTGCCTTGGGTGCCCATAGGCTGGAGGCTTGGGCCCCGCCTTCAGTGATGAGGAATGAATGATGCTCAGTGCCAGAGAGGACACTCCATAAGTGAAGGCTACTCAAGAAGCCGGAAGGTTCTCAACTAGCAAGGAGGTTCAGAAGATGCCAGGCAGCCCGGAAACATGACAAGCTCACCACAGGTGCTGTGTGTTGGGCCACGTGACCCTACTGCCCTGCCTGCCGGCTGACTGGACCATGGGTGGGTTCCACAACCAAAGCTCCTCCTCTGTGGACTGGCCCACAGCCTGTGACATGGCTGAGCCTCCCTATGCAGGAGGTCCCCAGACTGGTGGTGACTGTCCCTGCTCTCCTGGTCTCACTCACTCTCTCCCACTCTCATTCTCTTCCTCCTTTAAGTGTCCCTTAGGAATTTGGCAAGAAGTCGGTCATTGTGGACCTCTTATAAAAACATGTCTTGTTATTTATTTTCTTCTGACCCATCTGAGCCTAGATTATATAAATCATGCTTTACCCCTAAATACTGCAGTGTGTTTGCAAAGAACAAGGGACATTATCTGACATAATCACAGGCATGATTAACAATGGTTAACAGGGGGGATTTGACTCCAACACACTGTTTTATCTCCTCTCCCATCCATATGGCAGTTTGTCACTTGTGTTCTCTGTAACAGTGTTTCCCTCCAGCCCAGGACCACATACTCCACTTGGTTCTCACGTCTCATTCGTTTCCTTTTGCCTCTCTCTGTCTTTCATGACATGGACATTAATAAAAACTTGCAGAGGCTCTGGCCTCTGCAATAGGAGTGTGGGACCAGGGAAGAGGGAAGCAGCTGGTGGTAACAGCAGAAGCTGAAAAGCAGCAGAAGTCGTGGTGCAGAGAGAAGGGAGGGCAGCTGGAGGCCAGCAGCAGGAAGTTAGAGCAGGTGAATCTCCATAAAGACAGAGCTTTCAGATAAAAAAACAAAAAGCAAACAGGCACCTGGGTGGCTCAGTCGGTTGAGCGTCCAACTTCGGCTCAGGTCATGATCTCACGGTTCGTGGGTTCGAGCCCCACATCGGGCTTTGTGCTGACAGCTAGCTCAGAGCCTGGAGCCTGCTTACGATTCTGTATCTTCCTCTCTCTAGGACCCTCCCTTGCTCACACTGCCTCTCACTCTCTCTCTCTCCCTCTCTCTCTCAGAAATAAGTTTAAAAAACATTAAAACAAACAAAAAAAACAGATGCCCACTTTCAAAGGGGCAAAAGGATGATGGAGGCACTAGAACTCCATTCTATCCCCAACAACCTCTCTAGCTCCCCAGCCTGACTCTGAGGTCGAGATTCCCCATCTATCACTGATGTCAATTGCTTTGGCTCAGGCTCAGAGGAAGAGGCCGTTAAGTGTTCTCTCACACTCCAGTCTTGTGCCCGGGAGCCCACAGCTCATTCCCCCACCCCCCAACAAGGCCCAGGGCTTAGTGGCTGTGGGTTGTGGCTTCCCACCTGCCCTGTGGGATGTTCCCCATCCCTGAGAACACCCCGCCAAGGGTGCAGGGGCTTTGGTGGCCCGGCCCAGTATAAGCTGGGGGTGGACCCACAGAGGCTAGACTGGGCTGGGCTGGGCTGAGGCAGGGCACTCTCCTGCATCCAGACAGCTTCTCCTCTCAGCTGGGAGCAATGCTCTCCCAGGGCCCTTGCCATCTTTCTTTCCTCCGCCTGCCTTCTTCTCTTCCTCCTATGCATCTATCTACCATGTCTCCTGTGGCCTCAAAGGCACGGGTCTTCCCAGGTCAGCTTCACCCCTGCAGATGTCTTCCCAGAATTCCTGCTGGGCCTCACTCCATGCCCTCATTCTTAAGATTCCCATTCCCACACCTCTCAGAACTCTCTCTCCTCCTTCCCCACTCCCCACCTCCCAGCACCCACGTTATGGGACTCTCATGTTTTGTCAGAACACCCAGGCCGCCACAGGCGGATCATGCTTCCTGAGTGCAGCCCCCACATCCCACACTCCTGGGCTCAGCAACACCTACATGTGCCCTCATGAATGGGATACCAGCCGGGCCCTAGGGAGGCTCTCCTGCCACTGCGAGGCTTGGGGTACAAATCTACATCTTGCTCTACCCACAGGTTGACCTTAGCTCTCCTTCTCACCCAACCCACATGCCATCCCAGGGCTTTGCCCTGGGAGTATGTCTAAGTCAGGGGCTTTGCAGTGGGGTCACAGCCCTCCTGATTCTAATAAGGCTGCTCAAGGGCCTACAGCTGGTCCCAATCCATTTTATTTTCTTAATAAAGCTACACATGTATCCTACTCTACAAATTATTATAGAAATATGCATTTCTCCATTAGGGTCTTCATCTACACTGTAGACATGTGGGTCATTAGACACAATTTTCCAGAAGCTTCATTTTCTATTTTTAAGTTCATTTTTAAAAAGAACATGCACAGGAAGGGCAGAGAGAGAAGGAAAGAGAGAGAATCCTAAGTGGGCTCCACACTTTCAGTGCAGAACCCAATGCGGGGCTCAGATTCATGAAACCTGAGATCACAATCTGAGCCAAAACCAAGAGCCAGGCACTTAACACACTGAGTCCCAGGTGCCTCTAGAAGCTTCATTTTCATTTCCATCAAGGTATTTAAGATAGGGCACTTTTACTAAACCTGATACTAATGTAACACCATATGTTAACTATACTAGAATTAAAACAACAATAACAAATCCTGGAGTAATGTGGCCACTGGAAATTTCATCTGGAGCCACAAGTACCATTTGTAAAATACCAGGGGGCACTCCCTCTGCCCACCCCACTTCCCACAATGCAACTTTTAACACAACTACCCCTTAAGTGATCTGTAGAGAGCTTATTTATAATGTCTAACACTTGCAAACTTAAGCTTAACCCTCCAGGAATGATTTCTAAATCAGTACTCAATTTCTTTTGAAAGAGAGAGAGAGAGAGACAAAGAGACAGAGAACAAGCCAGGGAGGGACTCAATTTCTTTACTCCGTTTTGAAAAACTTGGGGTGCCTGGGTGGCTCAGTTGGTTATGTGTCCGACTCTTGATTTCAGCCCAGGTCATGATCTCACAATTCATGGGCTTGAGCCCCGCATCAGGCTGTGCACTGATGGTGTGGAGCCTGCCTGGGATTCTCTCTCTCTGCCCTTTGCCCACTTGCATACACGTGCTCTCTCTCTCTCCATAAATAAATAAACTTCAAAAAAAAAAAACAAAACCAACCACTTACTTCATTAGGTGATTTCTGTCAGCACCCAAACCAGCAAGGACTGAGGTTATTCAGGTTACCAGCCATTCCCTAAGTAATTCCTTGTGTTTCAAAATAATCAAAGAAACTTCCATAACATATTTTCTACAAAGCTTCTGCACTTCCTACAGGATACTTGTGTATCTTAAAGCACATCTAGTATTCAGTGAGCATCTACTATGTGCTAACACTGCTAGGCACTGGAAAATTCACTGAGGCCCCAACTCTATGACCGTGGAGCCCGCAATCCAACACTGGCCTCAGGCCAGTATGGGAACTGCTGGGACATGTTTGAGAGGCACCCAATCAGCCTCAGGAAGGTGGGGGAAGATGCTTGGAGTTAGTACACCAAGGGTAAGGGTGGGGAGCAGTGTCCCTGGTAGAAGGATGCCCCACTCCCTATCCCAGCTATGCTGTGTGGAGGTATGAATAATGTCCCCCCACCAAAAGTGTCTGTGTCTTAATCCCCAGAACCTGTGAAAGTATTCTCCTACATGTTTTTTTTTTAAGTCCATTTATTTAAGCAATCTCTACACTCAACATGGGGCTCAAACTCACGACCCCAAGATTGTGACCCCAAGAGCCACACGCCCTACCAACAGAGCCAGCCAGGTACCCCTGTTCTTGTACATGGGAAAGGGACTTTGCAAACATGATTAAGTTAAGGGCCCTGAGATGGGGAGATATTCTGGATTATCCAGGTGAACCCAATATAGTCACAGGGATCCTTACAAGAGGAAAGCAGGAAGGTCAGAGTCAGGAGCAGATGCAATGGGAACAGGGGTTTGGAGCGCTTTGAAGAAGAGGCCATGAGCAAAGGAAGGTGGATGGTTTCTAGAAGCTGAAAAAGACAAGGAAACAGACCTTCCCCCAGAGCCACCCGAAGGAGGCTCCTTCTGGAACCCAGCCTGCCATCACCTTGACTTTAGCCCAGTGGGACTGATTTGGAGACTTCTCACCTCCAGAACTAGAAGATAATTAATTTGTGTTGTGTGAAGCAACAAAGTTATGGAAATTTGTTATAGCAGCCACAGGACAGTAATATAGACAATTTGGTCAAGGCTACCCCAAGCACAGGGTTGGGCACAGGAGCTCAGGGTTACATGCAGTGTAGCCCCCATGTCCAACCTGGGAGAGGCTGGGGATTAGAAGCCTAAACAGGAGTGACCCTGCCTGGTATGTTTCTAAGTGTCCCCTCTTGCCCTGTTAAATATGGGAATCTCTATGGGGCGCCTGGGTGGCTTAGTCGGTTAAGCGTCCGACTTTCGCTTAGGTCATGATCTCGCGGTTCATGGGTTCGAGCCCCGCGTCAGGCTCTGTGCTGACTGGTAGCTCAGAGCCTGGAGCCTATTTCAGAGTCTGTATCTCCCTCTCTCTCTGACCCTCCCCTGTTCATGCTGTCTCTCTCTCTCTCTCTCCTAGAAATAAATAAAAAAAATATTAAAAAAAAAATATGGGAATCTCTAGCAACTTCCTTTCTCCTTGATGGCCCTCAGTTGCCAGGCATGACTGCTGAGCTCTAGGACTTCAGAAAGAGGATGAGGACAGCCAGCCCTCATCAAGCCCTGAGCCCCACGTGTGACCCACACATCTCTCAGCACACTGTCTTCCTGTCCCACTCTGACCCTATCCTGGGCCACTCAGTTCCCCGAGCGGGGGAGGGGGCAGAGGGGAACTGAATGAAATCCCTGCCTCCTGTCCCACCTAACCCACTCTAGTGACCAGAGATGGGGAGTCAGTGGGCCTGAGCTCACCTTCCTGCCTAGAGTTCTCAGATTCTAAGCCATACTACCACCCAAAGCATCCACACTACTACCTCCCCCACCCCTGGTTACGTCCCTCAGAGCCCCTACCGCTCTCCAGAAGGGTGACACTTTTCTCTGGGCACTGATTTTGCCAATGGTGTAGTTAATGAGGCCATGAGGAGTGCCCATTGGGAGATGATTCTCCACGTGTCCACCCCCTGGGCCTCCCCTCTCTCTGGCTACCCCTGCTTCCCAACTTCTATGTCCCATCTCTCTCCCCACCCATCCTCCACAGGTCCAGGCTTGCCTCTTCTCTGGGGAGGCTGCAGATAAGCTGGCTCTGGGTCTCTGGCACTGCCCCTCATAAGCCCACCCAGCCCCTGCAGCCCTGAATCTAGAGCCCAAATCCTGCCCTTTGGGCCTGAAGGCTCTGCATGCCTGCAGCCCTGCCCTTGGCCAAAGCCAAAGGCCTCCGAGGAGCCCAGCCAAGGGTCAGGCTGGTGAGAGGTGCCTGAGTTCAAGGCTCCTATGGTTCATTCTCCCCAGAACAACTCTACCTAGTGACACTTCAGGTCCTAGGTTCACCCAGACAAAGCAGTCCTGTGCTATTCTCTTCCCTTAGGCCTCAGCCAGATGCTAACATGGGTCAATCTCTTCATAGCTAGAAACTGACTTCCTAGCACAAGGACCCTGTCTTCTTGTTCAAGCTCTAGGGTTGGAAACACTATGTGTGCCCCACAGAGAATTATTGGTGACTGGTGCCTTTATACCATCTTGATAGTGGTCCTCATCCCTGACTGCTCATCAGAGTTACCTAGAGTAGGGAAAGTATTTTTTAAAAATACTGGGCCTGAATCCTACCCCCAGAGAGTTTAATGTGATCTGTCAGGGAGCTGCCCAGCACCAAGATTTTTATAGGTTCCTCAGGGGATTCTAAAATGCAGCTCAGAGGGTGCGTGGGTAGGTCAGTCGGTTAAGCATCCAACTGCAGCTCAGGTCATGATTTCACAGTTCGTGGGTTCAAACCCCATGTGGGACTCTGCGTTGACAGCTCAGAGCCTGGAGCCTACTTCAGATTCTGTGTCTCCCTCTCTCTCTGCCCCTCCCCCACTTGTGCTCTCTGTCTCTCAAAAATAAATAAATGTTAAAAAAAAATCTCTTTTGAAAAAATAAAATAAAATGCAGCTTAAAACCACTGATCCTGAACCTATAGATTCTGAACTATGTTTTCAAGATAATAGGGCCTTCAAAGTAATCTCAGGCATAAGGACCCAAGTCCAGGCTACTCTGTGCTGCACTGACATCAGTGGCATCAAGCAGGTGAGAGATGACACTGGAGGCAGAGCCCAGCACCCAAGCGACGTGTGGCCCTTGGCTCCAGGTCTGGAAAGTGTCTCCTGAAGGTCCAGAGGGCAGTGGGGGTGTGTGTGGGGTGAGGAAGAAAGGAAAAAGAAAAGAGGGCGGCAGAAGAAGACAAGCTGTCCCAATCAGTGTGGTGACTTCTGACATGCATGCTCTGACTTAATGGAGAGAGAATGTCACATGGAAACAGCAGAAGATATTTGCAGCCAAGAAGGGCCAGGCCCTCTGTTTGAAGCCAAATTCAGAGAGCAGTTGGGGGTGGAGGGAGGGAGGTGAGAGGAACAGAATATGGACAGGGACCCCCAAGAAGCAGTGTCACAGCAGTCGTTGGGGGAGGGAGGAGGGACTTCAGATACACAGCAAGGCCCCTTCCATCTGCCACGCTCTATGGCTTTTCTAAGCTCTTCTGGGCACGTCGCTTGATGCACCCAACAATCCTGGATGCTAGATGGTAAAATCCCAACCTCAGAGCTCAAGCTCAAAGTCAACCCAGTCTCTCCATCTTGCAAAGAACAGAAGGAGGCTCTGCTCTTCAATTATTGTCTCAGTCTCAGGCTTGTGGCAGGAAAAAGCCACGAGAATTCCTCTAGTGTCTTTGGGAAAGCTTCTCCCTACTTGTAGGAAACACTATGAAAAATACTGGAATATGCCAGAGAAGCAGTGAAACCCTACTCTTCTCACTACCTCGTTCCCACCAGCCCCTTTGCTAATATCCTAGGGCAGAGCCACTGTCACATCATCCAGAACCACAAAGGAGGGTGAGGGGCTGCTTTACAGGCAGAAGGCAAGACTGGTAAGGGCGGCAGGGGCTGAGGTCGCCCCAGCTCCAGAAAAACAGACAGAGTCACAGGAGTCAAAGGAAATGAAGCTTAAGGGTGTCCAGGTGGCCCTGCGGAATGTTCTCCAGTGGTTCTACTTCCCGATGACGCTTCTGGAAGCCTCTCCAACCGCCTTCCTGCAGGCCGGTGAAGACATCCTCCCCTTCTTATTCTGAAAGGGTCTCTTCATTCTCTTCTAGAATCCAAGGAGCTATCCTCTGTCCCAGCTATACACACACACCACACAGCTGGGCCCCTCAGCTGCGTCTGCACCAAGGGGCTATAGCCGAAGGGCCTAGGAGGGGCCCCTGATTCACACGGGCTGACTGGAGTCTCTCTCCTGGGAACCTGATGCTGGAACCAAGAGGGGCTGCTTACATTCTTTTAGGGTGTTAGCTCGGGAAATGCTGTTCACAGAGCCTGAGGTAGCCACACTAGACCCTACACACGTGAAGAGTCAGTGAAGGTTGGCCTCCCAAGGAAGGAGAAGCAGGCCTGAGAGAGAAGCGGTGGGGAGACAGAGGGAGGGGCAGCTCCTGCCAGCCCCTGCTTCACACTCTTGTCAGAGAGATCCCCCTAGGTACTCACAATCTCTCTCTCCCTTCGCTGGTAGGAGAGGTTCCTTTCACTGTCCACCTGTGAGCCCTCACACAGACATGACCACCTCTGGCCTCTCTTGCTTTCTAAAACCAACAGCTTCCCTGAGCACCTGAGTCACTGCTTCCTAGAGAAAACCCCCTCTGTCACAACTGCCAGCCTTTACTTTCTGACCCCACAGGAGACTCTGACCCACTTGGAGAATAAAATTTGGAACTACCTGCCCTGAGGCCATCTTCTGATCAAAGTGGGACAGGAGCCACTGCTCCTGAGACACGTCTGAGTTTCCAAGTAAGTAGCCGTTTTCTATTCTGAAAGAACGCATCACAGGGAGTTTCTTATACAAATGAGAAACTTGAATAAATTCAGTGAGATGATGACCTTCCCTTTCTTGCTTCCAACACCTCTTTTATAAAGAATTATAAGACTAGAGAAGAGATAGGGGCACCTGGGTGGCTTAGTCGGTTAAGCGTCCGACTTTCGCTTAGGTCATAATCTCGCGGTTCGTGGGTTCGAGCCCCGCGTCGGGCTCTGTGCTGACTGCCAGCTCAGAGCCTGGAGCCTGTTTCAGTCTGTGACTCCCTCTTTCTCTGACCCTCCCCTGCTCATGCTGTCTCTCTCTGTCTCTCTACTAGAAATAAATAAAAAATAAAACATTTAAAAAAAAAAAAGACTAGAGAAGAGACTTGGCGGAGGACAGGTTTCACCTTTGAAAATACAACAGAATGTAAGCATTGATATTCGTTTTTAAGATCCAATTCTTTAATTAAAAAAAGAAATCCCTTCCATTTGCTAATGCCTGTGGAATCTGTCCCTCCTTTGTGAGATATCTGCTGTCATACATGGGGTGTGTCTAGCTGGAGCTCCCTGAGTGGGTCTTCTGGACACGCACGGCTGTGTGTGACCCCACCTTCTGACGGAGCCTCCCCTCCCCCACCTCCAACCCTCACAGCACCCTCTGCTCTAGTTGGGCCAAGCCCCCACTCTTCCCCCTCCAGCAAATACATATTCCTGCCTTTCCCCCAAACAAGATCCTCCCCCCCCATCCCCACCCCCATCCCCGCCTGCTTTCTTCCCTCTTCTTTCTATGTGGGCCACCAGGTCCCCTGTGTGCCAGCCAAGCTGTCCTACTGCATGTGGCCACCCTTCACTGCTTAAGGCCATCCTGCCTTATCTCTGCTCTGCCTGTGGCCTTCATACACCAGGCGCAGTGACTTGACAGCTTCCTGAGACTAGGGCCTGTCTAACCAGTGGAACTGCCACTGTGTGAGGGCAGTCCCTGAGCTTCACACAGAAGGTGACCACTGGAGCCACTGGGCACAGCTTTGCAAACCCTTCCCAGAGCCAAGGGCTGCCCCAAACTCCCTTTCTGGCCTTATCTTCTCTATAACCCTCCCCAAACTCAATCACATACGTGCCGTATTCGTCTTTCTGTTCGGCCCACACTCCTCAACCCTGGCGCAGAGCAGATACTCAAATGTTTCTGTTGACTTGAAACCACAAATACTCATTGGGTTGAATCAACATTGTTCTTCTCAGGGAGTTGAGAGAGAGAAAGAACCACCTGCTGGGACCCTGTCATGCTCAGCTTGGCCTTGGTTGAATGCCGACCCCCAAGGAAGCCTCCATGAGCCTGTGAAGTATTACTGCACTAATCCAGCTGGGACACAGCTGGAGAGCCCATGGCCACGCAGAGCACAGCCTGGGCATATCGGAGCCTGTCCGAGCTGCCGCAGGAGCAGCCCAGTGACAGTCTCTGGGAATATACCGTTTGACAATAAGCAGAGTGAGCACACAGTTTATTATTCAAACCAGGACACCTGGGAGAGTGAACTGGAAATTGTCCTGGGACCATTCCAGATAAGTGGGCAGGATGGTCACCGGGGCAATCGATTTTGTTCTGTAGTCAAACCCTCCTCAAGAACAGACAAAACAGAGTCTTCTGAACATAACGACTTGCTAAACACAAAGTAGCTTAGGACCGCAGAGGCTTTATTTTAAAAGCCAATTGTGTTGTTGAAGAAAAGGCTATGTTCTTGGCCCATTTTGGCTATGGTCGGGGACTGCTTGGGGTACTGCGCTGAAGATGCGTATGCTCCTGGGCCTGGGGTTTTCTGGAAACAGAACAAAAGACAAGGCTGATGAGAGAGTGACCCCGAAACTCTGGAGCCACCAGAGCCTGGCTGGCAGATCTCCACTGGGGAAAACGAGGGCCACACGGGACGACACAGAGGCCCGGGACACCCTGGAGTAGAGTGTTTCCTTGGCGCCTGATCCAATCAGCGGCCGCCCCCAGGGCTGCAGAGGTACAAGCAAGTGCTGGCCTAGACCCGTAGGGCTGTGGGCTCACATCCCACCTGCACCTCAAGGCACGTTTTCTATCCGCACAGACTGCTCCTATCCCTGGGAAAGCCACTGTCCTCCCCTCTAATGACCTCAGTCTAGTGGTAAGGGGTTGGAGAAAATGGATTCTGAACCTGGGCGATTGACCTCAAAAGCCCAAACTCATGTTTCTGTACCAGGGTCTATGGACTCCAGGGTCTGTAGACCCCAGGACCCAAAGTATTATCAAGGGATCTAGGAGTACTATTTTTTTTTTTTTTAATTTCTAGGAGAGAGAGAGAGACAGCGTGAGCAGGGGAGGGTCAAAGAGAGAGGGAGTCACAGACTGAAACAGGCTCCAGGCTCTGAGCTGGCAGTCAGCACAGAGCCCGATGCGGGACTCGAACCCACGAACCACGAGATCATGACCTAAACAAAAGTCGGATGCTTAACTGACTAAGCCACCCAGGCGCCCCTTTGAGTACTAATTTTTAAAAGTCATGTTTTCATTTGGATGAAATTCTTGGAAAGATTGTTTTGCTGATTATTTAAATGAAGCTTCTCTTCCATAGTGATCAAATGCAACTGAATGTCATGTTCATAGAGTAAAACAAAGACTTTGATTTCGTAGGTCAGTGTTTCCCAGGCTGGGGCGCATCTACCTATTCTTGGAGCCCAAAGGAATTTTATCTTGGGCCTGTTGGACAAACACCAGTGTCTCTGTGTGTGGTTAAGGGAAGGGTCTCAGGCTTGAGTTTGAGTCCTAGCCCCACCGCCAATGGGCTGGCGTGCCCCTGGACTAGGTGCTTCCAGAGCCTCACCCATCAGATGAGGTAATGAGGTTTGCCGGATGCCCCCAGGACAGACAGCACCACACTAGGCCAGGCAAGAGCTCTGCACCTTAGCTGCCACCACTATTATTATTCTCTCTTATCATGTGCTTGTCATTTCCATCCTTCTTTGCAGTTTGTTATCTCTTCAAGAGACAGGGAGGATGGAAACAGGATTACCCTGCAAGTGGGACAGAGCGGTCAGCCCAGAGTGGATGAAGTCAGCTGCATGCAGAAGCCACCATAAATGACAGGATGTTTTGCCCGCCAAAAGTGGAGGAGCAGCCTGAAAATCTAATCAAGGCCTGGCCAGACGTCAAAGGAAGCTGAAGCCTTTATTAGTGCTATTAATAAGGAAGCAACATGCGTGTGGAGTCCTGGAGAGCCAGCCCACAGAACAGGAGGTTTGTGGGCCTCAGTCTCACAAGGCTACCCCTCAGGAGGCTACCGGTTATGGTTCTCAGACCTTGAGCACATCTGGCTCCATCCTCCAGTCCTGATTTCACTGTCACCAAGCAGACTTCTGACTGTCCTTGGCTTCAATGAAGAGTTTCCTATGTGGGGAGACACCCCCTGGAGAAGCGGCCCCAGACACCAGCCCCATTGCTGGACACTTGTAAATTAATACTATGTCTTCTGAGGGGTGCCTAGATGGTTCAGTCGGTTAGGCATCCAACTTCAGCCCAGGTCATGATCTCTCATGATTCCCGAGTTCGAGCTCCGCATCGGGCTCTGTGCTGACATTGCAAAGCCTGCTTTGGATCCTCTGTTTCCCTCTCTCTCTGTGACCCTCCCCAGCTCTCATGAGCACTCTCTCTCTTTCAAAAATAAACATTAAAAAATACTACACCTTCTGACTTCTCTACCAGCTTAACTGATACGGTTAGCATAACCCCAACTTCCTGAGGATGTTCAGTCCTATGAGCTCAGACAAAAATCTGTGTCTGGGTCATGGTGACACTACTAGGGTGTGAGGATCTGCAGAAGGTGTCCTCCACCTCCTGCTGTTAGTCTGTTTTTAATTTCACCAGCAGGGACTCCCCAGTATTCCTCCAGATAAAGACCACACTACCCCCCACCAGATCGGTAGCTCTGCAGCAAGATCATGAAGACACTGGCCTGGGACACCCACCCTTCCTTGATGCCCCAGGCAGAATCTGTATTTCTGTCTCCCCAACCATCTCAAATAAGGCTACACACCAGGGGGTTCTGGGACTCTCAAACTAGAATGAAGATTAGGAACAAGACCACAGTAATTAAAATTGTCAGCACTTAAAAAAAAATGCCATTGTTCAAAAGCACCATGTTATGGTTTTGCAATTTTTCTTGGTCTTCTCTAGGCCTTTGAGGATTGAATACTCCCCAAATGGTACTTTCTTTGTACCTCTCCATGGACTTGAGCCTCTTCCCTGACTCTCCGGAGTTCTTGGAGGCAGGATGATTGCTCATGTCTTAATGGTCCCCTCTGGTTCAGTAATAATGTTTCTGCTCTGAAGCCATACACACAGTCCCGGAAAGCCACATACACAAAGAATAGTGGTTTTGGATGGCTGGACCAGCCACTGCCTACTGCTTACCTCAGTTCATTAAACATGTTTCCCCACAGAGCATCCAGATCAGATCGTTGATGGCTAATTACTATGCTGGATGCTGTCAACTGGACCCATAATTCCGCCACAGTCTTTGGGTCTAGAGTCACTCTGAGCCTGAAACAGGCTGAGGGCTTGCCAGATTTTTGAACTCTTCCTTAACAAGCAATTGGATACATATATATATACACGAGAATCGTATAGAACTATAACATGGCCCCACTGCCTCCCCCCAACCCCAGCCACAAAACCTACAGCCATAAGCTTTTAGAGTACTTACAGAACGGGTAAACAGGAATCGAGGTACTCTGGATTGAAAACAAGAAGTAACAGAATTTGCTTGAGGTATTTTCAAGTCATAATGACCTGGTCCTGGGCCTTCATGCTATAGGAAAAAAAAAAAAAAAAAAAGAAGAGTGTTTTATAACTACTAATATTTGTTATATTTCATTGCTTTATTTGCCTTCCACAAATAAACATAAGAATCACTGTGATATGGTAGAAAAATCCCTAGATTGGGGGTTGCAGTATCTCATTAAGGTGTGCCCTGGCACAAGTCATTGTGAAATGGGGATAAGA
Source organism: Proteles cristata cristata (assembly GCA_017311185.1). Lineage (NCBI taxonomy): Eukaryota > Metazoa > Chordata > Mammalia > Carnivora > Hyaenidae > Proteles > Proteles cristata. The sequence goes on from JAESUZ010002322.1 coordinate 1,762,272, forward strand.
CCTGCTTTACCTGCTTTACTCGCCTTGTGGATTAAGTGACCGTGCAAGTTTCCCTCTCTCCTGCCTGTGGCCCTCCCCCAACACTGGCACACCTCACTCCATACTTGTCCTTCTGACTGGTAATAAGGATTTCCTGCTTTGAGCTGCTGGCTTTATAAAACACACTTATTCTTTCCTATGAATATAATATGTGTCATCTAAGTCCGAACAAGTATTCACAGCAGTTCACTGATAGAAGTACAATGCTATAGACATTAACATAAAATGAACACAATTTTTGAAAGACAGTCAATTTTTCCTAATAGAAAAATTAGGAAAAGGCAAGTTACAAAGAGGAAATACAATTGTTCAAGTGAGGAAATGGCAGGGGGTGGGGAGAGCTTTAATCCCGTTAATAACCAAATAAATTCTAATTAAAACAATGATGTGACTCTTGTTTGGGGGGTCTAAAAAATTCCTGAAGAAAGAAGAAAGGCAGAGTGGGGAAGGAGAGAGAGAAGAAAAGAAAGAAAGACCCAAAATTTTAACCACCAGCATGGGCACAACTATATTCTTCTGGTGCAAGTGTCAATTTGATTAGCATTTCTGATGTGCGATCTGGCAAGATATGAAACGGCTTGAAAACATTTATGCCTACCCAGAGGAGAGAAAGGAGACCGGTTACCACATTGCTGCAGGAATCTGAAGACAGATGAAGAGTCCTGAACCCAGATACAGCAGGGAAAATGGAAAGGGCCCACACATTGCAGTGGATAAGGTGGACAAAATGTTAACTTTTTTTTTTCTGGAGATACATTTTTTCTCTTTTCTCTCCTGTTTTCAAATACCTGTGTTATCTGACAGAAATGAGTCTTTCTGGCATGATGTCTTCGATCTGTTCTTAAACAATGCAGGGACCAGGGGAAATGGGTGTGAGTACACATTGGCCACGAGCTCTAATGGTCATAAGGGTGCATGGAGGTTCGATGAAGTATTGTGTCTATGTGGTATATACTTCTAAAGGTTTTACAATGTGAAGTTACAGACAACGTATATTTATATTTCAGATCCAGCAATTCCACTTTTAGGAATTCATCCTAAGAAAGCAACTGAGAATGTATGCAAGTATTTTGCCACAAAGACATTCACTATAATGTTGTTTCTAAAAATGGAAAATTGGAAATAAACTAAATGACCAGTGACGCGTGCCTGGCTAAATACACTGTGATTCTTCCATCCAGCTGTCTAGTGATGAACTGTCAAGGACACAAAAGCTACTCTCTAATATTGCTAAGTGCAAATGCAAGCTTAAAAAAAAAAAGTACATAAAAACACAGGGAATGGAATGTTCACTGACTGTTTTCTCCAGGTGGCAGCGTGTTGTGTAAAAAGAATGTTATTTTTCTCATCTGCATTTTCTAATTTTTCTTCTATGGACTTGAGTGCTCCTGAGGTATGAAAAAAATTATACCTAACATATGGATAAATGAATATGAAAAATGGGCAAAGGGAAAAAAGACAAAATGAACAATAACTCATGTCTTAGAGTAGAACAGAGAAATGTGGGGGCGCCTGGGTGGGTCAGTTGGTTAGGTGCCCAATTCTTGGTTTCGGCTCAGGTCATGATCTCACGGTTTGTGAGTTTGAGGCTCACATCAGGCTCTGCACTCATGGTACAGAGCATGCCTAGGATTCTCTCTCCCTCCCTCTCTGCCCCTTCAGCGTGTGTGTTCACTCATTCGTTTTCTCTCTCTCTCAAAATGAATAGATAAACTTAAAAGAAAAGAAAAGAAAAGAAAAAGACTAGAGAAATGTGTCCTGTAAGATCTATGTCATAGGTAAGGCTGGGCCACCAATTAGCCCATCATATTCAGCAGAACAAGTGCCCAAGTGCAGACCCTTCAAGGATTTAGGAGCAAGGCTTTCCCTTGTTCACTCTCGTGGGTGGCAGCTGCCATTCTCAATTATCCCTCCATGAATGGAGTCTGTTATTAACAGTCAAGCACAAGTCTAAGAATCAAGGGATGGATGTGCCTCATAATTTTATGACTCACAGCAGAGACATGAGAACAGCAATGTTTTGAAACTGGTGTATACATGGGACAGAGATCACTACCCCAGTGAGGCTCTCTGTGTGGAGTGACCTCCACACTCCCACTGGAGAAATCCGAGCCGCTGTAAAAACCAGAGCATAGAAAGCCAGGGACTCTGACAGGAACAGTCTGTGTCACCTTCCCTTGGTTTGGCCATAAGAAATACAGTGCTTTGAAGCCAGAGCAGTAGCTGGGGAAAAAGATGCTAAGTGTGCTTCACTGACTTCATGCCTACAGCCATCTGCAGAATGGCCAAGAAATGCTGCCCATGCCCTCTTGCCCCCCAGCCTGATGTGGCTTACGTTTCTAAGCCCCAAATCATGAGCTCCTTGGGAGTCCAGGTGCCAGGCCTGGCAAAGCCCTGGTGTGTGCCTGTGCACCCAGCAGCCTCCCTATATGGGTATGGTCATCTAAATCAAAGGCCTAAAAGTTGGGGCAGAAAGAAGTGACTTCATGCTATTTGCCCAACGTGTCAGATGGAATCTTTTAAGAAGGAACATTAGGGAAGTGGACACAGGCCCAAGTTCATATTCCAGAAGTCAGAGGAATGTTGTTCTAAGTGAGAAGTAATGGTTGGGCCAGGACCTTGCAATGGGCAGGGAGCAGTTCCGGCACAGACCCCACTTCTGAGGACAATGTGAGTCGGCAGAGCAGGAATGGAGGGAAGCAGACATGGTCTAGGATGGCTCAGAATGTGGGTTGAGAAAATGGATCCAGTTCAACAGGAGGGTGTTTAAAACAGGAACACCTGAATGGCAAGAACAACTTCAACCAACCAGGAGCTATAAAGATATTACCTTCAACCTTAGAGGAGTTTATCCAGGGAGGTATTCTTTTTATCCCAAAAGGTAGTGAGGAGCTCAAATGGTGCTGAGTGAGAGCTGAGCTAACTGTCTGGCTTCAAGACTCTACCCCAGCCCACATTGTATCCAGCATGTGCTAGCTAAGTGTGATTTCAGTGGGCCAACGGATGGTACCAAGGGTTGCTTTCCACTTCCTGTAAAGGGCTCAGAATGGATTGGTCCTATTGACTTTTCTGCAGTGCTCTTGGGACTCTGTCGTACCATAAAGAGCTTCTTAGTGGGCAATAACTCTCAGTACCATTATAGGCCTTTGGTAAGCCCTGCCATGCCTCTACTGAACACACTTCTCTGGGACTGGGAGAGTGGGGCGGGCTAATCTACAACACACTGCTCTGGAATTAAAAGGTGTTATCTCTCTGGGACATCCCAGAGCAGCAAAATTCCAGGCATCTCTGAAAGACTGTGTGAGGGTAAATTAAGTTATCCAAAATTAACATGTGTTGAATTGTGATCTCCTCAAAATTCACAAACCCCATAAATTTGTACTGTGTTGAACTGCAATGAATGGTATCCTCCCCAAAATTCATAGGAACCATGAGTCACTAGTACCTCAGAATGTGACCCTCTATGGAAATAAGGTTCTTGCAGATGCAATTATGAGGTCATCAGGATGGGCTCTAATCCTATATGCTGGGAGTTGGGAAGACAGTGGTATATGGCTGTCTCCCAATATCCACTGTATCCCTTAGTATTAGAACCATTTTTAAGTGGGCACATGTCTAACCAGAATGAAGACTAAATTCCCCAGCTTCCCCTGAAGCTACGTGTGACCGCGTGGCTAATTTCTAGTCAACAGGACACAGGTGAGGAGATATGTACAAATTCCAGAGCATCCTTATGGAGAGGGCAGCTTGTCCAGCTTCCCTGCCTTCCTGCCTGCTAACTGGTCCCATTGAGAGTTCTTGGCTCCCTGGGACCATGGGAATGAAAGCCATGCTCAGCAAGCAGCATGCAGAAATGTGATGCTGCAGAATTGCCCCACCCTGGCCTTAAACTGTCTACTGCAGGACATGTACACAAGACAAAAGTCTGTGCTTCTCTCATTTATAATGTTGCTATTTGGGGTCTCTATTCCTGGCAGCAGAACTCAGTCTTAATTGACAAGATGGATATGTGGCCTACTCTCATGGGGCTTACATTCTAGTAGGGAATATATGCCGTAACAAAAATTATAACAAACATGTGGCATATGACACAAAAGGGCATACAGGATGTTATGGGAGAGCATGTAAGAGGGTAAACTGATCTGGCCTGAGAAACCCTTAGCGAAGTACAAATGAGGTAGGACCTAAAGAATAAGGAAGGGGTGGAGTCTGCGGGCAAAGAAGCTAGAGGAAGGATCTGTGCAGAAGCAGTAATAGGAGGGCACCTGGGTGGCTCAGTCGGTTAAAGCATCTGAGTCCGGCTCAGGTCATGAGCTCATGGTTCATGGGTTCAAGCCCCGCATCAGGCTCTGTGCTGACAGCTAGCTCAGAGCCAGGAGCCTGCTTCAGATTCCCTATCTCTCTGACCTCCCCTGCTCACACTGTCTCTCTCTCTCTCAGAAATAAAAAAACATTAAAAAAAATTTTTTTTTAAAAAGGCAGTAATAGGAAAGGTTAGGGAAAGCTACCCAGTGAGGAAGATGGCATTCATTTTAACCATTCAGACAAATCCACTGCATCACAGAAATAAAATAAAATGTGCATAGATTCCTGTCAAAAAATTATATACATATAGTTAGGGACCTGAAATTAAACTTTCTCAAGACAGTTACCACTTGGGTGTTTTTCACACATTTATGAACACTAAGAATCGTTTTACAATTTAACTGCAGATGCAGAATGTTAAATGTCACCCTTGTATTTCCAATCTCTGCAAGTCGTCTGCCTCTGATTTGCAGCTTCCAGGGCAGCTCTCCAGCCTCGTGTGCAGCAGGCTCCCTGCCACCCACCGCAAGCTCCCCAAGGCCCTTGAGTGAGACCACTGCTCATCCCTGCACCGTCTGTAGCTCACATACCCACCCTTATCCAATGCTCACAACAGCCTCCCAGGGGAAACGTCATTCCCTCCATGTAACAGATGAGAAAGTGAGACTGGGTAGGCCTAGAAACTAATGCTTCAGCAGTTCAGTTGTGGGAGCCAGAGCCAGTTACTTATCTTGCTTTTCATCGCTGGGAGGTATCAGTGCTTAGTTTTAAGCTATTTTTCCTTAAAATCACAAAGCTAGGGGCGCCTGGGTGGCTCAGTGAGTTGGGCATCTGACTCTTGATTTTGGCTCAACTCATGATCCCAGGGTCACAGGATTGAGCCCGAGGTCAGGCTCTGTGCTGAGCATGGAACCTGCTTGAGATTCATCTCTCTCTCTCTCTCTCTCTCTCTCCCCCCCCACCCTCTGTTCCTCTCCCCTGCTCATGCTCTGAGATAAAAACTATAAATAAAATCACAAAGCTAAAGGGGACCTAGAAAGAGCACACAGTCTATTCCCACTGATCCTAGGCACAACTTTCAATGAATCATACTTGAAGACAGAAAAGGTCAGAAGCCAAATTTATGGCCCCAAATGTCTATCTATACACATGTAAAACACAAGTAATAAGCAGCATAAACTGAAATTATTAGATGGGGTAGGAAAATGATCTCATCCAAATTTGGTGACATGGGTATAATTGCTGGAATACATTGCTCAAGAAAGAAAAAAGGGATGCCTGGGTGACTCAGTCAGTGAACCATCTGATTCTTGATTTCTGCTCAGGTCATGATTTCATGGTTGGTGAGTTCAAGCCCCACGTGGGGCTCTGCACTGACAACATGGAGCCTGCTTGGGATCCTCTCTCTCCCTTTCTCTCTCCTCGTATTGGAAGGAAGGAAGGGAGGGAGGGAGGAAGAAAGGAAGGAAAGAAGGAAAGAAGGAAGGAAGACAGGTGGTTCACCAAGGAGAGTAGAATCCTGTGTGGAGGCGGGCACAGAAAGAAGCTGGAGCTGCCCCTGTAGAACTCAGCGGGAGGCATGAGGCAGAGCATATTCAACCCAGAAAATTCTAGAATTCTGTGATGATCTACAAGTTCACAGGAGAAAGCAGGGAGACATGCATGCTGTTGAGCAGGGCAGAAGCCAAACTATCAGGCCCAAAAGTTACTCATGTTTGCCAAATTAAGAATTGACCACACCTCTGAAGTGTAGCTCGGTACTGTTTATGTCTGCAGAAAGGAGAGGAACACTGGCAGTCTGTTTCCTGATAGGGGCCATGTGGGCAGGCAGCACGGAGCGATCACAAACCTGCCCCCCATGAAAGTGCAACTTTTACACGAATGCATGTTCCAGGGCCCACTAGGCAACGCAGCATTGCTACAGGTATTCACTGGCCCATCCCCCCCCTTTCTAGATGATGCGGGGTGGGCACCAACGTTAGAAATCTAAGGCATGGAGTGGTAGTGGTGGTGGGGCACCTGGGTGCCTCAGTTTGTTAAGCATTCCCAGCTTTGGCCCAGGTCATGATCTACCAGTTCACGGGTTAGAGCCCTGTGTCCGGCTCTATGCTGACAGATCCGAGCCTGGAGCCTGCTTCAGACTCTGTGTCTCCCTCTCTCTTTCTGCCCCTCCCCCACTCGCTCTTGCTCTCTCTCTCAAAAAATAAACATTAAAAGAATTTTTTTTTTTTTAATTAAGAAAGAAAAACATAAGGCATACTTGCGCACAGGAACTTCGGGCCGAGCTCGCAACTCCTGGTCACACGATTGGTCCGGGGCAGGCATGTGACTATCACCTGGCCAATCCAAAGAGCCTGCATTTTCACACCAGGTGGTCAGGCAGGCAGGTGTGCACCTGGGACTGCTCATGGCCCCTCCTACCAGCCCGTAATCAGAGTGTGCCCACAGCTGGAGAAAGGTAAATCAGTGGCAAACTCCCAGAGGCTGTGTGAGCCAATAATTCTTCACCCTTCTTTTATGTTTTAATGTTTTGCTTACGCTAATTCAGGATAGGCTTCTGTCACTTGCAACTGAAAAAAAATCCTACTGATTATATGCTTTTTCCTATTCCCAGTCAAGATACTGTTGTAAGAAAGAGCAGAACATTCTTTATACTCGCAGCCGAACAGGGATATATGACTCTGCTGGTGTTCATACCGCTAGAAAAGTTGCACAAATTTTTTAAAAAGAAAAAATGCCAGGATATCTTTTAATAAAAAAGCCCTAGTACATCTTTAGCTATATTTAAAAGGTTATATTTTTGCAAAAATGTTACCTACAAGTGAACTCATCTTTGAGGAGACTGAGCCTGGGACCTGCTTTAATCATCTTTCAGATTCCATTCAAGCAGAAATCCATTTGTGTTCGGCTTGATTCAATCCGACCGTGTTGACTAATTATTTTTCCTTGTGGAGTTTTTAAAGTATCAGCTTAGTTTCTAGTTGAACTAATTTCGTAAATGCAAAAACAGTTGGACTGATTCAGCATTCTGTCACAGCGCTAGTTTCAATGCAGAGTATGCCACAGACTACTATGCCCCTTTCAAAGTGCTCTTAATTGTGATTGCGGCAGACAAATCATATAACGCCCATTCGTATCTGCACACACTCTTTCCTGTTTATGTAATCCTTTCCTTATTCTTTACAGGCTTGTCAGGCTTTAAGAAATACAGAAGCATCTTGAAATATTTGTGACATCAAATAAAAGTAACCCATTTTTGTTGACATTGTAAGATTCTATTTCCTACTGTCAGGAAAGGTGTGCATGTCTGGTTTTTCACTGTCTATACAATTGTGAGAATTAGAAACTGTAAAGAATCTGCTCAGCAAATCCCTATAAGCTCCATATCATATGAATAACTGCAGCCTAATTAAGTAGTCGTTAAGTGGAGCTATTTTTATTTAAGTAACAAAATATTTTGGGGGCACCTGGGTGGCTCAGTCAGTTGAGCGACCAACTTCAGCTCAGAGCCTGGAGCCTGCTTCAGATTCTGTGTCTGCCTCTCTTGCTCTCTCTCCTCTCTCTCAAAAATAAATAAACATTTAAAGTAAATTTTTAAGTAACAAAATATTTTTATGTTGACCAATTTGATGGCTCTTTTCCACAAACACTAACTCTTGTCTGACTTCTGAAAATTATATTTTGAAAAATTATAAAAGCAATCAAAAGAAAGGAATTAAACAATCACCCTAAATCATTGCACCTCGGCATAGCCAAAAAGCATTTTGGTGCATTTCCTATTTTCTTATACACACAATTTTTCTTCCATTATTTTAATCATAGTATACGTACCAATTTATATATCGTATTTTCCCCCTACACGTTAGATCATAAACATTTTTGATGCTATTTTGTGATTTTAACAATAATTGTTTAATGGCTATACAATATTCCTTTGAGTGGATATCTAATATTCTTTTAAAATTATTTCCCTTCTGGGGCACCTGGGTGGCTCAGTCAGTTAAGTGTCCGACTTTGGCTCAGGTCTTAATCTCACGGTCCATGAATTTAAGCCCTGTGTCGGGCTCTGTGCTAACAGCTCAGAGCCTGGAGCCTGCTTCAGATTCTGTGTCTCCCTCTTTCTGCTCCTCCCCCGCTCACACTCTGTCTCTCTCTCTCAAAAATAAACATTAAAAAAACATTATTTCCCTTCTGCTGGATGTTAAATTGCTACTGTTATCTTGCTATTATAAGTAACCCCTTCATGATATCTTTGTCAGATGATATTTCTGTATATAAGACTATTACTTTAAGCAGGCTTTCTCAAGAAGGAATCAATAGCCTACAAGATAATATACTGCCAAACTGCCTGGGGAAAAAAGACTTAGAAAAAAGCATCTTTCTTAGTCTTCTTTACGCAGATGGGCACATAAATAAAGTCATCAGTGGCCCCTATATGTTCCAAGAAGTTGTGCAGAATCTCTGAAATCCAAATGTGAGAAGATAGTCCACATTTGGAAACACATTGAAGAGGGAACAAAATTCATGCAATTTTTTTGGTGAGTCAAGAGTTTTATTTGGGTCATTTTTGAAAGCACTTAAATTAATTAAAGGGAAGATATGGAAACCAACTTGACAATAAACTATTTGCAAAAAAAATTAAAGGGAAGAGTGAGGGGAGGAGAAACCACAAATGACAAGTTTGACTTTGTCCAATTCTCTTGGAGAAGAATGACCAGGATTTCTTGTAGTTTTCCTTCTTTAAAAAAAAATCCCACTATGAGGCAACTGTATCTTTAGGTCTTGGAATTTGTGGGGCTTGGTCATTATTATCAAGGTGCTCAAAGGCAGCAGAAGTTGCCAATACAATTCTTATTATGGCACAAAAAGGCCCTTTTTACTTATGGCAGACCATGTCTCCTGGCATTGATCTCAAAATGCTCACATAAATCTTCTCACAGTCTTTACTATAGACAAAACAATCGTGCTGATCCAAACCAACTATTATTTCAACAATAACTGAAATAGACAATGAGTGTACAACCTTACATTGGTAGTTTGATCTAAAGATTAAACACCATTTTCCAAGCCAACAAATCCTTTCCCTGACAACTACCTACACTTTGGGGACAAAATGTAATTCACCAACTGGGCCCCTGACACAAACCGGAAGGCTGTGTTTTCTAACAAGTCAGAACAGCTCCACTACACTGAGAGGCCTATAGGGGCATATGATCCTAGAGGATTTTCAACCCCAAGGTTAATGTACTTTTTACAACTAAAAAATCATGTATTGATCAGCTAGGCATTCACATGGTCATCTACGTGTTTTTTAATTGGTGCTCCTGGAGATGTTAGGCGTGAATGATGAACAAATTTCAATGGGCTACTTTTCACAGATGATGGAAAGAGAGGAGGAGGAGATGCACACCTGTATGTATCCATCTTTTATAACCTGCCGCATTCTCAAAAGGGTTTAGAGTGGCTCAGTGAATATCTGTAGGTCATATTATACTACACCAGATCTACAGGCCAGATTTCTGGTGACTATAGGTTTCAGGTATACCAACAATGAGGCAACCTGTCCTAAGTCAACAGGGCTCAATGACACCACAACCTTACAGTGCAACCATACACAAAATACATTTCAGAAAAAAAGAGTTATAAGGTTAAAAAAAATTTTTTTTTAAGTTTATTTATTTATTTTGAGAGACAGAGATAGTGTGAGCAGGGAAGGGGCGGGGAGGGGGGAGGGAAGAGAGAATCCCAAGCAGGCTCCAAACTGCCTGGGCAGAGCTGGATGTGGGGCTCAATCTCATGGTTTCTGAGATCATAACTTGAGCCATAATCAAGAATCAGACACATAACTCACTGAGCCACCCGGGTGTCCCTAAGAGTTGTAGGTTATGTTTTTTCAAATCAAAACACCAAATACATGAAAGAAAACATCATGTCTCTGGAGGGAATATTTTAAATAGTGGAAAAAATAAGAAAAAGTACATAGATTTCATTCATTCAACACATTTTCTGAGCAATGTCCTAGGCTCTGGATATTGATGAAGAAGACAGTCCCCCTTCCTTGGAACCTACATTCCAGAAGGTGATGATAAACTCTCTAATTAGACGATACAAACATTTTACATTTTGAACTTCTCTCTAGGGATGCCTGGTGGCTCAGTCGGCTGAACCTCTGTCTTCGGCTCGGGCCGTGATCTCATGGTTTGTGTGTTTGGGCTCTGCATCGGGCTCTCTGCTTTCAGCCTGGAGCCTGCTTCGAATCCTCTGTCCCCTCTCTCTCTACACCTCCCCTGCTCACTCGCTCATGCTCTATCTCAAAAATAAACATTTAAAAATAAGTAAATAGGGGCACCTGGATGGCTCAGTCGGTTAAGCATCTGACTTCGGCTCAGGTCATGATCTCACAGTTCGTGGGTTCGAGCCCAGAGTTCACCTCTGTGCTGACGGCCAGCTCAGAGCCTGGAGCCTGTTTCAGATTCTGTATCTCCCTCTCTCTCTGACCCTCCTCTGCTCACACTGTCTCTCTCTCTCTCTCTATCTCTATCTCTCTCAGAAATAAGTAAAACATTTAAAAAATTTTTTAAATAAATAAAAATAATAAATAAACTTTTCTCCATATAAAAACACAAAATCCCTGAAAACCCTCAGCAAATACAAGTGCTAATATTTTTTCACTATAGAGTTTATACAAATCAACAACAACAAAAAAATGGTAAAACTCCACCCACAAGATAACTGGGTAAAGACTATGACCAGAAAGTATGTAGGAAGGACCTCAAGTAACTGATTAATAATTAGAATGTGTAGTCTCACATCCTACAGATTAAAATAATGAGATGCCATTCTTTTTTTAAAAAAATTTTAATGTTTATTTATTTCTGAGTGAGAGAGAGACAGTGAGAGCAGGGGAGGGTCAGAGAGAGAGGGAGTCACAGACTGAAACAGGCTCCAGGCTCTGAGCTGGCCGTCAGCACAGAGCCTGATGCGGGGCTCGAACCCACGAACTGTGTGATCATGACCTGAGCCAAAGTCAGATGCTTAACTGACTGAGCCACCCAAGCACCCCTCCATTCTTTTACTATCAAATTAACAAATATTTTTAAAATAATGATAAAATTCATACCAATTTTATGAAATGGGCATTCTCTTGATTGCTGGTAAAGATATAAATGCATGTGATACTTTTAAAAAAGGTTTGGCAATCTAGATCAAAAGCTGTATATAACCTCTAACCTAGTAAATACCATTTGTGATAATCCAGAAAAAAATGATGCTCAAATTTAGAAAAGACTTTATGCATTCAGTCTTATGTTAGCATTTGTCTTTTGATCGGAGTATTCGGTACCATAGTCTTTGTATAACAAAATTGTGATGTAAACAAAGTTGTCATAACACAGAAGAATTCTCCAATGAGCTGACCTCTTACAAAATTATATTCTATTCAAGGGGCACCTGGATGGCTCAGTTGGTTAGGCGTCTGACTTCAGCTCAGGTCATGATCTCAAGGCTCATGGATTCGAGCCCTCCTGCTTCAGGCTCTGTGTTGACAGCTCAGAGCCTGGAGCCTGCTACAAATTCTGTGTCTCCCTCTTTCTTTGCTCCTCCCCCACTCACACTCTGTCTTTCCTTCTCTCAAAAATAAATAAAAACATTTAAAAAATTTTTTTAAATTAAAAATTATATCCTATTCAAGTATCCCTTCCCGCTTAACACTGGCATCCACCATTGCAGACAGGACAGTGTCTTTTTGAATCAGTTTCTCCCCATCATTCCTCAATGATATTTAATAATATATCACAAATAAAGTACAAATCCCATTTAAAGTGAAAATGCACATTTTACCCAAAAAATGCAAGATTGCATGAAGTCAAGGAAACTGATGAAAAAGTACCTAAATCACAGGAAAGGTCTTTGATGGACCAATGAGGACCCAGCAAAGTTAAGCTAGCTAACAAGAAAAAAGGGACGATGAATAGGATTGTGACAGTATTGGCCTTTCAGTAAAGAATGATTTCCAAATGTCAGAGGAGATGCCCCTGGGAAAACTAATGACACTTCAAATAATATTTTTCTAAAATTTGTCCTCTGTGATGTCATTAGAATGTGAAACATGAAGTGAAGGACATCACTATACTATTATAAGATATTGTCAGAAAAACTGAACACAGTCTCCTCTTTAACTTAGGAATTAGTGCCTACTTGCAATTATAGGATATTTTCCTAATTTTTAGTCCAATTTTAAAAAATGGTTAATATTTATTTACTTATTTTTGAGAGGGGGGTAGGGTCAGAGAGAGAGGGAGACACGGAACTCAAAGCAGGCTCCAGACTCTGCACTGTCAGCACAGAGCCCAATGCAGGGCTCAGATACACAAACTGCAAGATCATGACCTGAGCCAAAGTCAGATGCTTAACTGACTGAGCCACCCAGGTGCCCCTAGTCCAATTTTTTAAAGGAAAGACCAAATCAAACTTTCTTGACTACTTTGAGATTTTGATTCTACTTAAAGTGAGTTCACATTAGTGGGTCAAGTTCTACCGGGATAATGAAGGCTCTTGTATATGGAATAAATGAAAACAAGATTGACCATCAAGAGGGAAATAGTTGAGTAAATTATGATGTGATAACTTGTAAAAATAAAGTTTAAAAGGATTTATAATAATATAAAGTGAAACATGTGCTAAGTGAAAAAAGGATACAAAATTATCATGCACCATGATCACAACTATGTTTTTATTTTTTTCACAACTATGTTTTTAAAACTGCAAAGGAAAAAGGAGAAAATTAACATTATTGGTTGCATATGAGCAATGACAAAAATTGTAAACAGAATTTTCTGTATGTTCCAAATTATAATTTATTTATTTTTACTCTAACTTTACATTTTTATATATTTTTACTTAAATTTTAAGACATTTTATTAAATTTATAGAGAAGCCTAGTTTTAAACATCAATGGGAACCAAAAGCCTTATAATGAAAAACAGAAGTCTGACCTCACTCCTCTCCAATTGCATTCCCTAAGACAACAGGTTTTTGTGTTTTAAGAGTGTGTAACAGCACAGGATAGTGAATGTGAATAACACTATACTGATTCATTCACACAACTAGCACTCTTAGAAGCACCTTTCACACACATATCTTAGGCATACATGTCTCTGAGCAGGTTCTAAAGAGCCTAAGGCAACTATTTTTAACTATTTTAAACTGTTCTTATAGAAGTGATCTTATCACTAAATAGTGCGTTCATACTGATATTTCTTAATTTATACTTTAGAAATTATCTATTCATGGCCTCCCGGAATGAATGAAGATATGACACTTGCCCTATCCACTATTCCTCTCTCCTCATCCGCTCAAAGCAGCATTTTATTTTTTTCTAAGTAGCATTTTAAATCACTAACCAATGTTTACTAAATAAATATTATTCCTTGCAGAGCCAAGTTACATATTATGATACCTTTTCTTAGACGGTCTTTTGTTTTACCTGGGGTTAATGAGCACTTTGTTTTTTTCACCTGCACATTTTGCTATACGTATTTTCTTAATTTTTCCCATCATATCAGCTGTTCTTAAATCCTTTTCTTCTTAAAAACATTCCTTCTGGGGTTCCTTAGTTTCTTTCTCAATGTGGATTGGTTTCCCTCCCACCCTGCTGCACAGTGGTCCACCTGAGACACCTTTTAAGTGCTCTCCCAGGCTGGACCCACCTTGTCCTAGAGCCCACATCTCCCTTCTGGATTCACTTCTCTGTTTTGCTGTATTTTATCACCAGTGACATCTTTAAAAAGAGTATTTGGGAGGCATTTTTTTTCTGAGTCTTTGCATGCTGGCAAATGTCTTTATTTTGTCTTTACAATTGACTGTTTGGCTGAACATAGAATTCTAAGTTGAAAAGAATTTTCCCTTTTTTCTCTCTCTGTGGGTGCTAACTGGATTTTAAAAAATCTTCCCTCAGGGTTCCTGGGTGGCTCAGTCAGTTAAGTTCAATTCTTGATTTCAATTCAGATCATGATCTCACAGTTGTGGGATCAAGCCCTGTATCCAGCTCTGCACTGAGGTTGGAGCCAGCTTAGGATTCTCTCTTTCTCTCTCTGTCCCTACCCCCTCTCTAAATAAATAAATAAATAAATAATTTTAAAATGTATTAAAAATCTTCCTTCTATTCCCTGTGTTCTGTTTTCAACCAGTTTTCCAACCTTCTGTTTATTTTCATCTCTTATTCGTGTTACAGGCTTTTCACATTTGTCTGGTGGAAGCTTAGGTATGTGGCTGGGATGTGTGGAGATCAGGCAAATGAATGGGGATCCAGTCTGTTTCCTGAGGTTCCCTCAATGTCAGGAGTGGTTCTCTTTCCTCTAGGCTCATTGAGTTTTTCCAGGGGATAAATTCTACTAATCTTTTGCTTGAGGGGCAAATGTCCAAAGAGCAACATTTTACATTAGAAGAGGAAGGGAGCCTCCAGACTGAAATTACTCTCTGCATACAGTTCTGATTAATTTCCTGGTGTTCAACTAATTCCCTGTTTTACCTTACTTCCCCAAGTCCCAAGCCTCCCTGCAGTTCTAAGAGACAAACATTCTCCCGTCCTCTCTGCACCATCCCCTGCCTGCTTCGTAATCTGTGGCTTCCTCTACTTTCTATTGTCTAAATATTGTTGAAATCTCTTGTCTGCAGTGTTTCCCTTTTTTTCTATTTATCCATGACGATTTATTTATTCTTTTGCTACCATTTTATTGCGATTTAAGAGTGAAAAGAGATTGCTGTTTGGCCAATTTGCCATATTGAGCAGGAAATCATATATTACTTTTAGAATAGAAAATATAAACTTCAAAAGCAGGGGCACCTGGGTGGCTCAGTCAGTTAAGTGTCCAACGTCAGCACAGGTCATTGTCAACACTGATACTGGCCTGCTTCGGATCCTCTGTCTCTCTGTCTCTGCCCCTGCCCCTACTCCTCCATTCACGCTCTCTCTCTCAAAAAAAAAAGTAAAAAAAAAACAAAACACTTCAGGGGCGCCTGGGTGGCTTAGTCGGTTAAGCGTCCGACTTTCACTTAGGTCATGATCTTGCGGTTCGTGGGTTTGAGCCCCGCGTCGGGCTCTGTGCTGACTGCCAGCTTGGAGCCTGGAGCCTATTTCAGTCTGTGACTCCCTCTCTCTCTGACCCTCCCCTGCTCACGCTGTCTCTCTCTCTCTGTCTCCTAGATATAAATAAAAAACATTTAAAAAAAAAATTAAAAAAAACACTTTAAACTCAAATAGCTATTATTACCATAATTACATAAAGTACAGATATGTAAATTGATATTCAAATTTTCTACATAAACAAGAACTCCCACCTATTTAGCATTCATTCTTGTAGTTTTTCTCTGAAACTATGTGTACTTTGACAGTTCTGTCAAAATTGGATCCTCTCGTAAGACTCAATCGAACAAGAATAAAATAGATCATAAATTTATTTTATAAAGAAAATGTCTGTAAAAATTCCCAACATAGTAACTCTTTGTGAATTTTTTTTTGGAGAATACTTTTATGGCATTATCTTTAGGTTGATATCAAAATATCAAAAAGTGTAATACACATATTTTGTGCACAGAACAAACAGATAATGATATAAATATCTAAAAACAGGAACCCCTGTTTTCAGTTCCTTTTCTTTATCTCAGGTACTCTAATTCTTGTTGTCTCATCTATATTGCTGGAGGATGAGGGGATCTCTTAGTATGAATTGGATCAATATATTTCTCCTTCAAGAGCTTTTGTTTGTAAAAAAAGACATGTGAGGGGCACCTGGGTTCCTCAGTCCATTAAGCATTTAACTCTTTAATTTTGGCTCAGGTCATGATTTCTCCGTTCATGGGTCTGAGCCCTGCATCAGGCTCTATGCTGACAGTGCAGAGCCTGCTTGGAATTCTCTCTCTCCCTCTCTCTCTCTGCCCCTCCCCTGCACATGCTCGCTCTCTCTCTCTCTCTCAAAATAAATAAATAAATAAACCACATTTAACAATAAAACAATAATAAGAGGACATATGAAAAGGGGGGAAAAAAAAAACCTTTACAATTAAATCAAGAGTGATATGTCTTGGAGCACCTGGCTGACTCAGTTGGTTGAGCCACCGACTCTTGGTTTGGACTTGGGTTGTGATCTCATGGTTGTGGAATTGACCCCTGCATCAGGCTTGGAGCTGAGCATGGAGCCTCCTTAGGATTGTCTCTCTCTGACTCTCCACCTACTCCTCTCCTTTCCTCTCTCTCCCCCCAGATAAATAAATAAACATTAGAACAAAAAGAGGGGTCCCTGGGTGGCTCAGCTGGTTAAGCATCTGACTTTGGTTCAGATCATAGTCTCACAGTTCGTGGGTTTGAGCCCCAATGTCAGGCTCTGTGCCTCCTGAAGCAGGAGCCTGCTTCAGATTCTGTGTCTCCCTCTCTCTCTCTCTGCCCCTCCCCCACTCATTCTCTGTGTCTCTGTCTCAAAAATAAATAAACAGTAAAAAAAAGAAATGGTGCATGTCTTATGTCTCAGATCTTAGGCTTTTATATCAAAATCCTTACTATGGGGGCACCTGGCTGGCTCAGTCAGAAGAGCATGCAACTCTTGATCTCAGGGTTGTGAGTTTGAGCCCCATGCTTCAGTAATTCAGAGATTACTGAAAAATAAAATCTTTAAAACAAAAATCCCTACTATGGAGTTTCAGGCATTACTACAGTGGGCAGGGAGGTCTAAGTAAAAATTTCCCTTCTCTACCCCTCAACTAATAAAGGCTTCATGAAAAAGCCTTTGGATCCAAAGGCTGAGAAGACAACTAGCACTTTGGTTTCTTTGAGTTTGGCTTAGCACACAGGCTCTGAAGGGACAAGTATGGGTGTCTCTTTCCTCATTCAAGCCTTTTCTTTACTCCTGCCCTTCTCTCTTTCTTCCACCTGGAATCAGCACTTGCTAAGAAGCATACAAGTCAATGTATTCAGAAAGTTCTGGAGATGGCCAGAAGGAAGAAGGTACATGTGCTTCTATCAACAGATAATATTAAACTTGAGTCATCAGTGTCTAATTTTGGGTGCCAAGTTGTGCGTGCTAAGCCATTTGGTCCCACACTAGTTCCTGTGTCCTTGTGTGGGTACACCTTGGTTGGATTACTGACTTTACTTTTTAATTTGGGGGGGGGGGAGGTTATTGACTTTAGAGTGTCCTTGCCCTTCAAGAGGGAAGGGAGAGCGCTGCTAAAATGTCTCATTTGCATTGAATACTCAACAATACCTACCTGACATAGGGGTCTCACACATAGAGTCACCCAAAAGAGATGTGTAGAGTAGATGAAAGAACTTCTACTTAAGTCAGCTAGACTCAGCTGAGTCTAGCTTTTTACAAAGAGACTTTGCTGAGAAAAGACTGGAGGTTCTAATATCCTAAAGGTGTCCCAAGGAAAAATATGGCCAAATAAGAAAAGCCAGTGTAGCAAGGCTCCCAGCTGAAGCCTAAGCTGCATCCATCCGTTGTTAAGGAACTTCAATGATCAGGGGCTAACAGGCAGGCTGGCAGATGGACATCTCAGGAGAGAGAAGCTTCTTGCATGTGAACTTATCCTACTGCAAAAAGGGTCCAACTTGGGCCCACAAACGAGCCTTAGTCATCAGTGAGGAATGGTGACACCAGAGACAACCCGTCTCCCACTTGGATTTGACCCCAGATCAGCTGTAAATGTCCAAAGGCACTAAGCAAGTCACTTGATCATGCTCACGCACTAGGCAGCACAGTTTAGAGCCCAGGTTTTGAGGTCACTATAAACGGGGTCTAAATTGTAGCTCCACTTCCTAAATAACTGTGTGACTTCTGGAAACTAACTTCCATTTCCTGACCTGTGGGATGGAGATGATAAATATTATCCCACCAAGTTGCTGTGAGGATTAAATGCATCTGCACCAGAAAACACTCAATGAATGATGGTGGTTATCACCATCAAAGCCAGCCCTAATAGAGTACAGTTGACCCTTGCACAGCATGGGGGTTAGGGGCAATGGACCCCAAGCAGTGGAAAATGCATGTATAACTTTGGACTCCCCCTAAACTTAACTGCTAATAGCCCACTGTTGACTGAAAGCCTAACAATAACATACATAGTCAATTAGCATGTATTTTGTATGCTATATGTATTATATATACTGTATTCTTACAATAAAGTAAGCTATAGAAAAAATGTTATTAAGAAGATCATAAGAAAGAGAAAATACATTTATAGTACTATACTGTATTTACTAAAAACAAAATCCACGTATAAGTGGACCCACACAGTTCAAATCCATGTTGTTCAAGGGTCAGCTATAGCTCATTGACATAGATTCTTCCAGTTCTAAGAGTCCTAAATAGTTCTGCAGTTATAATGTTAATTTCTAGAACAATTAAACTGAAAGATGAAATCAATCAAATGAGTTTTTCAGATAGAGGTTAAGTAGCATATTATAATGGCCTAAAGATTACTGCCTTTATTTAACATTTCAGAATGTTCTGGTAGGCAGCATTTCTGTACCATACTCTACACAGCACACCATCTCCCACTGTTGGGATCAAAGGAATTTGTTCAACAGTTTACAAATTTGTGGATCTAAACCAAACCCACATTCTGCTGTGGGAATGTATGTTTAGGACAGACATGAATCACAGCCTTGGGCTCTTTCTTTGTGTTAGAACATTTTCCATGAAAGTATTCTTTTCACTTTGTTGAAAGACAGGATGTTCCAAATCAGTGAATCACATTTATTTATAAAATAGAATGGATGAGGTGACATCAATGAAAATGGCAGAATAAGGATCTCCAAAAATCTTTTCCTCCATAAAAGGGATGAGAACAAAGGCAAAGACTGTCAGAATCAACTGACTTGTGCTATTTCATATACCAGGCTGCCTATCCTGTAGGACACCTAACCCGAACTAATATCAAATCATTTTTGATCTGAGCTTCTTTACTAACAGTAAACACATCATTATTAGCTCACAGCATTCATTTAAAGCATATATTTCAATCTGGATGCCTGGGTGACTCAGTCGGTTAAGCGTCCCATTTCCACTCATATCAAGATCTCATGGTTTGTGAATTTGAGACCCACAATGGGCTCTGTGCTGACAGCTCAGAGCTTGGAACCTGCTTCAGATTCTGTCTGCCTCTCTCTCTGCCCCTTCTCTGCTTGCGCTCTGTCTGTCTGTCTCTCTCTCTCTCAGAAGAAAATAAACATTAAAAAAAAATTTTTTAAGAATATATTTCAAGAGAAATAGAGTATTACCTAGCAAAAAACAAACAAACAAACAAACAAAGAAAAAACCCCCAGATATCTTGACTGGTTGCTGCCGAAGCTAATCAGATATATGCATCTGTCTCTGTTCCTCCTATCAAATAAAAAAAGCATAACTATCTACCACCACCCCCATTCCACACACACCCCCAAGAGAAGAGACACCAGCCGACAGAGATAAGATATCTGGGGTAGACATGAAGCAGCCTGGAGGAATGGTATCTGATGTGGCTCAGTGGGGAGAGCTGAAGCCCATGCGCCTGGAGAGGGCCTGCCAGAGAAGAAGGCTGATTTGCTCCACAGAACCCAAAAGAAGGTCAGGAATTTCAGCCCTGATAGGCCCCTGTGAGGTGGGAATGGAGGGTGGAAGCTGAAAGCAGGAGCACCTGGGGGGGGGGCTGAACGCAGGAGAACTGGTGTACCCCTTCTCTCCAGGTCCGTCCACCTCACCCTGTTCCTGCATCCTGGGGTGTTGGGGGATTCATTTCTGGGGAGACTGCACCAGAGAACTGGACTCAGGAGCCTCAGACACTGTGAGGACAGAAGCCTTTACTGAAAGAAGGAATTGAGTGAATTTCTCTACACCCCAAACAGTGAGACCCCCAGCCCCTCCCCGACTCCGCTCCCAGAACACCGACAACTGGCCTATACCCCAAGCCAGAGGCTGAGGAGTCATTTTGAAGCTACTAATATGTCAGAAAGAAAAGGCCTAGGGACACCCAAAGGAAAAACCATGCCCTCCTTCCTCCCATCAATCCACTGTGAAATCCACTGGACATAACCCCTGCCTGTATTCATGCCCTTTGCCTGCTGTGACAAATTGTATTTGGTGGCTTAAAACCACAGAATTCTATTCTCTCATAGTTCAAGAGTCCAGAAGTCTGAAATCAGGGTCATTGGACTAAAATCAAGGTGTTAGTAGAGATACCTCTGGAAGCTCTAGGGAAGGGTCTGTCCTTGCCTCTTTCAGCTCCTGGTGACAGCCACCTTCTTTGGCTTGTGGCCGCGTCACTCTAACCTCTGCCTCTGCAGCCACATTGCCTTCTCCCCTTCTCAAATCTCCCCTTGCCTTTCTTATAAGGACACCTGTGATTGCATATAGGGCCCACTGGAAACCCAGGATAATCTCCCCATCTCAAGATCCTTCACATGGTCACACAGAGTTTCTGCCACACAAGGTAACACTCACAGGTTCTAGGAATTAGGACACAGACACATTTTGGGGGCCATTATTCATCCCAGCACACCACCCACATACAGCCAGTTTTCAATCAATTTAGCTTCTCACATTTCCTTCATCTGTTTTACTTTTCTATTGATGTTTCTCCTATAGATTGTTTTTTTTTATTATTATTATTAAGTGTATTGATTTGGAGAGAGAAAGAGGGGGGAAGGGGCAGAGAAAGAGAGAGAGAGAGTCCTAGGCAGCCTCCATACTAACAGCATCAGTGCGGAGCCCAGTGCGGGGCTCAAACTCACGAACCATGAAATCATGACATGAGCCAAAGTTGGATGCTTAACAGATAGAGCCATCCAGGCATCCCTCCTATAGATTGTTAAGAAAAGTATAGATAAGGCCATCAGCCTTTTATCTGCCATGTATGTTGCAAATATTTTTCCTAATTTGCATCTGCCTGTTTACTTATTTACAGTTTGTTTTCTGATATACAAAAAAATGTAAATGTGGTGGAATCAAATCAAATACTTCTTTTCCTTTGCAGTTCATCCATTGCTATTATCTCAGAAAATCTGCCCTATCCCAAAATTAGATATATGCTAATATGTTTTCTTCTGGTTTTATGGTTTCAAAAGTATTTAATTCCTTAATCAATATGAATTCATTTTAATATATAGTATGAAGAATCTAACTTAATTTTCTAAGTTATTTAATCAATTGTCTAGCATAAAATAGCTCTTCCTTTCCCTACTGATTTGACATACCATCTTTATCAAATATAAAATCTTACAGAGTCTATGGTCTGTTTCTGAACTCAGTTATCTAAATTCCTACTTCGGATGTTCATTGTATGTTTTTCTCCCTCTGAGTTTCTAGTTACAAATAGGTAACTCGAGTCCATCAAACCATCCCCAAATAATTTCATATTTCCTTAATTCTGCAAAATGTTTATATAATTATTTATTTTTTGGCACCCTACTAGTTAGTTATCTAAAGGAGTTCATTTTTATCATAACACATGTACATATATTTGGAAACTTGTAGAAACAGGTAGGCGTTTCATACTTTGGAAAGAAACTAGAGAAAGATATTTTCCTTTTTGTTGTTAATATAATGATCTATCAAATATCTCTGACTTTATCAATTAATTAAATCAAAAAATACCATGTGTCAGCCTTTTGTCTACATGTTATATATACAGGACAAAACAGACAAAACTCCTCACCTTCCTGAAGCTTATATTCTAGTGAGAGAGACAGATAAAACAGGACAGATTAATGTTTAAGTGTAGTGTATCAGTGATTAGCAATACAGAGAAGAAAAAACAACAAAGAAGGGGCATTGGAAATTCTGAACAGTTGAACAGGATCACTTCACTGAGAAGATGATCGGAGTCAAGACCTACAGAAAGTAAAGGAGCCTTTACTTTTCTTCTATAACTTGACACAAATGGGTTACTTACATTGAAATCCCTAGTATATCTTCAGATATACTTTAAGTACATATTAAATAAATTACATTAATTATCCGTTGCTTATCTACTACAGTGAACAAAATGTTAATCTTGATATCTCAAAATGAACCACTGAATGTTTTAAACATCAAATTCATCAGGAGTTAACTGTCTACAATATACTTACAGGAGTGAAGCACCTTGTTGGAAATCTTTGAACTACAGAACGAAATACGAAGCTCCTATATTAAAAGAGAAAAGATGATATTCTAAACCTTTTTTTTAATGTGAGAACTTCATTAACTTAGTCCCTATCTCTCACTAAATATTTAAAAACAATCTGGATATGATGGGCTTAAATGAGGTTTAAAAGCCATTAGTATTGGTTAAGTATGTAAATAAAAAGGCAGGGGTGAAATTATTAAAAGCAACTTAGTAAGTATATAATTACCTGGAGGCGTGCTTGGGAACTGGTGCAGGAAGTAGATCGTATTGCCCTGGTGAAAGCTTAACCGACTACACAGAATGGACAAGGACACCAAAAATAGATTAATACAGGTCTCAAGCTCACTTTATTTTATTACTTGTCATTCATTATCCTTTATTTTATGATTATACAACATTACATAATTTATTCTCCACCTTAATAATGGGGAAAAACATTTTCAAAGATGGAGCTTCAAAACATTCAACCAATGCTCACTTTTCATGGTACATTTATTTTTAATGTTTATTTTTGAGAGAGAGATTCTGAGCAAGCAGTGCAAGGGAGGGTCAGAGAGAGGAGGGAGACAGAGGATCCAAAGCAGGCTCCGCAATGACAGCAGAGAGCCCAGCGTGGGTCTCTAACCCATGAACTGTGAGATCATGACCTGAGCTGAAGTCAGACATTTAACCAACTGAACCACCTAGGGCCCCTTCTTGATAAATTTTATATGACAGTATGCCTGAGATGATGCATAGAAAAAAATGCTATAAAATTGATCATATTTTAAATGTACTAGATTCAACAAATCGATTCAACTACTATTTAGTGAGCCTGCTCTGTAGGTAAAGAACTGTGCTAGGTGTAATGGGGAATACAACAGTCCCTGACCAGCAGGAGTGAGCAGGCACATACATACACAATTCTAATATAAAATAGTATAAATAAAATTATAAAAGACAGACTGAGGGCAGGTAGAGATTAAACCCAACTGAGTGACCCGCAGCTAATATCACATACTCAATGGTGAAAAGCTAAAAGCTTTTCCTCTAAGATCACAAATAGGGAAAGGGTGCCCTCTCTCTCCATCCCTATTCAACATAGCATTGGAAGCCCCAGCCAGAGTAATTAGGCAAGAAAAAAAAATTAAAAAGCATCCAAACTGGAAAGAAAGAAGCAAAACTGTTCTTGTTCACAGATGACATGATTTCATACATAAAAAATCCTAAAGACTCCACCAAAAAACTGTCAGAATAAATAAAATCAATAAATTTACAGGATACCAAAACAAATTACAAAACTCAGAACTGAGTTTTCATGTACTAACAATGAACTTTTTTCTAAAAATTTTTAATGTTTATTTATTTATTTTTTTGAGAGAGAGCAAGCCAGGGAGATGCAGAGAGAGAGAGAGAGAGAGAGAGAGGAGAGAGAAAATTCCAAGCAGGCTCCATGCTATCAACTCAGAGCCTGACACAGGGCTCAAACTCACAAACTGCAAGATCATGACCCGAGCCAAACCCAAGAGTCAGACGCTTAATAGATTGAGCCACCTAGGCACCCCTAACGATGAAGTATCGGAAAAAGAAATTAGGAAAATAATCTTATTTAAAATAGCATCAGAAACAATAAACACTTAGGAATTAACTAGAGAGGTAAAAGATCTATAAACCGAAAACTGTAAGACACTGATAAAAGAAATTAAAGAAGGCACAAATAAAAGCAAAGATATTTGTGTTCATGGATTGAAAGAATTAATACTGTTAAAATATCCATACTACCCAAACCAATCTACAGATCTAATGCAATCCCTATCAAAATTCCAACTGCGTATTTCCTACATATAGAAAAAACACTAATATCTATATGTAATCCCCTAAGACTGCCAATAGGCAAAGCAATCTTGATAAATAACAAAGCTGGAGGCATCACACGTCCTGATTTCAAACCATATTACAAAGCTATAGCAATCAAAACAGTGTGGTGCTAGAATAAAAACAGACTTACAGACCAATAGAACAGAATAGAGAGCCCAGAAATAAACCCACTAATATCGAACAAGAGCACCAAGAATACACAGTGGGTAGGGGACAGTCTCCTCAATAAGTGGTAATGGGGAAACTGGATATCCACATGGGAAGAATGACACTAGACCCCTATCTTATACCACTCACAAAAATTAATTCAAAATGGACCAAATACTTAAGTGTAAGACCTGAAACCATAGACCCCTAGATGAAAACATAGGGGAAAACTCTTTGATGGTGGTTTTGGCAATGGTTTTTTTTTTTTTTTAATTTTTTGAAATAAATTGTTAATATCCAAAATACAACTCATGAGTTTTTGTAGAAAAACAAAAAACAAACAATCTGATTAAAAATTAGTAAAAGACCTAAACAGACATTTTTCTATGTCTAAAGAAGACATACAAGTGGCCAACATGTGCATGAAAAGGTGCTCATTGTCACTAATTGTCAGGGAAATGCAAATGAAAACTACAATGAGCTATCATCTCACACCTATTAGGAAGGCTATTATCAAAAAGATAAGAGATGACAAGTGTGGATCAGGATGTGGAGAAAAGAAACTCCCTGTGCACTATTGGTAGGAATGTAAAATTATACAGCCTTTATGGGAAATAGTATGGAGATTCCTCAAAAATTAAAAAATAGAGGGGCGCCTGTGTGGCTCGGTCGGTTAAGCATCCGACTTCGGCTCAGGTCATGATCTCATGGTTCATGGGTTTGAGCCCCGCGTCGGGCTCTGTGCTGACAGCTCAGAGCCTAAAGCCTGTTTCAGATTCTGTGCCTCCCTCTCTCTCAGACCCTCCCCTGCTCACATTGTCTCTCTCTCTCAGAAATAAATAAAACACATTAAAAAAAATTTTTTTTAATTAAAAAATAGAGCTACCTGACTCCCATGTTCACTGCAGCATTATTCACAAAGAGCCACGCTATGGAAACAACCCAAATGTCCACTGATGGTTGAATGGATAATGAATACATATGTGACATAAATGATATATATATGTATATAGGAAACCCTGCCATTTGCAACAACATGGATGAACCTAGAGCACATTATGCCAAGTGAAATTAGCCAGAGAGAAACAAATACTGTTTTGTATCGCTTATATGTGGGATCTAAAAGGGTACTCATGGGGTGCCTAGCTGGCTCAGTTGTTGGAGCATGCTACTCGATCTCTGGGTTTTGAGTTTAAGTCCCATATTAGGTGTAAAGATTGCTTAAGAAATAAAATCTTTGGGGATGCCAGGGTGCCTCAGTCGGTTAAGCATCCAACTTCAGCCCAGGCCATGATCTCACGGTGTGTGGGTTTGAGCCCCATGCCCGTCTGTGTGCTGACAGCTAGCTCAGAGCCTGGAGCCTGCTTCAGATTCTGTATATCCCTCTGTCTCTGACCCTCCCCTGCTCACGCTGTCTCTCTCTCTCTCTCTCTCTCTCTCTCTCAGAAATAAATTTAAAAAATTAAAAAAAAATTTAAAAACCCAAAACTTCAAAAAAAAAAAAAGGAAATAAAATCTTAAAAAAAAAAGAAAGAAAAGGGTACTCCTAGAAACAGAGAGTTGAATGCTGGTTGCCAGGGTCGGGGTGGGGGGGCGAGAGGAAATGGGGAAATGAATGTCAAAGCGTACAGACTTTCAGTTACTAGATGAATGAGTTCTGGGGATATAATGTACAGCACAGTGACTATAGTTAATAATGTATTGTATCCTTGACAACTGTTAAGAGACTAGATCTTATGGGTTCTCACCACACACTCACAAATACTAACTATGTGCAGTGATGGATGTTAATTAACTTGATGTGGTAATCATTTCACGAGGCATACACATATACACAGTTTTATTTGTCAGCTATACCTCAGTAAAGCCAGGAGAAAATAATTAAATAAATAAATCCACCAGGGTGATCCAAAGATGGCGAAGACAGTAAGACTTGATTGGGGTTTTAGGGAAGGCAAGACTTTCTCCAGGGGGCCAAAGAAGGGCATTTGAAGGAGGAATATTGCAGAAAAGATAGTCTCTCTACCTACTGCCAAACTTATTGCAAACTACCTGGGTGACTCTTGTCCCTGAATCTACAGACAACATCCCAGAAGTGTGTGACATATGGGAGTGTCAGGGGCTGGTATGCACACAGAGTGGGATAGAGAATGAGAAGCCAGGGGAGGACCGACCAGACTTCCAGAACTGCCTGTGTCGAGAGGAGCGGGCAGGGAGGAGTTGTATTACAAAATCCTGGGAAGAATCCTTCCTTGAAGAACAACCTTCTCCACCCCCTATTATTTAAAAATCAGATTTAGAAGTATAATACTGCCTTTGCTGAAAATGAGGCACCCGTATCCTGGCACGATCCGCCACGTGGAAGTTCAGCTATCCTATCTCACCCCCCAGCTGTGAGGTCCTAATACGATTTTGATTGCAGAGGCAGCTTTTTGTGGATACAGTGATAATAACAGTAAATACAGATTTTATGATGAAATATATACATTGCCCTGGTGCACCTGTGCCTTCTTAATTGCTCACTCAACATAATAAACACCAAGGAAACATGTGTTTGTTTGTTTATCACACCACAGAAGCACAGGAATATATTTTAGGCAGGCAGCTTTCTTGGGGGCCACAGCATCTTATTTCTTGGTTTTGATGATGGTTGCATGTATATTTGCTTTCTATTTACTTTAAATTGTGCATATATACTTTATGCTCATTGTTCTTGTGCTTTCTCCTTCATACACATATATACACATACAGAAGAGGAGAAATAGGAAAGAGAACTGAAAAGTAAAAAAACAAAACCAAAGACCAAGAAACAAACACACACAAAAAACTTTAAGCAGCTGTTTATTCTTCTATATTCAGCAATCACAAAAGATTTACATAATAAAGTACTCATGGAAAAACTCTAGACAGCATTAATCTAGAAAGGAATATTGGTTACCCATAGCTTCTATATTTATCCTACTTTATTTGGCATTGGCCATTCTTTGCTATTTGATATAGTTGAGGGGGCTGATTTTTTTCCTATAAAGTCTTAAATAGTCAGCTGCCTTACATAAGAGACTGTTTCTCTGTGCATTGCTTAACTTGTTGCAAACTATCTGGGTAGTCCCATTATCCTTGGGTCTAACGGAATATATAAGTATATATAACTCCAAAAGAATAGATGTGTGTATGTATGTGTATGCATATGTGGATGTGTGCGCGCGCGCGCACACACACACACACACACACACACACACACACACACACACACTTTCCTAATTCCAATCTACACTTCTGAGTTCTTCATTTGTAAGATACAGCTCAGAGAATCTAGACGATGTGCCCACAGAAGGACCGGACTCTAGCTAATTGTTTCAATTCACATTGATTAGGCACTCAGAAATCTTACAATCTTGGGATCATAAAACACGGCACGATATCATTGTGGATACTTATTTCAGTCAGGTGGTACCAGCACCATTAATATCAAAAACCTGGAATAAGTGAAAAAATCCAACCCTACTTATCAGGTCCTTGGTGTGACAGTATTTTGAAAATCCAGATCCATAAATAGGTGGATAGAAGGAAACAGATTTTTCACCCCTTTAGCATCCCTATCAGAATAATCATAAAGTGAGTGAAGTGAATGGGCTAGTAGGTACCATATTTTTAGTCACTAGGGGTAGAAATTTCACCAAATGTATCCTTTCTCTGAGAAGTCAAGTCTCTTATGTCATATGAAAGTATCACTGATTCACTGTTCAGACTTGGGACTGAGAAATAGATGGGACATGGGACTTTCTCAGAAAGAAGGCTGCCTCATGATAGCAATGATATTGTTCTTAATTCCTGACAGTGGAATCCCTTACTATGTGCATTTAAAACATTACTAGAAATTGACAAATTACTTGCGATAATTTGTTTTATACAGTGTACGAGAATATGTTTCTGTACCCCCTTTGCCAATAATGGGTATCATCAAACTCAAATTGTTGATCATCTGATAGGCAAAGAATTGTGTCTAGCTGCTTTGTTCCTTTGTAATTACTTAATTATTAGTTGAAGCCAAGCATCATTTTATGGTTTTGTGTGTGTATATGTGTTTTTAGTAACTGGCATGTCTCCTTGTGAATTGCTAGTTCACAGCCTTTGTTCATTTTTAAACCAGACTATCTATTTCAATTGTATTATAAGAGAACATGACTCATTTTTACCCTTTGATGCAAGAGTGTTGAAGCCACACAGTTACTGACTCATGGGCTACAGACTGGGCCAGAGTTACCATCTTCTCTCTGTCCTGCTCATTGTAGGGAAATTCTGGCATAGACTTTGCTGACTTCAGGTTGTTTGGAAGTTCCCTTAGCACACTGATTTCAAGCTTATACTTAAAAATTTCCCATTTGAGTCATTTGATCCATGTTTCTAGTTGAAAACATAAACAACAGATGTAAAATGCCACTGGACTTATAATACTCTGTAAGATGGAGCTGCAGAATAGCACAATTTTTCTCTTTTTTTCTCATTCTTTTGAGAGAGAGTGCACATGAGTGGAGGAGGGGCAAAGGAGGAGAGAAAGAAAGAGAGAGAGGGAGAGAGGGAGAGAGGGAGAGAGAAAGAGAGAGGGAATCTTAAGCAGGCTCCACATCGAACTCCAAGCCAATGCAGGGCTCAGTCTCACAACCCTGAGATCATGACCTGAGCCGATATCAAGAGTCAGCTGCTCCACCAACTGAGCCACCCAGGTGCCCCAAGCACGATTTTTCTGTACGAGCATTTTGGCAATGCATCTCTAAAGACTTAGATACCTATATACCCTTTCCCCCAAAATTCCACTCTATGACTAACAGCAGAAATTGGTTGAATACATTAGGATATGTCCATATAGTAGAATACTATGTAGCTATTTAAAATGTTGTAGAGAGGGGCACTTGGGTGGCTCAGCCAGTTAACCATCTGACTTTTTTTTTTTTTTTAAAGATTTTTTATTTATTTCTAGGAGACAGAGAGAAAGGCAGCGTGAGTAGGGGAGGGTCAGAGAGAGAGGGAGTCACAGACTGAAACAGGCTCCAGGTTCCAAGCTGGCAGTCAGCACAGAGCCCAATGCGGGGCTCAAACCCATGAACCACGAGATCATGACCTAAGTGAAAGTCGGACGCTTAACCGACTAAGCCACCCAGGCGCCCCTTAACCATCTGACTCTTGATATTGCCTCAGGTCATGATCTCAGATCATGAGATGGGGCTTGCTTGGGATTCTCTCTCCCTTTCTCTGCCCCTCCCCTGCTTGTGGATTCTCACATGCGCCCTCTCTGTCTCTCTGTCGCTCTCTCTCAAAATAAACATTTAAGAAATAAAATAAAATGATGTAGAGAATACATAATGGTATGGAAAAGATTCACAGTATATTTCTAAGGGAAAAAAAACAGATCTGGTTTCTATATATAGCAAGCTAAGTTATTTGGATGATAAAGTTTCCACTGTAGATGACTACTAGAAATGAGGAATAAATTATTAAGAGCAAATAAGAGATTTTAAAACAATATGAAATTGCTAACAAGATAATAAGGAATCATAAGAACCACAAACCAAGACATAGCGAAAAGCCAGAGAGGAACTGTGGCCTAGCTTTTGCTGGTCCAGACCAAACTTAGCAGAAGAACAGAGCTGTGTCTGAGGGAACTTCAGAATACTACAAGGATCCAGAGGTCAAAGCCTGGGCCCATCAATGATGGTGATCTAATGGGAGTCCTACCCACAGGAACTGGAGACCCTAAAAGAGCACTTCGTGAAAGTAAACTCTCCTACATCACCCAATGCTAAGGGTCTGTAGACAGAGTTGCCTTGGTGCTAAGCAGAACTGGAAGAGGGGAAAGCAATCCACCACTGAGAGAGTGTAACTATGGGCTGGTCCTTCTCACAGAGTCCAGTCCAAATTCCCATCACTGGAATGATTCGAGAACACATAAGCAGTGTATTTCAAGTAGCACCAGACTGGTAGCTCCCCCAAGTATCAGCAGAACCAAAAGTAAACCTTTTCTGAAGGAAAACACTTTCCTCTTGGATCTTAGGATTCATGAAAATAAGTCTGAGGAGCAATGAACAATACACATACAAAGAAAATCACACATCAAAGGAAACAGAGTAAGGCCCAGTCAGATTTCAGATATTTGTATAATCATTCATTCATTCCACATTCAACAGATATTAACCATCAGCACTGTTCTAGAGGCAAAGATGTAACAGTGAACAAAACAGATAAACATTCATGTCCTTATGAAGCTTCACTCTCGTGGGAGAAAACAGACAACAAAATAATAATAATAAAAATAATAAATAATAAAATAACAAATACAAATATAGTATATTGATGGCTAAAGAAAGAAATAATAAGGGCAGGATAGGGAAGGTCAGGAGTGTCAGGTGGCCAATTTAAATGGGGCTCATTGAGAAAGTGACACTTGAAGAAAGACCTGAAGAAGGAGATGGAGCGAGCCATGCAGATATCTGGAATAAGAGAATTCCAAAAGAAAGAAGATTCAGTGCAAAGATACCGGGGTGAAATGGCAAGCTCAAGAAGCAGCCAGGAGGCCAGTGGGGCAGGAAGAGAGTCAGAGGGAATAGTAAGATAAAGTCAGTTCACAATAAAGCTGTTGACCCTGAAGACACCATTTAGAGATCATGCCCACTATCACAAAGGTTCTCAATCAGGAAGGAGGTGGGTTTGTTTGCTAGTTGGTTGGTTAGTTGGTAGGTTGGTTTTATCACTGCCCTCCTCACCCCTGGGGAATACTTGGCAATGTCTAGAGACAGTTTTGGTTGTTATAATTGGGGGGGGGGAGGGGTGGAACTGCTAACGGCATCTAATTAGCTAACGGCATTTAATTATCCAGGAATGTTGCTGAACATCCTACAAAGCTCAGAAGAGCCCCCACAACAAAAATTTATCCTGTCCAAAGTGTCAATACTGCCAAGGTTGAGAAACCCTGAATTAGACATACAAGTGCAGAAATCAAAACGGCAGTTGGATATACAAGTCTGGAGTTTAAGAGAGAAGTCTGGGAAGATGACATAAATTTGGAAATCTCAAAGAGATAGATGGTGTCTAGAGCCCTGGGACTGAATGATATCACCAAGGGAGTGAGCAGAGATGAGGAAGAGGTGAAGTGCCCCTGATGAACTTAAAATGAGACCAGTCGTTGGGGCGCCTGGGTGGCTTAGTCGGTTAAGCGTCCGACTTTCGCTTAGGTCATGATCCCACGGTTCATGGGTTCGGGCCCCGCATTGGGCTCTGTGCTGACTGCCAGATCAGAGCCTGGAGCCTGTTTCGGTCTGTGACTCCCTCTCTCTCTGACCCTCCCCTGCTAACGCTCTCTCTCTCTCTCTCCTAGAAATAAATAAAACATTAAAAAATAAAATAAATAAAATAAAATAAAATAAAATAAAATAAAATAAGAGACCAGTCGTTCGGCTACAAGGATGCAAATACAAAATTCCCAGAGACTTGGATTTAACCAGTGTTAAATCCCTTGACCTTGCCAGGCAAGTAAGATGAGCCACTGGGGCAAGGGAACCAAGGGCGTACGCAGGGAGAAACTCTAACGATAAACTCCAAACTGCAGCTTTGCAAGGAAGGAAAACATCAGAACATCAGAGGCAGTGAAAAGGAGGATCCGTGGATTACAGATTGGGAGGATGGAAAACTTGCTGAGGTTGGGGTGCTAGGGTGAGTGAGACAGAAGATTAGGAGGGGATGATAAGAGTGGGTTGCACGCAGTTGAGCTTGGGGAGGGTTGAAATGATTGGTCTTGAAAAACTCTAAGGAGTGAGGAGCTGAGGCAGAGGAGAATTCAAGAAACTGAAAAGCCAAATTGCTGGAAGATCATGTACAGGTGCCCTGAAATCATGACAGGAGTGGTGGTGGAGACAGTGGTGGCATGAAGGAGCTAAAATCATTCAGAAACGAGGGGGAAGAACCCAGGGGCTAGCGGAGGATGAGCAGTGACCGGGCAACGGGCAGGTCGCCACACTATAAACGAAAAGACACATCGTCCCACTTCTGTACACATGTTCTACAATAAAAACCTATTCTTTCTCCAAAATAAACACAAAAAGAATTATTGTAAAACTTGGAGGGCCATCTCAAATACTCTTTGGAAAGAGCCAGACTAGATGAGTATACACATACACACACATATATGACAAGCATATGTAAGACACATATGACACACACACATGTGTATGACAAGTCTTTGATATAGACTCTCCAGTGAGTTACATGCTTCAGAATAAAGGTGCTGAAAATAGTAAAAACTTTCTTGCAAATATAAAGAAGCACTAATGGGGTATCAAGTGAATATTCTATTAAAAATTGTGAAGCTGGAGAATGTTGCTCTGCCTTAATAAATAACAACAATGTATATCCTATCTACCTCAAATTCAAATTATTATTTGACTGAGTTCTGCTTTAAAAAAAACAGAATTATGGATTTTGTTGGTGAGTAAACAATATCATATCTGAGTATCTCTCCTCTTGAGAACGTTATCATATACCTTTGAGACAGAAAATTAGGAAAACATTGAATTCTTCCAGTTTCTAGAGCACAACCTTTTGGGAGAGGTGGAAAGAGAGAGAGAGAGAAAGAAAAACAGGAAGAGTATGTTTTCAGGTTTTATCCCTCCTTCTGGGTAAGCCAAATTCTTTTAGTTTTAAAGCTTTAAATTTTACTTAATATCAACCTTCTATGTTTTCTCCTTTCAGTAGTAGGCCTTGTTCTACCCTCAAGAACTCTTAAAAGCAAGAAGAGAGGAAGTAGAAGGGAAGTAAATGGTGATGGAAAATGAAGAAGAATGATTTTGTATTGGAGGTGGCCAGAATGATTTCATAGGTAGCACAGTTACGTGATACCAAGCGATAAAAATCTAAGCATAATTTAGTGTTTGTATTCATCCACTGAAGCAAACAGGATAAGATTTACCCAATGAACACTTATCATTCTGTCCTGTCTCAAAGCTATAATTTGCAAAGCAACAGGAAGGGTTTACATATTGGCTATGACACGTGCTCATCCTGCTGAAAATTGCTTGTCCATCTTCAGAACCACAGCATTTGTATTTAATTCAACCTCCACTTACAATGCATCTCTTCTCAGGTTATCACAGCAATGTTCCCAAAAAGCTATAGAGACTGATACTATTACTGGCTTCTTTTTTTTTTTTTTTAATTTTTTAAAAATTTTATTTATTTTGAGAGAATCCCAAGCAGGCTCTGAACTGCCCGCGCAGAGCCCGACATGGGGCTCAGTCTCACAAACCATGAGATCATGACCTGCGCTGAAATCAAGAGTCAGATGCTTAACCGACTGAGCCATCCAGGAGCCCCATATTACTGGCTTCTTTATAAATGGGAGGCCCAAAGGCCCAAGTCCCAAAGGCCAAGTCACAACTCTGCATTTGGCAGTCTGGAACAGGCTTTCAAGAATGCTATGCCCCTGGGGTGCCTGGGTGGCTTAGTCGGTTGAGCGTCCGACTTTCGCTTAGGTCATGATCTCGTGGTTTGTGGGTTCGGGCCCCGCGTCAGGCTCTGTGCTGACAGCTAGCTCAGAGCCTGGAGCCTGTTTCTGTCTGTGACTCCTCTCTGACCCTCCCCTGTTCACGCTGTCTCTCTCTTTCCTAGAAATAAATAAAAATATTTAAAAAAAAAAAAAGAATGCTATGCCCCTCCGTTGAAACACCTTTTCTGGATCCACCATCCAAATGCTGCCCCTCATTCATGGCTGGAGGCATACTGGAAAAACCACCAAATTTGGGCTCAGAAACCCTCAGTTAAAATTACTGCCTCATCTACTTATCAGCTACATGCCTCTGAACAAGTGACTTAATCTCTATCCACCTCGGTTTTCACATACAAAATGGGGATAACATCTGTTCCACCTATTTCAGAATGCTGGGGAAGAACAATTGAGAGATTACACGTGGAAACTCACAGTAAACTATAAAGAGCCACATAAATGTCATGTATTATTCAAGGTCCAGCTTGGGTCCTACTTAATCCAGGGAGTCTTCCAGCTTTTCAACCCAACCTGCAATGAACTCCCTTTGGCATTTCCTCCCATGCTATTTATTTTAGCACTTGGTATATTGGCTCTTATACTGTTACTCAAATACTCCCCAGTCAGGAACATCTTTCCTGCACAGAACCTAGCACAGGGTTGTAAGCATAGGAGTACTCTGTCTACTACCCATGTTATGAATGAACTGGTGGAGCAGAGAATAGAATCTGACCTTTCTGACACCACAGTGCTCATTTCCACAAGAAAGTTTTAAAAAACGTTCCCTATGGGATCCAGTTCTATTCACATTCTAGTTAAAGGGTACCACTCACTGGAAAACTTTTCTCGTTTAAAGAAGAGGGCACCCTGCATGAACTGCTTGAGAGAACAGAACTATAACCCGATCATGGATAAGATCTCAGAAGCTCCGCAAGTCGGGGAATCCTGCCAACAATGCCCGGAGAGGGGAATAATTTGTCCCCATGTACTCTCCTTAGGTGAAGGAGACTTCAGAGGGAAAAATCTTGCTGGACACACTTGCAAATTAGGCAGCCCTCATTTGATTTCTGTAGAAAATAAGGCATCATAAAGGTTTGCAATTTCTCCTGGGGAAGATGCACTCTAAGTACATAGAATATTTTCCTCAGGGGCTCTGGGTAGCTTTCCCACAAAAAAAAGTAGCACTTTACCTGATCTTTGTAAACCAGTGTGCTGGGGCTTGGCCGTGGTTTGTCTTTAAAGGAGTAAGTGGCCCCTTGCTTCTTTAACAAGTCCAGGAAGTCAGGAGGTGCGTACAGGGGAAGGTCATTTAGTACTGGATCATTTCTTTGCACAAGAGGTGGTTTTTTTCTTCCTTCATTTTTAAAATTATAGGTTGCTATCACTGGATTTAATAGGGATTCTTCAATAAAAGTCTTCAAGTGGTAAGTGCCGGGGACAGGTGTATTCTGTGGAAAATTGACATCATTTTTTAGATCAGCGTGTGAACAGGTAACCTCCCCTAAAACATCATTCTTAGAAGGGTCACTCATTACTTTAAAATTTTTTTTTAACTTTTATTCATTTTTGAGAGAGAGACCAAGAAAGAGAGAGAGAGAGAGAGAGAGAGAGAGAAACAGAGACAGAGCATGAGTGGGGGAGGGGCAGAGAGTGAGGGAGATAGATTACGAAATAGCCTCCAGGCTCAAACTCACAAACCTCGAGATCATGACCTTAGCTGAAGTCGGATGCTCAGCCAACTGAGCCACCCAGGCCCCAGAAGGGTTACTCTTAAGGAGCATTTCTCTCTGGTTTAAAGTTTAATAAAATTTTATCAAATATAATAAACACTCTCAACAGAACAATATTTCCAGAGAATCATGACTGCTTCTTTTGTGAGACAATTGCTGAATGGGTCATGGTTATAGTGGGCGTTTTAACTTTTAAAAAGTAACCCCAGAGATACTAAAACTTGAGATGCATTTGGACTGTTAAGTGTCAGGTCTCCTGTGAGACCACTCAGGACAGACAGTTTGACAAAAAAAAGTTAGCCTATTTCTGTTTGGTAGTTAACAACAGGTTCCTTTCTAGCTCTCAAGTGAGAAGCTAAAAAATAAGAACATGAGGCTGAGGATGAACGGGCAGATCATGTGATCCAATCGGTGCCATAAGAGGTTTGGTACTTTCAAATCACAACCACAACGTGGTTGAATGGCCAGACCTGAAAGTTTAGCCACTTTTGTTTTGTGACCAACTTTGCACTTGGTTCCACCCTTAAAATTAGTTCAATTTCAAGAAGGCTTTGACCTATGGGTCCCTCTGTTATTGAGGGGTATGGATAGAATATATTTCTACAATATAGAAATGATTAGCTCTTGAAATGGGGAATCTCCTGGTTATTTTTCTTTGCTAATATATTACCACCTTGCTTTCCTACAATGACCATGCTAAGTTCTCACAGGCTCTTTGCCAAGATAAAACCTGAAACCAAAAACCACAAAACAACAAAAAACAACAAACTGAAACCCAAACCCTTTTTTACAATGGAGGCTTTTTCTTGTGTAATCTCACCACCATCATAAGCTACATTGACCTTATCTAAATATCTTGTAATGCACCTACTCCCCGTTTACTTTTTACTGCATCCAAAATTTAGTTTTTCAGTCATATGCTGATACCAAAATTATAAATATGAGATTAGGTCCACTGTCTTTTTACAATTGTTAGCAACTTAAAGGGTAAGGACTGATGAAAATATCAATGGGAATAAGAATCATGTGAATGGAAAGAATGAAAATATACATACTCTTAATGCTATTCTCCACCATCCTTCTCTTTCAAAAGATGATGTCTTCCGGGTTGGTTTCTATTAACAAACATAAAATGTGCTTAATCACTTGAGAGATGACCCCTGGAAGTTAAATATATCTTATAAAACATTTGCTTGAAGAAATCAACACCTGTACCAAATTGGTCAGAGTGAATTAAAATGAAACTACATAATGATAAATTTTGCCCATAATATTTCCTTAAATTGCTATTTTATGATTTGAAGCGCTTTTTAATCATCTAAATTCCCTTGGGAAAAATGAGAGTAATAAATAATTTATTTTCCAGAGATGTCATAAGGAAAATTAGATGTTCCAAAATGTGGCATTCTTAGGAAGGAAGGAGTTGTGTAGATCTAAGCCTGGATTATTATATGTTTACGGTTCAGGTGATTGTGCTGGGAGTTCAAGGTAGAAGGGTATAGCCATGAAATTAATGTGATATTGGGATACAAATTCCTCGTGATGTGGCAAATGCTGAAAACTGCTGTTTCCTGGATTTACATACATTATCAAACATATAGCATATAAATATGATACAGTCAGTTCCCTCAGCTTGTCCAGCTAGCTGGGACACTACAGAGTTAGAGGAGCCTAGACAGACTTGGGCTTGAACTCCAGTTCTGCCACTCACTAGCTAGGAGGTCTAGGCAAGTTACTTAACCCTTCTGAACTTCAACTCCCTCTTAGGAGTATATTAATAAGGCATACCAAGGTTGGCACAAGAATAAGGCATTATACATTTAAAGAGTTGGACCCACACACTTGTTGGGATGAGCACTGGGTGTTATATGGAGACCAAGTTGACAATAAACTATAAAAGAAAAAATTTTTTAAAGACTTGGACCCACAAACAGTGCTCAATAAATAGCTTTTATTTTTAACATCTCACCTGCTATGCTAAAAAGGAAATTATTTTTGGTATTCCTTAGTTTCCTAGGATGCTCTTATCTTCCATAGTAATTACTCTATACCCATTTATTATTATTCCATATTTGTTTCTGCCTCACCATCAACAGAACACAGTTATTTATTTTTTCCTTCTGTGCTATTTCCACAAGGTGTAGTCATTAAAATATTGAACTGTACTTTCATTTATAATGCTTTGGTTATTATGACAAAATATAGGTTATTTCAAGCAACAATGCATTAGAAATAATACTCTAATCAGTAAACTGATATACTTTCTTCCTATTTAGCAATTTATATTCACTCTACTTATGAGTACTCCTGAGCTTTAGTTTTACTATGAAATATGTGCATTTCTCTAAAAACACAGTTTCAACACACTGCTGTCTGAATTTCTTCCTATATGTTTCCTTTATAAGATTTCTGTTGAGTCTTCTCTGTTGTACATTTAAAGTCACAGAAATTAAACTTGCTCCGGCAGGTCGAGACAGGTCTCCCACCTCTACCTAGGACCAGGAAAATGAAGCGGTAAGAAGGCAGAAGCAAACGTGGTACTTTTAAAGGAAGGTATTTGGCAGACAGTGTTTTGTTTGGCCCCAGGCAGGTGATCTAAACTCCACTCATCTATCACTTCAATGTTTTTGTTGTTGTTGTTGTTTTTAATTCCTGAGAAAGAGAGACTGTGTGACCAGGGGAGGGACAGAGAGAGAGAGAGAGCCACAGAATCTGAAACGGGCTCCAGGCTCTGAGCTAGTTGTCAGCACAGAGCCCGATGCGGGGCTCGAACCCACGAACTGTGAGATCATGACCTGAGCTGAAGTCAGCCGCTTAAGCGACTGAGCCACCCATGCGCCCCTCATCTATCACTTCAAATTCAATTTGGGGGTGAATCGCTTTTACAAAAGGTAGGCTAAACATCCCTCACCCAAATATGCTTAAACACTAAACGCAGGTAGTTTCAAATATTTTATAAATACTAAAGTAGGAGGCAGAGGCAAAAACGTAGGCGTCAGACTAAGTAAGGAAAAAACCCATCCTCTAGGCAAAGGGGGATATCAAGGAAATTAAAGCGGCTGTCCAGTGCAGTTAGTAGGAGGGAAGAAGGAAAGAAAATACAGAAAACAAAGGGCGAATGGAAGGATGAGAGAGAGCAAGGGAAGATGAAATAAAGCGAGGCATAACCTCAGATAAAGATCAGGAAGACAGGTCTGCAGGGTAGGTATGAGGGCAGGGAAATGCAGGAACAGAGTACAGAGGGGCGCAAGGGCCCAGCATTAGAGAGACATGGGAGTCGTGCAGAGGAGTTCAGCAGATGGGAGTGGGTACTGGGGGCCCCGGGGAGGACTTCTGTACCGAGGTGACCACCAAACTGCCAGGTCCCAGGTCTTCCCTTAGGGAGTTAGAGGTGATGGCGGTGACTTGCTGGTCCATGGCAACCTCCTTGCTCCCTGGGCCACGGCGGGCGTCCGCTTACCAGGAGGCGCCCGGGGTCCGCGAGCTGCCGAGCCTGCGCAGGGGACCCTCGAGCAAACCGCCCCCTTCGCGTCGCGCGCTGGGGAGAAGGGAGGCGGGCACACTGAGGTCCCGCCCCGAGCCTGGCGCATGCGGAATTGCCCCAGGCTGTCACGCACCTGTGCAGTTAAAGGCTAGAGGGCTCTGGAGGCGCCACGGAGCCCTGCGCCAAGGAAGGGTTGTAATAAAAGATGGTTTGTGGGAGCTTGAGTGTACCATAATCCCCACCGGCCTTTTCCCAGATTACCCCCACCCCACACCTCAAGGCAGGGAGACGGTGTGCTTGGTAGGCATACCTAGCTTTAGAGCGAAAATCAGCCTTAGCACCCATTGGTTAAGGTTGTTTCTAAACTCCTCCGGATTGAAATTCTGGGGGTGTCTCTTCTACTGCCTCTTGATTTGAGGAGCAAGCACTAGAGACGATGGGCTTCTCTAGCTGTGAAACCAAGAACCACCCTGCTGATAAACATCCGCATCTTTACACTCTCCCCTCAACCTTAATAATTTCATTTTATGGAGAACCTGTGGTGTTGTCAGCACTTCACACACATTAATCTAATTCAGTCTTCGCAACAACCCTGTGAAATAAATACTAACCTCATTTTATGGGTGAGGAAACAGAGGCTTCTCTTTGGACAGGTTAGCATTTATATAGTTCACTGGGCATCGCTTAGAAGGGGCAGAGGCAGAGTTCAAATCCGGGACTTGGTTCAGCACCCCACAGTGCACTGTACCAGAAAGTTTCTCCTTCCTTTCACAAATTTCAATAGACTTTTGCCTCCTACACTTTCCTAAAACTATCTTAATCTGGCAGGTGTACACATCTTTCTATTAAAACTGGACTTGCTAGTCAGTGACCCAATTACCAAATCCAATGGGGATTTTTCAACTATCAAACTTGACCTTCACTTGTCATTGCTGTATTGATTACTCCACTACCTCATTTTTGAATCCCTCTTCTGCCTGGACTATCAGGATTTGACCACTCACTGCATCTGCTATGATTTATTGTTTATAAGGTTGATTAATAAAATGGTACCTACCCACACCAGGTTGTTGTAGAGACTGATCTGAGTGAAATGTGTGGAACCATGCCTAGCATAATACATTTAGTAAATATGGACTGTCATTATCATCGCCTTTGGGACAAAAGCAAAATTCACAATCTCTTCTCCTTTCCCTCATTAAAACCTCATGCTCAGATGTATACTTCGAAATGCCAAATATGCTATCTTCACAGTCTCCCCTTAATGCTATTTATTCCTTTTTGACAACCTGGCAAGCCACAAGAGTCAACTCCTTTGGGAAGTCCTCCTTAACCTAATCCTTTGTACCCCAAAGTCCCCTGTGCCTATCTTTACTGGAGGATTCATTTTGACAAATCATTGCCCCCCTAATTTTTAAATATGTCACAAACACAGGTTTTTGTCTTAATTCTGAGTCTTCTGAACACAGGAGGAGGGATTAAAATATTTGAACATATGGCTGACCACTTTTCCTGCCCATTAAATAAAACCAGAGGGTGGACTAGCACAGTGCTTTTCAAATAATAATGTGCATACAAAACATTTGGGCATCTTATGAAAATACAGATTCAGATTCTAAGGCAGGGCCTAAGATTCTGTAGGGGACTTTTCAAGAGTGAGAGACTAGAAGGCTCCATATTCTATGGGGCACCTTGGTGGCTGTTTGTTAAGCATCCGATTTGTCTTGCGCTTCATGGGTTTGAGCCCCACATTGGGCTCTCTGCTGCCAGTGCAGAGCCTGCTTGGGATCCTGTCTCCCTTTCTCTGCCCCCTCCCCTGCTCATGCATGCACGCATGATCTCTCTCTCTCTCAAAAATATACATTAAAAAAAATAATTCAGTGCTAAATTCAACAGTCTTTAAAAAATACTAAAGCAAGGGGAGGGGGAACAATCAGGCATCAAGTTTGAAATCAAGAACTGAAATTGTAAGGCCAAGAGGCTAATAACCAGAATTTTAACAAATGGAAGAGATTAAATCAAGTCCATCACTGTTCCTCATTTCACTTTCTTATTTTGGCTGAGCCTGTAAAACTGGCCCAGCAGACTAGGGACTGGTACTCTAGAGATTAAAGGAATATGATGAAAGGTACAGAGAAGTCTAGAAACCCATACAAGGTGTGAAATAGAAAAGAACATCTAGATGAGAAAATAGTTTTGCATATCTCAAAAATAGAAACAGCATAGGTCAATGACTTCTAGGACTTCACCAGTAAGACAGATTAAGTATGTAGGATAAACAAAATGTCCTCGTAAGAAAACATAGTCTTGTACAATATCACTGAGAAAAGTTTAAGATTTATTTTCATGTTATCCTAACGGTTTTAAAAGGGAGGAGGCATTTGAGAATACAAGAGTACGTAAGTAGAGGTCAACAGCACCTGTTACACATCAGATATTTAATAAAAATTCTGTAAAATATGTTCTGAAGTATGGATCATTTTTATTAACTGCAGTAGTGGTGATTTTTGTTAGAATTATCTATTAGAATGGGGGTAAGAATTATCAATTACCATAATCCTGCTAAATTAAAACAGGCAATATGGTTAAGATTTGAAGATAGGACTAAAAGTTTCAAAATTAGTCCAGGGCTCCCAAAGACTGTTGCAGGAAGTAGAACAGAGATATGAATCCTGCTCAGTATGTGCTAAATATAACCCATTAAATTATATAAAACTGCTCATTTCAATTTCCTATAAAATAAAAATGCCAATTTTGTGGCTTTGAAGATTAGAACATAAAAATTAGTATGATATACCAAAGTACCCCAAAATAGTGATCCCTTCCACCTTGTTAACCTAGGTAAACTTCAAAATGTAGGGAGTGGAAAAACTGTTGGAACTGCGAAAGATTAACTATAATCTTAATAACATAGGAACATCGATTGAATACTTACTGCAAACACCAAGGACTATGCTAAATACTTTACCTTCATTATTGTAGAAGTTAAAAACCAGTTGGTTTTTAAACCATTTTGCAGGCAAGATAAATGAGGCCTAGGTAATATTGACCTCTTCAAGTGTTACACACAGCAGTGATCTGCATACTCATGAAATAAAACTCCAAAGCCCGTGTTTAATACACCGGAGACTACTATGCCTCAACACCCAGGCATATTAATCTTCTCCCCCCCCAAATACCTTGCTGGCCTTCCTTTTTTACTTGTTACATGTAGTGAAGGTCTTTCTATTTAATTGACTGTCTGTGTAACATGTAATAATCCCATTAGGATTAACAATGCCTGTACTCTCTCTAAAACCTACTTATTAGCTCTCTTTTTCTTCACTAACCGTCCAGTTTTCTATTTACTGGTAGAATCAGTAACAACGGTATTAAAATAGTCCAAGATGGCAGTAGCCTGACAAATGAATCCATCCCCACCCCACCCCCGAAGATAAACCTGTGGCTACGATAATCAGATAACAATTACACTCAATATTTTAATCTTGGCTCTGGTTTGCTATGAAATCTTCCATTAAGCTTTTAAAAGGTAGCTGAAACAAACAGAAAAACCCTGATAACC
Organism: Proteles cristata cristata; assembly: GCA_017311185.1. Taxonomy (NCBI): domain Eukaryota; kingdom Metazoa; phylum Chordata; class Mammalia; order Carnivora; family Hyaenidae; genus Proteles; species Proteles cristata. The sequence goes on from JAESUZ010002322.1 coordinate 1,805,063, forward strand.
ACTTTTTGAGTAGCTTAGAGAGAAAGCAACGGCTTAGAAGCAAGCAAGAACTAAAACCCGAAGTCCCATTCCACTCCTAAAGAGAACTTTCTTTGTGAAACATGTTGCAGATAGGCAGGATAACCGAAAGTTCTTTGTCTTATGAAGAAAAAGTACTATGAATAAAACACTAGTAGATAGAAGTAACAACATAACACCCTTCCCTCCTTTTGGGTTTTTATAACAGAAATATTTTTAAAAATCGGGGCGCCTGGGTGGCTTAGTCGGTTAAGCGTCCGACTTTCGCTTAGGTCATGATCTCGCGGTTCGTGGGATCGAGCCCCGCGTCGGGCTCTGTGCTGACTGCCAGCTCGGAGCCTGGAGCCTGTTTCAGTCTGTGACTCCCTCTCTCTCTGACCCTCCCCTGCTCACGCTGTCTCTCTCTCTCCTATAAAAAAATTAAAAAAATATCATTAAAAAAAAAAAAGAAATATTTTTAAAAATCATTGCATAGCTGAAGTTAATTAATACAGACGAGTGGCTATGCCAAAGTTGAAAAGTATGTAAAAAAGATAGGAAACACTAAACACCTACATTATATGTCAGTTCCCATGCTAGGTACACTTATCAAAGGTGTTTTAATCTTTCACTTAAACCTTTTGAAGAAGCATTATAATTTCAAAACTAAACACAATCTAGATAGCAAAAACAACAAAACCATCTAAATTATAGTAAGTAAAAACCACCCCATTTGATTCTCAAAATTGACCTCAAGTTAATGAAATGACTCAGATTCAGAGCAACAGTTGGGTAAATTGTAATTTTTTTATTGGAAAACAAATATACAACTTGGAATGGATTTGAGGCAAATTGTGCCATAAGCAGATTTTCTTTAAGTGGCTAAACAAAGTTTAAAAAGCAAGTAACAATAAAAGAAAATGTTTCTGGTACAGGACCAGCAGTACAAAAAAATAGTGTACGAGTACCTGGATAATACACCCGTTTTGCAATAGTGCAACTTTTAAGTACATATTGTTGACTGTCCATAGTCCACGCAGAGTTACAACTCCACACTTCAACAACAACATGCTGACAATTCCTAAAGAAAACTACTTAGAAAAAAGGCATAACCCAGATGTTCCCTCATTTGACCAACTCCATCTAAGTTTAGATGTGCAGAAGGGCTTAGATATATCCAGAGTAAGCCACATGCAACATGTTACTTGATCAATTTTCTAAAATAAGGTTTCAGGACAATGACAGTAAGATAAGGGAAGAAAACATGGAGGAATAAGTCCTAATTACTATACATGCATATTTTTTGACAGCAGGGGGAAACCTTTTACAGATAAGTTACAAACAAAGAAAAGGCAAATAAACAATTTTGTACAAGAAATTTAACACATTCTGTACAATGTCTTCACTTTGCTGTCATCATTTGTACAAACTCTGAAAAAGAAGAAGTACACAAAAAGTTGCATAAATGGCAAAAGACTAACAAAACCAATCATATTACTCAATCTCTGAGCAGTCTCCATTTCCCCTTTTGTTCCTCAAAACTACCATATGGTACAGAGGAAAAAGCTAGTTTACTTAGACTGTCAAGGCTGGAACTCTATTAACCAAAATTATTAAGGCTTATTAATCAATACATCAAATTTATGCTTTCAACAAGCTATTATAAATAGAAATATTCTTGGTATAACATGATAATTTTGAATGGAAGCACAAGTAACCAGTTTCAGCCTAAAGCTAATTAGAGGGAAAATAAATCCAATGAAGGGAAATCACCTTAATTTCATTTTGAGGATCCTGAAATAAGTTTAAAGATTTTCAAACTGTTCCACAATCATTATACAAAGATCAATTTAGCAGTTTAGAGTACAGTGCTTCTCAAACTTTAATGTGCATATGAAACTGCTCGGCAATCCTGTTAAAATGCAGATACTAGGTAGACTAGGACTTGATAGTAAACCGTTTTAAAAGTTCTCAGGTGGGGCACCTGGGTGACTCAGTCAGTTGAGCATCTGACTTTGGCTCAGGTCATGATCCTGCAGTTCATGGGTTCGATCCCCACGTCGGGCTCTGTGCCGGCAACTAGCTCAGAGCCTGGAGCCTGCTTCAGATTCTGTGTTTCCCTCTCTCTCCGACCCTCCCGTTTATGCTGTCTCTCTCTCTCAGATATAAATTTAAAAAGAAATAAATAAAAGTTCTCAGGTGATCGTGATTTTTGCCTAGTATATAAAACACTCTAAAAAGCTAAAAGTTTATAAATATAAAAACCTGTTTTAGCTTCTTTATTGGAGGTATCCCTAATTTTGACCTATCAGATACCTAACAAATAGCTATAACTTAAAATCAAAACGCAGAATGAGGTAGTGAAAGGCTTACCTTCATAGTTTACTTGACCATCACCATCAATATCTGCTTCCCTGATCATTTCATCAACTTCTTCATCTGTTAACTTCTCTCCCAGGTTTGTCATCACATGGCGAAGCTCTGCTGCACTAATATAGCCGTTGCCGTCCTAGAAAAAAATTTAATAAAATACCTAACTAAAATTACAGACTTAGAGTTGGAATGGAAATTTAGTAAGTTTATGCCAAACTTCACATTAGGGAGAAAAATATACTTTAAAAATACATACCAACTAAAAACAATCTATAGTTGAACAATAAATTAAAGATCACTGAGGACAAAGCAGGATAGCCTACGTTGAAATCACCATTTCTTAGTTCCAAAGTCAAGTGATGCCTCTTTGCCAAGATTCATCCTCAAAATTTAACAAATTCAATCACTGAATACCTACCTTATCAAACACACGGAATGCTTCTCTAATTTCTTCTTCACTGTCTGTATCTTTCATTTTTCTTGCCATCATTGTCAGAAATTCCGGAAAGTCAATTGTGCCATTTCCTGAAATGGTTTGTTTAGTTGAAATATTACAGTAGGATTCAAATAACCCTCTTTGACTCCCCCACCCCAAACAGAACCCCAATTAAAAAAAAAACTTACCATCAGCATCTACTTCATTAATCATGTCCTGTAACTCTGCTTCTGTGGGATTCTGCCCAAGAGACCTCATTACAGTTCCCAATTCCTTTGTTGTTATAGTTCCATCACCATCCTTGTCAAATAGTGAAAAAGCTTCTTTGAATTCTGTTTTAAAGAGAGACCAATCCAAACATACAAGTTAACAACAAGACCTTGTGATATTTCAAACATCTTTGGCTAATCATACCTATATATGTTCATATTGACCTATCAGCAATTTTTTTCACCTAAAATCTTACAGAGAGCTCGCTCCAATATCAAGAACAGGTAAAAGTCAAAATTATTCTGTATTCAAAGAGGCAAAGAATCAAAGCTTCTCTATTTTCTACTGAAGCTCTTAATAGAAAAAATAAGACTATGGTACCCAGCATGTGTTTCTATAGAGCAACTATATGCATTATGTCTGAAGTAATCCTCAAAAGTTAAAATAAAGTCTATTTAAGAACCTACTAATTTAAAAACAAAAAAACCCTTTAAACTTCAAAGTAATATGCAATAGGCTAGTTTCCTTTTCTGAGATCTAAGGAACTATCATCACATAATCTACATGATATTAATAACAGGATGATCAAGATATGAATGGTTAGTTGTAGCTAAGTACTCTATTACTAAGAACAAAGACCTTTATTTAGAATATAAAATCCAGGGGTGCCTAGGTGGCTCAGTCAGTTAGATCATCTCACGGGTTCATGAGTTCGGGCTCCACATAAGGCTCTCTGCTATCAGGACAGAGCCTGATCCAGAAACTGTCTCCCTCTCTCTCAAAAATAAACATTAAAAAAAAAGAGAGAGAATATAAAATACCAAACTTTTAATAAAGTAGAATATATTATTTCCTTAGATCTTTAAGATGTTTTATGAAATTATGTTCCTTTTAACTCACCACTGGATTACAAAGAAAGCTGTTGGAGCAACAATCCAGGATACCTGGCTTCACCATTTATTTTATAATCTAAAGCAGAGATTAAATTTGGTAATGCGAGGTCATGTAAATGAGCTAGTAACAAAGCCAGTATTTTCTGGTAGGGTATTTTTAAAAAGGTATCAGACCCTATCAGCCTGCAAATCCAAAAGCAGTTCCAAATTTCACAGGGCTAAGTTCCCTCAACCTATCTATCCATGTGAAAATGTGTACCTGACATGTTTTAAGAAATAGTGTGCTTCCTCTTTTATAATCCAAGGCTATTTATTCCCCCCTGCCTTTTTATCCTTGCTCCATTTCATACTCCTCCCAGTTTCAATCCATCATAATCTCTTCTCTGGACTAAACTACTCTTCCAGTGATATCACCATTAACATAATATCATGTCTCTTATGCTTAAACCTAAATTCAAACCCTGTATTTTCTCTTACGTGCTTACCCTTATCTTTCCCCCAATCTTGGGAAGTACCATCACTCATATACACTTCTACCAATCCACTATTAAAATTACTTCAGCTCCACTCATCAGTTGAAAATGCCAAGTTTACCAATAACAACCTAGTTAGTTGCCCAATCGAACAAGTGTGCTTAAGTATGTGAGGCCATATAGCATAGAAACTAAAAAGCAGACTTTGGAACTCAACCACTTGGGTTACTAGTAATGTAACCTTAGGCACATTAAGTTACTACCTCAGCTTCCTCCTTTTTGTTAAGTAGGAATAATTGTACCTACTTACTAAGTTTATGAATTTAACTGAGAAGCATAAAGCACTCAAAGCTATGTCTGACAAGTGTCAAGAAAAAGATTATCTCATTTTCCTGCAGCATCCAAAACAACACTGAAAAAACTCTAAACTCTTGGCTTTCACAAAAGTACTTCAGTTTACCTCCTAGCTTACACTGTCAAAACCTCTTGCTCGTATTTATCTTTCACATGTAGATGTGACCTATCTTTTTATCCCTTTTCTTCTCTCTGGCCATTTCATCTATGTCCACTTATAATGAAGACTTCTTTAGTCTACCAACTGCAGTCCAAAAGTAGATGCTCTTTCTGGCATACTGCCAGGTCAACAGCAGCCTAACACTACATCACAGTGTCTGTATCATTCACCACACACTTCATCTCATCACGCAAACATTTTATTATCTTACACCATCATAAGAAGGGTGAGTACGCTATGAGAGACCACACTCACGTTACATTACAGTATATTGTTATAGCTGTTATTGTTGTTCATCTTTTCATAGGTATGTGTGCATAGGAAAAACCAGAGTTTGGTACTGTCAGTAGTTTCAGGCATCCACTAGGGTCTTAGAATGTACCCCTTCCCACCCTACAGTATCTTTATTTCGGACTTCCTACAGAACATCTCTCCTGGCTGACCCCAAGCAAGACTTACGAAAAAGAATTCTATATTCCCCAGCAACCCTAGGAATGCAAGCAGAAGACATTTTTAACTTTTTCCCTCTGAATAATACTGCTTCATTCCTTTTACATCTCTACAAAACATTATCTTGTTTAATGGCACTATCTTTTGCCTAGACTGTTACAACAGCCTTCTAACTGGATTCTTTATTTAAAATTCCCCGGGGCACCTGAGCGGCTCAGTCGGTTAGGCATCAAACTTGGGCTCAGGCTAAAGATCATGAGTTCGAGCCCCTGGTCAAGCTCTGCACTGACAGCTTACAGCCTAAAGCCTGCTTCAGACGGTCTCCCCCCCTCTCTGCCCTTCCCCAGCTTGTGTTCAGTCTCTCAAAAATAGATAAATGTTAAAAAAAAAAAAAAAATTACCCACACAGCTACCTGGTCTTATTACTACCTTTTTAGATTGCCACATTACTTTCTTCTGCTTGAAATCTACTTGTTTAGCTTTAGACCAAGTTATCACTGACTAGCTGAGTAATTTACTACATTCAGTAATAAAACAGCTCCATTCCATTTAATATTGTTTGTATTCAGAGAACTCCCCTCGTATCAAAAGCTTAGTGGCAAAGTAGGATTGATTTTATGAAATTAGCATATAGATTAACTAGATTGACTCTGACAAAAATAGATCAATAAATCCCACAAGTAGCAGAATTTGAAGACACTTTCATTTTACTCAGGTTCCCCCTCGCCCTGCCACAAGCAGGACATAGAAGTACTGTCTAGAAATGCATAAACTATTCAGGTTTGAACACACGACGTCTATCATCTAATAACTTAAGTCACAAGAAAATTATCTTTATATATAAAGGCACGCCATTCTAAACAAGAGATTCCCTTAAATGCCTGTTTACCAACTTCCATGTATTCAGGAAATTCTGAACTTAATAATCTCTTAAAGGCCATGTATCAGACTTTTGTCAGCACTTATGTAAATGGAGGAAGATTATTATTTTTATCAAATAAGTTTTACCCCTACAATGGAACTTCAAAAAAGAAAAATTCTTGTAGGTTTTTCTTATTATTAGTCCCCTAAATGTCAAACACCAACAACTGACATCATGGCAGGGTCATTCAACAAAATTAACTTGTTAGTAAGGTCACACTGGAGTCTTCTGGATTGCTCTTTAAGACTAGGTAATGTGAACAATTCTAGTAACTTAATCTAAACAAACATGCTTTTTCTAGATTAAGTTATTTGCTGTTAGAATTTCTAAACAAATCTGAAGTGGTAATGATTATCACATGAAGATAAAAGTAGCTTAAAAAGTACCTTCGTATATTGAATGTTGATTTATTTATGAAGCTTGTTAACATTTTATTTTTTGATAAGGACTCTAAAATGTTACTGGTTCCCCAGCAATTACATTTATCAGGATAAAGAAAATAATTTGCCTCTACCTCAAAGGTGGACATTAAAACAATCAAATTTAGGAGGAAGGGATTTTGGATGGAAGCAGACTAATTCCTAGGATACAGTAGATGGTGTTCTGGAACCTTTGAAAAGTGTATGCATCTTTCAGTCCTCACTATGTGGGATGCACAGGGGATACAAGAGGCAAAAAAAAGGTCCCGGATCTCACAGGGTTTTATTTTAGTGGAATAAAAGCTTTGGTTTTTCTAAACCCTGGGGTCCAAGGAATGGTTTTAAAAGTCTAGGAAGGGACACGTGGGTGTCTGAGCTGGTTAAGCATCCGACTCGATTTCAGCTCATGATCTCATGGTTCAGGAGTTCAAGCCCCACATCTGGCTCTGTGCTGTCCTAACAGTGTGGAGCCTGCTTGGTATTCTCTCCCTCCCTCCCTCCCTCCGTCTGCCCATCCCTTGCTTGCTCTATCTCAAAGTAAATAAACAAAAATAATTAAAAAAATAAATACAAACCTAGGAAAATGCATGGTAGGGAGAGAATCTAAAATAGGTTTTCTCTCATCTCCACTGGAAATTTAATTATATGATGAAAGTCAACGAAAAGACCAAATTTATCTTAAAGTGAATGTTCCAGTGAACCACTACTAGAATTCTTAAGAAAATACTATCAGTCTTTGAAGACTCATCATCTGTTTTCTCCTTAAAGTGAACATGCTATGTTGTATACAGCAGGACTAACTATTGAATAGGAATACCAAGAAATTAAAAGCAGACAGGGAGGTAAATATATTAGAGGAGAATTTAAGACTGGAAATATTAATTAGCCCATCAGATCCTAAAGGAGACATTATTAACAACAACACTAGAGTAATTTACATTTCACTGACACATTTAAAATAATATAAATGAAGAAATTATTTCCAAAGCTCTGCTTGATTGCTTCAGCACTCAGTACATGCAGTTTATCAATTCTAGAAAGCAAATCCCAGATTTAAGTCAAATTCACACAATAAGTAAAAATAAAACCTACTTATATTTGGTCCTTAATGCTAAGAGCTTTCTCCTCTACACAGTCCTATTATTTGTGATGAATGTATAAGAAGACTAGTGATTTCTGGGCACTCTAAATTTGTGTTTACATTGGTGGGGGCTTACTTTAAATGGGCTATATAGTAGAGTTCCAAGTGGGCTTCTCAGTTTTCTCTAGCATTAAAAAAAATGCTTTAGTGATTTTGAACACTTAAAACTTCTTGCCTACCAGGAAAACTGGTAGTTAAAACCGCTTGATGCTTGTGTTGTTTTTTTAATCTTTTTTGTAATGTTTTATTTATTTCTGAGAGAGAAAGATACAGCATGAGCAGGGGAGGGTCAGAGAGAGGAGACACAGAATCTAAAACAAGCTCCAGGCTCTCTGAGCTAGCTGTCAGCACAGAGCCTAACGCGGGGCTCAAACCCACAAACCGTGAGATCAGGACCTGAGCAGAAGTCAGACGCTCAACTGACTCAGCCACCCAACTGACTCAGCCACCCAGGCGCCCCTGATGCTTGTGTTAATAGTCTGAAGCAAGGAAGAGTTTGAAAAGCATTTTAACACACAATGAATTCACAAATTCTAATCTAAGTTTTTTTGTAAAGATAATGGTTATCCCGGATTGATTCCATGTGCAACTCTAGGTTAAAATATGAGCTACTTTAAACTGGGGTAAATTCAATGTTCCCTTTCTGATTCAACATTTCAAGTTACCTACTAATTACACCTTGGTTCTTTTTTCTTGTGAAGCGTAATTTGGCAATATTAAAAAATAGTCAGAATTCACCCGAAAGATAATCTTCAAGAAAAAAAAGACCATCACCACCAAGCTCCAAAGTATATACCCACAAAGACTAAAAACTTTCCTTTAAATTTTTTTTTTAATGTTTGTTTTTGAGAAAGCGCTGAAAGCAGTGAGCCCGATGCAGGACTCGAAATCACAAACCATGAGGTTTGAGCCGAAGTCACAGGCTCAGCTGACTAAGCCAACCAGGTACCCGCAAAACTTGCCTTTATTTAGTTAGCTCCAGACATCTTTCCCAGGCAAGCATACCTTCTCATTTGCCAAAGCAGATTCCATTACTATATTACATTACACCCATTTGTTACTATCTACTACATAGATCAAAATGAATTATTTACATATATATTTTAAAATATTTATTTTTCAAAGAGAAGAGAGAGAGAGAGAACTCGAGTGGGGCAAAGTGTGCTCTGTGCTAAAAGCAGGCAGCTAGCACAATGAGGGGTGCAAACTCACTGGGAGATCAAGACCTAAGCTGAAATCGGACATATAACTGACTGAGCCACCCAGGACCCCAAAGTAAATTCTTTCATACAAGCATCTTATTTTGAAGTTGGCTATTCACTTTATAATAAACTCCAATGGGTACAATTTATTATTTACCTGCAATCTGCTCTTCAGTCAGTTGGTCAGCCTACAAAGAGATCACAGAGAGGTAAGTGAGTATACAGATTAGCAGTTAAATTAAGAAACAGGTTTTAAAACTTTCAAGTTTTACCTTGTACAGTAAACTGCATTTAGTCTAACATTCCTTAATAAGAGCAACAAACAGAAAATGCATACATCTGGTTCATCTTCAAAGCTAAATTGTCTTGACCAAGTTTTAATACTTAAACCAAATATTTCAGAATACATATCAAAGTCTAAATTTCACACAAACTGGGGAAAAAAAGCAATTTGGCATACTAGATTACTAGAGAGTTTAAATGGAGTTGTTATTCTTCTAAAGCAAGGATAGACTCCAACAAAAACATTATTTCCTTTCTCAAAATTAGGATACCTAAACTTAAGCTCACCTCCTCTGGCAGATGAAAACTACTATTAGAAGAAATTTCCACTGAACCAAAAATATGTCCAAGGACTACATTCAAAGTTACCCCTAGAAATGGTTAAACATATCATTTGGACATGAAAAAGATTTTCCAAACCTTAAAAAAAAAAAAAAGTAAGCGAAAATCCCATCTATTATAAAGCTAAAACTCCAAGCTGTCCTAGTTGGTGCAACAGGAAAGCTACCAGGCAACTGTGGGGGGGAATCCAGGATTCTAAACTACATTATTTACTAAATGTTAAGTCCAACTATCCATTTTCTCTTGACTTTTGAAACCCCAAAGTGAACCTAAGGTTTTTTTAAGCACAGAGAAGAATTACTTATTTTTGCTTTAAAAAAAAAAAAAAAAGCCCAGGCATTTGCTAAAGCCTATTATATACGTGGTTTTTATTCAATTTTCATAATATTCCTCTACTGGTATTATTCTCTATATTACAGATAGGGAGAGAGGTTCAGGTTAAATTTCAGGGAGGAGTACAAAATTATTAACTAGTAGAGTCAGAATTAAAGTTTTAGACATACTCAATACCTTTAAGTTTGAAATGCAGAGTACCATAATTTATAAACATATCTAAAAATATCAAGGTTTCTTGTGCTTCGTGTGGCCTTCATCTTTGGAAATTTCACCACTTACTAGTACATAAACTCATGAAACAACTGCTTATGTGGTATTGAGAAGCCCCTAAGAAGAAACAGCCTTCTAATATCTTTACCTATATGAAATCAAGCATGGTGATTAACCAATTCATTTGCCAGTGAAAAAGTAAACACTGCCTGGTTTCCCTCTTTTTAAAGAACACAGTTCTGTAAAAAAAGAACTTAATGCAGAACAGCATCACATTTTTTCTAGCCAACAGCATGAGAAAATGTGGGAAGGACCCAGAAAGCTTAAGTTTCTTTCCCTGCTCAACAATTCTGATTTGACCTCAAGGCAAACTCAACTTGTTTCTATTTTAAAAAAAGAAAAAACCTCAAAGGCCTGGTATCTTAAAACTGAAGAGGCAATAATTAAGTTCAAATGCAGAAGTTAAAAAAAAAAAAAAGATCTACTTTTATCCTTCCAAATCCCAATCCTCCATCAAGTATCTGATATAAAATCAGTCCTATGTTGTTTTCCCTATGGAGTAAGATTTAAAACACAGTAAATCTGCTGACTTGGTGTTTACTTTGTTAGAGGCTATATAAAGGATTTACTTCTAATCCAATCCCATTTTGCAGGATTTCTATCATTTCTGAAAAAAGAACAGAGTAGAGATAAAAGGACAGTGTTTTGAGTTATTGGACTAATATCCTAGAGCTCTGCCACTTTTAACAGCCATGTGACCTTGGCCAACTCAACTGCTCATAGACAATTTTATCTGAACAACAACTACCTTATAAGGTTATGGTGCAGAGTAAGAAACTATGTGAAGGGGCAGCCCAAAGAATTCAATAATTATTTTATATATATTAACTAATCAAAAAACCTACAATGTTAAATAAGAACCTGACTATAGTTCAATTTCCACATAGACATGCATGGCATCATCTCGTTAGCAGGGCCCTCATTGAAGATCTCAGACTGTATCATATGCAGGTATTTTGAAGTGTATTTTCTTCCCGCTATACCTTGTCTTTTATCCCAGTCATCTTCACTCCACTCTACAGATTACCAGACTACTTCTAAAGAATTATTTCAGAGGACCAAAACACACATATGCATATGTGCTTCCCTTGTCATATAATAAATATGGAGATACCTATTTAAAATGCATCCTTTCTAAGAAGAGTTAAGTTGAAAATGTATAATTCCTACATGGAAGTTTCTTAATTTTACTTTTCCCATTCACTTAAAATTAAAAGCACTATATTGTAATTTAACATTCTGTTTGATAGTTCATTCCTTAAAGCTCATTTGTGAAATTTTCTAAGAATGTGTTTTCCTAGAGGTAGAAAGCTGGACAAGATGGCATGGGGCCATTACATTTTGTTACTCAGCCTTCAAAGTGCTCTGTGATTTTGCTTGCATTGTTTCAAAAAATTTAAAGAAGTTTTTGTATTTACTACTAAACCGGAGTTCAAGGTTTTAAAATAAACTTTACCAAGAACATTCAGATTAAGGCCTACCAAAAGCAAAAACACAGGACTCCCTAGCACTCTAATTTGTAAGCCTTTTCCAACTACATGAAAATAAATTTGGTTCTTATTTCTGTCTATGGAGAATGCCATTTTCTTAGAAGAACGAGAAGAATTATACTTTTGGGAAAACTCAAGCTCATTAACATGTGTGTTTATCTCAGTAAAGTCAAGAACAATCCACTAGAGAGATGACTAGTTCTTATTCCCTTATTTCTACAATTGATAGAATTCCTCCTACTGCTCTGATCACTATAGAGAAAGCTTTCAGGCATAACATGCTCTCACATGGTCACATCAGACCTACTGAAGTAGCATCTGCATGTTGAAGAACCACAGGTGATTTGTAAACATTAAAAAACACTAATCTAGACTAATGTGTGACTTGAAAAGCGAATGCATTATGTACTTACTAAACATTTCCTAAGTGGCATTCAAAAGTAGACATGGATACTCTTGGAGCCTATCTAGTGAATGGCAGTTTAAAAATAATACAAAATTCTTATTTGAATAAATGGATGAATCCACAGGCTGAAAATGGAACACAAACTTTTGGCTTTCATTCATTCCTCTTTATTCCAAGTGTTTCTCAGATACAAAAAAGGCTTACTAAGTAAAATTTTTTCTACATTTCAGAAGTCAGGGTATTTTACAGTCTTAAAATTATTTTAGTAGAGTTAACATACACCTTAATTCTGACAGAACAGCACTTACTACATACACTTACTACATACAGAAAAAACTTCATAGAAATTAGGATCTTTACTAAAGGCCTAATATAATCATTATAACTAAATCTAGAACCTTCTATAGATTCTAACAGGGCCGTAGTGAATTTCCTCAGTGTAACATTGATCTCCTTGCATACTGATGCAATAATGATTATTTAAACAAGCACAAAACTTTCTACCTCTTCACATCTTTTACTTATCAGCTGGGCCCCAAGTCTTCTTAAAGCAATCCCTAGCCCTTTCAAAGAACATGTATCAACTACATGAAAACCAAAGAACTACGGGAGCATTTTATTCTGCTTCCACACAAATTTTTATTCTATAAACTGATAAGTTTATAGAGTTTTTAATTTTAAATCTTCAGATCTTTACCTTAAAACAATTTCCTAATTAATTTCACTAAACAATGACTGTCAATGGAACAAACTAACGGAAAGCCCCCAAAGCACCAATGATGTAAACAGGAACTACAAAAGCTTATCCCTGGCAGAAGACCATGAAAGCGTACATACATACCAACTGTATGCACTATCAAGAAAATCTATTCGAATTTCTGACTCAATGATCAGACTGATTAGGAGAAAACTTTACCTTCATTCGAAAACATTTTAAAAAATTTACCCCACAATGTAAAATCTTGATTACATACACCTTGTTTTACTTAAAAGAGTAAATTCAACTAGTATACTCAAATTTAGAGCAATTTAAAATGATCACAATAGAACGCGTGCATCAAACTTAAATAAACACTAGTTTTATCCAAAGTGAACTCCTCCCCCCCACACCCATACAGGCTGGAGGTTTCAGTTGGCAACAATTCCCAACTCCTGTTTAAGATGTCACCTTGCCTTCTGGACACACCCATTGCTGTAACCACTTGGCAGACGGAAAGACAAAATAGGTATTGCAAATTACCGCTCTCATTAGGTGTTTTTTTTTAAAAAAACAGGAAAAAACCAGGAGTTCTGGTCTCGTATGACAGGAAAATGCTTTTAAACTTTCCTGGCTTCCCCCGCCCTGGGTATACCTGTATCACTACCATATTTGACAGCCATTACTATACAAATGAATTGAACTGCACGTCAAGATGGTCTGGCAATTTCTGTAAGGAAATACGACTCCTTTTCAAGAGGGCTGGAGCGGGGGCATTGCAGTGTATGTGGTTAACTGTAGAATGCACGTGAGTACTCAAGAATAGGACACAGACACTGGCTCTTTTCAACTACTACAGAAGGGTAAAAAGCAGTGACCCCAAAGCTCCTTTCAGTAGGCGAATAGGAGCTGGAGCGGATGACTTTCTCTAGACGTGCACTGTAAGGATGCACCAGACTTCAGGTATGAAGTTCATTTCTTTCAATGACAAAGCCGCTTATAGAAAAAAGAATTAAAAAAAAAAAAACAACTGTCCAGCCATGGGTGGTGGTAAAGGCCCCATAGTCCAGATGGAGTGGAGAGATCAGGATTCACCGAGCTTCCTTCTCGCCACCAGAGGGGGATGGGAAACTGCCGAGGCCGCCCTCCCCACCCATGCCCAACCAGCCAGCCCCGCAGCGCCGCGGGCGAGACCTCCGCAGCCCTGCAGGTGCCATCGCAGCAGCTGGGGCGCGAGCCGAGTCGAGCGGGCGGCGACCCCGCCGCCCCGCCCCCGGCCGCTCCCCGCGCTGCGCCGGCTCGGCCCACACAGCGCCGCGCCCGCTCGCGCGCCCCCCGGCGCCCCCCCTCCCCCGGCACGCGGGGGATGCGGGCTAACGGCGGCGCTGTCGCTCCCTCCCGCCCCCTCGGCGCATGGCGGCCGCAAACGGACAAAGGCGCTTCCTGGCGCCAGGACTAACCGTCCGTTGGGCTTCTGAATCCAGCCCCGGGACTGACCTTTCGAGATGCCCGACCCGAGGCTTTTGCCCTGCCGCTCCCCACCCCCAGCCCTTCCACTCTCGCCTCCACCATGTGCTGGGCTGCCCCCCAACTCGGATATATCATCCTCGCCCAGCCAAGCTCCTGAGGAGCTTGGGGGCCTCGTAGGCAACGCTCCAAGACCCCAATACGCTAGGGGGCTCCTCCCTGAGGAGGATAAGGATGGGGGAGCACCTGCGACGCAACCGCCGCGGAGCCCCCAGTCTCTTTCGCGCCATCCCTCTGGCAAAGAACACTCCTGATCGATGTAGGGGAGCTGAGTTCCCTTTCTTTCACAAATTCGCTTCAGCCTCGTCCCCCCTCAGGCCAAGCGCCAGCAGCTTAGCGACGCACTCACCATGCTGCAAGTGCTACCGGTCTCCGAGAAGCGAACACACAACCACACAGCTCGCTCGCCCCACTCGGACTAATTCTCCTCCTCCGCCCCCAGTGCCTCATAAACACCTCCCTCCGCCAGATCCCTCCGCCGCATGCCAGATAACGGAACATCGCAAACGAGTCCCGGCCAACCCCCTCCTCTCTAACTCTTTCCAGGACTCCTTTATCCACTGTTATTTACTCGACGAGGCAAGAGATAAAGGGAAGCGGGCGAACGAATGACGTAAGTGGGTTTCACTCCCCAGCCAGCCCGTTAAAAGGCCGGTGGAGTCGCGCTCGAAGGGCCCTACTTTGCGGCGCGGAGGAGCATCGTGTTGGGATTTTGTGGACCAACGATCGTTGAGCCAGCCTCCGATTGGCTGGTTCGTACCTGCAATGCGTCACTCGGCCTCGCTGCCGCCGCTGGGACGCGGTGCGGCTTCTGCTGTTGCCGGTCTGGCCGCGCTGTCCTGGCAACTGCGCCAGGCGGCAGAGTCACTTTTCTTGCGCTTGGCTGGAGAACCTTCCTCCTCCACCCATCCTTCTCTCCCACACTCACACAGACACTTTCCCGCCCCTTGTGTAGGGGTAGGCGAAAACACCTTAGGCGTATAAAGAGTGACGCTGAAAGACCCCAGGAAACCTGTGCCCCGTGCACAGCTTCTGGGCCTCGTGGAGGTCACGCGTTTTCCATTTCACTCCTTCACGAAACCAATAAAATCTAGGTAAGGATAAATGCAGCTACCTCGTTGAAGAGACTTAATCCGAGAGGGTCTTGCGTGTAGACTTGCCATGCACCTTTCTTACCAGGGAGTCCTTTCCCAGAAAAGTCATTCAGAAACCCCGTCTCCGAGATTCTGTGGGATTAGCCACCCCAATAGCCCCTTGGTAGTGGGGAATACCGGGGTCCCCATCTGGAGTCAGACCTGGGTACAAGTGTTGGTTGGTCCGCTTTGTTAAATGTGTGATCTTGGAAGAGTCATTTAATCTTTAGCCTCATTTGTAAATTGGAGGTAATACTTATCTCAAAAGCTTATAAGGATTACAGTAATAGGAAAATTAGAATAATGTAAAATGTTGAAGTATCGGGCACAATGGAAGCACCCAACAAGTGGTCACTGTAATATACCTTCCCCTCATAACAAATGTGCCCCTTTAGGTCTGCAATCTCTCAGATTTAAATGGGCATTTAAAAAAAAACATGTAAGAGTTCACTCCTTGGAATGAGAACCCTTGTGCACTGTTGGTGGGAATGTAAAGTGGTACAGCCACTGTGGAAAAACAGTATGGCAGTTTTTTTTAAAGGGTTAAAAATTAGAAGAGAATTCCCATATAATCCAACAATTCTACTTCTAGGTAGGTACCCAGAAGAGAAAGTAGCATCTTGAAGAGCTATTGGTATGCCCACGTTTAAGGCAGCGTTATTCACTGTAGCGAAAACTTGGAAGCAACACAAATGTCCATCAGTGGGATGGATAAGCAAAATCTGATATGTACATACAATGGAATATTATTCAGCCTTGAAAAGGAAGGGAATTCTACAACATGCCGCCACATGAATGAAGCTTGAGGACGTTATGTGGTAAGTGAGAAATAAGCCAGTCACAAAAAGACAGATACTGTATGATTCCATTAATCTGAGGTCCTTAAAATAGTCAAAATCACACAGAGACAGGTAGTAATCTACTAGGGGCTTACCAATAGATTATTAGATTGTGATTACCAGGGTCTGGGGCAGGGGGGCTGGGGAGTTACTGTTTAATGGGTATGGAGTTTCATATCTACAAGTGAAAAGAGTTATAAGGATGGATGGTGGAGATGTTTGTACATTATGGATGTATTTAATATCACTGAACTGTACACTTAAAAATGGTTAAGGTGGTCAATTTTATGTGTATTTTAAGGCACACATTTTTTTTTAATTAGCTCCTTAGTCCCACCCCCAAGTAAGTAAGGGCATTCATAACCTGGAACATTTAATAATCAGGTCGTGAACACCTACTGTGTGAATTCGATTTGACTGCAACGTAATTGTTACCATAAAAGGAGTTTACAAGGCACAAAGGAGAGCACCTTAGCTTACCACAGAGGTTCCAAAAAGGATTTCTAAAGAAGATAACTCCTAAATTGAGTCTGCTATGATAAATGGTCTAGGAAACAATCAAAAGGCAAAGAGGAAGAGAGAAACAAGTTCCAGATGAAAGAAAACAGAGCAAAGGCCTAGAGACATGCAGTTGATTGCGTGGCACGGTGGAAGAGCTGCCAGTGGTTAGACATTACTAGAACCAGCCAGGCACAGGAGAGGGTTGCTGGGAAGTTAGGAAGGAACTAGGGTTTAATGCTCAGACTGCAGTTCCTCAAGAAGGTTGTTGGTAGAGCTGCTGTCCAGAAGGAATCATCTTAGGCCACACTAAGCCTTAAAATTTCCCAGTAAAAAGCATAGGCCTGTGGACCCCTGAAACCTAAGTGAGCAGCATTTTTAGCAGGCCAAGGTGAAACCTTGCCTACTGAGAAGAAGGTTGCCCAGCAAGACCAAGATGTTCTGTAACTGCTCTCTGCACATACTTGGAAAGCTTCAGTGGAATTTAACATCCTTTAGCCTATTTAGACATTTCTTTCTACCATCAAAAATATTTACTAGGCCATGGATGGATCCTCTTTCTTTCAGTCATGCAAATCAGACATAAAGTAAATGCTTTTTCAATTAGTATTGGTGGCACTATGACCTTCCTTTCAGATGAATGACTATTTAATGAAAACTCAGGATCCTGTGCTTCTGTAGTATATGATGTAGTGATATGATGAGGCAGGGGTGGGGGAGGTAATTAACTTTATCACACAAATGAAATACCATTGAGAACGTTGGTTAAAAGTGGGTACCTCTGCTTCAGAATCTGAGCTATGGCACTATGGCCATCGTTCCTGTACTCTTCATTCTGGTAGCTCCCAAGTCTTCCAAGGCATCTATTCCTCAGAAATTTGTCTCTGATTCTTGCTCAGATGGAAGAGCCATCAACAAGCTTTTCTCTCAGCTTAGTCACTAAAAATATTCTCTTCACACAGTACCCCATCAGCATGCATGATTTTACATATGAAAGTTTTAATGATAGGAAATTGAATGACAAAATGAATAATTACCTCTTCTAGAAAATGAATTTTTAAAAGGATTCATGTATAACGTATAATGCAAAAGCTTAAGTGTAATATACAGGTGCATGCTTAGAGTTGTAGGTATTGAATCAATAAGCTTTTAAACAAGTACTTGGTAATGAAGCATGTCAAAGAGACTACAGGAAAGTTCTTGGTTTCTTAGGCTGAATTTCAGTAAGGACTCTCTTGCAGAAACTTCCTTGCTGATCTCTCCAAAATGAGAAAGAAAATGAGAAAAAAGTCAAGACTTACATTTAAAGCCATTGTGGTTTATGTGTATTTGAGACTGTTCCAAGTCAATTTATTTATAGAGCATTTGTCTTCCACAAGATGACATACAGTGCAGCGTGACTTTGGCAATTGCCAACTGAGAAGCAAAGTTGATGACAACCATCACGTCAAAGCCACGGAGGTGATTGGTTGTCTTTCTTTTTCCCCTTCCTGACTGGTGAGATCTCACAGCCTTCTACCTTTGTCCATCTTGGGAAAATGAGAATGCACTTCCTCTCCAGGCCCCAGTTCCTCAATTTGCAGAGCACAAATAACACAAGCCCTGTCCTTTGATATTTCTTTCCCATAGTTTCTCTCCTCCAGCCAGCTGTGCTAACCAACAAGGGTAGAGGCCGATCAGAGTAGCATTCTTGATTGTAGGTCCCATGTCATTCTTGACAGGTGAAAGAATTAAGCCCTAAATGCCCTAAGGCATCAACAGTATGCATCAGCTATGCTCCTATGCATCTAAAATGGCACTTGTATGTCAATTTTGAAAGAATTGAGAAAATAGTACTCAAATCATTTTCTTGTTCTGTGGATCGGATAAGGCCCCCTGGTTGAGAAGGTGCAGCTATCCTTTACAAGGATTATGGGGCAAAGCAGAGCTGGGACAGGAATCCAACCAGGTCATGAGAATGTCTTACCCACAGCATCCTTAGTTTGTTAAGGGGTAAAAAGAGTATGGAAAGGATATCCTGTATGGGCTTATACTCGTATACACACAGGAAAAATTGAGGGCCATTAGCTTTGATATTGACCTACTGCCTTTTATTTATTTGCTCATTCAAAAAAAATGAAATGTCATTTCAGGGTGACCATCTAGGTTTGCCTAAAGCTGAAGGTTTTCTGGGACATAGGACTTTCAGTGCTAAAACCAGACAGTTCCAGGCAAACCAGTATGATTGGGCACCTTAGAAACTGTGACCACTCAATCAGTAAATACCAGTAGCCTACTACTTGCTGAATGTGCAGTGATAAGAATGAGCATAGGAGACTACGGGAGTATGTAGGAGGATAACCTAATGGGCCAAGGGAATGACTTCCTAGAGAATGTGATATATAGCAATTTGAGTAGAGATAGAGAAAAAGGAGAAGGTGTTTGAGGCAGGGAGAAGACGCACAGAGGAATGAGATATCATTACCACCTCCATCATTGACATCATCATTAGCACATTCACAGCCACTGATGATTGAGTGCTCACCATGGGCCAGGCACTGTGCCCATTACATTACATACATTGTCCATATTGTTGACCATTTCATTCCTCATGAAATACTCTTCTCTCTTGGCTTCGGGAATGACCCCTTCCTAGTACCTCTACTTCTCTGGCAGTTTCTTTCAAGCTCCTTGGCTGGCTCCTGCACCTGTCACTTAAAAGGTAATGTGCCTCCAGGTTTAAGTCATGGCTCTCTTCCTTGTGACTTTTGACACCTGCCGTGAGCAAACTCCCCACTCCCATAACATTGTTTCGGTGCCGATGACCTCCAAATATGGGTGGCCAGAGGTAAAGTCTTCCCTAAATTCCTGATTGTATTTCTGGCCACTCAGGCTGGCCCTAACATTTGTGGGCTCAGTCAAGAGTACAAACTGAGTCTTATGTAGCATATGTTAAATATGCTCAAGTTAACAAACAAATATGCTCTGTTCTTCTACCTTGACAGAAACTTTCTTAATCACCCAAAGGGCCGTGGCCAATGTTAGAATCTTGGACTTACCGACCAAATTGTGGAAGTATAAGGAAGCCATCCTCTAACCCACAGCCTACCTGTTTCTCTTCTCACCCCCAGCTCCATCCACACTGGGAGAGGTCTTGCATTCACTTGTGTGGACATTATGGTCTTGAGCAGGCTCTATCAATAGCCCCACAAATAGTTGCCTCTTGTCCATCCTTCAGGGCCTAGAGACATGCACCCTAGAGACACAGTTTGCTCTTTGGAGAGTGGACCTGAGGAGCAAGCCTACATGGGAAGCAGGGTCAGTGCTATTTGATCAAGGAATCTCCTAATCCTAGGGACAGAGAATAGTCTTAAGGGGTGGGGAAATGTGGATTCTAGGTAGGATGTCCTCTTGGCCCTTTATCTAGAGGTATATTTGAAGGAGGGCCACAACCAGGCTCTCTAAAGGGAGGCTAGGCCAGAGCCCTCTCTTGCACTCCTGAAAATGCCTACTGGCAACTCTTCTGGAGGTCCCCAGGCCCTAAAACCACATCCAACCTGAACCTCTCATATTTTCACCCCAACCTGTTCTCCTCTATTCTGGCTTCATTGAAGAGCACCTCCCTCTACCCTGTCACCCAAGCCACACTGAACTATTTGCAGATATCTGCATACACTACACTGTTTTCTACTCTTTGTCTTTCCTCGTGCTGCTCCCTCTGCCTAGAACATTTTTCTACACTTTTCCACTCATCCTTGGCACAAGCATCATATACCCTGTGATGTCTTCCTGATCCACCAGCTATCTCCCCTTAGCCCAAAGAGAAATAATCACTCTCTCTCAAAATATCCTTACAACACCTTATGGTTCTATTTCCTTATAAGTTGGCGACACCACCTGAGTCCCTTAAGGGACCATAATTTATGTTTGCATGCTTATCACCTTGCTTCGTGCAGGGACCCAGTTGATGCCCAGTAAATTTTGTCGCATGAATAAGTAGATGAATGGACAAAGATATTATCATTTTGCATTTTCCTTTTCCCCGTGGCTTTTAAAAATCACTCAGAAAATTATTATAAAGTGTGAGTTGTCTTAATAAAGCAGGGCACCTGGGTGGCTCAATTAAGTTGCCAACTCTTGATTTTGGCTTAGGTCATAATCTCACCATTCATGAGATCGAGCCCCACGTCGGGCTCTGTGCTGACAGCATGAAACCTGCTTGGGGTCCTCTCTCTCTGCTCCTCCCTTGCTTTCACATGCTCTCTCTCTCTCTCTCTCAAAATAAATAAACTTTAAATAAATAAATAAACAAAAAGTTAAATAGAAAGTAGCCAGCAAGACAATCTCATCTTCTAATAATATTATTTAAATAAATTTGAAAATTCTAAATATATATTTAATCAAATGTAATTTTCATCTTTGGATTCTTTGTGTCATTGTATAATTGTTTAGGCAATTTTCAAACTGTATTTTTTCTCATTTAGAAAATTTAAGGTTCAGATTGGGTTAGTTTGATGAAATAAGAATAAAGCAGTTAACCACCACATAATTAAGCTAAAACAATTATGCTTTCAACAGTGAATGGTTTCACAGAAAAAAGGTGATTTATGTCATGGTTGGTATTCTATTGGCAGCATGGGGACCTATATGGAGGTGTGAATTCTCTGCAACCTTGAATTTTAACCTCAAATATGTACCTCAAATTTTTAATTTCATTTTCTCCATACTAGCTTGGTTTGTGATTATCCTTTGTTTTAAACAATTAGGATTCCCATTCTCATGGCTCTAAAGTTGACACTATTGGGGTCCTTTCTTCCCTTCTTCACATTTTTTTCTAGTTCCCATTTAACTAGCCAGCAATTCTGGGTTCTCCTCAGGGAACTTGTAGTAAATCATTGTCTGCTTTGAAAAAAGATTTTTAAATGTTCTAAACTCTCTGATTGCCTATTTTCTTTCTTTCATTTTCTATATTTCAGTTTTCTTTAGTGTGTGCTCTGAAATCATACTATGTACTATATCTTCCATGAAACTCTCAGTAACAATTTCAGTTTGGAAGCCCATCTGCCATTTTGCTCTCTGTTTGAGATTCACTGACCTCTCTTTTATAGAGAAATCAGGAACCAGGGGCCAGACAGTCTGTAAAGAAGGTTCACAGCTTGATGTGGCTATAGGATCAGATGCACCCTAGTAGAGCTTGTGTTAGTATGGGACTTGCTATGGGTTAGTATCTGGACTTGCTGAGTTCCTCATGTGGTTTTTATTTTTGATGCCATGAAGTCATATTAATAAAAGAAAGTTAACTTGCTGGGGAATTATCATGTCTTGTGATTTTCCACCATCTTTCCTGGAAGGAGGGAGCTAGGTTTCCTCTCTCCATGAGAAAAATGGGAGTCACTTAGAAAAAACATCTTCTGTATTTTACTGCCACATTCTTGCTTTCATTGATTCCAGAGTGAAAAGAGTCACAGCCCCTGCCATTCATGTGGGGGCTGAGGGAGACATAGATGTGCCCCTATTACAATAACAGGATTGATTAGGAATGAAAGAGCTTCTTTTTTTCTAGATGCAAGCATTTTTTTTAACTATCACATATTTTCTCAGAAATTTAGTTCTCTATTTTGAAAATTTTCAAATGTATGGAAAAATTGAAAGAATGGTACAATAAACCATTCATAAACTATCTGCTTTGATTCAGCAAAGGCTAGCATTTGCTTTCTCTTTCTCTGTCTCTCTGTCTCTGTCTTTCTCTGTACACACACATTGGCTGACAAATTTTTTTTTGGATGAAACATTTGAAAGAAAGAAATTCCGCTGTGAATTTCACTATATTTCACCTATAAAGAAGGATATTCTCCTACAAAACCACAATACTGTTATTACACCTTTAAAAAAATTATGTAATGGGGCACCTGCATAGATCGGTCATTGAGCTCAGGTCATGATCTCGTGGTTCAGTGTGAGAGTTCTAGCCCTGCACCGTGCTGATAGCATGGAGCCTGCTTGGGATTCTCTCTCTCCTTCTGTGCCCCAACACAGCTCGTGTGCACATGTGCGTACTCTCCCTTTCTCAAAATAAGTAAATAAACTTTAAAAAGTCCCTTTAAAAATTATATATTATCTTAGATACAATCTATACTTAAATTTCCCTAATTGTCTCCAAAATGATTTTATAGCTGTTTTATTTAATTTTTTAACTAGGATTTGACAAAGGGTTGTACTTCGTGTCTATTTAGGATTCTAATTTTAATGTAGATAATTTCCCTTCCTCTGTTTTTCACTACATTGATATTTTAAAGGATCCAGAACAGTTTTCTCTTAAAACGACTGCATTCTAGATTCGTCTGATCGCTTTATCATAGTATTATTTAATGTGTTTCTCTATCCCCTGTATTTCCTACAAACTAGAATTTAGGACTAAAGGCTTGATGAGTTTCTTGTTGAAGACTTTTGGCAAAAATACTTCACAGGCAATATTGTGTATTTTATACTGCATCATCTTAAGAGCACATAAGAGCCAATGTTCCATTCTTAGTGATGATAAATTTGATCATGTAGTTAAGATGGCATCTACCAGACCTCACCATCATAAGGATGTGTTTTCCACATTTAATTGATAAGTAACCTGTGGCGTGATATTCTGATAACATATAAATATCCTTTCCCCAGCAGTTCTTCACCTAGTGATTTTATCATGCATCGATGATCATCTTCTGATAATATAGTTACATTGAGGGTTGCATATGGCCTTTCTAATTCTGTAATCCCTCCCATATGTATTAGCTTATATTCTTTTTGTATAAAATATTTTTTCCTCTCTTATTCTCTTTTTCAGAACATTACTATTAATTGTGTTTTTTTTTAATTCATTGTATTATAATCAATTACATTTATTTTAGGTTTTGGTACTCAAGTTGTCCCAAATTTGGCCATAGTTGCTGTTCAGGCGAATTCCTATGTTTTTTTGACCTATCTCTATCAAGTTTTGAGTAGTAGTTGCTTTCTGACACAAAATATTCCAGGCTAACTTCTACTTTCTCTGCCTGGATCTAGAATCAGCCATTTTATTCAAGGATCCTCAGAGATGTCCAATGTTCATTCCAAACCTGTAAGAAGTGATCATTCTCTATTTGTTGTATTCAGCCTATCCATAAACACTTCAATGGCTTTCCTTAGATCCTCAGAAGTTTTTCTTCTCAGTGCAGACTTTATTCTGGATCCTTGCTCTCAATGCTTGATTCTTTGTGTTCTCTCTGTGTAGCTCTTAGCATCTCCTTCAGTCCTTTCACAAGGTATCATATTTATGAGTGTGAATTGGGAGTACTGAGTCAAACTGGAAAATATATAATATCACAAAGCCCATTTGGAAGCTGCAGGTGAAAGGCCTAGATAGACAGGGCCGGGACAAGAGAAAAGCAAGACCCCAGCCAGGAGGATGCAGCCACAACTGCCCTTGGCCGAGAGACCATGTCTTCCCGCAGTCCCCGCTCCCATCCTCACACCTGCTTACTTCCCTGAAGGCAGCAAGACCTCGGGGAGACCAGGAACTTTGCTTTAATCTCATAGTTCAGTGCTTGGCATAGGGTGATTCCAAGGTCAGGAGAGAAAAAGGGAGGGTAGCTACCCTAGGTCCCCAAAAACCTTTCCAATATTATATGGACTCAAAAAACTATTTTTTTGACTAATGTATAGGAAACTCCCATGTTAATTTATCTCTCATGTTCATATTTAAGTTTATTTGAATAAATTTTGTCTAGATTTACTGTGTCCTTTTTTAAATGTTTATTTATTTATTTTGAGAGAGATAGAGAGCAAGCAGGGAAGAGGCAGAGAAAGAGAGGGAGACAGACAGAGAGTCCCAAGCAGGCCCTGCACTGCCAGTGCAGAGACCAATATGGGACTTGAACTCACGAACCGTGAGATCATGACCTGAGCCAAAATCAAGAGTCAGACACTTAATTAACTGAGCCATCCATGTGCCCTTATATCATTTAATAATAAGTAAAATTGGAATAATTTTACTTACCAGTGATTTCTAGTTATCTTTATCATATTAAAACTCTTAGTTGTGGACCAGAGGTCTTTTTCAGGCGTGTCTCTTTATATCCGGTGATAGTATATCCCAACAAGCCCTGCACTGTATTTCCCCTGCCCCAGCAAGTGGCTCTTGGGCTATACCTTCTCCTGTCTTCCAGTCATTTGATATCATATAGAAGACACATCGCTGCACAGGGTCATAGAGGTAGGGATTTGTATCCAAGTCACCACCAACTGCTCTGTGATCTTGGGGCAAGTTTTATAGCCTTTCTGGACCTCAGATTGCAAATCAGTCACAGGATCTCTTGATTTTAAGGTCCCTTTAGTAAGGGGGGGGGAGAAACACCCTTAGAATATTTTTCCTCAAGTTATAGATTGGTTTGAGTGGGAAGAGATTTCAGAGGTCATTTAATGTAGTCCCTAAATATGAGGGGATTGCCCAAGGTCCTGCATGAATATGAAGGAAGAGCAGTTTAGAACCCAGTTTCCCTGACTACCAAATTAGTCCCTTCTATACTATACACAGCTGACTTCCACCCCTGCCCTCTTTAAAATTCTTCTAACCTTCTAGTCCATCCATAGTAACTCCAGTAACCTCTATTTCCTACCCTCCTCACCTCCTTGTACGTGTTTTTATCACTTCTATTTTTTTTATGTTTTATTTATTTTTGAAGTGGGGGGAGAGAGAAGGAGAGAGAGGATCCGAGTGGGCTTTGCACTGACAATAGAGACCCTGTGCCCCAGTTTTTATCACTCATGATTATAATAATAGTAGCTAACATTTTTCAAACACTAAATTCTAGTTTCTGTGCTAGCCATTTTACATTTAGTATCACATTTAATCTTCATGGCAAACTTACAGAATCAGTTCTACAATCATCCAAGTTTACAGATGGAATAGCTGAGCCTTAAAGGATTTACATAATTTGCCCAGTCACACAGCTAGTAGCTCTCAGAATTAGATTTCTAACTCATCTCTATCTGACATCCACACCTATCCATAGCACTATTCTGCCTTTGAACACAGAATACAGTCATCATCCATTCATTGCTTACTAAGTACCTACTAGTGCCCAGCACTGTTCTAGAAACTATGTGAAATAAAAAAAAAATGGAAGACTGTTCTAACTTGAGATGCAAAATCTAGAAACATGTAACATCTAGAATACAATTCAAGACAACCTATATGATACAAGAATTCCAAGTAGTTCTTTTTTATGTCAGTAGACTAAAAACTTTCCAAAGGCAGGGTTTCCATCCGTGTTTTCTAGGATACATTGGACTACAGACAAATAATGGAAATAATCTCCTGTCAGACAACAAACTAGTGGTTGGAATTGAGAAAGCAGGTTTACTGAGAGCCAAACCAAAGTCATAAATTTATATCAAATTGGAAGGTCCCACTAAGAATGTGTTAACTGACAGCAGCAAGAAAAGTTGAGTACCCACTCTATGCTAGGTGCAGTGATGGACACCTGAAAGAATCCAAGACAAGGGAGACAACTGGGACATTCAGACCAATAGAGGTAAAGCTGGATTGGGGGCCATACAATGTCTTATTGCTGAGGTGATCCAAAAAGCCTGGGTTTTAGGATTATTTGAAGCATCTTGGGAAAAGAATTATCTTCCAATGGGAAGTGGGAAGTGGCAAACTTGGATGTTTGAGAGTTTAATAAGAGGAGAGGAAGTTTGGGGTTTAAGCAAGAACTTTGGAGAGAGATAGAATCTTATCTTTTGGGGTGCCTGGGTGGCTCAGTCGGTTGGCTATCCAGCCTTGATTTCGGCTCAGGTCATGATCTCAGGGTTGTGGGATGAAGCCCTGCATCAATTCTCTCTCTCTAGGATTCTCTCTTTCTCCCTCTGACCCTCCCCCCTGCTTGTGCCCTCTCTCTCTCTTTCTCTCTATCTCAACCAAATAAATAAATATATATATGTATATATATTCTCTTATTTTTACATATACATATATATACGTATATATACATGTATATGTTTATATATATACATATATATGTATATATAAAAATAAGAGAATCCTCTCTCTTAAGGCAATTAGTTTTTCTAGCTCATTAGACAGTAGCTTTAATACATGCAAATATGCCAACTAGCTTGAGATAGTGAAAATAAATGGCCTCCCAAGGTCCTACCCAGCTTCAGCATTCTGAGATACTTCACGTGGATACTAATTCCCTTTACAGTGTTTTCATTTGTGCAGTGCATTATTCTAGTAGGCACTGGGCTATAAAAGTTACAATGCTTTTGTGAAAGGATTGAAATTGAACAGCCTTTTGCAATATGGCATGCTCTGGAGGGCCATCTTCAGAGAGGTTCCAGCTCTCCTGACAGACAGCCTTTCTACAAGGGTCTGCTATATCTAGTTTCCTATTCGCAAATGCAATATTTTCCCCTCTGAGGGCAATTGTGTTGGTAGTTCTGCAGTATGCAATGATCTAATACCTAGAGAGTCTGTTACCATGCAACAACTAAGGTCAATTATGATTCCTCATCAGTGACCCATAGCATCCCTCATGTCTCTCACAGCAGTCTATTTTGAAGAGCAGACACTTTAATATTTTTAGAGGGAACCAGAATTATCATTCAAATGATAAACTGCCACACAGACAGACATTCTCTTATGATTCATTGAAGTGCAGGTCTTAAGAGGTTATGCATTTGGTCTCGGTGTTTATTAAAGAAAGTGAAGACAAATAGATCAGAGAACAAATCAAACGTTGCACATCATAGATGCCAAACTCAACAGAATGATGCTCCAGTATGAATATATGGGCTACATAACCCCACTGGGCAAAAACATGTTTTATTCAGGAAAACAACAAATCAAGTAATCTCTCTATAGAAAGCCATTTACAACTCATTTGGAAATTGAATTCATAATCTTTAATAAAGCCTGTTTATACCAACCATGAAGGAGTTTCAAATAAATAAAACTGAAAGCGATGATAAATTAGCTTCCTAGCCTTTATATGTTTATTACATTGTAATCATTCAAACCCACTAAAGTCAAATTTGTTTTTCCAATTTCCTAAATTCAATCCAATGAGCTCCTGGTTCTTACACAAAACCAATTCATATTGTCAGTGACAGCAAGAAAGTTAATATTATGTTGGTTCTTACTATCCAAAGGGACTTTACTAAGTGTAAATAATAATACAGGCTCTTACCATCCGAAAGTCTATTATTTAAGGTAAATTCTAGCTACAACTCTGATAGCCTTATAATGGCAATGAAATAAAAAGCTGACCCTGGGGATTATGTCATGTCCAGCATGTTAAAATGGATCCCCTAGGGCCTTGGTCAGGAAATAAAGAGCTCGGCTAGAATTTTATTGAAAAATCATGATGACAAAGCCCTTTCCATTTAAAAATCACAGTTTATCAACATCATTGAATCAGTGGCTGGAAATGAATGGAGAGGTGGTCTCATTTTGCTCT